>JAOVVA010000031.1:6011821-6028266 GCA_028565275.1 Leiocassis micropogon
GGAAACCGGAGTACCCGGAGGAAACCCACCAAGCACGGGGAGAACATGCAAACTCCATGCACACAGAGACGG
Organism: Leiocassis micropogon; assembly: GCA_028565275.1. NCBI lineage: Eukaryota > Metazoa > Chordata > Actinopteri > Siluriformes > Bagridae > Leiocassis > Leiocassis micropogon. Next base: position 6,011,894 of record JAOVVA010000031.1, read on the forward strand.
GAATTCATACATAACTCTTTATCAAAATGATCCCACTTAATACAGTATGTTTATATTATGATTTCAAATCTGAAAGTGGGTTGTGTTGGAAAAAATCTAAATGTAGGCTATAGATATAAAAATATATAGACTTAAATCAGTTCATAATCGCATCATGACACCGATAATAAAGAAATCTAATCAAATGCTGAGCACTCCAGAGATTTACTCTATTTACAAAATCTGTGCCCGAAGCGTGCGATAAATACACAGACTCTGTACTGCTCCATATCAGGCTTGAGAGACTCAGGAAGGATTTCTATTCCGTCTTAAGACGAGAACACGGACATGCACACACACACACACACACAGGTTACACCGGCCGCACTACTACAGAATACACACCGTCTGGATGTCAGAATTGAGGAATGGGGGAAAATATCACCTCACGTTTGCAACAGAAGACAGGATTCTTGCGTGTGTACGGGCGGGGGGTTGTGGCGCGACAATGCCGCCTCGTTACATATGCATGCGAGCCTCCGGTGGCGTGGTGATGCTCTGCTGCTAAAAATAGACAGTTCATCATTAAAGTTCATTTTGTCCTCTGCCAGACTGCTGTTCTAACCTGCGCACATGGAGTGCTTAAGGCTCCTGCTGTGCTTACAAACATGACAACACACAAACACACACAGACACACACACACACACACACACACACACACGCAATCTCACAGGTATACACATAACTCGGAGCACCTGAGCCAAAGATAACTCTGACCGTTCAGGTACGGTTCAGCGCTCTAACGTCATGGTGAGGCATAAAGATCCCGGATGTTTAAAATGGAGCTTTTGATGACTGTCAAAAAAAATAAATAAATGTGTGTTCGGCACTGGAAAATATCAGCTCTGTTGTGTTGGGCAGAAACTGAGTCATCTGTGTTGTCATCATGTTTAACATCTCGTCATGCTTAATCATCATGAGTCTGGTTAAAGTGCTTAAATCAACAGCCAAAAAATATGTGCAAAGGGTCATTCTTCCTCTTCTCTCCCTCTCCCTCTCTCTCTTTCTCTCTCTCTCTCTCTCTTTCAGCCATCCATGAGTTTCCTGAAGACATCTTTACTAAGGAACAGAGGAAAAGGGGTGCCGTGCTGCTACATGTGCTATGTGTGAGTTACACTTCTCTTCAATGCTTCAGACTTAAAAAAAAAAAAAACACAAACAGTCAGCAGTGAGACCAGAAATCACGTGGGATTTCTCCATCATCATCATCATCATCATCATTATCATCATCATCACCATCCTGAACTTGCTTAGAGATGTTCAATCAATCAGGATGGGAATCACCAGGGACTGGCTGATACGATATTATCACGATACCTCCTACCACACGGGATGATGTGTTTCCTGCTAACGTGTGAATAGTTTGGAATGCACCACCTGTAGGACTATAGAGAAATGACGCTGTTTTACTACTTCAAATGCAAACGTATGCATTTAAAATTCATTTCTATGAATTTAAAAAACGATTTGGGAGTCAGTGTGCCGATACGTTAATCGTTAGACAAAAGAATTGCGATACATCAGTGAATAGATTAGCCCCGTTATATACTATATATTCTAATGTTATCTATGTATATGATTTAAGAATTTACCTGGTTAAACCCTATTGACCAATAACATTTTGTTTTGTATAATACTTCTCCAAAGCTCACGTCTATACACCACATATTACACTATATATATATATATCATGCATATATACACGTATATATATATATATATATATATATATGTACGCATGTGTATATTTTATATTTTAAGGTGCCCTATCCTCATCCTCCTGTCCGCTCTAAAAACCCCCAACAATACTCCATTGAACATTTCTGCAGACGACCTGATGTAAAAGTATGCGGTATGCGCTGTATAAAGAAACGGAGCCTCGTTACATATGCATGCGAGCCTCGGGTGGCGTGGTGATGCTCTGCTGCTAAAAATAGACATTTCATTCGTTAAAGTTCATTTTGTCCTCTGCCAGACTGCTGTTCTAACCTGCACACATGGAGTGCTTAAGGCTCCTGCTGTGCTTACAAACATGACAACACAGACACACACACACACACACGCAATCGCACAGGTTTATATATATACATAACTCTGAGCACCTGGCTCAAAATAAATAATAAAGTAATGACCCAGTAAATAATAAACATATTTCGCTAAATTGTTTTTCTAAAATTCATATGGATGATCAGGAATACACAAACATAGATCAGTACACGCACAACGATACATTTTTGCAAATCATGATCACACAAGGGAGTGAACAGGGCTGTCTGTCACTCAGTTATTGTCTATACGTCTCAGGGAAGAAACTGGAGTATCTCCATGCACACAAGACCCCAGGTGGGAATCGAACCCACACCCTGAAGGTGCAAGGCGACAGTGCTAACCACTAAGCCACTGCGCCACCCTGTCTGTCATGCAGCTAAGAAAATCAAAAAATCAAAAAATAAAAACTCACCAATTTGCACCTGACAGTTCTAACAGTAAAGTACATTTACAAACTTTATATCAAGGTTTCAAACTTTTTTTTTTTGGGGGACTTTTATTTATTACATTTTTTTATTTACTTGACTGGTTTAATAAGTCTTGGGCATTGCAGATTTAACATTTCTTTTGCAAAGGCCTTATTTTGACAAATGATCTTTTAAAAAAAAGTTGGATATTCTAAGGCTGCATTCACATTACAATCCACATTGTTTAATTCAGATTTTTTGGGTCATTGACAATTCATTTTTGCAATTCTGTAAGCGGTTCGATATTTCAATTTTTCCGATTTTATTACAATTTTAAGACCGTGAACCTTTAAATAAAAAAGTTGTCAAAACTCGAAAATTTTTAAAAAGCTACATTGTACTGAGCAGCACATATCATTTACATCCATCATAATTATTATTTCTAAACAAACGGAGCTAATTATTCACCTGTACCACACAGGACGCCAATGTGGGAATAGTTCAGATCGTACCACCTGCAGGTGATGTTTTACCGCCTTAAATGATTCTAAAGTCTTGAGTCATTTGTCATTTGTTGAGTCTAAAGTCGGTGCATCTCTATTATTAATGTAATAAATCGTTTAGAAAAAGATGTTGCAGTCAGTGTGGTGACACATGAATCAGCACTCAAAATAATCATGATTTATAACTGAATCGATTTTTTTTCCTCCGTCTGTACTGAAAAATCGGATCAGTGTCACTTTTATTTTTGTCTATATCAATTTCAGCTTTAACACTTTATAGTTCACTCATTGAAATAGTTGGAAATTCTAAATTTCATTACCTTTTCCAAGACACTTTTTTACTTTTGTGATTACTTTTGAAAAATGTTAATTGTTGTCATTTTTATGTTGCAAATCAAGGTCAGAAATTTTATTATATTTGGTTACTCACCAGTCTAGGGTAATATGTTTTCCAAAATGAGTATATCTAAAAAACAAGGTAAACAATCAAACGATACATTTATTTAAACATAAAAATGTGCAAAAATATCTACAAAATGTGTTTTTTTTAAAGGTTTTAATATTGATATCTCTCTCTTTCCCTCTTTCTCTCCCAGGCCATTTACATGTTCTATGCTCTCGCTATCGTCTGTGATGATTACTTCGTTCCCTCCCTGGAGAAGATCTCAGAGGTGAGAAGTCACAAAGCATGGATGCCATATAAGCGGCCACACGAAGCGATGACAGCTCAATTTGTTCCGCGCTCCTCATTTGAGATGTTAGCGTGACGTTTCACCAAAGGTCTTGCTAATGAGGAGCATCTGGAAGGTTCATTTCTCTTCAGATCAGAGTGTGTTTCCTCGCTGGTGGGGCTTTTTTCCTTTTTTCTTTTTTACGACCTCAGATAATGCCGCTTTTGTGGGGAGCGACAGCGCGTAAAGCAGCTTAGGCGCAGAAATGAGATTGAACCGAATCATAATCCCGCGAGATATGTACCCCGTATTTTGGGCCGTCCGGATTTTTCCGTTTTTTCCTGCTTCCGTGCCTGTTACTTGACCTATATTTCTTATCCCTGTGGTGTGTTTAGGATCCGTTTTTAGGCTGTTTAACAGCATAATCATCTGTATGTTTTATTCTTTATCTGCTACAGAACCTGCAGCTCAGCGAGGATGTAGCTGGGGCTACGTTTATGGCTGCTGGAAGTTCCGCCCCTGAGCTCTTCACCTCTCTGATTGGTCAGTTTAGAGGTCACTTTTGTGTCATTAGTGTGATTTTTTTTTTTTTTTCATGGTTCTAAAAAAAAAAAAAAACGGTCTTAACCGGTCTGGGAAGCCGGCCACTTGAAGGAATTAGGACCCGAAAACATTGATTTGTGTTCAGATTTTTTCTCTTTACAGGCACTCCAGACATGCAGTAGTTTGTTAATACCATAAAACCTGTCTAATAGTATCCACAGCTTGTATCCCCGATTAAGTGTTGCTCTTAGATGAAAAAAACTAGAGCTGTTAATAATTCGTAGAAAAATGAACAAATACAGTATATTCATAATTTTCATTATATCAATGATATATAATCTTGACCTGCTGAAATTCGATTCATCAGTTAAGTGATGATGTGGATTAATGTGACAGCTCCGGATGCTGCACGAAAACCGTTTCACAGCCGCTTCTGAAAGCAGGAATCCCTCAAAGCTAACCGTGGTGTGTGTCTGATTGACAGGTGTATTCATAACCAAGGGGGATGTGGGAGTGGGAACGATTGTCGGGTCAGCTGTCTTCAACATCCTCGTCATCATCGGAGTGTGCGGCATCTTCGCCGGTCAGGTAACTGTCTGCTCCATCTGTTTAATTATTACACACACGCGCGCAGATGCAGTAAACAGGAAAAGTGGGTGGACGTGTTGCTACACTTCTAAATATACGTCCATGTTACAGGAGAATGACCAACAACAAAGCAGACACACTGTTGCCACCCTCAAGTCGTTCATTTTCCTAAAACAGCGTGTATTTGAGTTTTACTCAGACAGCATTAAAACGTTAACATTATCACCGTCTCACGATTTGGTGCCTCGGACTCCTCACAAGACCTCTAGGGGAGCGCTGTTGGGGTCTGGCATGGGCCCTTCATGATTCAAATCATGTTTCGGATTGGGGTCTGTGGAGTTTAAAGGTCACCTTACTACTTACTGAATTTTTTGGTAATTTGTGCTACATTGGCTTTTATGCGGGTTCGAACCAGACCGTCTAGACGTTGCTCCCCACATGCATGAATAAGCCGTGTGTGCCCATGATCCTCTCACCAGTTTACTGGTGTGTAATAGGTAATCAATGTGTTAATGTTACGTGAGGCTGTTCAGTGTTTATACCCGGTGTGTAATATAAACTTTCTAATTACATTCAGGATAAATAAATACTTGGGATTTGTCATGCAGCGAACAACTTACTTTGAAGAAAATGAATCAACACCTTCTGACCAATCAGAATTCAGAATTTAACAGCATGGTATTTTATAGTATAATTGGTTTAAATGAGTGCCATTTAATTGTGCCAAATTAATAGTTTTAGTTTTATTATTAATATTACCTCTGAAGCAGACTGATTAAGAGCAAAAAAATACTGTACGACAACTTGTTAGACTAAAAGTTACTAAATTAAAACCAAAACAAACAAACAGCTTCCATCTGGTGAAAATGCACTGCTTGTTCTCGTGTTTCGAGCTGTGAAAGATTCTTAGAAACAACCTGCTGCTGTTTTTGATGAAAATCTTGATTGACACTTCAAAAGTTATAAGAGCACAGCTCAGCCCAGTGTTGAGACTTTCCTACATGGTGCACACTGCACTCTCACACATAACAAGTTGAATGATTTAGACAGAAAAACAAACCATTATGGCAGTTTATCTTAAAATATGATTTAAAAAATAATAAAATCAGGAAGTATAAAAAAAAAAGAATAAAAGAGAGGAAGTGTGGAAATTTCTAATGTGTAATACACGGTACAGTTATTTATACAAGTTAATGCTTCTGTAGCCTTTAATGATTTATAGTCTAATTCGTTTTAGTTTTCCCAGACGTCTCTGATCTGTGACTGTTCGGTCTGCTGATAATGGGACCAGAGTTCTGCATTAGTTGTTGGTCTGTGAGCCTTGAGAGCTTTGTGCTATTTTTAAGCTCGGTATTTGTTTTTATTTCCTAAAAAGCATAAATGCATAAAGGCAGGCAGCTCCTGTTTTTGCATTAATGGCTGTTTTGTGAAAGATAAGTTGTGCGGCCATTAGGACAAAAGTGTGGACATCTAGGGCTTCAGCCATGGCATTTATTTACGTTTTTAAACATCTAAATCTCCTCTAAAATAGAGCTAAAACAATTTTTTAGACGAAACAGAATTATATATTGAATATTTTTACCTTAAATAATTTTTTTCCGTTACTGTCCGTACTACAATTTCGAGGAAGTACCTCTTGCATGTATTAAGATGAGTTAGGGACGTTATTGATTAAATGCATTTAAGAATTTACCTGGTTAAAATGTATTAATCAAAAATGTTTTGCATCATATTTCTCCAAAGCTCACATGTCTATGAACTTATACGACACAAGACGGGACATTTATACTTTCAATGCATCGTATTGGAGATTGTATTTGTAGCAGTATTTGTTTTGAATGAGGACAGAGAGAGAAAAAAGAGCAGGACAGCTTTGTTGTAATTTTTTGCATTCTGTACGTTTAAACAATTTTTTTACTTTATTAAATTGTTCCATGAAACTAATTTGTGCTGCTAGAATAGTTAAATAAAATACATAAACTGAGAAAATATGCAACTCTTGCTCTCATAAATGATCAATGATGAATTAATTGTGATTATTTATTGGTTATAAAGGATGTGTGAAATTTGTGACTATAATCTGTATATTTATTATTACAGGTGCATTGATGGGATACTGTACTTGCTATTGGGTACAAGTTAGATGCTTGTAATTTTTTTGCAACAACAAAAATTCTGACACCATGTGATACTATGTGACATAAGACTAGATTATTTTGTGATTATCAATAGCAATCAAAGCACTGCAGATGGCATTGCAAGGTGTGTGCACACAAAGGAAACCTTGAACACAGAGCAGTGAAGCATGCAAAGAGAGAAAGTAGTTTACTTTTGCAAGCACCAGAGCTGGGTGATTTAAGCGATTATACAGTCTTGGCGATCTTTTGTGGGTCGAATCAATGAATTGAATGGATGCACAAGTTTTCGATTCAGAATCGATTCACAATTTTTAAAAATGATTTAGGCTTTTTTTTTTTTTTTAATAAACATTATTTACAATAATGGTCTAAAATTGATGAATTCTTAAAATCACTTCTGCAAATACTCATGTTTTGCGAGAATATTCTTCTTCTTTTAAGTTTACGGGTGGTTGTTCCAAACACCACCACCTGCTGGACCGACTGTGGAGCGGAAGCTTTGCAGGAGATACAACGGTGGTTATAGTGAAACGCATTGCGATGTTTATTAGGTACCTTGATTACTTTTTAATACGTCAAAACCTGCAACAAAATATAGCTGCTTGAGACAAAATCAGACCATTAAGTCTAATTACTGCTATTGAATGGGATTGAAATCCACAGTGCACGTTTGATTCGCTGCTCTAGGGATGCTTCTTTTCCACTCGCTCGCCAAAGTCCTCACCCAATGACCACACTCGTTGATGACTCTTTGTTTGAATGTTTAAACAGCATAACAAAAGAAAGAAAAAAAAACTAAGCACGAGAAGGTCGTTGCTAGCAACAAACATGAGCAGCCAACATAAACAGAGCTAAATGAAATGTTCCATGATGCACCTGGTTGCTCAGTACTGGGGAGATTATTTTTCTATTAGTGTCTTAAAACGGTTACGTGAACGTAAAGCAAGACTGCATGCTGTAGCTAATAAATGGAAATATTTCTGCAGAATGAAGTGTCAATAAAACGCCAGGGTTTTGTGGTAGGAGCTACTTGTTAGCAGTGCTAGCACATCCGCATCAGTATGTATCACCTGTCGTCTGTCTGACACATGAGTGACTGTGAGTCAGTGTTATTGTGTGTGATCAGCAATGTGGATCTCTGTCTCTCGCTCGCAGACGGTGGCTCTAACCTGGTGGTCTCTGTTCCGAGACTCGCTCTACTACATCCTCTCAGTTCTGGCTTTGATCTTGGTGAGTGCGTGTGTGTGTGTGTGTGTGTGTGTGTGTGAGAGAGTGAGAGAGACATAATGCTGGTGAAAGCCAGTCAAATGTTAGATCGATGCCAGGAATAAACGTATGAAATTCTGATTTGATACACGCTCTAACACTCGCTGTCATTAATTCGCTGTCTTTATTCATTTCCTGAACTGCTCCTCCAGGTCATCTATGATGAGAGGGTTGTGTGGTGAGTCTAATTACAGCCCTTCATTACTTTTACATATGAATGAATGAATGCATCAAACAGGCTTATTACCTCTGCGCTTTGCTCAGCCTTCGAAATCAAATCAGTCCCAAAGCAACAACAACAACAACAAAAAAAAAAGGGACCAATCAGTGACAGTGCAAGCGCAGCCATTGAGCATCGCCGAAGCACTTCCAAGTAGAGCATGGCTCTGGCACTGAGCGTTTATTTATCTGTACACTCTTCCAGGTGGGAGTCCATGCTCTTGATCTCCATGTACGGCGTTTACATTCTCATCATGAAGTAAGTGAATGCAGTCATGTGGAGTCCAGTGCAAAAGTTTGCATACCCCCGGGACAACAATGAAGACAATACATGTACTGTATACATAGCAAGACGTTTTTTTTTTTTTTTTCTTTTCGATTTATTGAGCAAGAAGTAAAACACGACAGACGGTAGTGTTATGGCGTAATACACAGAAAAGTTCATCAACAACTGCTCACGATGCTCTTTTTATGTATAGCACGCACCAGGTTTTCTTTTGGTGGAATCTGGTTATTGCATATTTAATACAATCAAAAACGTTTGGACACACCTTATAATTCCATGATCTGTCCTGATCTGGAGCAGTTCTTGCAGGACCAGTACTGTGTCAAGTGCATTTGCAAAACCCGTCAATGAAACTGGTTCTCATGAAGAACAAGGAAACCAAGATCAGAACTTACCTGCGGAGGAGACGTTCATTTAGAGTCACGAGCCTCAGAAATCACCAGTCAACAATTTCGGCACCTCAGATTAGAGACGTTATGAAGGATTTACAGAGCATAAGGAGCAGATACAACTCAATATCAAGATTATTGTATATTTTGGACGCCTTCAGTATTATTTTACAGTGTCAGGAAAAATCAGGAAAGACCATGGAGTTAGAAGGTGTGTCCAAATGTTTCGACTGGTAGCGTACATGTATTCCTAATGATAAACATGCAGAACTGGACCACACATGGCATGTTGATCATGTGTAAGATGAAATGCTACATCACTAAAATAAGACTGTATTGATTTTATTACTGTATTGATTGATATTATTAAGTAGGAACACGTTTTTACACATGAATAAGTAAAATTAGGTGAATTACGATAAGATGTTCTCTCATTGTTTCTACTGCGATGCACAAATAGGGTCCAAGGGGGATCTGTTTGACTCCTAGGTTTGTTTCTTATGAAATCAATTTTATGTTGATTCTAATGTTGCAAGATACATATCCAACTTTTTTGCCGGTCGTTCCTGTGAGTGTATACATTTTATAGTTGGCATGGTGGCTTAGTGGTTAGCATTGTCACCTTGCACCTCCAGGGTCTGGGTTCAATTCCCACCTCGGGTCTGTGGGTTTCCTCCCACAGTCCGAAGACATGCGGAAAAGGCTAATTGGTGTTCCCAAATTGCCCATAGTACTGGGATAGGCTCCAGGCCCCACTCCGATCCTGTATAAAGCAGTAAAGATGATGATGAGTGAGTAAGTCTACTTACTTTTATTTTTGACAGCCAGAACCCTCGGGGATGCAAACTTTTGCACTACACTATAATTTTATCCTTGTTATGCTGCTGCTTTAATTTACTAGTTTCAGTATCGAAAGCATATTGCACAAGAAGATTTATGGATAGTCTTAGTGTAGAAAGAGAACACAACACATCGCTCTCCTGTGTGTAGATTTAACAGTCAGATCGCGGGCTTCGTGGAGCGCCGCTGCGGTGGTCCAGGCCGGTGCTGCCTCCGAGGAGAAACCCCTCGGAACAACGACGCTGTGGAGGACGGAGCAAACTGCAATACGTCCATGGTGCTTCTGAGAAAAGGTCTGATCAGTTCCTGTACTTTCAGTGTATCTCGTTGATGATAAGGAGCTTAACCCAGGCTTCTATTATTGAATTCATGAAATCCATTTGTACAACCCTTTTGTTACTCAGTCTCTGAAATAATAGTTTACAAGATGCGAATGTGTCGTCTTGACTATTTAGTTATTCTGTTCTTCAGGAGAGATTGCAATAATATTTTGAAATAGTGTTTTGATTAGGTCACATTATTACTGGGGAGTTTGCGCTGTTCTGGACAGGGACGCCACGCTGCTTCTGCGGCGTCGTTTCTTTTCCTAATTTAGTGCGAGACAGTGTGTGTGTTTATGCTGTTGCATCAGTCTGTTCATATGTTTTGTGTCTGTGTGTGTGTTTGGTGCTGTCAGGACTCGGTCAGTGTTTTTAGTAACAGTCACGTTACTATCACTGATGATCTCTGTGTGTTTGGGGTGGACAGTGAGCGCTGGTAGCCTGACATTTCTCAGTGTATTTTAACACAATTTATACAAACTACGGATTTAAAAAGCACGGAATTGTCCTGGCTATTGTACTGTTCTCGGGTCAGTGAAGAGTAATTGGTTGTATCTCAATACTGTGATGCCAGGAATAATTAATGCAGTACTGTTCCCGGGTCAGTGTGGATTAATAGATCTCAATATTGTTTGTTCTTAGATTCTATTTTATGTTGATATTATGTAAAGCATTATTATTGTTTTATTTTAATTTTTTTTATAAAAAGTATATTATTAATATATTTATCTTATTGTATTTATTTGTATCGTGCTGATCGCAAAACAGTAGTATATTACTCTAATCTGATCTGAGAACAGTACAGTGATATATTACTCTACACTGATCTGAGAACAGTACAGTGATATATTACTCTATAGTGACCTGAGAACATTTCTTATATGGTAACCTAACCTGATATAAGAACAGTACCAACAGAAGAGAACAGTGTGTGTATATATATATATATATATATATATATATCAGTACTCTATTACTCTACACTGATCGCAGAACAGTAATATATTACTCTACACTGATCGCAGTAATAGAGTAATATATGTGTAGTGTAATACACTGCAGTGTAGTGCAGTCTACTGTTCTGTTATTAGATCAGTGTAGAGTAATATATTTCTGTTCTGAGATCAGTGTAGAGTAATATATTTCTGTTCTAAGATCAGTGTAGGGTAATATATTTCTGTTCTGAGATCAGTGTAGGGTAATATATTTCTCTTTATAATTAATGCAGTACTGTTCCCAGGTCAGTGTGGATTAATAGATCTCAATATTGTTTGTTCTTAGATTCTATTTTATGTTGATATTATGTAAAGCATTATTATTGTTTTACTTTTTTTTTTTAATAAAAAGTATATTATTAATATATTTATCTTATTGTATTTATTTGTATCGTGCTGATCGCAAAACAGTAAGTACAGTGATATATTACTTTACACTGATCTGAGAACAGTACAGTGATATATGGCTCTATAGTGACCTGAGAACATTACTGATATATGGTAACCTAACCTGATATAAGAACAGTACCAACAGAAGAGAACAGTATATACGTATACTGTTCTCTTCTATATATATATATATATATATATATATATAAGTTACAGACTTAGAGTAATATATTACTCTATTACTGCGATCAGAGTAGAGTAATATATTACTGTTCTGCAATCAGTGAAGAGTAATATATTACTGTTCTGAGATCAGTGTAGAGTAATATATTTCTGTTCTGAGATCAGTATATATTACTGTTCTCTTCTGAGATCAGTGTAGAAGAATATATTACTGGTCAATGTAGAGTGATTTATCAGTGTACTGTTCTCCGATCAGTGTAGAGTAATACATCATCCTACTGTTCCCAGGTCAGTCTGGCACGGCGCAGCAGGAATCTCCAGTAGTGATGGTGGATGAGCTGCTGATCCTCAGGCCTCACCAGCTCTCTTTTCCAGAGGCGGGGCTACGCATCATGATCACGCCCCATTTCTCACCTCGCACCCGCCTCAGCATGGCCGGCCGCGTACTCATCAGCGAAGTGAGATACACTACACACCATCAGCATACACAACACGCCATTAAACACACACACACACACACACTATTCTATTCAGATATCACTGATGTCTAACGATCATTTTGAGATTGGTGTATTGGAGTTAACATAGCATGGAGCCCGCAGGAGAACAGTCCGGGATGTTTCAAGTCGTTTACTTAGAAACATAAAAGAAGCATGTTTTTTTCCCCAGGCTGTTCAAAATAAATAAAAGTGATACTAATGAAATGTTTATATAGATTTAGGCTGCATGGTGTCGAGCTTTCAGTCTGTAACTTCTGTTAAAAGTTATAGAAACTATTAACTCTGTTTTTCAGAGACAGAGGCTGATAAGGGAATCAGGGCAGAGGGGAAGCCCAGTGAAAACATTTGGCTCGGGCGGGATTGAGAACGGAGGGAGTGTGGAGAGACCCCTTCAGGATGGAGAAAGGATAGACATAGATGGAGCTGTGAAAGCAGATAACCCTCAGCCTGAGGAAGAGGAGGAGGGGGATGAAATCTTCAGACCTCTGCACCTGCCAGGTAATCCCAAACCTCCTGCTCGTCATATGGACGTCTTAAATACGAGTCTTATTTTATCTTATCTCGATATCATGATCGCGTATTCCGCCAGATGGTTGCGCAGCCCGCGTTAAGTGGGTAGTCTCATGGCCACTCGGTGTGCTGCTGTACTACACCGTACCCAACTGCATTCTGCCACGCTGGCATCGCTGGTTCATGGTCACCTTCATCAGCTCGACGCTCTGGATCGCCATCTTCTCCTACCTGATGGTGTGGATGGTAAGAGAGCTGGTGTGATTGCTTCTGTGTGAGCGCATGCTTGTGCCCTTCGATGAACCGGAACCTTGGTCCAGGTTCCCCAAATCCAAATCTGAACAGGATAAGCAGTGTAGAGAAAGTGCGATATGAAATCTTGTTTGTTTGTCTCTTTAGGTCACCATTATCAGCTACACTCTGGACATCCCGGATTACATCATGGGCATCACGTTCTTGGCAGCGGGCACGAGTGTGCCGGATTGCATGGCCAGCCTGATCGTAGCTCGCCAAGGTACACGAAGACTATGAATCTGACTATGACTTTTTATGATTATTTTACATAAACAGCATTAGATTGATTAGATATTATTGTTTAGTGACATCTTTTGACGACTGCAAAAACAGTACAGTGGTGGCCAAAAAAAATCAGGGCGAAAGAGAAATCCAATGTTTTAATGACATTCTAGAATTTAGTACGAAGTCAGAAAGCTGGTCTAGAACTAAGTGCAATACGACAGTGTCCAATCTACATCTACAACCTGTCCTTGTTTCACTGTCTCTGTTGCTCCTGGATGTCTGGAATTTCCTTCAGGATCAAATTATCTATGTATCTATTTATCTATGAGGGTGAGTCAGAATTTATCCGCACTCCGGTCATATAAAAACTTGGTTTGCCTGGTCCGAGGGTGTACCGGGTGCCATTATTTATCAACAACAACTCACAGAAGAGCGTAAACAGGAGCGCTTGGATATCTGCAAACAAAATTCGGACCAATACCGCTAAGGAAGGTGAAATCATTACCGTGATGAGACACGGATTCGTCACTACGAGTCTGAGAGTAAACGGCGAAGTACGTAAAAGAAACATCATCAATCGCCGAATGTCGACAAGTCAGCCATCAGCTGGAAAATTGGTGCCTACAGTTTTTCTGGGAGTCTCAAGCGCCAGTATTGGAACATTATTAGGAAAAAGGTTCAACAATCAACAGTGAGACGCTTATCGAAGAGCTGGAGCATAAACTTCGAATTAAATGCAGAGGACTGCCATCCAATGGCGTCGTGATCTTGTATGACGATGCACGTCTGCACACTTCCGCCCACACAAAACTTTGTTTTGAGGTGTTAAAGCATCCTATCTATAGTCCTGATCTCGCTCCATCAGACTTTAACCAGGACGAAGAGCCACTTCTGATGAAGAAGTGAAGACAGCGGTGCATTCATGGCTCGCAGCTCAGCGAATACGAAGGCTTGTATATGAAAACCTGCAAGCTTTTGCTGGGGAAATCTATCTATCTATCCTCTTTTGTGCACAGGGAGAACTATAATACATGCCAACGTGTTGTCTTAATACTTTTGGCCACCACTGTATACTGTATACACCAGCCATTTTTATTTATTTTTTGTATTGGCATGAGATGAAGAGGCAAATCTGCTACAGTATGTTCAGTCACAGCCAAGTGATTGTCAACCCTGAATGATGTGACAAATGACAGTGTGACCAATAATTGTAACTCTCCTACCCTCGACAATCAGCTCTTTCTATTCAGAGAAGACAATGAGCCTGCAATTAAAAAGCCTCTGCATGTGGATGGAGAAAGCTTTTTGAAGTGCTGTTTTTTTCTGTCTACCTAAATGTTATCTTGTAGTTCGAACAGAGTATTATACAGTATAATACAGGCTCATGTGTGTAATTGTAGTCCGATATCAAGGGAGCATAGAAGGTCCACGGATGAATTACACAATGTAATAGGTTCTTGCTTTGTGTGTGTTTGTGTGTGTTTTAGGTATGGGAGACATGGCGGTGTCCAACTCAATAGGCAGTAATATATTTGACATCTTGCTGGGATTGGGCTTCCCATGGATGCTCAGGACGCTGGTGGTCGAGCATGGATCATCGGTGAGCGCGCTTTTGCTCCTTCACTCTAACTGCATTTTTATATATTCATTATGTCTCTAATGTTTATTCTTCTGATATTGCTATTGCTGTTAGTTCTCAGGATGACGAAACTCGTACTAGATTTGGATTTAGATTTTTTTTCCTTTTCATGTATTGCCAGGTGTCAATCAACAATAAAGGTCTGGTCTACTCAGTTATCCTGCTACTAGCATCCGTCTTCCTCACTGTGAGTAATACACGTTCATCTTATGCTGACACACGCAGTATTTTCTCACGCACAGTGCCGTGAGAAAATACTGTATATGCTCCTTCCTGTTTTTTTTTGTTTTTTTTGTCGCATAGTTAAATGATTCAGATCATCGAAGAAATTTTTATATTACACAAACATAACTCGGGTAAATACAAAATGCACTTTTTAAATTATGATTTCAAAAAGCTTTCCAAACTGTCCTAAAGACCACAGAATGAAAAGTGACTAAAGACATTTTTTATTTATTAATTTTTCCAGGCCCTGATTACTGCCAGACCTGTAGAATCAAGAAATCACTTAAGTAGAACCCGTCTGACAAAGTGAAGCACGGAAAAAGATCTCGAAAAGAAACACGAACGCCGTAGTCTCTTCCAGCCGGGGGCCTGGAGAGAGCTGATTGGCCGAGCTAAGTGGGAGTCACTTAGCGCTCTGACATTAATTACGACTTTACGGCCAATTAGGGGCGTCTGTGAGCTCAAGCAAGCAGAAGGAGCGGATAGCGCTGTCCTCCGAGTGTGTTACGTCGGCCCCAACAGTGTGTGAGCGAGCAGTTCGAAAAGATGCGGTCGGTGAAGTCACGTGGTTCGGAGGAAACACGTGATAGTCTTCGGCCCTCCCTTTCAGACTGACTGGTAGTAGTAGCCTTAATGTGGAGCCCCCTAGTGACAGGGAGGAATTTGATACAACAAAATTAAAGAAAATCAAAAAAAAAAGAAAAGCAAAAAAAAAAAAAGTAACACTATTTAAAGAAATTCAAGAGTAACTGACACGTACCAGCCATTTCTAATGCTTTGGGACTCCAGCAAACCATGGTGAGAGACATTATCCACAATTAGAATACAGTGGAACCTTGGATTACTAGCATAATTCGTTCCGGAAGCGGGCTCGTATCCCAAAACACTCGTAAACCAAATCGAATTAGCCCATAAGAAATAATGAAAACTCAAATTATTCGTTTCGCAGCCCAAATTAATAAATACATAAAAATAATTAACACAAAATATAAAGTAAAAATAAAACAAATTAACCTGCACTTTAAAGTAAAAATAAAACCTGACAGATAAGTGTTTCCATTTGTGCGCGCTGGCGCTGTGTGTGTGTGTGTGTGTGTGAAGCTAAAGTAAGGAGCCCCTCCCCCTTCTCGTCTTACACAGTTACCCTTCCTCC
>JAOVVA010000031.1:6028366-6060936 GCA_028565275.1 Leiocassis micropogon
ACAGTGTTATAGTAAACAGTACACGTGTGCACGGATGTTGATTATACCAGTAAGAGACGCGCACTAAGACCCAGCAATTCACTGGATCCACAATTCTGCAGCGCAGGAGAGAGAAAAACCGTTGGCTCAGTTGTGATCACGTGACGCTCGGCGTCAAAACGAGAAGCGCATGCGTTATACATGATACTCGGTACTCGCAATCCGAGGTTAAAAGCCGTATCACAATCATTTAAGTGTGATTGACATGCCAAAAAAAACAAACAGGAAAGGGGCTAATACTTTTTCACGGCACTGTATCCTGTTGTTTCTATAGTTAAGGTCTTTTCATTGGTGAACTAAACACTGCTACACATAAACATTAATCTTAACATTAATCTTATTCTTTGATTTTTGTATTTTGTTGTATTCATTTTCTGAGGATTATCAACAGAATCCCCAAAATATGTTAAAATTTCAGTTTTTACACATATAGTGTCATTTATTTTGCATCCAAGTGTTAACTTGTGCGCTTCCGTGTGACCCAGGTGCTGAGTGTTCACCTGAACGGCTGGAAGCTGGACCGGCGTTTGGGTTTGTGCCTCATGCTGCTTTACTCAATCTTCCTCCTCTGCTCCATCCTCTTTGGGCAGCTTTAAAGAAAAATAATAATAAATCTGTGTACATCCCGACTTCCATCCAAGTCCAGCAGTCAAACCAGTTTAGTTTTCGTTTCGAGTCCGATTCATTTACACTGGACGTGATGTTAACCTGAGCTGAATCTCAGGCTAAGCAGAGACAAGGGGAGGAAACTAAAGACAGAGACTAAAAGCTCAGAATGGAAGGTTCTGAAGCCGCCTTCGAACGGACGACTAATGCAGTTACACTGTACATGTACAGCTTTGTTTTCTTTTTATTTCAGTTCACACACTGAATCATGTCTAAACAGAGTTCCGCTTCATCCAGAAAGGCACTGCCGTCCACGCCTGTGTGGGTACAACAACAGGAAAGGTGATCATGCGTTGTCCCGGGTTCAAACTTTATAGCATTGCTCTAAAAAGAAACAAAAATGTCCATCTTCTTTATTGTGGCTGCACGTTTAGGAACACGACACTATGAAACAAAACAGCCTGGACGAACAATCGCCTCTCACGTTTCTATTTACTTTTTAATCCATCCAGAAGATGCTTTTATCCAAAGTGGCGTACAGGAGAGAGAAAATCCGATCCAAGCGCTACCGAGGGTGAGAGATTTGAGCTCGCGGCATTGTAGGACGAAACATTTACGGGAAAAATGGTACGAGACCTGAAAACAAGACGAGAAACCAGTTGCACCAGCTGAACTCCACACTAGATTGGAATTTACCGTAGCTCAGAATGTGATGTCAGAAACAAGCTTCAACTTTACCGGGAAACACTACATCATATTTAAAGATGGGGTTTAATTCTGTGTGCCTATACACACTTCCATACCAACACCTTGGTACAACACACACTAAGCTGATAATATATTGTATCGCCGATATTATCACGATATCTAGTCGCTGATTCGATTAGATATCGTGCATTGCATAAAAGTCCACTTCCAATATTATTTATTTATTTATTTATTAAAAAATTTTCGCCTGCCAATGTGTGAATAGTTTAGAGGGCACCCCCTGCAGGATCATAGGGGAACTGCAACATTTTAACCAACTCAACTGGAGAACGTATATACAGTGGAACCTCGGTCCACGAACGCCTCAGAGTACGACCAAATCGGTTTACGACCCAAAAAATTCGCCTAAAGCTCCTCGGAACACGACCCAGAAACCTGCCATCCCAAGCTGTCGCTATCGGTTGAACAAAACCGCGAGTGCATCGTGTAGCATCAGTTCCATTAGTTCGGTTCGCAGTCGCAGATGGCACGCATAATAAAATCATTTCGTGCGATTTGGAGTGACGTCCAAGTCTATGCCAAGAAGTATCACCCCAACAAAATTCTTTTTTGTGCAGCGCAGAAGAAACAAATGTCTCGGGATAGATTATTAGTGAAACCAAGAAACAAAAAAAGCCACGAAAACAAAAAAGGGAGAAAACCCAGTATTATTATGGCAGGGGACTCAGTATAGGTGTAGCTCAGTGGTTAAAGCATTGGACTACAGTTCGGAAGGTCCCGGGTTCAAACCCCACAACCACCAAGTTGCCGCTGTTGGGCCCTTAAACAAGGCTCTTAACCCTCAACTGCTCAGATGTTATACTGAGATAGAATGTGAGCGGCTCTGGATAAGGGCGTCTCCCGAATGCCGTAATGGAAATGATTCTCCTCCCAAACACTAACCTCCTCTCCTTCACGTCAGAGTCAACTCTAAGAAAGGTGCTCGAATGCTACTTGTTGAAATGTAATGTACTCTATTATTATTATTATTGTATAATTAAATCTTTTTCATACTTTGTGATAGAAACAAAATGCACCAAACGTTAAAAATAGTTATATAGAGTCATAGAGAGAACAGATTGATTTTATTGACCGTGTATTCCTACGGAGAAAACTGAATCAGGTTATGTGAACCGAGGTTCCACTGTAAATTAGAAATCATTAAAATCATCTATTTTGCAGTCAATGTGGCAATACATATGAGAATATACATATAGATTTGGGATTTCCCCCCCATCACTAGTAACTAAATTGACTTATCATCTTCAACATAAAAACTCAGGCAGTGCATGAACACTATTAATGTGAGAGAAATATCTACAGTGCGAGGTGAGTGAAAACAACCAGGTCTCACCCAGTAAATTGCTTTTGGCAGTCTCTCTCTATCGGTCATTCGCAAGCACTGGATCCCACGCAGTGGAAGAAAAACACAGATAAAACATTTTTTTTAAAATATTTTTTTAAGTGGAATAAATTCTGTTTTTCTCGCCTCAAACCAACTCAAGAATAACAAACCGAGTAAACTATACTTGTGAACATTTAGGAAACAAACAAAGCTCAAGAAAATGTTCCAATACTGTAAATCACATTACATTATGTACAGTACAAATACACTGAACCATTTCTGTTCCTGACTCTGATTAGTGCCATCAGCTGTTTTGTGCACTATAATACAGTACATGGCGGCTGTCGTCCGAATACTTTTGACCACCCCTGTGCATGGATAAATGCATGACACGACAATGTCGTAGCTTTATTTAGGGCAAACATTCCACCTGCTAGCGATAGGGGTAGGGTTTCCATCCCTCGTCTATTCCGCTTATTCTGTTTATGGTGCGGTCATGAGAGGCACAACCTGGATGGGTACAGATACACACACACACACACACACACACACAAACATATACACACACACATATACACACACACACACGGCAATTTGGGAACGGCACTCAGTGGAAGTATTAAATCCAGTCCTGGCTTGGTAAATCTACGAGAGGCGTTCAAGTCAAAGTGGGACTTTTGATAGTGTAAAATAACAGACCACGGTTATAAGAGTAAAAACTACCTGTTTTTCTCTATATAATCCCCGGCTACACTAATTCACTTATCCCAGTGTTTCGGATACCATCAACGTAGAAAGTTTTCTCGGTACTGCCTGCTTCGCATCTAAAACGCCGGCCTCCCAGGAACTACTTTAATGAATGATTAATCGCCGGATGTGGCGATAACTCCCAGCCGAGTCCCTGTAATGTGTGAAGTGGTGTTTGTGAATGATTGTGTGTACAGCTCCCACACACACAGACGCATCTCTTCCGCAAGCTGGCGATAAGTTATCCATTGATTTCCAAGAATCAGGGATTTCACTCTCCGAATGTTCACAGGGACTGACTGGAGAGCAATCTGGTCATTCACATGCGTACGGCCTTCTTTAAGACGTTTGCTCTATTTTGATGTTTTATTCCGGTGGAGAATCTCATCATCCTACCATGCTTGAAGTCTGTAAATGTTGATCGGTTTTACGCCAGAAATGTCTTCACAAAAGTCCCAGTTTGACTTGAACACCCCACTTCATTTTAATTTTTTCTTTTTCAAAGCAGTAACTCAAGGATGGTGGCCATTAACCTTGAGACTTGCCTTCGCTAACTTTGACTTCAGCTGGTGCAACCACATGCAGGTGTTTATTGTATAAATGAAAAGTGCTTTCAGGTCTTTTGTGAAAGTTGACCTTTAACGTGCTGTGATTTATTCTTTCCCCCCCCCCAATAACAGCTCGTGTTGCGATACATTGCATGCGCCCCCATCAGGTAGGAACGGCTCCCTTGTTCGGCTCCGATTTTTCACCTCTGACGTCACAATTAGTCCGAGTCGTGTCTGTATACTGTACATAATCTTGTGTTTGTAACAAAAAAGTAACTGTTTTGCACTGACTGTAGCAATACTTCAGAAGAGCGGACGAGGACGTCCCTTTGTGTTTCAGACTTTTATTCTTAGCGTCAATTAGAGCCACAGAGATTCCACTAGTAGCATTTCCTGCACAAAAAAAAAGGCTCATTATGTCTTTTTGTTGTTTGTTTTTTTTTTTTGGTTGGTTTTTGTTCACAGCTTTGAAACGGATTTTTAGAAACAGTGACGTGAACTCTTTGGATTTTTAGCATTTCTAGAATAGCACTGTTACTATTTAAGTTTTTGCAGTGAGCGTCACGGTGTTTGATAAGTTTGTACGGGTTTTGTTATCCTGGTTGTGTACGTTTAGGGTACGATCAATGTTTATATTACTGAGATCTTTAAAATATACAGTATATATATATATATATATATGTGTACAGCATTATTAGTATTAAAAGTACAAAAAGTCTTCTTTATCGTGGCTGAATGTTTACTAAAAATGATATAAAAAAACAATTGACATAGTTTTATAAAGAGCAGATGTTCAGAATCCTAGATTTGTGATGTTTTTAATATTTATATCAAAAAATAAGACTGAAGAAAAAAAAACAGAAGTATGTTGATATAGTGTGACTTATGTTTTAGGGCATGTTTTAAAACCTGTGTTCGATGGACTGCATCCTTCCAAATATCTTAAAGTAGGCTATGAGTTGTTAATTAGTCAGATTATTGATTATCCCCCGATTTGTCAGAATATTTTCCTCAAGGATTCGATGTCTTAGTTGATGTATATATTTATTTACAAATTATTTGTCTTGTTTCTTGATTGTACTTTAAAAGAAAAACACACACACCCTACTATATATAAATATATCCTACTCCTACATTACTCATGTTGCTGAACATTGTTTCTCCACTGTATTGTCACTTCGATCCTCACACACGAGGACTGTAATGGTTTATTTTAAGCACACTACTACTTAGAATTTTTTTTCCCCCTTTCCTTTTTGTTCTCTCCAAATCTTGTATTGAATTCTTGTGCTCATCTGTAAGGAATTCCTCATCGTCACCAGCTTTAATGAAGGATTTAAACATTTTCCTAAATGCTTTCAAATTCCACTCATGACACCACAGAAGAAAGGGAACTGTATCATTTAGACTTAAATAAAGTAACTATTAGAAACCTTTGTATGTTGTTGAGTGCAATAAACAGACCAATGTGCAATAAGATTAGTAGCGCTTGTATATTTCTGTCCAGGATTTAGCACTGCTGTAAATTAGTCCTGTGGTTTCCAGATAAACAACATTCAGTGAGTGAACTTTCTGCAGCTCACTAGCTCCCTCTGCTGGTCACTCTCGTGTAACACTGCATCACTCAAAGCCGTTTCAAGGCAAAAGTTAAGCCTTTACTGTGTTTGTCAGATATACATTATTGCACAGTGACATTCCTCCATCCCAGCATAACTGGGGTCAGAGCACAGGGTCAGCCATGATACAGCGCCACTGGAGAAGACAGGGTTAAGGGCCTTGCTCAAGGGCCCAAAAATGGCAACCTGGTGGAGCTCCGAGTCATTTTTTTCATGTGAACCACGGATCTGACTTTGTGATAACAAAAAAATAACTCATTTTAAATTCTGATTTATGCTTTTCATCCCCTCCACATGAAAATCTAATCCAGATATTATGATGCAAACTAGCTAATTTAAGGGATCGCTTTAGATAGATTAGGTAAGATAGAGGGAGAGTGTAGAATTTGTTACATTTTTAGACAAATATATAATCAACATAATCTCCTTGTTTTTTAAAGACACTACCTGTCAAGCTTTTTGATAGGATAAATTGGATTGATAAAAAGATTAGATTGGATAGGATGCATTGGATAGATAGCTAAATAGATGCATAGATTATATTGCATATAGGATAGACAGATGTATAGATAAAATTGATAAATAACATCCTGGCCAGAGCGGACATGCTGACAACTGTGTGTCAGGGGAAAAGTACAAGTCTCCATCAAAGTACAAATATAAAGTAATATTATATTTCCATTTATTATTTTCAGAATATTTTATTCTAAGGAAGAAATATTTTCAGACATTACCTTTGCCATAGCATCATATTAGTAATAAAGCGTGATCATACTAAAGCTAGCACTGCTAAATTTAAAGTCAGGGATTGTGACTAAAAATAAATAAAATAGATTTGTATAAGTTAAGATTAAAGCAAGGGACTACTATTAAAATAACCATTATCCCACCAAGGTCATCATCATCAGTACAAGTACTGCAGTACTTACTACTACCTCACTTTACGAAGTTTCCACTCTATATACAATCACGTGTCACCACAGGCCAGGTCAGCCAAAGTAGCTGGATCTTAATGTATTTCTCAGCATTACACACAAGCGCCATGAGGTCAGAGGCATTTGCTGTACTTTATACATCTTTAAAACATTTTTGTCCCTGGATCCAGACTTTCGGGCCAGCCTGTAGACAAGGCATTTTAAACACATTCACTTTACAAACTAAAAAGACATGAGAACTGTGTTTTTTTAACTTAGGTTTGGTTTTATTTGAGGGTTAAAGTTAATCCCATGCTGTGTTTCAGTAAGAATACAGATGGTGCGTGTTGGCTCCGATCAGAATATCCAGTAGTACAAATCAGATTCAAGTTACACATACTGAACGTGTGAGGAGAAAACGACAAAGTTCTAAAGAGAGAGAGAAAATGGGAGCAGGAAAAAGGGATATAGCTGAAGGGGGAGGGGAAAATCTGAACCAATTTAGACAAAAAGAAAAAAAAAAAATTAATAAAAATCTGAGGAGTTCCCCTGGGTTTTTTTTTATTTTTTTTATGATTAGACAGAAGCATGTGTTCACATACAGTGCTGCAGCAACGTTTTGTATAGAGACTGATGTGTGTATGAAGCAACAGGAATAAAGGGACAGCAAAACACAATGGCTCTAAAATGGTTTAAAATGGACACCTAAAAAATTAAATAGGAATCCCTTTAAAACCAAGCAGAGGGGAGGTGGGACAAAAATAAAAATAAAATGCCCTTCGCAGGGTGTTGCATCTCCCAAAACAGACGGCTAAGATTTAGCATCCCAGCTGCCATGACAGTCAGCAATGTGTACGTGATTATAGAAGTAGTAACTCTGCCAATCATTGAACAGAGGAAAACGACGCCGTACCGCTACCGTACGCTGAATTAAAAGCAAAGTCAGACATAAAATAAGCCGGTATGCAGACAACACTTGGCGAGTTTAATACAAATAAACCAGCAGGGGAATTTCTCCACTATGCCTATTCGCTCAGGAGGTCAATTCATGATGTGTGGATCTGATGGGGGGGGACGACAAAAACACCACATTTAAAAATGCCCAGGGTGTAACCCAAGAAAGCAGGACAATAAACTGACATACAGGAAAGAAAGAGCGAGTGCTGGAGGAGACAGGGTGACTTCGGAGCTCTTTCGCTGACACCATGGAGACCTGAGAGGGGCGGGACCAGAGACTTGGGATGCAAGAGAGACAGAGAGAGACAGACAGAGAGACAGACAGAGAGAGAGAGTAGAGAAAAGAGCGTCCCACGTGGTGACGTCTCACTGGTTCTCATCTTCCACATCCTGCAGTGCTTCTTTACTCTGTTCTTCACCTGAAACAAGAGCAGATCAGATGTCAGAAGAGACACCGTTATATATATACAGACATAATTCTGATATTAACAATCCCACATACTACAGTCTTCATAGAAACATTACATTTATACAATGTAATGTGTCTAAATATTCATTGTTCACTTTATTAGGAACACCTGCACAGTCAGTTATTTAATAATAAGTGTTCCTATTAAAGTGTCTTACTAGTTAGTTATTAGATTCTTACATATGTAAAATCATTTCCCCCCACTACGGTGTAATACAGGGGTGATGACTAATCCGAACCCTGAATGTAACCCTAACTCTTCAAGTCCGTCTGTGCATATTAAGCCACTTAAAAGGCAGGTAAATCTGTGGTTTCAGACTCCAATCAGATGGGTGGCAGTAATGTGCCTTTTGCCAAATGCCAACTGCCAAGCAAAACAATCACAGCCGCATCTGCAGTGAACCATAGACCCCATAGCTTTTCTCTGTAGAAAACGAGTTGCTTCCTGGCTGGTTACGGAAGGGAGCTGTTAGCTATCTGTTAGCTATTAGGATCAGCCGAGTATAGGATTGGCTATTAGGGAGGTCGAAAAGGACGACAATTTTAATATGACAACTTACTTGATCAGTAAATCCTTACTATTATATAGACTAGTGATTGAAGAAAAGGAAAAAAGAAAAAAAAAAATCCTCTGTAATCTCGCAAATTAATAAATTTATTCATGAGTTAGACACATTTTAATAAAAACTCAACATTAAGTAAGTATCCGAGGTGCTTAGGTTACCAGCATAACACACGAAGGAAGCGTCGTCTGCACCGGTGATGTCACAGGATGTTTTGAATGGTGGAAGATCAAGGGATCAAGTTCCTCTAACCGACATTCCCTGCACAGGGAGCACCTTTTAAAAGTACACTGTGGTATGGAACACAGCCCGGGTCAACGAATCCCTATAGCTGAATTGTACATGTTAATGCTATTAATGCTTTTATCCTTGTGGAAAGTAAATATCAGCAACAGAGAAGTGAAAACAAAAAGTCACTTCAACTAAAGTTGCTTAATGAAGGTCCCCCGACCCTCCATACTGGAAGCAAATTCTAGATCCATCTGTCTGATACTCCTGGTACTCTGCCAAAAGCACAGGTTCTCAGGGTCACTTGGCAAAGAAAATAACGGCAAAAAGTTGGATTGATGATTTGCTGCTGTACCTCATTGTGTCCTGTGAAGAAAGTGCTATAAAAACAGTGATGCACTACTGTGCACTGTCCTAAAACATGCGCACGCGCGCACACACACACACACACACAGGGGTGCTCCAAAGAAAGAGACCGAGTGTTTTTTGTTTTGTTAAGTGTCCATAAAGCTCATTCAGACAAGGTGCTGTGTTGTGCGTGTGCAAAAATATAAACTACACACGACCATGTTAACTGAATTATAAATTCATTTAGACACTGGAACACCACTGGGATTTCTCGGGCCGTTCGCTGCTTGGCGACGTTACCAAGGCTACAGTGCGGCCAACTGACGCGTGGTGAAGAATTAGCAAGGAGCAACACAAAGGCCCAGAAACAAAAGGGACAAGAATAGAAATCGGTGATGTCATACAAGCTAAGCTAGCTAGAGCAAGACTTCAGACTTGCGCAAAATTTCAGCTGTATAGACATCTAATGTGAACAGGAGGAACACACCGCCCTAATGACAAAGATCTAAGGACAAATAAATCTTCACTTGGACACATACACACATACAGCAGGATGCAGTCAAGTTGGTGAGAAGCAGAGGAGCAGCAGGGTTGAGAAAGAAAAGGTGAGAAGCACAGAAGATAGATAACTTACAAAGAGGAGCTCTAGTGGGAAATGAGGGAGGGGGGCGGCGGTCCTTATGAATCTACGCCAGTGACACGGAGGAAAGAGCAAGAGGTTAGAGAAATGAGAATGTGTTAGAAGAAGAGAACAGGAATGTAAAATAAAAGGGCAAAAAAAAAATCTAAATAAAATAAAAAGGGGTGAAAAGGAAAAGAAATAGAAACGAAATAAACTGGCTAATTAGAACTGAAGACATGGCAGACAAAGAAAAAATAAATCAGCTGTAAACAAATATAAAGAAAAATCCTGATCGAAACGAGAGACATGGCAGAATAATAAAGATCAGAAAAAGTATTTGCTGTAAGGCTGAGAAATCAGGGCCACGAAAGGAAGTGTCCAATGAACCATGTGTCCAATCAGAGCACAGCGGTCGACCCGAATAAACAGTTTACAAAGCCTCGGGGCCGCACTCTTACCGTCTCCCTGCATGTCTGAAGTCCATAGTGTCAGGTTGTCGCGTAGCAGCTGCATGATAAGTGTCGAGTCCTTATAGCTCTCCTCGCTGAGCGTGTCCAGTTCTGCTATCGCATCATCAAACGCTGCCTTTGCCAACCTATTCAAGAACAAAGGGCCAAAGGTCAGACGCAAAAAAAACCCACTTCAAACACTATTGATTTTTTTTTTTACTGTTCAAATATATTTTTCTTTCAGACACACCCGGAGAAAGAAACAGCACGAAAATCATTTAAAATTAACATTATCCTCGCACAACACCAGATGTCTTCATATTCGTTCGTTATGAGTGGGAGAGATGCGTATGTGTGTTTAAAGAAATGTAGATGCTTTGCACAGTTGAAGTCAATAAAGCTGATTTTTTTAAACCACTTCACAGATTTCATGTTCAATTGCATCTTTATAAAGGGATATTTAGCACTTCATCAGAATCACACCGCATTCCAAATTATTACACAAATGATATTGTTCTCTGATTTTCATAAATAGTCAATGCAAATGACAGTCAGTATAATTTAAGTCATCAACGATTAGGGTATAATTCAAATTTTATTGAATAAACCTCCTAATGATATTTATTTTAAAAATAAAAAACTGAAAATGCACTGTTCCACATTATTATGCACAGAGTTAAAACATTTTATAAGTTGTAAAGAACTGAAAATGGGATTTTGTAGAATTTGCAGCATTAGGTCATATTTACTTAAATCAAAAGCTTTTTCCATCAAAAACATCCTAACAA
Organism: Leiocassis micropogon; assembly: GCA_028565275.1. NCBI lineage: Eukaryota > Metazoa > Chordata > Actinopteri > Siluriformes > Bagridae > Leiocassis > Leiocassis micropogon. The sequence goes on from JAOVVA010000031.1 coordinate 6,039,353, forward strand.
GGCATGTTACATCTTAACATAGGACCCCTTCTTTGATATCACCTTCACAATTCTTGCATCCATTGAACTTGTGGGTTTTTGAACAGTTAATGCTTGAATTTCTTTGCAGGATGTCAGAATAGCCTCCCAGAGTTGCTGTTTTGATGTGAACTGCCTCCCACCCTCATAGATCTTTTGCTTGAGGATGTTCCAAAGGTTCTCAATGGGGTTGAGGTCAGGGGAGGATGACACCATACCATGAGTTTCTCATCTTTTATGCCCATAGCAGCCAATGAGATGGTGCATTGTCATGCATGGAGAAAATTTTGCTATGGAAGGCACATTTCTTCTCTACCATGGAAGAAAGTGGTCAGTCAAAAACTCTATATACTGTGCCGAGGTCATTTTCACACCTTCAGGGACCCTACAGGGGCCTACCAGCTCTCTCCCCATGAACTCCTTGTTGGGGACATGGTGGCCATCCACCAACCATCGACTCATTCTGCCTTTATCTGCACGAACCCGTCTACGCTCTGAATCAGCCACAAACGTCTTCACAGTACGATGATCACGCTTAAGTTTTCGTGAAATATCTAATGTTTTCATATCTTGTCTAAGGCACTATTTGACCCTTTTCAGCAGCAGAGAGATCATTTTTCTTTCCCATATTGCTTGAAACCTGTGGCCTGCTTAATAATGTGGAAAAACCTTCAGTACTTTTTCTTTAATTGGGCTCATCAGGCAAATTAATTAACATGTGTCTGAGATTCATTTCAGTCACCCAAAGAGCCCTGAGCCCATGATAAGAGGAGAGAGGTGGCATCATAGTGACACTAAGAAACCATGGGTGTCTGAGCTAATACACTTTAATATGCATAAAAAAATTTTTTTTAAAAACTATACATCTTTTTATATTTAAGTCAGTGTGACAATACATGAATTGTTACACAAAAGAATCGTGATATTACTAAATACCCCCCCCCCCCATGTCTAGTTAATATAGTTTTATATAACGTTTTGCTAAAAAGGATTAACATTAGGTGTACAACAGATCACTAAATTCATGCTAGGGGGCAGAAAGTTGTAAAGCAATTTAAGGAACAAAAGTAAAAGATGCACTTGTATTTAGGATTTTCCCCAAAATGTGATGAAGCCTGGTTTAGATTTAATGAGAACGCACGAACGTAATTTGCAAAAATACACCATATTCATAATGATAATAATAAAGACAGTTATCCAGATACGAATCAGACCTAAAAGACACCCAACAGACTATCAGATGGTGATAAATTAGCGAGCTGCGGTAAAGCTTTCCCATCAGATGCACAGCTGATGACTCGCAAAAGACATGAAGGGCTGGTTTGATGTTTTAACACCTCGCCCAGTAAACATTAGCCTTTTCTAACGCAGCTTTCTATTACGCTCAACATGGAGGTGGTTGATGAATGAAATGCGGCACGATCAGAAAGAAGACTCCATCACCAGAACTGCTTTTGTGTGTGTGCTCTTCATGAATATATATGCGCTTATGAGGAATAGAGCAAGCTAAGTACGAGTTAAACTCTGGGATCAGGAACCGGTGTCATTCAAATTTGAACGTTCACTCCAGAGGAAAGATCTGGTTAGAGGATAGGAATGCTGTAAGGACCTGGGATGAATGAAGCATTTTCATGTCAAGGTCTCTGCCACGTTCTTTTAAAAATAAAGAAATTAGTTGGAAATTATTTCAAAACACCTGACAGGCGACTGTTAGGGCATCATTAAAAAAAATTTATCTGTTACAACATGAAGATGCAGATAAAAACTTGGAGGCATTTCTGATTTATATACACGCAGATACAAGCAGGGAGTCGTAACGAAGGTGAACGTGTTGTCTAAATCACTTTGATTTCAGGCAACTTCACTACGACAAGCTTTTATAAAAAAAATTTTTTTTAAAAACGGAACAGCAACCGCTCCCCGTGATTACATTCAACACTTCGTTTATCTCATGGTGGAGCTCAACTGAAATGCCTGATGGGTCGCTGCGCTTGACTCACCCGAGGCTGACACGCGTGTGTTTGTCTTTGAACCATAAATAAACCTAGTGGCCCTTCTAACTCTTGGTTTCATTTCAAAGGAAGTACAGGATATTATACACCACACTTACTGGACATTAATTCAGGTAAAACTATACCGCAATGCACTTTATAGGTAAATTATTACCAATTAAGGCCGCAACATAACATGATCAGATCAGAAAATATAACAAATCTGATCTGATACTGTGAATGTGCTTTCACACCTTTATTTGCATCAAGGAAGCGAGTGCAGCGAGACGACCCTAAATCAACCTGACTGCAGGAAATGAACCAAACAAACCTGTTATTTTTGGGTTGCAGCTTTTTTTCTTTTTTTTTTGGAGATGCAAGCTGCTGAACTAAGCTTCAAGGTGCAAACCGGGCCAAAGAGCAGAGCTGGAGCGCTGCAGAAAGACTTAAGCAAGCAAATTTTTGAGCAAGTTGCAATACCTTCACACCTCGACGTTTGTATTATCATCAATTAATTTATTGATCTACAGCTCTGGACTCTTTGTGAGTTCTCAAGTGATTTCAATGTGCATCTTTATTTATGATAAATGTTTGCTTGCCTCCCTTAGGAAACATATTTTAAATTGTGTCCCGTCAAGATCAAGCCGGAAACAGATGAAAGCATCAATTTCACTAGAGCTAATAGACAAGTGTTAAAATACCCTCAGGCATGATGGTAAGATAAAATTATTTGTCACATGTACATTGTAGAACAGTGAAACTATTTTTGTGCATGCATGCATGTATTTAGTTATTTATTTATATATATATATTCTACTTTTAAAACATGTTAATAAGACATATTTAATACAATAAAATCAATTTTTTGTATTCCTATATGTATTTTTTTTTCTTTCTGTGCTATTCCTTCATTTTATTAAAGGAATGGCACGAGGGGGGTGGGACGGACATGTTTCTTTACTGTGCATTTAACAATAAAACTTGAAAACTTTCTATCCTGGCTCCTATTTGGTGGAATGAATTTCCTCGAGGTGTCCATACAGCGAGTCACTGGCGATTTTTTTTTTTTTTGCCAACACAGAAAGACCCATCTGTTTCTTAGCTATTTGGGTTAACCCCACCCTCTCCCGACCAAAAAAATATTTTAAATTAATCCTTCGGAACATTGTTTGACTGCTGGTACTTCTAGTTAGTAACTTCAAACGAGTGTAGGGATATATTTAATGATTAAAACTTCAAAGCACAGTAAGTAAGTCAAAGGTTCAAAAGTTCGCTCTGGATAAGGGTGTCTGCCAAATGTGAACACAAGTATAATCACAGTCCTCCACTATCAGAAAATAAGCAGCCAAGAGTCCCACATTTGGGGAATTCGCAAGGATCAGAGCAGCCAAGTGCGATGCACTTGATCGTGGCAAGTAACTCTGGTTAGTGTAGTAGATTTTTGCATTGAATCTGTGCAATCCGTTACCTGCATTACTTGTTTGGTTTTTTTTTATCGATCAACTCCTAAATAAATTCCGCTCTTGATATTGCAATATGAATACATCACTGAACCAATAAGCAGAACACTTGGAAATAAGCTGATGATTGAGATTGGATCCCAGAAGTTGTGTCTGGAGCTGACCTGCAAGCGCGGTCTGGAGAATTGAGGATCTCGTAGTAGAAGACAGAGAAGTTGAGTGCCAGCCCCAGGCGGATGGGGTGTGTCGGCGGCAGCTCAATCATGGCGATGTCGCTGGCTGCTTTGTACGCTACCAAGCTGTTCTCAGCTGCTTCCTTCCTGTCGTTGCCTGTAGCGAACTCTGCCAAGTACCTGTGGTAGTCACCCTTCCTGTACAGACAAACACACCATGATCTTGAAGCTTAATTGTGTTGAGTGGGGCGGGGGGGGAAGAAAAAATAATTATTCAGACAGGTATGCAATCTGTGTTTTTGCCTTTGTGTACCACCACAATGGATTTGAAATAAAATAAATGATGTTAATTCAAGGTGTTTACCAAAAAATACTCGACCAATTACAGCCATTTGTTTTCTTACGAAGTCCTTCTATTTTTATAGGATCAACAATACTACAAATGAAGATAATTAGGAATATTATACAAAAAGATTGCAGTAAAAATAAATAAATAAATAAATAAAAATTAGGTTAGGTGACTTGTGGTAGAAAAATAAAAATTTACATGCAAGTGTTCAAAGTCAGCTCAATGTGTGAACGTAAAAAAAGAAAACACTGTCCAGAGAAAGAAGGGAGTGCAGGTAAAAGGAATGTGTGTGCGAGGAACATCTTGAGAGTTGCTGGTATATTTGCTCTGCAGAGAGGAACGGGAAAAGAACTTGGTTGTAAAATAAGGGCGTAAGAGAAGGAGAGTACCTCCCTCATATGCTCGCCATGTGTGTGTATATGACAGACGTCTCTTTGCAAAGACTACACAAAAAAAATAAAAACTTGCTGTGTCATGAGTCTGCCATGTCTAATTTATTGATTTCAGCTCACTCTAATGAAAGTTTCCCTAATACTTAAGAACATTTTGCGTCTCTTGCGTCATTATCTGTCTGTACCGTTTGTCATAGTCATAGGTTTAGCAACTTTAGACGGAATCTGACCAAGTAAATAAATAAAGCTCTTTACACTTCAGAATTCATCCTGCTACTTCTAACAAGCAGGCATCAATAAACAGTGACCCAGTTCCACTGGGAGCCATACATGCCCTTGCCACAACACACTACCTCCACCACGTTAGACAGGTGATGTGGTAGAATTCTTTATAAGACTCTCCTTCTCCATATTCAGCTCTTGCAATCATTTTACTTGTTTTAGTGAATTACGTATTTAATAAGTTTACTACATTTACTTGTTCAGAGTATAAGTAAATCTTTTAAATGTTTTTCCTTTAAAAAAAATAAATAAATTGTTAATTCGAATTTCCAGCCCAAATGATCTTCACTCGCATTGACTCATCTATACACAGCTTATTGAGGGTTCCTGTGAAAGGCCAATTACAAATTCAACATTTTTGAATCAACTCCAGGCTTTGTTTTTTCTTTTTGGGGGATGAAATAAGCACATGGGCAACAACAGAGCATCAAAAAAAATTTTGGTGATCAAATGTCCAATTTTGGATAAAAAAAAATAATAAAGGCACTTTAAGTTCCAAACAATACATTTTTGTTAAAAAATACGGAGTACGGCTGTAGTAAAATTATTCTTGTAGTCATATAGTAAAATTATATATAGTTCTTGGGGGGGTGGGAATCAGCAGGTCAGACATTTAAAATGTAATTTAAAAAAAGTTATCAGCCATAAAATTGCAATTGGTGCATCTTTAACAAGAAAAGAAAAAAAAAAATTGGTGTGTGTGTCTTGTGAATGTGAACATACATTTTGTAATAGAAAACCTTTGACTCGCCCGTGTTGGCTGCAGGAATGAGGTGTTTGTCCAGTACATCCAGAATGTCGTTACAGATAGATTTGAGCTCGTTCTCAACCTATAAAGGAAGCACAATTGTTTTAAATCAAGAGGAGATAAGAAGCCAACTCTAGGGGTACACAATAGATCAATCATGAGCATTTAAAACACACAGACGATTAGAATTACCAAGAAGATATACACAATTTGCTTACTATCAGATTAGACTAATGTTATCAACATAGAAAGTCCATGCAGGCTGGAAACAACTAAGTGAAATGTCTGTCCTGCACAAGGAACATCTGGTCTCTATAAGCTTACAGGAAAAAGTAAGAATCAACAACCCAATGGTATTTTCACACTTGTGTTTGTCACACCAGCTGGAGTGCTTTTGGGGATAAAATGTAGAAGGAAAGATGAACAAAAACTTTATTTTTTTTAATCAAATATCAGCTTACATGACAGTAACCATAGCAACATTTCCAGTAATATACTTGCCGGCTAACAGTAGTTTAGTTATCGAGTAATAAAAAAATAGATTTATGTCACAGTAGCATGCGAGCTTCGTGACAACACCTGCCCCCCCCAGCATATCACAAGTTTACTTACATTCGTTTAAGAACCTGAGCTCTACAGTTGTGAATCACAGGTTTTTAAATAGAATAACTAGCAAAAGCATTTTTTTTTTTATCCTGAGTAATTTAGGTTGTTGTCCAAGTGTCACGTCTCATAACGATTCTTATTTACTGCTTTAGCTTCTGCTCTACACTCCAGTCCAGCAGTTGGCAGTAATGAAAACAAATTGTCCATAAATTCAATGGGACGAATTGTTAATATCTTATAAAATGAGAATAATTTGCAGTAAAACATGGACACAGAAGTTGTGGTATGTTTTTTAAGGGAATCAACATATTGTTTTCACCCAAATTTTACCAACTTGCTTTTCATACGATTACTACAAAAATAAATAAATAAATAAATAAAACCTGTGAGGAGGAAACAGACTAGTGTGAAAGCATCATAAATAAGACGCCTACACAAATAAGACGTATTGCGCATTTTCAAAAATCAAATTCTCCGTTCGACTATTGACGCGCTCTCACCGTTTGCCTGTACTCGCGAATCATTTTGAGTTTGTCTTCTCCACCTTTGCTCTCCTCCTTCTGCTCGATGCTGCTGATTATCCTCCACGAAGCTCTCCGTGCACCGATTACATTCTTATACGCCACAGACAGCAGGTTCCTCTCCTCCACCGTTAGTTCCACATCCTTCCCTGCAACACTCTTCATAGACTCCACCATTTCTGCAATCCAAACATACATCATGATACGTGAATAAAAGATCGAATACAGGCGGGTGGCCTGTGAAACTCTTCAGTCGTTATTTTACTTCATTACACCTGATGTAAGCATATCAGGCCTATCTGAGAAAAGAAAATTAATTACGGAGGAAAAATATACTAGAGTACACAACATCATGACTAGCAAACACTGAATACCTGATTTAGGTGTGCTGGGAACGGGGGAAAAAAGTGAAATGTCTGAAACTGTCCATCTATCACCTTTTGTCTGTGTCTGTTATCGAGGCAAACTGTAAACCTAGGTTACGTTTCCAAAAAGACAGACGAAAATTTTTAAATTATGTACAATGATGAAAATTTAGCAGTGAAAGTTTACAAGATGTCCCCCCCCTCTCTCTCTCATTTCTCACACACACACGAACATTGCTGTAAAAAAGTATTTGCCCCTACCTGATTTTTTCTTTTGCATACATGTGTCACACCTGGGTGTGGCATGTGAAATATAACCAAGCCTTCCATAATTTATTCTCGTCTTGAAAGGGGCAATTACTTTTTAACTTTTTTTTAGGGCCAGGTAGGTTTGGACAGCTTTACCCCATCCCCCAAAAATAATAAATGAAATAAATTTAAAAAAAATAATAATAAAATAAATAAACTGTATTCAATCAGTTTATCTTTAATAATAAAATTAGTTTTATGATCCGAATCATTTCAGCGTGAAGAAAATAGATATTTTTTACTTAAATCTAAAGCCTAGATCTGAAGGAATACAAGCTGTGGCTATTTCTAAACACGGTGACCTTTAACCTTTCCCACTGAGCGCGTTGCCAGGCAACCCTCAAGTTAAGGAGGGGAGGTTCTTGGCCATTACATCTTTTCTGCCCAAGAACAGGGATGACAGGTTAAAGAGCGTTCAAGGCCTCAGGCCATACAGCAAGTGTCAGCACTACAAAATAAAAGCTGTTAGTTTAAAAACAAGGTCAGCTAAGACAGAAAGAACTGCATGTACTCTGCCCAAAGGCATGACTAAATTCACTACTATAGTACATGAGATCAAGTTGCCTTCTCAAAGATGTAATGGTACGTCTCAAGTTGGTACTGTGACTCAGCTTTCTGGAAACGACGGACTAAAATTAGCTCAAAGAAAAGTTGAATGTGGCCTTACTGCAGTGATTAAGGAATTTTTTCTAGATCAGACAAAAAAAAAAAAAAAGTCATTAACCTTTTGTTAATTCTTACTGACGTCTTAACCATTTTCAATACTGAGGTCACAGATTTCAAGTTTAATGCATCATTTGAGTCTAGAATGATGGATTCTGTGACTGTAAACGCAGCGCTTGACTAAAATAAAAGCACATAGAAAACAACCCCTTAATCTGGAAAGCCATGAACATAAACCGTAAATATTTTATTTTTTAACTACTTAAAAAAATAATAATAAAAAGTTCTCACTAGAACAAGTATTTATAGAATATAATACTTCTGATCAATCTAAAACGGACACACTAGATGGTTATGGTGAGATCACTGCTTTTTCTCTCTCTCGTTTTTTCTTGTTTATAAAATGACAGGCATTCATTGAGGCGTTCATGGATAAAAGGCAAAACTAACGGCAACATCCATATCCTAGGGTCTGTGTGCATGGAGTTTACATCAAACTTCTTCCATTGCTCCATGCTCACATGCCTATTCGTAGGGGTTTTCGGTGAAGGACCGAGGACAGCGGTAACACTCACCAGTCTGCAGCTAAGCAGTAGCTTACACAGCAAGCTGCGACACCTTTCCATCACAGCCAGCATGAACTTTCACCAATTTTTGCATCAGTGGCTCCTCTGTGGGAACAAACCAATGGGCTAGCCGCCTTTCCCTACTTGCATCACTGAGTCTTGGATAACCCACCCCTCCACCCTCCCCAGGACCCTGGCTGAACCACACTTGTTTTGGAAATGCTCTGATCCAGTTCTCTGGAAAATCTGATGAATTCCCTTGTGAAGCTCGCTCTTGTCCTTACACTTGCCTATTTTTACCCCAAGAACACTTGAGCCTAAAGTCCGTCTCATCTTGATCAGTGACAACACAATCATTCCACACTCGGGAACCGTTCCAGAGTCCACATAAAAAAGTGATTTCGGGCAAAGCACAGCATACTTGGGCATGCATCAAATCAGATATGAAGGCCAATTATACACGAAAACGGAAGTAGATCATCAGTGACGTCAGTCTCCTCCGAAATTTCATCCAAGTAAGTGCATACTGCCATCAGCTGTATCGGAAAGTGAAAATACCAACAAAGTGTACCTGGGTACGGAGAACAATAATAATGTGATCACTGGTCAGCAGAGGAGTGTGGAGCAATCATTCCTGAGCAAGGAACCAATCCATTTGAATTGAATAATCTGAATCCCCCTGAATAATTAAAATCCAAAAGAAGAAAAAAAAAAAAAAAAAAAAAAAAAAACCACACAGGCCAAGAAATTTTAATTGACTTCTACCAATGCAAGCTCACTGTAACCATACTTGCATCCTAAAGGAAATATTTTGTCAATCTATTTGTATTATAAATATAAAATCAGCAAGTGGTGCCTTAAATGAAGGCTAAAACTTCAACAAAGACCTTGTCTAAGAAATTATAGTGTATAAAGCACTGTCTAAACTTTTTCCTCTCCATCCATAGATCTTTATTAAAGAGATTATAAAGAGATGCCCTTTAACAGTGTCATTCCTCCCTCGTGCTAATGGAGAGGCTGGAGAACTGCCAGCATGTTTTGCGCAGAATGCAGAAAAGGTCCATCATTATTCTATAACGTTCATCTTGCATCTACTTTTACCGGATTACATACGCAGGAGTAGAGCGCAAAAAAATAATTAATAATTACCCACTGCTAGCTCTAGGACATGCTCTAGTGCTCTGTAAGCATGAGCTAACGGACGTTTCTAACGGTAGTAGGTATGCACGGCGCGAGCCCAAACACGCAGCGAGGAGCTGATTCATAACACCGTCCCAGAGTAGCCGCCTATGTCAGACAGACAGATGCACTTTGTGAAGATAAGCAGTGGAAGCAGGGGGATGATCTCATCGGAATGGGAATGTGGAGTAGCATAACGTAGTAGATCTCCGAGCCAAGGCGGAGGCAGTTAGTTTTCCCAAAGAAAAACAAAAAAACAAAAGGCACAGCATATTTATTGTATGTTGTGTTCAGTCTACCAAACACAAAATGAAGAAGAAAAAAAACAACAAAAAAAAACAATTAAAGGGTCCATTGTAGTGCAATTTCACTTTTCAGCATTTCTGTGCTAAGGAAACACAGAAGATTGTTAGCGTTTTATCATCAGAGAACTACAGCTACTTTAACAACCATGTGTACGTTTCCCTGCTTTGCCAAAGTTCATGCTGCAATACAGGTTAATGCTGCTGAGGCAGTTGTGCGACTGGTTGATGATAATCCACACCAGTTCAAACAAAGCTGAACATGACAAAGTTGTGTAAATGCCACTCACGCTTTTGGAAAACATCTGAATCATGGCAAATGAGATCATGATTTCGTTAATAAAAGACAGCAGAAACACTCATATCAGTAACTCTGCTTCTTTAAGTCCTGCAGACTGTTCTCCAGAGATGGAACAAACAAACCTTTAACTTTAAAATGTGGATTTAAGTGATGCATTATTCGACTAGAATGAGTAAAACATTGGACTGAATCTTTAAATCACATAATGAACTAAACTCCTGTATGCATGTATAAGGTAATTTGACAGCCAAGGATGATGCAAGACTTGTTCCTGACTATAGAATGCATGGTGTGGAACTACACAGCAGGAGGAGGTGGGTGGGGGGTCATCAGTATTACAGCACAGCACTGGAATTCTCACAGGTCGGGAGCTTCAAGAGGACAATATGTCAAGCAGGATTTTTTTGTCCCCTGGAAAGACGAGTAGAGGGGGAATGGACAGGACGAGCCTGCTCTCTTCTGAGCTTATGTAAGAGAAGGAGAACCCCCGCTCCCCATCCCTCTTCCCCTGAACTCCTTCACACACACTGGGCTGCGTTCCTCCCCCCGCGAGCTCGGGGCTGGCTCGACTCCAGCTGTACCCGCTGCCTCCTGGGATCCTGCCGGCTGCGTAGAAAGTTCTGGAAGGTAGACTTCAATAATTTATAGACCTTCATCTAGGGTCTTTAAGAGTGCCGTAACTTAAGTATACAACACAGACAGCGGTGACGCATCAGTGCAATAAACCCCATTGAACTTAAAACCAAAATGTACCAAGCTAAATATTATTCGGTTCTGCTGATTTTCAGCTATTCGTCTGTCTTCAGAACCTGCTTTATCCCAGTCAGGATCAGAGGAACCCCCTGGATGAGACAGCAATCCATCACAGGGGTGTCGAACCGTAGACTTGCACTCTCAACTTTTTGCCATTGGGCTTTTTATCCCTTTTTAGCATAAAAATCGGCACATCCGATCATTCAATCCGCAAGACCTGAAACAGGGTTTACTCCCAATGCCCTTCTTGTTGCAACTCTCCCATTTTCTAACTTTGGTATGGCACTGTATGCACTGGCTGGGTTGTATAGGGGTGTAGGGTTAAGAGTCCCACCCAAGGATCCAACAGTGATGACCTGGCAGAACCAGAGCCTTGACACAGTGAGCCAACACTCCCCGCACTCAGTGATAAATAAAAATACAAGCCAGTGTAAAGGATACACATTAATATACACTAGGACACTAAGTAACTAAGTTTAACAAGTTCATAACTCAAGTGACTAAAAGCTTGCAGTGCAAATGTCTCAAGTCAAATACAAATGTGCTAAAATAAAACGGCATAAATCACTGAAAAAATGTGGAAGTTAAATACATGGAGGGGGGGGGGGGTTTGTTCTTACATTCTGGTAAATACCTAGGTACCTTCTGAACAGGTCGGACCAGACAACAAACCCTAATAACTGGACCACACGAGTTTTACTTCACAGAAAGGCCATTTCTTAGTCCTTCTTGGTTCTGTGTCGAACACTGATCAGTGCATGAAAAAATCATTTAAAAAATGAAACATGTACAAGCATGTATTCTCATCAGCAACCTGCTCTTAGTACATCCTCACTACAACCTCTAATCACACCACTTTCACTTGCCCTAGATATCTGAAAGTGACCCAACTTGCACCAACATGTTCAAGCCTGCATACTGGATCAGTCCTTAATTTAGCACAGAATACTCCCTCTACGGTTATGCATCAGAATCCAGAACCACTGGTACTCTGGACTACCTGAGAAAGCAGATGAATAGTAACCAACCTAAAACCCGTTATATAATCAACTAAGCGGCTTTTAGTATAACAGCAGAATGAAGCAAAGGCTAGGGTGCCGATAATTTTAAGACCCAATATAAAAAATATGGCATGCAGACTAATGACAAATACAAACAAATGCAACATGCATATCAAAATAAAGCATCCTTTATTGTAGTGCACTATACTGGCTCAACAATGTGGTTACTTCAGACACTAATGTTAACTATAACACTAGCATTTGGAATCACTTGATAACAGCTTGTGTAAGAAATGACAAAACTTGCTCGATACTATTGATGCTTAATCATTTCTAAAAAAGTTTCAAAAGATAAATTGTAAGAATGGTCCCTAAAGCTAGGGAGAAAAAGAAAACATCTGAGGCATCATGCTGCCCAAGAGAAAAGTCTTTCTAGCCAGAGTTTTTGCAAATGCTGGCATCTGACGTGACCCGCAAACAGTTTCATCTGATCTGGACTATTTTTAGCTCTGCGTGTACATTCAAGTTATTCTTACATAGTACCAGGACAAGAAACAATCTGTGAGGCGCTATTAAACACAGGAACAAAGAAGTTTAAACAATTCTATGCTATGCCTACTATTATATTAGAAAAAAAGTGTCAAGAGTAACGCTCTCATGTGCCTTCCTACTTCATTAGCTGTGGCTGTGTAGGTCAGAGGATGCAATTGGTGCATCCGGAGGGGAAAAGTGAAACTGATTACATCAAGTCTAAACAGCAATCTGTGCTCAAGTACGATTGCCTTCCATATCTGTGCCCAAGTATGCTGCACCAGAGCGCGGAACGATTGTTTTCACCAATCAAAATGAATCAGACTTTGGTGTTATCAGAAATGATCCCGGGGCCCTAATGTGAAAGCGCCCTTAGTGTTTGTCTACCCGGATCTCTTACCTTCTTGTACGTACACTCTGTCATCTCATAGATCAATTTGTCGAGACTATAGAGTGTTTGCTTTTACGCCACCACCGCTTGGCCTTGATCTGTTTTCGGGGACTGCTGGCATTTTATTCATCTAATCTCATCACTGGATTGGTGTCTATAAATCCATTAAGTGAAAAAAAAAAAGTTTATACTTAACATTGATAAAATGTGTTTGTCAATTAAACACCATTGTTCAGTGGTGGTCAAAAGTACTACATCATATAACATGTATTACAATTCTCCATGTGTACAAATCAGCCAATCTGACTAATTTGATTACTTTCAGAAGCTGGGGTGTCCACCTCTGCACAAAAGTCCCCAAAACTGGTGAATTCTCAGATCAATTTTAAACTCCTGTGGCAAAATTCTAAACCCCAATTCAGGAAGCAATCAATCAGGAATGGAATGAGCGAGTGATAGAGTACTGCAGACATTTCTGCCTCTATGCCCAGTCGGATCTATTTGGCAAACACTAAAAGTTTTCACATTAGGCACAACTGATTTGTACCGTGCCCAGTAACGATTGCTCCGCCTCCCCTGCATTCACTTTTTTTTTTGCTCTCCGTACTCTGGTAAGTTTAAGTATTTACACTCTCTCATACAGCACGTGGTTTGTGAGGCGCCATTAAACACGAGAGAAGAAGAGAATGAGGAAGTTATCTTCGCTCTGCGCCTAATATTACTGATATTTCTAAAAAAAAAATAATAAAATAATAAAATGTTAGGAGCAACACTTTTGCGTGCCTTCCCACTTTATCAGTTATAGCTGTGTAGGTCAGAGGATGAGATTGGTGTGTGCTGCGTGCACAGATTTCGGGTAAGTGATGATCTCCTGTTCTCAGGTACAACTGGCTTCAATATCAGATTCGATCCGTGCCGACTCGGTTCCTGAGCGTGGAATGATTACGTTCTCACGGGTAAAAACAAACCAGACTTTGGGGTCAACCGTTCTCGGAAATGATGCGATGAAACCAATAGCAACATCTCGCAGGAATAATATTAAAACTACAACAACCAGGATTATATACAACAATACTAAGAACAGGACCATTTTAAAACTTGTAAAAAGATATACAAGTTTATTATGTTTAAGGGTGAATTATTTCCTTTTACTTTGACGTTTTAAATCCTGCTACTTTTCACTCCTTAGGCATGTCTATAAAGCAAACTGCACTGCTACAACACGGGAAAGCATTTCTCCGCAGTCTATTAAACATAAATCAGTCACAGCAGTGCTCTGGTTTGTAGCGCTAGTCCTGTTTTACCAGATTACATTCTAAGTCTTGTAAACGACATGTGCTGCCTGGGTAGTATGAGAACGCTCAGGTTAGAGGCATTAAGAGCAGCATTGATACGGCTAATAAAACAATGCAATTATTTATAACGCTAGTTGCTCAATAAAAAGTAATTCATACGACTGGGTCTAAATATTAAGTTAGGAACGCATGGTGTGAAATAAAATAAGCTAGCTGCTTACTGCAGCGTTACTCGAGTCCAGGCTAACGCTATTACAAATGAACAATGCTAATTTAGATAAATGTAATACACCTACAGCACAAACCAAGTCAGCCTCAATTGATCAAGGTATAAATGTGTATTTTAGTAAATACGTAATAAATCTCTATTGATTAATTTTAGAGTTTAAATCCATATGTAATGGCTAATGTTAATAAGGTGACTCGGGGATACAGTGCTAGCTTGCTAGCTAGCACGCCGTTAGCCTGGAAATAAAGCTTTCATCTGATCTAACCTAATGTCAGCGTGTCAATCCGACCACACGCTATAACATTCATTACCATCTAATCCTGTTTAATATTTGTAATTAAGTTTATAATTATAAAATATATGTTATTGCAAAGAATATGACTGACTTTGGCTTGGTTTCAACGGAATAGGGCCTCGCGCTACTACTCCCCCCCCCCCCCCATCAAATCCCATTAATCATAACGGCTTAATAAAAAAAGAGTCTCTCCTTCTCAATTAAAAACTCAAAATTGCATTTTATGTGCGTAAATATTTTACAAAGTAGATTTAACTGCTCACACCAGGCTCGGGGTTCACTCAGACATTAAAAGTGTTTTAAAACGACTTGGAAGGGGGGCCTGGAAAGAAGCTAACATGCTAACAGGAGAAGGTGTGGAGTAAGGAGCGCGCGCAGACCTCACGCGACAAACACTGAAGACTCACCGTCGTATCTCTCCGCTTGCTCGGCAAGTTTCGCCTGGTACACAAAGTGCTCTCGGTCCATGGTGCTCGGCGTTCGGGACAGAGCGACGAAGAGGAGGGGAAAGAAAGGCTCAAAATGTGGGCGAGTCTGTCCGAGACAGTCAGTGGTTCCTTTAGGAGCGAGCAACACCACAGCAGCCGGGCTTCCCGCTCTCTACCGGTAGCTAATAACGCGTCATTTTTCCGCACCCGTATTCCAATATAGAGCCACGCCTCCCGTTAGACAATTGGCTTCCTAAGAGTCGTATTCCCAGAACGAACAACCAATCAAATCATAGCATGTGCGACAGCCGTTCAATGAGTAGGAGGGGCTAAACAGAAAACGGATAGGGGGAAAAATGGGTTCCAAAGATGGCGTCGGGGCTCCATACAGGAAGCAGGGTGCTGTTCCTCACACGAGTTCGTGGCGCAAAACCACAGATAATTTTTTAATATTCTTCAAGGCTGAAGCTGAAAATAACAATCCAATAGTCTTCTATTAACTTCAGCTAATACTACAGTTGCAATTTTATATTTATCTATTGTGTTTTTATCCATTTATAGTTACTGTACATTGAGGAACTTCCATGGGTAAAATTAACTCATGTTATTATTTGGCATCGTACAGTTATAGATCTCATTAATTATCTGTTGTGCCATATTTGTGTTAAATAATAATAATAATATAATTGCAAAGCAACGAAGATCCGGCACATCAGAAAGACATTTAAAGGGGAAATACCAATACCATTATGACAATATATAACTATATAATTAGATATAACCGAGGTTATAAGGCGTTAACCACTTTTTGCCATACATTTAAGGACTCACCATGGCTGAACAGTTTGAGATATCAAAAATGTCTTCGCAAGTTTGCATCCTCCAGGTCTTGAGATCATATTGGCCTGGTTGGATGCCAATCGTATAAATCCTCTAGGAGGAGTATATAAAATTCCACTGGGTGCATTCTGCAAACAATCCAAAATAACTGACTTCCTGTTGAGTAGAGCCCTTGACATGCATAGCAAAAGGTGTCCAGCTCAATGAGATCTGATATTAAGCACCAGGTTTCACATGTGTACGTGCAAGTGTGCATGAACTATGCAGCAAAATCTCATGGGCAGTAATACAGCTTGCATTGTTTCCAGAAAATCAGAAGACTTTCACACAAAGAAAACATCATTAACAAAACTCTGACACTGGAGACTCCTTCCAAATACAGTGGAATCTGTATGCCCTCCCTTAAAAATTTTCAGCTTAAGTATGTAAATTTTGCAGGAAATATGGCATACGGTTGAACAAACAAATTAGCCAACGCAAGTAACTTTTGCATCAGTTGAAAGCCAAGCTAACCAAGTTTTTGAATTTTATGATTTTTTGGCATTTTGTACATTATCTTGTTAAGACATAGCACCAAGGGTGCCAAGGAAGTTAGCAAGAACAAAAGGGAGCGATTTTCGAGAAAATTAAGAAAGAAATTGTCGCTAAAAAGGCAGCCAGTGCCAAGAGGGATCATAAATTAATGTTAAATGAGGTTTAATATCTATTTAATATTTTACTTTAATTCTTAATGTTTTGATTGTTTATGTGAAAAAATATGATTATGGGTGTTAGACATTGGTAATCTTGGTAATATTTCTGGGTGGCTGGAACAGATTATCTGCATTTACATTATTTCTTATAGGAAAATTTGCATCGCAATATGAATTTTCATCTTAAGAAATCATCTTTTATTTTAAATTTGCATGCCGAGGTACCACTGTATGTTAAACCTTTGTAGTCCTCACCTTTATTTCTGGAGATTTCTGAAGTCCCTCTACATTTTAACATTTTCTCAGCACATCCGATTTAACTAATCAACTAATTAACAGCATTTTCCTAAATTGAAGTAGGTGTGGTAGAGCAGCGAAGCATTAAAATGTGCAGGGTAAGTGGTCCTCTAGGACCAGGTTGTGAACCACGGCCTTAGACTACATCATACTAAATTTTTGTGAATGAGTTTTTACTATAGAGATATTTTAGAAACCGTGCACGAATGACAGTTCAGAGCTATTGTTAGATAAAATTAATCAGCATTAATCACCTTCTGGCCAACTAGCATGTGCTGCTTTATAACTGGAAAATAACACCAATTCTAAACTTTAGCATTTCATACAAGTTTACAAATTTTAAATTTGTAGACAACACACTGTTATCAAAACAACTTTGAGAATGTCTTTTTTTATTTTTAATAAGTAAATAGTAGACACATTACATGGCCCATAATATGAAAACCTAGACTTCTATAGCTTTAATACAATGGCACTTTATTAAATCAACATAAACAATTTCCACTGTTCTTCCATGCATAAAAATGGAAGCAAAGCATTTTTTGTATAAAATATATATTAAAAAAACAATAACAAGATGGGGTGGTTTAAGGAGGTAAGGTGCTTAGTACCACAAGTCAATGTGGTGAACAAAGTTTATATAATGAACTTGTGTAAATAACAAAAAACCTCCTGAATGAAATGCTTTGTGATCACACTGAAGGAATAACCAATTTGAAAGGAAGAAAAGTATGCTTTAGGTTTAAAACTGCTTAAAAAAAAATTTTTTTTTTTAAATATTGTAAACACAATTAAAATGTATATGATGGATCGCACCAGAAGGTTGCATTTCCAAGATTTTCTATATTTTTGTCTTTAACCACTTGATTAGTATTTAGTAAAATGTGCCAGATACACATCAAACACATGTAAGTAGTCTGAGATTTTATGGAAACTGAAGAAAAAAAAAAATCCTGTGCCATTTATAATGGGAAAATGGGTGTATACCGTATATGCAGTATATATAAAAAACAATGCAGTGTATTTAACTATTTATTGAAAGTGTAGTAAGAGTTGAAAAACTGCATGTTTTGGACAAACGCAGAAAACCTAGAAGCGATTTTTTCGCGTGGCTGATGAACGACTTTTTATCTACAACATCCTGTTCCTCTAGAAAGTCTTTAACATTTACTACATACGTATAAAACAACTCTCAGTCCAAAGCATACAAATACACATTTGTGTAGACAAGCATCTCAGAGCATTTATAAACATAAAGTGGTTTCAGGAAGATCTCTTTTCTTAAAGCATGAGATTTTCTCAGTTTAGTATCTAAAGAGAAAGAATGAGAAAGAATTAGATTCTGCCAACAGACTGTGTGTAAATAAAATAACGGAAACACTGGTATAGAGTGTGAAATGCTGATTAACCTTGTAATAATCAGGGGGAAAGCATCGTTATGCTTCCTCTTTAAGAGAAAAAAACATGGAAACCAGGGAAGAAAAGTAAAAAATATAATATTAATAATAATAAAAGACTTAAACACTAATCTCAATAAGGGGTATAAAAAGGTGATTAACCTTATTAGGAACAGATGGAGATATTTTGTACCGTAATACTTTTTCACAATTAACAGTATGCATCACAATTTTTTTAAGCAAAGCATAAAACACAATATACTCTGCAAACATGTCATGAAAAAGCAGAGTTTGTACATTTTTAAATATTTACAAAAATAAAAAATAAAAAAAATTACAAAATGTACAAAAATGGATGCATGTAAGACAGGATAATGAACCAACAACAACTATAATAAAGTTGAATCAATACCTTGGTACAGCGAGTAACTACAGAGTTACAGGAGCGCTGACATCTAATGATTTCCATATTTCCAGATTAGCATAGCATGATGGTATTAATGCTACGATTTATTAACATGTCGTCATCCAAAGCCTAGTTTCAATACTGTTTAAGAACACCTCTGTCACCCACTTCCCCTCATGACTGCACGTGATATACAGAGTAACTACATCACGATGTCAATATATTATTATAACAGGAAACCATTAGCACAGTCTGGTTAGCTTTGCATAATCCTTAAAACCCTTTTTGTGCATTACAATATCGCAATAAATATACAGGGGTCAGGATTGAGCAATATAGGGTGACTTTAAGTTGTTTTTATGACCACAAAAACTATTCCCCCTCACATTCAGGTGGTCGTAAAATGTATGTGTTTTAAAAGTGAGATCTTGATAACTTTGGCTTTACCTGACATTTTTGGCATTTTGTTTTGTTTTTCTTAGATCGATGTTGCGTTTCCGGCAGAGACCTGTCCCGCTTGAGTTATAATAAAAACTAAATACATTAAAACCACAATAGTTTCTAGGTCAATCTACAGCCATCCAGGACTAAACAGGACCTTGCTTGAGTAAACCTAAATAGAATGTACCATGGGAAAGTCCGTGAGTCAGTGTTAAAGCCAACATTGTGACGTCTCTCTTGACATGCATTAGTCATATCCGTATTTGACATATGCAACCTCGCAGCTGCAAAGCTGTCATGGGGCGCCGTCTGGTATGTGTTAAACCTCTGTAGCGTTCTGAACGAGAATAGCAAACAATACTGGACAGAAATAACCAAGTCATATATACGCTGCTGAGTGTGAATACTTGACCACTTGCAAACCACTAAGATTTAATCCTCATCCAGTCATTAAATGAACTAACTGACTAGAGATTACATCATGTGCCAGGGAATGTCAACATTTTACAACATAAACTGGCATCCAATTTTTACTTTTTGTCAAGATATGGTTAATAAAAATGCTCAAATCGCCTCTTTCTGTGGAAATGTACCACGTAAGAATAAATTTTTTTTTTAAAAATTTAAAAAATGTAAATATAAAATTTTGCTGTAAAAACAGTACACCGATCAGCCATAGCATTACCTCCACATAACATTAAGACTTTAACATCGATTATTAATTATATACCAGTAAACAGGTGAAAGAATCATAGGCTGATCCCATCTCATTTGATCTCACAGAAAACAAATGCAGCACAAATGACTGAAAAAGTCAATGCTGGTCGTGATATAAAGATATCAGAACACCCTGTGCATCACAGTCTGCTACACATGATGCAAGCCGACCTAGCCTCGAAACTCCGACTGATCAAGTCCGATCGGCGAAGGCCCTCAGCGCCTCACAGCGCCCAAAGGATCCACTGCCAACATCCTGGTGCCAGACACCACAGCACACCGCCAGAGGTCTAGTGAAGTCATGCGGACTCGTGCCCTGAGAGGCCAGAGCTGGCACGGGGGCACATGAGGAGCCAACACAATACTGAGCTTACTGTTTTACATTCTAACATTATGCCTGATCAGTGTATGCTTCTGTGTTCAGTGAAGGAAAAGAGGGTCATGTATTCAAACTGCTTTCTCCTAAAAATTACCCAGATTTCATCGTCAAAATTTTTTCAAATTTCAAATGACACCATTAAGCATAATACTTTCAGTGTGAGCTTCAGCTCTTCAGCTTTAATTTCAGTCCAGCATTCAATCTGATACAATACATCCTGATTTCAGTTCCTAAATTCTTACCCTATAACCAAATTTGTATATTAATATTAAAACCCATCCTAAACTAATGGAAAACCCATAATTATAGCTTACACTGTAATCCAAAGCAAAGGAAAAGGACCTGTTTAAACCAGCACCGATGAAATGTTCATGACTGTGCGCTGGTCTTTCTGTGTCACTTACTCAGCAGAAAGAGCATAAGCAAGACAGCAGTGACACCCCACATGCTCCACCTGTCTGTGTCTATCTGTACTGCCTTTCTTTATATGCACAGATCCGCTGGATCCCACAGAACGGTCCCTAATGAGGCAGAATAAATGTAACTGCTCACAGTGGTAACTTGAACAACTACCCAAACAAAAAAGGAAAAGAAAAAAAAGACTAAGCTGGTGGTGTGTGAAATTGTAAAATTAGAGTCATAGAGGATTAACGAAACTTATTTTAAGGGGGGAATAACAAGGAAATTAAATTGAGTGGAGAAGCAAGTTTTCAAAGGGAGAGAGTGGGTGTGGTCAGTTTTTGTGTAAGTGAATAGACAAACTTTCTACTGGAGCAGAGGGGTGCAGTTTCCCTGAGAAATGCAAGGAAGAGTAAGTTTTTGTAGAACTGGGTGTATGTGGCCATTTTCTGAGGTAGAAAGTGGGCGTTGTCAGTTTCTGTGATAGCGGGCAGACACAGTGGAGCAAATGGGTGTCGTCAGTGGGCAGACGTAGCCGGAGTATATATTAGAAATGTTAATGATTAATCATTAGCTGACTAATAGACAAGGAATTTAACCAATTAGAAGTCTGTTAACTGATAATGGTGGTAGGTGTCTTAACTAATCAATAAACTTAATCAATAATCAATTGATTTATAACATCAACGTCAGTTAAGAGAACCGTGAAATTTGCAACTATGTATCAGTTTCTGTGAGAGTAAACGGGCGCGGTCAGCGTTTCGGTGGGAGTAAACGGGCGCGGTCAGCGGTTCGGTGGGAGTAAACGGGCGCGGTCAGCGGTTCGGTGGGAGTAAACGGGCGCGGTCAGCGGTTCGGTGGGAGTAAA
>JAOVVA010000031.1:6061036-6078536 GCA_028565275.1 Leiocassis micropogon
CGGGCGTGGTCAGCGGTTCAGTGGGAGTAAACGAGCATGGTCAGAGTTCCTATTAGAGATTATGTGGGAGTGGTCAGAGATAATGTGTGCGTGGAAGGGTGTGGTCAGTTTCTGTGGGTGTGGTTAGTGTTTCTGTGGGGTCAGTTTATGGGAAGTAAAGGGTGTAGTTTAAGGTAACAATTAAACTGCTTAATGGAGGTGTATGCACAGTTTTGCATCGTCTCTAAACTTTCTTCCACTGATATTAATTAGAAAAAGGCGGAAATAGCAAACAGAGATGGATGTGGACAATGAAAAAGAAGGTAAGTAAGCATTTTCCTAAACTCTTGATATCATGATTTCTCGCATTCCTGCAAATGAATCATAGAAACCTTGGAATGTGAAATCCCAACATCTCCTGAGGAATTCCTTTTTAAAAGGTCCTATTGGCAAACAAATGTTCCTGAAAAAATCCTGTGGAAATGCATCGAGTCAGGAATGACAAAGCTAATAAAAGACTAATGTAAAAAGTAGGTCATTAAAATAAAAAAACAAATATCTCAAGTAATAGCACATTGTTCCTCATCATCATAGTTTCCATATGTCAGTATACAGGGTGACTGTTAGTATCACATCAGGACATTGCTTTAGGTGAGGGACTTGCAAATCCAGTCTTCGCTTTTAACATGTGAAAGACTCTCGCTCTCTTTCAGCAGGCTTGTGGCAGATGATCTCTTCGTCCAAATGTTCCTACTGCGTATGAATTCATTCACCAGTCACAGTTATGACTAATCTGTGCCTAAACCTGCGAGTGTCATTAAATGGTGCTCTGTAGCACAGATGTGTGTACACACTCTACACCCTTGGTTAATTATTGTGTCTTAAGTGAAACTTGATATCAGAGTGTTTGCAGGGCGGGGATCGTCCAGTTCTGATGTGGCTAGGTCTGGATTTTAGATTTAGCAATTTTGAAGTGGACACACACACAAAAAATGGACAAGTGTTCAAAACTGTAGGGACATATGCACGTGTGTGTGTGTGTGTGTGTGTATTTGTGTGTTTCTCAGCTCTCTTCCTCAGGCTGTTGCTGGTCAAGCAGGCGGACATGTGTGAAGGGGAAGTGTCCTTTCTTGCCCTTGCATTCGCCTTCCCACTGGCCGTTCACGTTGATCTTTGTTACCGTCACCAAGTCACCCACCTGCAGACACACAAAATTCACAGCTGCATGATGGCGACCGAATGCAACAAGCATGCCAAGCAGTACAGACTGAATACGCAGTATGAGGCTTGTTGTAGGGTGAGACACACCAGATTGGTCTCTTACTGTATCTCTATCTTAAATCCAAGTACAGATAAAAACTTGCACAGGATCGTGACTATTCTGCCATCTGCACCACCACTTACAGCTACCATCTGCACAGAGCAGCTTGCTCTGCTTTTACACACTAACGTTTCGTCTTAATTAAACAAGTCTTATTTATCTTTAAGTCCATTCGCTGGCTTAATTTATATATGATGACATGTTTATATGTGACTAGTATAAATAACAGTGTCACCTTCAGATAAAAATGCAGTGATGCCTTTGTAAAGAATAATCCAGTCAGTTGCGGTTATCAACTTTCCTCCCCACAGAGCGTTTCAATTAAAATTTAATAATAACAAATTTCCGAGTTATACATTTGTTTATATTAGTTAATTAGCCAGAAAATTTATACACACACAAGCGACGAGCTAGACATGAACCTTTTTTCAGAAATAACCAGATTTTTATGAATATTAAAACCCATGCACGAGTGCTTGTACAAACGATTAAAAAATAAATCAGTCCTTATCTAAGTTGATTATGATTTATAAGTGAATAAGTAATAAATAAAAAAATAATTATTAATGGAAAAGCTCCACTGGTATCATTCTAAGATAAAGTTGAGGAGAGAGTACATACATCGAGTGCAAGTGCAGTCTTGTCATATGCATTGGGCACCCTCTTCTGGATGGCCTTGGCGTACACAGGCCCGTTCTGGAGGTTGGGGAGCGGTGTGTTGACCACAGGCTGGGCGTAGTCCAGCTTGCCAGGAAGCGGAGCTCCGTTGTCATCCGAGACCACTCCGAGGGCAGACGGCGCCTGCCCTGCGGGACCTCCGCCTGAAGAGACCGGCGAAGCAGGTCTGTAGGTTTCTACATATGGCACTGGGATCAGGCCTTTGCGTCCATCGGCGTTCTGAGCGCTCCACCACTGCTCCTCTGTCTTCTCGAGAACTCGCAGGACGTCCCCTTTGCGGAAAGGCAGGTCCTCTTCGTCGCTGCCTGGGAAGTCAAAGAGCGCTCGGACGAACTCGGACTCGTCTTGCCTCGCTGGGACACCCGCGGGCGCTTGTCCGATCAAGCTGGTGTGCTTTGAACGTGCCGCGACGGGTTCGATGAGCGTTGTGGTATCCAGATAGTGGATCTTGTAGAACTCCAGCAGGCCTGGGAGCGTGTCGAATTCCTGATCGCCGATACGGAATCGAGATGGAGCCGGACCTGGTTGGAGGGAGATAGATCATTAGGACCCAAATTATAAACTAGAATAAATAAATAAAAAAATTTGATTAAAAAGTGAAGGTGAGAATGAAGGAGTTAACAATCACGTTATGGCTAATATTATTGATATTTGGGAAAAAGTGGCAAGAGCAAAGCTCTTGTGTGCCTTCCTACTGTATCAGCTATGGCTGTGTAGGTTAGAGGATGAGATTGGCACGTGCTACACGCACAGGGAGATTGTTGAGCAGACTGCCAGCACTGATGATGACGTGTCTCGAGACCACCCTTTCCAGCAGACTTGGGCACGGTACCCGAGTGTGGGACGATTGTGTTCTCGCTGATCAAAATAAACCAGAATTTGGGGCCACGTGTTCTCAATCACGAATTCTCCACTCTAGTGCTCCCACATCAATTGTGACGCTAGCCAACCATGGCCGTCTGTGAGCTCACGCAAGCAGAAGTGTCGGATAGCGTTTTTGTCCCGCCGCTTTGAACAGTGGGTGAGCAAGCAGTTAGGATGGATGGATGGATAGATACTTTATTCATCCCCATGGGGAAATTCACAAGATCCAGCAGTCCACAGATAGTTACATATAGAAAATAAGAAAAATAAGGTAAAAACAATCCTATAAACAAAAAAATAAATAAATAAATACAAAATACAGGTAAAAGCTCCTGTGCATATTATTGTGCAAAGGCAGTGGAGATGTGGTAGGCTGGCGTTACGTGTCTCAGAGGAAACACGTGACAGCCTTCGCCCTTTCTATGAAAAAATTTAATGAAAAAAAGATTAAAAAGATCATTTAGTAAAAAAAATATATAAATGCCTAACTTAGAATTAACTAACATAAAACTACAAAAACCTGAACTTCCTGCTGTATTAAAAGAAAAAGTAAATGTCAGGAGCATTCGCGCACAGTCACATAACGATTTTATCAGACTCGACATTAGCACTATAGAGAAGAAAAATAAAAATGAAATGCCACTAAACATCCAAAAAATATATATTTGTGAAAGCACTAATCACTGCACATGCACAAGACACCTCCGAGCAGCTCAACAAACAAGTCACGCTTGTTTAGTTTGCTGATTTGCAAAAGATAAAGCATGTAACAGCTTGTGTATTTTTAAACATCAGAATCTCTTCTCTTTTAATACGAAGCACTTCCGATTGCGTATTAGCAGAGCAGACAGATCCACCCCCCCTCCCCGACACACATACGTCATTTACACTGTGCTTAAGAGTCACGATGACACCCTGACAGTGACACTCCAACCATTCATCCTTGGCAAAGCTCTCACACCTCACACTTCCTCCTGGAAATTCCACTTCTCCGCCCATCCACGATAAGATCTGCGAGTTTCAACTTAACGCCAGACCAAGACGACTAAGACTTCCTGCTATGTATCTCATATGTATACTGTCAGTGAGTCATTACTTAAAAAAATACAAAAAAGAAATGCGTGAGTCTGAACTAGTTAGAGCCACTTTAAATGATGTGGCACACTCCTTTTTCTGTGGTTTGGAAATTTGCTGATGGTACTAGAGTGAGTTTTAATAAAAATGGCTTGTATAAACTAATCCGCCACACCCGTCTGTGGAGTTCGAGGAGCTAAGCCAAAAACACAAATACATACAAACGCTTTACGTATAGAAAAATCAAGGCAGGCACAAATGCACGTATACACACTGTGTATAAAGAAAAGAATGACCAGGAATGACAGGTTTGCTTAATAACCCAGTGCTGCTAACTTCCTTTGCTCAGTGATGAAGAATTTTAATAAACTTTTAAATGACTCCCTGAATGATCCTGGACTCGACCAGATTCAATCGGACAAACTAATATAGATTCATTTTATTTATTTATTTTAAATGAATGGTTAGCTCATAAACTAGCTATTCAAATAAACAATATCAATATATCAGATGAAGTCTTAGAAAAGATGTGCCAGAAAAAACAAGGAGTCATTTTTAAACTGAGGTGTCGACTCCGTATTTGATTCAATGAACCGGCTGGATGGATGGAGTCGATTCAGTAAGCAGAGTCAATTGAGGTCGATTCCATAGGTCAATTTAAGTGTCACATAACAAACCCTCTAATAAAACATGAATAAAACGAATGATTTCTGTACTTCTGTGATTTTCAATACACACTATAAGTAGAAAAAACTAAGAGGAGTCGTTCTCAAATTGAGGAATCGACTCCGCGTTCAGTTTAAGGAGCTGGATGAATAAATCGATTCAGTGATCCGAGTCAAATGAGTCGCTTTCATGAATCAATTCAAGAATCACAAAACAAACACTTTAATAAAAGGCAACATATGTATACATGTAAACAAAGTTTTTCTGGTAAATATAAAACTTCCAGGTGGTGTTTTATTTATATATATATATATATATATATATATATATATATATAATGTTATCAAATGAAAATGTAATTGTTTTTATTTCAATTAATGAACTAAAACGATACCGTTATGTTGTTACCTGAGCAACCGCCTCGAAGGTCAAAAACCTGTCGTTATGGTGGGAATGATGGGTTATTTACTTTAAATAAACCTTACAGACTTAATTTTTTACTTTGCTAAGTTTGATGGGAGTTGCAGTAAGCGAGGCGTTTCTCTGACACAAAAGAGTCGACTCACGATTCCCAAAGCTTGGAATCGAGTCGCTTTCTTTTTCGGGATTCACTTCCCAGTCCACTTGCTAGCTAGCAAACTGGCGCGAGAACGCATAAAAGTTCGTTAAACCGTTTTTGAGAATTTATCCAGTAATACAAATTGAGTCTATATCTTACCTGTTCCGGACTGTCTGTTGTTGCTGGCGCTGTTGATGATATAATGTGAGACTTTGGAGTTCTCCGACACAGAGAGCACATAGTCCCCCTTGCTGGTAGTCGAGTCCCTGACCAGGAACATTCCGTGCCTCTGGCCCTGCAGCAGCGACACGGCGTCTTTACGGTTCATGGGTCCCCAGTACCAGCTATCACGGTCCTCGGCGTCAAAATGCCCAGCCATGGCTAAATTTAGTCCTGCTCAAGGGTTTCTTCCAGGCCTCGCTGCTTCTCCTCCTCCTCCTCACTCCAGTCAACTCATACAAAAACTTCGGCTCCCACAGAAAGCTCCTGCTCGAAAAACACAAAATAGCATTTTGTTTTTACGCTTTACTTCTCACGCCACTCTTACAAACGCTTACTAAGACAGTGCTTTAAAAAAAAAAAGAGCAATAACTAACTTGCAAACTTTTTCTGATTTACTTTTTCTTTGTTAAAACATAAACTCTTTCGGTTAACCCATCCAGGTCTCAAACTGAAATGGCGGACGTTGAGAGAGGGTTAGACCTCACAGACAGGATGTGACGTAGGCCTCGGTATGAAACTAAGAACCCGGTTAAAAATACCAGCCATGTGCCTAAGGTCAAAAGCGTACTTCTCTACTTTCACATCAATATCATATAAAATCAATAAATATAACTCTGCTTTTTGGATTGGGATCTATGAAAAATTGTCAAGAGGTGTTTCTTTCTTTTGTTAATGCTATTACAGTGGATTAGTGGTTAGCAATGTGGCCTTGCACCTCCAGGATCAAGGGTTCTTGGTGGGGTTCCTCTGGGTACTCCGGTTTCCTCCCACAGCCCAAAGACATGCAGATTAGGCTAATTGGTGTTCCCACAATTGCCCTGCAATGTTTAGGGTGTGCCCGGCCTCGTGCCCTATGTCTCCTGGGATAGGCTTCAGGTCCCTTGCAACCTAGTACAGTTTATAGAATAAAGCGGGTTAAAACGATGAGTGATTGATTAATGCTATTACGATGATTGAAATGAAATGACTTTCAACAGCACATTGTTAATTGTTTTAAGCTAGTTATAACCTAGTTCTAGCTATCCATTCATCTAGAAACATCTGTGGTCCAACTAGGGACCATGGAGGACAATTAGATGATCTTAGATCACCCTAATCTGCATGTCTTTGGACTGTAAAAGGAAACCCGTAGCACAGGGAGAACATGTGAACTCCACGAACACAGACCAGAGGAGGGAATCAAACCCGGACAGTGCTACAGTGCTAACCACTAAGTCACCATGCCGCCATAAGTTATTATTTAGTTATTATAGTTAGTTCAATGGATGGTTTAATCAGTGGTTTAAAAATCAGTAATAATTGTGTTTTTTTATATACAGTACATGGTTGCTTAACTGATGATAAAACTAAATGAGCTCATAAATAAACTTTGTTATTCTACATAGTACAACAGTAACTTTGGACCAAGTAATCTGATTAGATATGGCTGCACAGTGGCTTAGTGGTTAGTACTGTTGCCTTTCACCTGGATTGGGTCTGTGTGCATGGAGTTTGCATGTTTTTCCCATGCTTGGTGGGTTTCTTCTAAGCATTCCCAGTTTCCTCCCATGGTTCAAAGATATGCAGGTTAGGCTAATTGACGCTCCCAAATTGCCCATAGTGTGTGAATACCAATCTGGCGTCGAGCCGCCAACCCAACCCCTTAGGTAACTGCCATTGAAATGATGGATATATCCCCAGGGTGGGGAGTATCCATCGTCTGATGTGCCGGATGGCGAAAATAACAAACTGATTAGATAAGTGGCATTCCATGAGTGGTGATAATAGATGCTAACAGCACTCGGACATTTAATTATATGTATCATTCTGTGTCACAGGTGTGCTAACGATCATTAATTATGCTAACTTTCAGTTAAAAGTAGGTCAGTATGATATGCAGTGATGAGGAGAGAACAGCTGCCTGCCAAAACCCTCATTCAAACCCAGTCACGGAAGCACTTTCATAAAAAAAAAAAACACATTCGATAATGTTATGTCATCTTCAAAAAACACTTAATAATCGTTCTAAGTCATCCTGAATCGCCTCTGTGTTGTTTTATCTGTGCCTAAGTTAAGCTTTAAAGCTCACTAACTTCTAACACAAGGCTGAATCCCAAATGCCTCTCTAATATCTAATCAAGATCACTACTTTGTGTGTGATACAAAGTTATTGTACACCCTAGTGCATTAACAGATCTGTTATTCTAAACAGGAATAAGTGAAATATAAAGAGAAACTTACAAGATTTACAGAACTGTCCACCAACTCCATGGTCCATTTTCTCACATTTTGGCTATAAAGTACTACTTTCATTCCCGTTAATTACACTAAATGTTGGGTGCTAACTGTCGGTCACCAGATCTGCCAGTCCTCGTTAGTAAGCTCTGCCAGTCGCAGAAGGATATGTGTTGGCGGAGCAAAGTAACTGGTTAAATAAACAAACAAATCATAATCTGTTCATAATTAATAGTGTTTGTTGGACTGTTGTATAAAAGCAATATCACACTCAAGCTCGTGCTGATATCCAGCACAACAGCACTCCATCCCATGTGATATTGCTTAATTTTAACTTGGCACAACTGGTGTTGGTTTTAAACTACTGGTATTGCAGTTTAGGACCAAAATCCTGAAATGGCTTCATCAAATAATGTGACTCAATTTGAATAATATGTTTGGATAATAAATCTGTCCCATGATTCATAAGGAAATTTCTCTGGAATGAAGCTCTAGCTGGAGAAAAGTAATAAGCCCTGCTGTTCTAGTGTGCAGTTCAGCATCAGGTCAAAAGGTGGCAGTCTAATACAATAAAACTATGGTTATAATGTTGAACAACACACTACTGTACTTTCTGTATATTTTGAGGTAATGTTTTGCTGTAAGGTATATATGATGTACATTATATGACCAAAATGTATTATTCATGTAATGACCTTTAGAGTTTTGGGATGGCTTTTCACTAGACTTTTTGCAAAATGACCATGGGGCTTGTGCTCATTAAGAGCAGTATTGAGGTTAGGCATTTATATTAGAAGGAGAGGTCTGAAGTGGAATCAGTGCTCGGGTTTTTCCAAAAGTGTTCAGTGAGGTTGAGGTTAGGACTTTGAACGGGACAATCACATTCTTCCACACAAATCTTAACAACATTATGAGAACCATGAAGATATGGATTTCTATTCATTTAATGATAGAGACTTCAACACACTAATGCAAGCATCTCTCAAATGCCATCACTCACTCACAATCTATACCGCTTTATCCTGTGTTCATGGTCGCGGGGGGTCCTGGAGTCTATCCCAGGAAACTTAGGGCATAAGGCGGGGTACACCCTGGACAGGGTGCCAATCAATTGCAGGGCTCACACTACAGCCAATTTTGGGAACGCCA
This sequence comes from Leiocassis micropogon, assembly GCA_028565275.1. Lineage (NCBI taxonomy): Eukaryota > Metazoa > Chordata > Actinopteri > Siluriformes > Bagridae > Leiocassis > Leiocassis micropogon. The sequence goes on from JAOVVA010000031.1 coordinate 6,069,763, forward strand.
ATTAGCCTGATCTGCATGTCTTTGGACTGTGGGAAAAAACTGGAATATCCGGAGGAAACCCACCAAGCGAAGGGAGAACATGCAAACTCCATGCACACAGAGACGGGAATTGAGTCTGGCTGGGAATTGAGCCCGGACCCTGGGGGTTCAAGGCCACAGTGCTAACTACTAAGCCACTATACCACCGAGTTTAATTTAAACTAAATGTTTACCCCATCCTTAATACAGCCACCTTCAGTTGCTGCTTGTTTATTTTACTTCCTGCCTTCATATCTATCTTCAGTAAGTAAAAATCATGCCCAGTTGGGTCGAGGTCAGGTGACTTCCTCAACCGGGTTCTTAAGAACATTCTATTTCTTTCCCTTGAAAAACTTTATCAGTATAATTTGAGTTATTATCCATCTGCACTGTGAAACACCATATAGAAAAACGTTTAGCTCTACACATTTTAGAATTGATCCACCAGTGACCCAGGTCCATTGGCAGGCATACATAGAGTACAGTACATACATACATACCCAATGGACCTGGGTCACTGGTGGATAAATTCTAAAATGTGTAGAGCTAAACATTTTGCTCAGATTCAGTCAAATGGTCAAAACTGTTAGTATAGTGTTTCACAGTATGTTCTTAAGTGGTTACTGCATTTCATTGGCTCTTAACATGTAGTTTGCACAATCACAATAAAGATGAATCTCATCTAATCTAATCTAATCTACATGTCCTCGCCATAACACACAATATACCAGGTTAAACAGATGATGTGGTATTCATTTGGTCATGAGCCCATCCTTTCCTTCTCCATATTCACACCTTTCCATCATTCTGGTAAAAATCATCTCGTAGCAGAACTGAGCTGGCAAGGAAACCTTTTTAAAGATTCTCTTGCAAAGACTAATCTGGTCTTTGGGCTATTAAGTGTTACCAGTGGTTTGCATTTGAAAATCATCCATCCATCTAGAAACCTCTGTAGGGGACTAGGGACTGTGGGGACCATTTTTGTACAACCGTGGTAGGACCTCCGGTCAACATTCACACACACAATTTGGAAATGCCAATTGGCCTAATCTGCATGTTTTTGGAGGAAACCGGAGAACCCAAAGGGAACCCACTAAGCACGGGGAGAACATGCAAACTCCATGCACACAGACCCGACATGGGAATCGAACCCAGGACCTGGAGGTGCAAGGCAACAGTGCTAAGCCATCACGCCGTCATTTTAAAGCAAACCATTTGTTTTTACATTTATGAAGACATTTCTTGATTGTAGACGTTGACGATGATCCAGTTGGCTCCTGTCCTTGTTCTTGACCTGGCTTGATGTTGCAAAGGAGTTTTTTTCCCACATCTGCTCAGCTCTAATGAGCTGTCCATGGCCCTCCCATTTGTTCTTTCTTAAACACGGTGTGTTCAAATCAAACCAGGACTTTTGTTTGTGCAGAATCATAGAACAGTTATGAGAGTAAAGACTCACTTTATTTCTCAGTATAATCTCCTGCACTAATGCACTTCACTGTGCAGTGCTTTCACTAATGCTTGGATACCATCAAGGTTGAAAGTTATCTCAGTACGCCAGAGCCATGATTTGACTGCCTACTTCACGTCTGAAACACTGGCCTCCCAGGAAGTGGATGGTTGTAACAACACATATGGGATACTTGTATGTGTGTGCTTTCTTGGATCCAAGCCCAAGCCCAAGCTCTTTGAAAAACAGATCTTTAGAAATGTAGAAGTTATTATTTCTTAATTATTATCATAAAATTCCATTATTATTATTATTATTATTATTATTGTTTTTATTATTTATTTAGTTTCGCCCACTTGCAGTAATGATTGACATGGGCGTGATGTACTGTAAAAGCTTCTGTCAAACTCCTTTCATATGGACTCTTGAGACTTGATTAAGTTGAAGAGGGCGGTAATTTTGTTTCCTTCTCTCTCACATGGTGGTTCATTAGCGAGTCTGTCTGGAGACTGTGAGATCGATCAGGAGAGCCTCAGTGCCTCACACTAACTATAGATATTCTGCCATGCGTGCCAGCAGCTCCTTCCCTCAGGCCTTCTTTACAGTCTGTCACTAAAAGCTCAGCATGGACACGAGAATGATGAAAACGAGGCCCTAAACACCCAAAACGCACATTAACAAGTCACCGAGTTGACTGATTTCTCCCTGGATTGATTAGTTCTGCATCACTAAGTACAGTGTGTATTAAATCACTTAAAAAAGGCCTGCACTTCTTTTGTCAAAGTACAGTATGTAAGTGCTACTTTAAAAGCTATTGAAGCCAGAGTTTAAAATGAACTGAGTTTAAAATTAAAATACAAATTTATATGATTTTCTTTTCATTATTAGGTATGCTACAGTTTCGGCAATTTGTGTGCATCCACTCCTGCTACATTGAAAAGGAGTTAAAGGTGACAAAGAGGAATAAAAGATGATGAGAGAACAGGAGAGAGAGAGAGAGAGAGAAGCAGAAAGTCAGAAGACAGAAAACAGCAAGAATGGAGTAAGAGGGACCGAGAAGGAGATATAGAGGTGAGAAGGTGGAGAAAGAAACCATGATAAAATGAGAGATGAGAAAGAAAGAGAGACAGGTAAAGAAAGGAAGAAACAGAGATGAAAAAGAGAGAGGTAAAGAAAGAAAGAGAAATGGAAAGATGAGAGAGAAAGAGAGACAGGAAATAAAAGAATGAAAGAAAGAAGAAAGGAAGGAAAGAAAGAAATGGAGAGATGGGAGAGAAAGAAAGAAAGAAAAAGAAAGAAAGAAACTAAAGAAAGAAAGAAAGAAATGGAGGGATGAGAGAGAAAGAGAGATAGAAAAAGAAAGAAAGGAAGGAAAGAAAGAAAGAGAAAAAAAGAAAAAAGAAAGAAAAAATGGAGAGATGAGAAAGGAAAGAAAGAAAGAAATAAACAAACAAAGAAAGGAAAGAAAGACATGGAGAAAAGAAAAAAGAAGGAAAGAAAGAGAGAAAAAAACCCAAAGAAACAAAGAAAGACAAAATGGAGAAATGAGAGAGAAAGAGAGACAGGGAAAGAAAGGAAGGAAGGAAAGAATGAAAGAAAGAAATGAAGAGATGAGAAAGAAAGAAAAAAGAAAGAAAGTAAAGGAAAGAAACTAAAGAAAGAGAAGAAAAAAGGAAGAAAGAAATGTAGAGATGAGTAAGAAAAATCTGTTTTTACTCTGTTTTAACTCTCAAACAAATAAACAGACATTTTATTCAGTGCTTTTTCCTTTCAGAAAACAATTCTCCGTTCTATGAACTCTCCTAGAAGTAACAACCCAATTAGCGGCTGCTGCTAAATAATGAATAATTGATGACATAATTTATAATTGCTTTGTGCCATAGAAGAGCGGTAGCTCTCATGAGATTACTTCAGGCCGCGGTCGAGGTCTTTGGGACAATAATGTAGAAGCAAAGTCAATACCTGATAAAGCTGAGTAATGTGTGTGTCTGCTGGTCAGGTCTGAGCTATAGAAAAGTTAAGCAAGCGTGACACTCTTCCAGCCAATTCTTAATGACGCTTTATACGGGATTACAAACTGACAGTCTTTAAAAGACATGAAATCAGAAAGCTCCTATGCTTAGTGCTTTCTTAGCATCCAGGCATACACTGTACAGTACGAGAAAAGCTGTTGTTTGAGGACAACTTGCACTACGCTAGGGGAGGAATGCAATGTCACCTGTCTCATCGAGTTGGAAATTAAAGACGGAAAAACACTGGGAAAGATCTCAGAAGTTAAAAAGCCAGTGATGTTAGCATTGTGTGTGAGATCAGCAAACTCTGAGATTTTATTTAATCACCTTTAGCTTCAATTACTACACACAATGTGGTGGTCAATTCATGTGTTAAATTGATTCCTTATGATCCCCTCTTTCACAATCTGAGTCCTGGAATATGGCCTGGGAAAAACTCCACTGATGTGATACCCTGGTCATTCAGTACATTCAGGTCGTCAGCTGACTTCAGTTTATTGCCACATAACGTTGCTGAGCCCAGACCTGACCAACTGAAGCAACACCAGACTATAACACTGCCTCCAGAGGCTTGCACTGTGGACACTATGCATGACGGGTGGATCGCTTCATGTGCTTCTTGTCTTCCCTGATGCGCCCGTCGCTCTGGAACAAGGTCAGTCTGAACTCATCAAACCACATGACCATTTTCCATTGCTCGCAATCTTTATTCAACCGTTTTTTCTAATTAGTCTCAGTAACGTGGTTTTTTTGGGGCCACCACAGCTGTTTAGCTCCAATCCTGTGAGTTCTCATCACTTTGTATTGTGTATGGAAATGCTTTTACTTTCACTACTAAATATAGCTAACTGTTGATTTTTTATCATGCGACTTCACCAAGTGTTTAAGTGATCTCATTTCAAGCCACATTTCTTTCACAAAGTTGAGAATATCTTTCTAGGTTTTGATTACTCTATATGTTGAAGAGTTCTTAACCCAGTTCCAGCAATTTCAAATCTCCTTAGTTGTTTTCTTTGCCTGATGGAAAGCACAATAATTTGATCCTTCTGTAATGGCGACAGTTTTTTGGCTACTGTAAGTATTGTACAATGTGTCTCTACTCTATACATTTTAATCCATCACCATATTCAACCAAAGCCTATGGTTTGATTTGAAATTGTCATAACATTTGCATATTAATAGCGAATACTATTTAGTAGCAAAACACCCATTTAGAAATGTTTTTCCGCTTTTCTGAAAGCTGTGAAAAGTCTATCAAAACATATTCCTTGACCATTTTAATCCTTCTATTGTCTTTATGTTAAAAACTATTGGCTTAATTGTTATTATTATTATTTATTTATTTTATTTTGTTTTACATTTTATTATTTATTTTATTATTATTTTTTATTACATTTTGCCTTTCCTAATTAAGCTTAAAAATCATTGTGGAATAAAAGATGCTCCTCAGATGTGTGTGTGCTTGACCCTGAGAGTCCTGCACTAATATTTCAGTCACTGAAATGTGTCAAGAGTGTCAGAGTGGAACTGGTCATCAAATACGATAAACATAATCAAACGCTAATAATAATGGCGAGAGCCAGCCATCTGGAAGAGACAGAGAGAGACAAAGAGAGACAGTAAACAAACCAAGCTGAAGTCAGAGAGATTTAATATAACTGTACAAGAGGAAAACTTTATTCTCACTGGGAATTCATATCATTACCCAGTTGTCAAGATGGTTAGATAGCTAAGACTCCTGACTGCATATTATGCGGTTTGATATGCGGCATTAACTTCACTATGAACGTGTGTTGTCGTGGCAGTCATAACCATGGGATTAGTCCACGCAGTTATGGACAGTGTCACGAAAGCTTCTTCCTCAAGTAGCATTTACAGTACCAGCTACACCAGAGAGAGTGGAATCCACAATCACGTGTCCTTCAGCTTTAAATACTGTAAAAAATAAATATACAGTGTATAAGGTGTTAATCTATAGTACCTAACTATACTATCTAAGTTCTACAATCGACACAGGTTCACTAAAACATGACAAGACCAAGTTCAGTTTCAGTAAACCTGCGCACACTTGAGCCTCAGATCCCTGTTCCTGTCTGGTAGGACAAAGGTGTGCTCTAATGCTTCTGTCCTTGTGTATTCTGATGTATGCTTTTCTGCTCACCTCAGTTATAACGAGTGGTTATTTGAGTCACCGCAGCCTTCCCGTCAAACTTGGACCAGTTTGGCCAACTGGAACACTGGATGTTTTTTCTCACCATTCTGTATAAACACTAGTCACTGTTGTGTGTCATAATCCCAAGAGATCTGCCGTTTCTGAAAATCTCAAACCAGCTCGTCTGGCAAACAGTAACCATGCCAAGTCAGTGACATTACATTTTCCCTATTCTGATGTTTAATGTGAATATTAACCAAGACCTGTATTTGCAGGATTTCATGTACTGCCACGTGATTGTCTGATTAGATAACTGCACAAATTACTAAACCTTTTAAAGTGTCTGGCGAGGAAAAAAAAGCCAATTGGAAATTGGTATAGTTCAGTGCAAAACCACTCCTAATTTCTTCATATTTTGCTTTTAAAGAGCCAGACTTTCTATGTATTTAGTTTTGAGGAATAGTTCTCCTGGTGTCCTGAGGGTTCTCATTTTCAGTCTAGTTCCTGTACCCGGCCAGTTTCAGAGGAATGTTTTTAATTTGTTCAACCACAGAGTGACCAATAAATCATTCACTCACTCACTTATCATCTATACCACTTTATCCTGTATTCAGGGTCACGGGGACCCTGGAGCCTATCCCAGGAGACTTAGGTCACAAAGCGGGGTTCACCCTGGACAGTGTGCCAATCCATCACAGGGCACACACAAATACACTCACTTACACACTCATTCACACACTATGGGCAATTTGGGAACACCAATTAGCCTAATCTGCAGGTCTTTGGACGGAGGGAGGAAACCGGAGAACCCGGAGGAAACCCACCAAGCACTGGGAGAACATGCAAACTCCATGCACACAGAGACGGGTATCGAACCCGGACCCTGGAGGTGCAAGGCGACAGTGCTAATCATTGCCATTTTTTTTCTACCTAAGAAGTATAAAATAAATATAACAAATCTGAAACTTTCAATATATCCGCATTATGGTACAATTGTATAAGGAATATCATGATGCATCTAAGCAGTTATTATGTTTTCCATCCATTAAGTCTACCCCAAGTACACTGTGTGTCCACCAGTGCAGCTAAAGATCTGGCCCAATTAAGAAGAATGACAAATCAGATTAGGAAAAAACAGCCTAGATTTGCACAGTGCATGCCTGGATTTATGGGGTGATGCAGGACAGTCTTCAGTCATCAGGCACATAATTTTTCCATCGAGTTCTGACGCTCATCATACAGGAACACATTTGTATCTCCTAAACCTGTTGATCTCAATATACAGTATATTTTACAAAAATCGCAAGAGACAAGAGCCTTTGTCATTGGACGAAAACTAGGATTGGTGTCAGCCCACGGAGTCTATTGACAATGGACCTGTCTGACACAAGTAAGGACACAAGTCATGCATACATTCTTCATCAATTCATTCCTGCTGAAATGAAATGAATTTTATAAAATGACTCCACCCTCAAACACAAATCTATAGTCACATCCTCAACACCATAACTTCATAGTTCATTATTTTCCACCAACCACCATGATTAATCAGTCTGGATCTTCCCCAACTTCTTCCAAACCTGCAACTGTGCACGCCCCACCCCCCTGTTCTGGCTGTTCCTGTATGGTGGGTAAGTTACCCTGCTTGGGACAGCGCTTGCGCAGGCTAAGAAGAAACGCCTGAGGCAAAGAGAAGATGTCCACGTTGTTACCGAGGTCGATCCACACCAGAGCAGGGAAGCTTCTCGGCTCCTTGAGAGCGTCGGTGAGCTGACGCAGGATGCCTCGGGTCAGCCGGTTGCCGTTGAGTGCAAGGCTCTCGAGAGCAGGCAGAGCGGACAACGTGGGCAGCAGCATCATCAGCGTATCGTCTGTGAGCTCTGTGAAACCCAGCTCGATGCTACGAATACGGGCAGTGTTGCGCTGAAGATGCAGCACTAGGCGTTCCGCGTCACGGCGTGAAAGTGGGAGGCCGGATAAATCCACGGTGCCATCCGGCGACACAGAGAGAACCGCCTTCAGACTGAGAGAGAGAGAGAGAGAGAGAGAGAGAGAGAGAATAAATGGTTCCATTAAAGGGGTACATTATAAATAACATGCATTTAATCTGTTTCTGTTTTTTGTACCATCATGGTAGAATGAAATGTTGGTTTCCTATAGCCCTCAAATATATTAATGACTATTTCGGTACTCTAAATTGCCTCTGTGTAAATAAGACTGAGTAAGATGTGTGGCAATTAAATGGTCAGGTCTCCTATCTAATTCCAAAAGTATTTGTAGTTTGTTATTGATCAGTTTGGGAAATGTTTGAGGTGCTTTAAAAATCGGTCAGGTCTTTCTCATCTTCATCTTGACAGTATACCATTGATTTCCTTTTTGGTTCTGGTCAGGCGAGTTGGAAAGCCAGTCAACCACAGTAATATCATGATAGGAAAATGAGTTAGTGGTAGTTTTGTCAATGTGGGCAGGTGCTTAGTACTACGGCAAAAGGAAATCAGCATCTACATAAATCTTGTCAGCAGATGGAAGCATGAAGTGCCCTAAAATCTCCTGAAAGACAGCTGAATTGACTTTGGACTTGATAAAATACAGTGGACCAACACCAGCAGATGATATGGCGCCCCAGACCAGGTTGGATTCTGTGCCTCTGCTCTCTTACTCCAGACTCTAGAACCTTGATTTCCAAATTAAATGCAAAAGTTACTTTCACCTGGAAAGGGGACTTTGGACCACTGGGCAACCATCCAGTTCTTTTAACTCCTTAGCCCAGGTAAAACACTTCTGGCGTTGTCTATGGTTCAAGAGTGGCCTGATACTAGGGATGCAACAGTTGTAGCCCATTTCCTGAGGATGTCTGTGCATGGTGGCTCTTGATGCACTGACTCCAGCCTCATTCCACTCCTTGTGAAGCTTTCCAATTGGCTTTGCTTAACAATCTTTTTATCATCCCTGTTGCTTGTGCACCTTTTACCACACGTTTCCCTATCAGTCAACTTTTCATGAATATGCTTTGATACAGCACCTTCGGTGGCTTACCCTCCTAAAGAAAAGACTTATCTGACTTTATGTGTAATGAATCTAGAATATGTGCTTATCTTTTTTAAATTGATTTACTAAAGTAAAATAATAAACCATATTATTCTAA
>JAOVVA010000031.1:6080421-6092511 GCA_028565275.1 Leiocassis micropogon
CAACATAGTATCTCATTCCCACACCTTAGTAAGTCATGGCCACAACATAGTATCTCATTCCCACACCTTAGTAAGTCGTGGCCACAACATAGTATCTCATTCCCACACCTTAGTAAGTCGTGGCCACAACATAGTATCTCATTCCCACACCTAAGTAAGTCATGGCCACAACATAGTATCTCATTCCCACACCTTAGTACGTTGGGGCTGTGGGAATGAGATACTAAGAGGCCACAACTTAGTATCTCATTCCCACAGCTTAGTATCTCCAGAGGGGATCCATTGGTGACACAAGAGATAAAGAACGAATTTATAAAACCCACTGACGTTGGCTATTGGCCTAATTATAATTTTACCTTCAATATCAGACCAATATCAGATATCAATATCATAATCGGTGCATCTCTCACAAGTAATAATCTTAAATATCGACATAAAACAAGTTGTTCTTACTTTGACCATCCCAGTCATCTTTCAGCTTGGTGGAAATTAAAGCAGAACCCAAAGTTCTGTTACATCCAGTTTAGATCACTCTTTAGTTATTAAATTCACAGTTAAAAGACACCACTGGACTCCAAACCCTATTCAAACAAAGGCACAAGCAGACTGGCACACTTGCACACGCGCGCACACACACACATACACACACACAGGCACATTCATACACATACATCCACAAAAAGCCTGAAAGACATGCACGGGATGAAAACTGAAGCAAGTGAAAAGCCATTGTTAAAAGGGCAAGTTGTCAGCTCACTGTTCAATACTAACACAATTAGCGAGGCTTTCCCAATAATGGACAGCTTCGACCACCGCGGCTCAGATCTATAGGCTCTGCCATCTCAGCCATTAGGCAGAAAAGTTATCAGTATGCTGCAAGGGAGCCAGTAAGTCACAGTGACTCGGTGAGGGGTGGGGGAAGGAGGACGAGGCTGACAGATGGAAATGCGAAGCACACATTAAATAAGAATGTTACTGTGCCATTTAAACCAGACCGAAGGATCGTTCATGACAGATGAAAATAAGGTTAACAACCTGTCATGTTCTACATCGCAGCCCAAACATACTAGGTCCTGCTGTTTTCCTCTATTAAATATGCACATTTTATATTAATAAACAATGGCTCGGGGTACTTTTCCTGCTTTCCTGATGTCAAGTATCAGGACATGTCCATCTGATTATCTATAACAGTACAGTAACAAAAGGAAGCCTCTTGTGTATGCATATTACATTTGAGGTTCAGTGGGTTCACGTCAATTGATTAGGCAAGAGGTAATACGTACATTTCCAAGCATAATTAGAATAGCTGAATATGCAAATCTCTCGATATTGCCACACCTTAGTGTTTTGCTAACTATGCTTTTAGGAAGTACTATCACTAACAATAGTGAGGTAGAAATGAGTTCAATTTAAATAATCTAAGAGGATTATTATCCATTGGATTATTACTGCAATGATTAATATGGTTCAGCTGGCAACAAGTTATTTAACCCTAACTGATGCTGTGAGTGGTAGTGTACTTGATTATTTAACAACCATGTCCGAAGATGTATCCTGTGGTCGGAGCAGACATGTTATTCTGTTTGAAAACGGTCATATTATTGGCCTGCGTCAAGCAAAGAAAACAACTAAGGAGATTGTTAAAACTATTAAATCTGTTAATCGCATTATTAAAGCCTGGAAGGATAGTGGTGAACTATCATCTTCAAGGAAACATGGTTAAAAAAACATCCTGAATTAGTGTAATGGGAGATCATTTAAACACTTAGAGAAATCAAATCATAAAAAACAACAGGAGAACTCACTGCTATGCTTAATATAAGAAAGTAAGAACATTTGCACACATGCAATGCGAAGAGAACTCAAGGGTTTGGGACTAAACAGCTGTGTAGTCTTAAGAAAACCACAAGGCTTCAATTTGCTATTGAGCATTAAGAATGGACTGTGGAGCACTGGACAAAGTCATGTGGTCTGATGAGTCCAGATTTACCCTGTTCCAGAGTGATGGGTGCATCATGGTAAGTAAAGATGAAGATGACGTGATGCACCCATCATGCATAGTCCCTAATGTACATGCCGGTGGGGACAGTGATATGATCTGGGGTTTTACTATTATTGATCAGGTCTAGGTCCAGCAACCTGGTTATGTGTCCAAAATTGAGGTCAGCTGATGACCTGAATGTACTGAATGACCAGGTTTTCCATCAATGAACTTTTTCTTCTCTTAATTTTTCTTCTCTCAACTTTCAAGATGATGATGACAAGATTCTTTGGGCTCAAATTGTGAGAATGGTTCAGGGAGCATAAGACATCATTTTCGCTCCATTGGCCACCAGAGATTTTAGAACTCAACCCTATTGGGAATTTTTGGGATGTGCTGGAGAAGACTTTACGCAGTGGTCAGACTCTCCCATCATCAATTCAAGATCTATGTAGTATAGACTTATTGAACTGCATTAAACAAAACACTTTCATTTAGAAACGATTCAGAAATGTATAGACTGTTACGAACAATTACGCATGCAGTTCTTTCAGCTGATTTTTTTGTTTTATTGTTTATGGCTGATTTTGTTTTCTATGACTTTGCCCCCGATTTGCCATAATTGACTGAACCATGAGTTCTGCGCTCTACCAGAATATCCTGAAGGAGAATGTCCGGCCATCAGTTTGTGACCTTAAGCTAAAGCGCACTTGGAGCAGCAGGACAATGATCCGAAACACACCAGCAAGTCCACCTGGTAATGACTGAAAAAGCAAAATTTAGGTTGTTCCTCTGTAACTGTAATAGAGATAATAATTCAATTAGCTGATCATGGTACAGGTGCTTTCTCATTTCTTTCAATTCGCCCCTCCTTGTTTCCTTTCCTTGCTGTTTCTCCTGAAAAGGAAACAAGGACACGAGGACAAACAAATTTGCGGTAAATTTCCTGTTCTTGTGCACTGAAGTGTTACGCTGAACAGGATGTAACAAATGCATTAACACTGAATGGTGTTAAAGTCACTCGTCATTGGTCAGAAGAATTGATTTTCAAAAGTCCTGGCTGCAAGTCAAGGCTACAAATCACTCTAATAGGAAATTGTTTCTATAGTAACAACTCATTCACAAGGACCTGTACAGTAGATATGGCACATAAAGAGATATGATTGATGACATAGTGATGTTTGCTATGACCCTCCAGTGTCATATCGGTGCTTTAAACTGTTTATACAACAGTTAGTTCCGACCAGTGATCTGAGTGGATGGGAGAATTTCCCGAGCCGTGATAAGGGACAGTAACAGCACCTGGATGATTAACTTTATGTATCACTCAACATCACAGGTCTACTTATTGGTAATTACACTAAATGTCGGTCACAACATTGGTGAAAGTAGGTTGGTATGGTCCGCCATACTGAGGGGAGAGCAGCTACCTACCAAAACCCACATTCAAAATCATTCAAGGACGCACTTTCAGCAAGAAAACACTTCTGATAATGTTATGTCATCTTAAACAACACTTTGTCTACGTAGTAACTGCTTCTAAGTCATTCAATGTCTCTGTGTTGTTTTATTTAAACTAGCTTCTAACAAGCTTCTAACACAAGGCTGAATCCCAAATCCCATTGTAACTGCTTTGTGGATCAAGCGATTGTACACCCTACATTCCATTTAACGCTATTTGGGATTTAAGACGGACGTTAACTGAACTGATAATCTACAAACTAACAGAGCATTTCATAAAAAGACCATCACACCAACAGTCTGTTGGGTCTGGGGCTTCTTTGCAGCTTCAGGACCTGGACGATTTGCCATAATTGACTGTCCGGCCATCAGTTTGTGACCATAAGCTCAAGCACACTTGGAGCAGCAGGACAATGATCCGAAACACACCAGCAGGTCCACCTGGTAATGACTGAAAAAGCAAAATTTAGGTTTGTTAAGTAAAGTTAAGTGGTCTAGTCAAAGTCCAGACTTAAATCCAATTGAGATCCTATGTCATGACCTTAAACAGGTCGTTACTGCTTGAAAACCATCCAATGTGACTGAATTAAAACAATTCTGCAATGAAGAATGGGCCAAAATTCCTCCATAATTAAAAATAAAAATTATAAATAAATAATTTGGCATAACCAGTTACAGTACATATTAGATTTAGGGGGCAATTACTTTTTCACATAGGGCCAGGTAGGTTTGGACAGCTTTTTTCCTTTATTAAATGAAACTATCATTTTAAAAACTGCATTTTTATTTGCTCAGGTTATCGCTGTGTAATATTTAAATTTGTTTGATGATCTGAATCACCGTCCCCCCCTCCCCGCACCCCCTCCAAAATATATAGCTGTTGTAACAAAAGTAACATTAGCATAATGTGAAATGGATAAAATATACAATGTCCTATTTTGAATTAATTAAAAGTTTCTTACATTGGCATAAGAAGAATAAAGCGTTATGGGACGGCTTTTTAATAAGTAAAAATAATTAACTTTTGAGCAGAAACACCTTACGCCACTTTGGCATTCAGTGTTTTCCTACAAGGAAATATTTTGTTATTTAATAATCACTTGCTTAAACGTTAGTGCTATAATCTATTGTATACATGATTCTAACATGCTTTCTCGTCCAAATTTAGAATTTGTTTGAATTTATCACCATTATGTGTATTTAAATAATGTGAGATGGCACATTTTTATGTCACACTCCAATAAAAAGTCTGTCACATATAAAGCAGCTTTGCATCCTTGCCTCTTTTCTCCTTGATTCCTTTGATGCAACCTTAAAGTTGATGGGATTCAATCAGTCAAAGACTGAGAGACGTGTTAGGCTGGGGTCCATTGTAAAGTGGGTGGAAGGGTCTGCTCTGTGGGGGTGTAAATTAAAGGACTTTTGGAACACACTTAAATGTCATTTTACAAAGCTGCAGCAGGTGTTTTTAAATTTTTTAGTTGCAGAGCTAAACATACAAATGTAAAAGATATGTGCTTATGCCTTAGGTTTAACAAAAACGTGAAGCCTGCAACATGTGACCTTCAGCTACTGTATTTTACTTACAATTTACTGCCACTGAATATAATGTTTATCATGTTGTCCACCTGTTGCCATGGTGATTTTTTTTTTCATTCAGCAAAAAAACAGTACAAAAATGTGTATTGGTTTCCTTAGAAAAGGCACTTTCAAAAAACTAAGGCTTTCTATAATTTCAGCTTGAAACAACCTGTAGCATACAAATGACTGATGTGGGCGTTCCCCCCTTCCAAGTGCCCTACCTAGGGTTCTTCACCTCACTTCATGCATTACTGGACTATACAAAGCAAACAAAACAAAACAAGGTAATAATGATCGTTTTCTGTTAATTAGTATGTGTGGTAGCTTTGCAACTCACCACAAAGCTGAGGGTGCTAAGCATGTCAGATGGGTCAGATGGTAAGATTATATACTCTATATGTAAATAGAATTTGTAGTTTGCATTTATCCTAGACCTCCTTCCTATTGGTGGCATCTTTGCACACATGCTGAGGTTTTATTAAAAAATTATTAATACTGCCAGAACGTCAGTCAACTGCAATTTCCCATGTGCAACCATTTTAGATTTTTTTAATTTACAAAAAAAATTAAAAATTATAAAAAAAAAACAAATAAACAGCAAGGCACAAGCTATGTGATTTTACCTCGGAGCGCCATTGAGCTAACTTGTTGCAATATTGTTTTTTCTCGTCTGTTTTTATTTCTTTCTGGTTATAATTTTCTCTTACAGATTGTAATATATTGCTTCATACTTGAACTTAATGTACGTCTCGAACTAAGCTGGCCGTGGGCATTTTAATAACAGTGCATAGATTCCGGAAAGTAAATTGTCCATCAGTTGGTTCCTTCAGTGAAACGTTTTTTTTTTTTTTATCACTTCAATTTGAAACGACCGTACAAATGGTACCCAAGGGCATTCCTGCTTTCTCATCATCGTCTCTCCCTGGTTCACTCTATCTCTACTCTCTCTCTCTATACAAACTCCCAACTCCCTCAAGTTACTGCCCTTTCTTTCTCTCATTCTCTACTTGTGTTTCTTTCTCAACAACTTTTTCTGGTCTCTCAACCTCTTACTCTTTCATCTCACTATTTTTCTTTCTGATTCTTGCAATCTGACTCCTCTCCAGGTTTCCGTTTGTTTGTTTCTCAGTTTCTCTGCTTCCCACCCACAAAGCTCTCTCTCTCTCTCTCTCTCTCTCTCTGTCTGTGTGTGTGTGTTTGTGTGTGTGTATGTGTTCTAACTACCCTATAATGAGCAGGGTCACTGTGCTAACAGGGACTCTCCCTGTGCCAGAAGCATGCTGAGAGGTCCGAGGCCATGTGACAGGAAAACTGGCTCACAATGAAATGGAACACTTTCTCACAGGAAATGTGATTACGGTCCTTAATTGTCACTGGTACTCAGCTTAATTGGTTTTTCAATACTCGGCTCTTGACACCAGTGTTTGCCGAGCGAGGAGTCACTGTTTTATAAGTGTCTGTTTAGGTTTGGGAAGGTTTCACATGGACACTGACACTGGGGTGCTGTTTTTCCATCTCTGAACTTCTATATTTAGATGCAGTGCTTTCTACATAGAAAAAATTATTTCTAAATGCGTGCCTACTCACGTCAAGATCATGTTCTGCTTTGCTGATGAACGCTTAAAGTCTGTCTTTTCCCTGTGATTGTTTTATATATACAGTACAGTATAAAAGTTACACCATTGTTTCAAACTGATAAAGAAACTAGACTTTATATACATTTGGAACGTTGCTGGATTTTTTTTCAAAACTATAAAATAGCATGACATTCCCAAATTGCCCGTAGTGTGTGAATGAGTGTGTGTACTGTATGTGTGTGTGCACTGCAATGGATTGGCGCCCTGTCCAGGGTGTACCCCGCCTCGTGCCCTAAGTCTCCTGGGATAGGCTCCAGGCCACCCGCGACCCTGAATACAGGATAAAGCGGTATAGACGATGACTGAGTGAGAGTATAAAATAGCATAATAGCATTAGGTACCTAAGTAACAACAGTTGTTAACAAGACCTTCATGAACTTGTTTATCTTGTTGTGTATACGTGTTTATATACTGTATGTATACACAACAGGGTAAACAAGTTCATGGGCAACCAAGGCTCCTTCATGCACGTGCGGAGAAATGGGTTTCCCATGTAGTCTGATCCAACAGAAGAACTACTGAAGCCACTGGTTGGTGGCCTCGGGCAGTGTGCACAGTATATCATGGTGCATATTTATACATATTCAAGAGCTACACTTAATTTCACATTAGACATCAGAAAATGTGATCTCAGCATCTGTAGAGTGGTGCAGAAAAAAAAGAAGAAAAAAAAAAGCAGTGAACAGTAATTCTGCAGTTGGAAACACCTTTATGTTGATGAAGAACAGGAGAGTTCTTATAACTACTTTTTATAACCACAGGTCATAATTTGCTACGGTCAAGGTCTCAGATAAAAATAGAAATATTTGTGTGAACTCTTCACTTGTTCACCAGTTCACACTCCTGGTTTAAATCCAATTGGTGAACCTGGTGAACAGATTCAAACCACCAACCCTAGAGGTGAGAGGCAGCAGTACTAACCACTGACCCCACCAAGCCCCCAACGTCCCACTACGTGTGTGTGAAAATACCAAAAATGAATCAAATTAGACAGCAAATTAAAATATAATCATAAAATAAACGGAACCGTCAGTGAACACCAATATGTAATGTTCGCCAATTAACTACCGTTAGCAGAGCTTGACAATCTCTATTACTTTTAATTAACCTAGGAAGCCACAAATCATGGTCTCAATTAAGATGTCATTACTTGTTCAGTCATTCTTCATTTGCAGGTATAACAAAGAATACATTTCCTCCTTTTAATTATGATTATCATTTGAACAACTATTTCATACACACACACACACACACATACAGAGTCAAATCACACTGACAACGTAATTCAGAAATGGCTGACTCCTCTAGTGTTCTTGGTATTAAGAGCCGACATTTATGGATATGTCTCAGTTTGGTGGAAAACGCAGCAGCCTTTTGGTTTGCTGCTAATGTGATTCTGTTGTTCTGAGAGAAATACTGATATCTAACTGTTTTGTCGTTCTCTGTCATTGTGCCTTATATGAAAGGGTTAATAAGAAGATGGGAGCTAGTCCTGAAAAAGTTAGCTAGTTTATATTCGGTTGCCATCTTCCTGGTTGCCTAGCAACTGTAACAATTTAACTACTCAAATCTCAAGCAAATTGTATTATGTAGTGTGTTTTTTCATTTTTTTTAAATAGTTTTTCTTTTTTCATTAATATCTAATAAAAATCCAAAAGAGTATGAAGGTTTAAATCCCATTTGAAAACGCAGTAGAAGTCATTGTAGCAAACTGTACATAGGCTATTAGAAGACAGAGAAAGATGTGGTAATTAAATGTGCTCTGACTTAATATGGGTTGGTGGGTGTGTGTGTGTGTGTGTGTGTGTGTGTGTGTGTGTGTGTGTGTTTCTGTCTGTCTGTCTGTGTGTGAAATCTTTAAGAATGGGAAGAATGTTCCAGAGCTAGAAAGGTCCTAATCCTAGGGGACAAGCTAAGCTTAGAGACCAAACACACACACACACACACACACACACACACACACACAAACACACACACCATAAAAATAGGTCAGTTCAATAATTAAAAGTAACAATCTTTTTTTTGGCGGGAGTAATAAGTTATTGAAAATAGGAAATGATCTGCAGACATATTGCGTCTTTTTCTGTCTGTCTGTCTGTTCCTCTGACTTACTTTCACTCTTCTTTGGCAAATGCACGTTATGTTCTTTTTTTGTTGTCTTTTGTATAGTTCTTAGATAATTTTGTTAATTTATAGTGTTCACTTGTTGTTTTAGTCAGCAAATTATGTGTCTCGGCTAGTTAGATTTGTTAATTTATGTTGTATGTAGCACTTGGTCTTGGGTGTTTCATTTCACTGTGTACTGAACTGTATGTGGTTGAAATGACAATAAAAGCCTACATGTACGTGCCTTGACTTTCCATTAGAAGCTTCCATCTTTAGGGTGACTGAAAAATAGTTTAACTAAAAAGTAATAGTCGTAAATGATCATTAAATCAATTCAATTCATTTCCCACAGTGATTTACTACTGTGGGAAATGAAGGTGGAAAAATGACAGTTTGTCATTCAGCACTGTTGTACAATTAAATTTAGAGTCAATATTGAATACTGAGTCAGATTCAATATTGTTAAAATAATGTTAAATAGTTTTCTGATTTGTCTCACTTATATTTCTTATAGGTTTAGTAAGAACTACTAAAATAATGTAATAAACTTCACATACTGCGGAACTTGTGTTATCCAAGGGGCAAAATGTGTAGTTCCTTAAATGACCACTGGGGGCTGACTCGGCTCACTCACTCATCGTCTATACCACTTTATCCTGTATTCAGGGTTGCCGGGGGTCTGGAGCCTATCCCAGGAGACTTGGGGCACAAGGCGGGGTACACCCTAGACATGGTGCCAATCCATCACAGGGCACACACACATACACTCACTCACACACTACGAGCAATTTGGGAACACCAATTAGCCTAATCTGCATGTCTTTGGACTGTGGGAGGAAACCGGAGTACCTGGGGGGGAACCTACCAAGCACGGGGAGAACATGCAAACTCCATGCACACAGAGACGGGAATCGAACCCGGACCCAGGAGGTGCAAGGTGACAGTGCTAACCACTACACCACCGTGGCTGACTCCAAAAGTTAATCAATCCCCGTAGACCCCCATGTTACAATGTTCAAATTTACATCAGAAATAAACGTTTAGAGCCTGTTACCCAACAAACAAATAATACAAATAAACAAATAAATAAATAAATAAATTTAATCCCCATAGCTAGATTTCCCCTTTTATGTTCATAACTCTATTTAAAATTACTTAAAGCCATAAAATTATGCAACTTGAGCTAACCAGCTACCTGTAAATGTTGTAGTTTAACTTACAATCAACGTTAGACACGTTATAATTTTAGCTAAGTTAAAGTGAAACTAGCTTGTTTTTGATAAGTAGGAGTGATAGAAGTAGGCGTGTTCAAACATTTGCCCATTTGTGGATAAACCAGCAGAGTCAGCTGTCAAGATGCCAATGACCAGTGCACCCATAGAAAACCCATACATTATACAGTCTACGCTTTTTCCTTGTAAATCTTTTGCTCAACACTCCAGTCCAATAGGTGCCAGTACTGCAACAACCACCCATAAACTCAAAAGACAAAGACGAGGCGATAATATAAGTACTTTGCATAAGTTTAATGAAATTGTCAATGTTGGACACTTTAGTGGTGCAAATTTACCTAAATAATTTTAAAAGTATGAATAATTTTTTTAACTAACCCGGATCAAACTGACCTGCAAAAGATGGATTTAACTGCATAATTGAATTAACTGGACAGCTTTACCAAACACATATATACACACCCACATTTATAACATTTATAGGAGATTATTTATTAATTTAATTACCACTTATCCTGCATAGGGTCATGGGGGGCCTGGACCCTATCCCAGGAAACTTTGGGCAACACGGGGTACACCCTGGACAGGTACCAATCATAAGAATTGTATTGCAGGGCAGACAAACACTACGGGCATTTTTTTGTGAACACCAATTAGCCCAATCTGCATGTCTTTGGAAGGGGAAAACAGAGCTTTCTCTGAAATCCACCGGAGAGCATTCAAACACCATGCACACGCCTAGGTATTTTAGGTAGGAGGAAACCAGAGACTAAGGAAGAAACCCACACTGACCCAAGAGTAGGATCAAACCTAGAGCTAAAGTATAAAATACCCACTTTTAAACACCTCATGCAGTAGTTTCAACATTTATTTGGCACAGCATATGCACAATATCAACTGCACTATGTACAGTTTATCAGAGACCTCTAGGTATTCTGTAGTTTCTTTCTACCCTTTTTTTTCATCGTGATTATAAATTTTATGTAATATTGATCCACACGTTGTTTGTTTCATGAACTGGCTGGAATTTATCTTTGGCATTAAAAAAAGTACTCTGTCTGTCTGTATGTCTGTCTATTAACAACTTTTGTTCATGGACAAATTTGCCATTTCCAGTCAATAAAAAATAGCAGGGTAGCTCCATGCATTGGTGCTGGTTATTTAGAATAGTGTAGATGTAATTATAATGGTAGAAAAAGAAAGGAAATCTCTAGGGATCTTATTTGACTGAACAGCTCGGCGAGGAGCTCACCTAGCCTGGGGTTTTCCTTTCAGAAGGCCCTGGCGCCTCCAGCGCGGATGAGGACTTAGGTGATACGTCAGCTGGCGACACACCTTCTCCATGGCACTCAGAGACTCACCCTCCTGTGGGAGAGAGAGAGAGAGAGAGAGAGAGAAAGAGAGATAGAAGACAGGTGTGATGTGTTAAAAATAGCTGACTATTTATCCGCAGAGCGCTTGGATATTAATCTGTTCAAACTGAGCCTCCAGAGCCTCTTTCCCAACAAATGTACTCGCGCTAATCACTTCAGCTCAAGCTCTTCTACAATCCCCCCCCTGTTCCTTCCACCCCTCCCATCCTTCCATCCATCCACCCACCCACATGGAGCTGCCCAGCAGGAGCTCTCCATGGTCCAGGGGCGCCGTGGGGTGTCTGTCTGCCAAATCACGGGCTTTATGGCTCTCGCCTGTCGCTACAGGTAATCAAGAATGGAGTCGCGTTCCAGAGTCCCAGATATACATTTGTGACCTTGGATCACTTGCCAGTAAAACTGTACATTACATCATGGATGGCACAGACTGATCATAGATGCTTGCCAAGCTGGAGGCGGATCCCGAGGTAGGCAGTATTTGAGCCTCCAGAGATAAACGACGTCCTGTTTGAAAGGAAAGCGAACTCAGGACTGAGTATGTGATTCAAAAGACACAGCTTCAGTTAGATCCTAGTGTACACTTATAACATTTGGCAGACGCCCTTATGCAGAGCAACTTACATTTTAGCTCGCTGTACATCTGGGCCTGTATTCACAAAGCTTCTTAGAATTCTCTCAGAGAGCTCCTATCTTAGCTTAAAAAGTCCTAGCTGGGAGTC
>JAOVVA010000031.1:6100877-6131676 GCA_028565275.1 Leiocassis micropogon
AATTATAGACCCTTCATTTCTTTGTAAGTGGGCAAACTTAGAAAATCTGTAGGGGATCAAATACTTATTTCCCCCACAATATTTGTGCTATAGACAATACAATGGCTAAGAATTTCGTACAGTACTGTACAAAAGATGTATTATACAAAACTGCCTTTAATGTTCCAGAGATGTAATAGTATTAGTTTAGTTACCTGAGCAAAATATTAAGTGTTATCACAGGACATTGTCTTCGCCTTTTAGCTTTTTAGCTTTTCCTTAAATTAATGTTTTGCTGCCTTAGTTTTTATTAGTTAATATTAGCTACCAAGACAGCAGAATGGGGTGGAGCATCTTTACAGTGTGCTCCTGCAGTATTATACCCATGTCCATTACCTCATTATACCATCAACAACAAATCCGAGTCACATATTTTTCAAATAATCTGATTTGAGCAGTGTGAACGTGGTCTAAATACACTTTTTCCTGGCTTCAACATTCTCCAAAACACATTTACTTCATTCATGGCAGCCACTGTTTTCTGCAGCTGATCCTTTCAGTTCACTGATCACACGACAGAAAGTAACGATGCAACCGGCTCTTTATGCATGTGTTGCATTTTGCTGTCACACAAATATGCACAAGTTAAATGTTAAAAAAAAAAAAACAGATAACAGATTTTTTTCAGTTAAACTCATCCAGTGATTAATTTATTTTAACCGACAAGACCATCAAAGATTTTAGTTAAACTGTGCTTTTATATTTTGCTGTTGTAAGGTCAAGTCATTTACATTATCGATGCGTCACCTTTATTCCTCAACGCCTCTGTTTGCCTCTGGGGAAAAATAGACTTTTGTTCTGGTGACTGTATGAGACGCTCAGAAAGACGGGGTTGAATGTGGGTTCTGTATTGATTTGCATTGCAGAAATGAAAGGTATGGCAGCAAATGTGTGGGTGTGTGCATATGAGAGAGAGACAGAGAGACAGGAAGACAGAGAGAGCGCGAGAAAGAGAGATTTTGACCCTGAGTGTGCCTTAAGTGTGATTTATACAGACTTTAATGACCAGAGAGAGACAGAGTGAGAGAGAATAGGATAGACAAGGTCTTCCAGAAGCACCTCAAGCTTGTTATTAGCATTACGAAAGACTAATGCATTTGATTGAAAACCTAGCATGCACTCATGAGATGGGAATACATAACAATAGATCTGCTGACTGCTTGTGACATGATGAAATGCCCATCTTAGTTCTCACAGTGAGTGGCAGCACTGGATTTGGAAAGTAGGTTCAGTTTTGAAAAGAGAGAGAGAAAGAAGATGGATCTGTATAGGCAGGTGGTCTTCTGCATTGCCTGTGAACACACTAATGAACGTATAGACATATGAAATATTCATGGTCTTTTCTCCGAGGTATAATGTTTCTAAAATATATTGTGGGGAGGGGGGTGAAGTGTCATAATCTTTACTTTACCAAATCCTCTGCATGTGTGTGTATGTGTTTGAGGGTGTGTTGTGTGTTAAAAAAACCTAAAGGAGCCAGATGCTGAGGTTGTTTTAAATGATGCTTAGGGCTCTGGCATGGAAAAACGTTTGGCGAGGTAAAAAAAATATATGGTTTTATCTTTAACAGTATAATATAAAACCGAACATAAATAAATGTTTAAAATATGGTAGAATTATTGTTAATATTTCCTAAGCCTAAAATAAACAAAATACAAGATTATGAAACTTATCTTATAACTTATGAACCTTTAAACAGAAAGAAAGGTTCTTTGTCACTTTTAAGCAAACTGATACTTACAGTAACTCTGATTATTTTACCTGTCTCAGACTTTTCAGCAGTTCGCTAGCCTCCGCCTGTCTCCCCTCCTTCGCCTTCAGGAGCACGTCCTGAATCATTCCAACGCGGCGGCGGTATGGCGCAGACACCCCTGGACTCTCTGGCCGCACACTGGAGGATGCACGGAGCAGGACAGAAGCCTGAGCTCGTCTCCAAACCCCCTGGAGCGATCCGGAGCCCACCTCGTGGCCTTTGGACTGCCTAGCCCCCATCCTGCAGTGCTGAATTCTCAGGTGTAGTTATACACATCACGAGTCCTTTGGCTGATTAAACTGCTGTTAATACAAATCAGTTGGGATTGACTTGTACTGAATGTGTAAGTGAAAAAAAATGAAAGCTAGCTAGAAATGCAGTTGCAATTCACAATGTAGTAAATAAAATACCATTAAAATATGCTAAAAGTGTAAAAGGTAGTTTAAAAAGAACTCTACCAACTTGAAAGATGTGTTTAAAAAGAATCGATTTACTGTACTCACTGAAAGTGAGTCAATTTTAAAAGAATCATTTCGCTCTGGACACTTAAAAATAGTGATTTAAACATGATACTGTAGATTCACTTCACTTTATAAAAAAATTAAACTCATTAGAGAAGCTTTAAAAAAGGAGCTTATTTGTTTTACTCGATTCGCTCTCCTTAATGAACGAGGCAAAACAGTCGTTTAGAAAGTTTTATTTCAGAGTCGAATAGCTGTACTAATCAACTAATCAAAACTACTTGTTTAAAACTGTAGTTTCAAAAGAATCGGTGCACTCTACTAACTTAGAAGAGTCGTTTCAAATGAGTCTAAACCATGCACATACTGAAAACAATAATTAGATTCAAATAAAAATTTTTTTTTTAAAGCTTATCATCACCAATTTGCTCTACTCTCTTAAATGATTATATTTTAAAAGAAGCAATTTGATCTGCTCATCAAAATGACTGATTTAAACATATTAACAGATAAGATAATAAAAATCTATTCACTTTACTAACTTAAAAAAAGTTGCTTAAAAACACTTTTTTCGTTATACTCATTTATAAAAAATAGATAAATCAGTAGTTAAAAAGAACTGATTCGTTGTACTCACAAAACGCAGCCTTAAAAAGAATCAATTCAAAGCAGTCGTTTTCGAGTCAAATAACTGCACTCGCTTAAAATAATTGTGTGAAACTAATCGACTAATCAAAGCTACTCATTCTTTCAAAATAATCTTAGACAGGAGAAACTCAGAGGAGTCTTTTCAATTGAGTTGATTCTACACATGTACTGAAAAGAATCGTTTCAAAAGAGTCAAATGAAATCATAAAAAAGATTCTAAATCACTGTGTCCAAAAAAAAAAAACCTGTCAACATCATCGATTTGCTCTACTCACTTATAATGAGTGTATTTTAAAAGAATGTACTCGCTTAAAAGAGTCGCGTGAAACGAAGTGTCTAATTAAAAACTACTCATTCATTCAAACGAATCGGTGCACTCTACTGACCTAGAGGAGTCGTTTCAAATGAGTCGAATCTACACATGTACTGAAAAATAATCCGTTTCAAAAGAGTCGAATGAAATCATTCAAATAAAGTGTCAAAATCAGTGATTAGTTCAATTTTTTTTTAAAGTGGTTCCAGAAGCATCGATTCGTTTGACTCAGTTAAACAGCATTTGTAAAAAGAATCGATTAGTCATACATGCTTTAAAAACGAACCCGATTAGTCGAAGCGTCGCGGCTGTTCGCAGGTGTACAGGGATGTACAGGTGTCCTTTAATTTCTAATGTAAACATAAACGACTCCAGAAAACGTCAATTCCATTAAAATACGGAGGTTTGATGATGATGATGAAAGTCTTTATTCCGGAAGGTTTTTATAGTGCTGAGTTGTTAAAGACGAGCCAAAGACAAAAACAACAACAACAACAACAACAACAACAACACTGGACCCTGGATGTGAGCGATGAGTCCAAACAGATTTCAATTCAGTTTATCTGTTACTTCCCTTAAACGAGTCAGTTGTCGGTAAGGACGAGTTGTGTGAGAATTAAAGCCGAGGCAGAAATCCTGATGTGAAACGGGATATTCACGCGCGCGCACCGGCGGCGGAGCTCGGAGCCAAACAACAACTTTTACTTCCAAACAACAACAACAACAGGAGAAGAATTAATTTCCGACAGAAATAAAACACGACTTTCCCCGCAGGCGCCCGAGTTCACACACGCTGAAAAACAAGCAGCTCCGCGAGCGTTTCGGTGCTGTTTACATCTGATACACGGTTTAACGCCGAGAGCGCGCGCAGCTGGTGTTCTGTGTCTCGCGCTTTCTCGGTAACTCTCTCCCTGTCATCTCAGTTAACCCCCTCACACCGAGCTGCACGCGCCTCACTCACAAACTGAGCGCGTGCATGCACAGTAATAGGCACCAATATAATATACACGTCTTTACACACCTTATACCATATCAGTCTGATTTACACGTTTACACGCGTGGACTTTTCAGCTTGTAGTTTGATAATGGCATGATTACATTTTCACTTTTTTTTTTTTTTTTTTACATCCAAATAATTTTCATGCATGATTTTTTTTTTTTTAGATCTGATTTATTTTTCATGTGATTTTCATGACTTTTTTCTTATTAATTATTATTTATATTATTCATATAATTTTAATTATTAATTCGTATTCTTATTTTTACCTGTGATTTTTCAAAAAAAAAAATTCAACTGATTTTTTACACCTGATTTCTTTTTTGCATTATTTTTTGGTGTATAATTCATTTTCATCAGATTTTTATACGTTTCAGTTTCAAATGTGATTTTTACACTTTGCATTTAATTTTTGTGTGATTTTTTGTGCATAATTACTTTTTCAAATGTGATTCTTACACTTAATTATTTTCAGTTAAAATAAAAAAAAATGTACATGATTAAAAAAATTTCACACTTGAATCCTTTTGCGTGTGATTTCTTTGTGCATAATTTATTTTTCATGTGATTCTTACACCTGCTCCACTTTCAAATGCAATTCTTACACAATAAATTTTTGTACATTATTTTTTTACACTTGATTCCTTCTGCGCATGATTTTTTATATATAATTTATTTTTCCTGTGAGTCTTACATCTGCTTCAGTTTCAAATGAATTTCTTACACTTAATTATTTTTACATGTGAATTTCTATACTACAAATTTTTTTCCACATGATTTTTTTACACCTGATTTCTTTTGTGCATGATTTTTTGTGCATAATTTTTTTTTTCACATGATTCTTATACCTGCATCAGGTTCTAATGCAATTTTTAAACTCATATTTTTACATGTAAATGTAAAATGCAATTTTAAATAAGATTTTATTTATTATTCTTTACTTGATTTATTTGTTTCATTTTTTTTACTTGTAGCACCAAATTTATCGTGAGTTTTTAAAAAAATGCAATTTTACACTTGATTAATTTTTTACATATAATTTTTACAATTCATTCATACAGTAGATGTAAGCCGATTTATTTTTCACCTGATTTTTTTTACACCTGTCAAGTGATTGTTACACCTGATTCATTCTTACTCCTTTGATTCATTTCCTCACATGTAACTTTACAGCAGAATAATTTTCCATGATTTTTTGAAACAGAATATTTTTTTACATGTAACTTTACACTTGATTAGTTGCCTGGTTTTTAGAAACACAATTAAGTTTTCACACAGGATTCTTATATCTTGTTAATTTTTATGGTATATTTTTACATTTATTCATTTCGACACGATTTTAATGATTCATTTATTTTTTACATATAATTCCTATACGATTTGTGATTAATTTTTCATGTGATTCTTATGCCTGATTTGTAACTACCTAATGTGATTCAGATGTGTTTAATTTCAGGGACACTTTTTTTTTTTTTGGACACTTGCTTTTCACATGTTAATTTTTCATATGGCGCTTTTATTTATTACGTTTTTTCACATGGGTTCACACGTTTACTTCAGTTTACATTACCTAAACACTTGAAAATCATACAATCTTCTGAAATGTGTGATTTGACTACAACAGTGGATATACTCACATGCCTATTATTTGGTTTTAAAAGAGTCTACTAGCTATAACACTTTCTGGAACTGAGGTTGTTAGTTTTCCACTCCTCCCTCAGTGGAGAGGTTCATCTACTGTACACTCCCATATCATGTTTTGACCACTACCTTCTCATCCACCATTTTAAATTTCAGCTTCTTTCACCTTTTACAGCCCAGCCGATGGAAGTTTTTTTTTTTTTCCCGGAGCAGTCTGCTTCTCTGGAAACGTCAAGTACTATTCTTCATTTTTACGACATCCAGGATATTCTGGCCTTAAATTCTTGCTGTCAGTCCTGAGCAGCTTTACAATTACCCAATGGAGTTCAGCGAGTTCCAAACTGCCTTGACTAGACCTGAATTGAATTAGGTGTGTGCAATGAATGTTTGCTTTAAACTGTATAATTTTCCTTGTGTACACCTTGTGATCTTTGCACCTCTTCCTCGAAACTGGACCTTTGTTCTTCTATTTATGATAGTCATAGCTATAGCCATGGTTTTTATTCAAGTTAAAACAGCTTGGAAAAAACTATAGCACAGACTTAAAAAACTGAGAAAATCCCAATAATTGGTGATATACCTTTCCAGGTCAAATATACATTTCAGTCCTAATGCTGGTGTAAATGGTTTTTAAGTTGAGTCTGACGCTGTTCTTTTTGATATCGTAGACGAAAGCAAGCCAAGACATCTAATTACACAGTGATTACATAGTACAAGCTTAATGTTTAACACTTCTACATTTGTCAGTTACTTGGATGTGTATTTTTTTGTCTTTTGTCTCCACCTGTTGACCAACCATGAATACATTTAACACAGTTTAATGTGCGGTTTCCTCACATACACTATACGTGCTTGTGTTTGTTTGCCTGTGTGCCAGGCCATAGAGATAAAAAACGCATGAAAACAAAAGTGTGAAAAACCACTGGCAACTGATCGATTTATAACCCCACACACACCCACACACACATTCCTACACTCATTCTCATTCACTTCTTTTATGTAGAAAAACTACACTACAGATGGATTGGCACCCTGTCCAGGGTGTAGCCTGCCTCGTGCCCTAAGCCTCCTGGGATAAGCTCCAGGTCCCCGCGACCCTGAATACAGGATAAAGTGGTTTAGAAGACGAGTGAATGAGAGAAGTGTATGTTTAAAATGGATTGGGTCAATTTCTCTACTTGTTCATTTAAATCTCATACATTTCTGCCATTTCTTTTAAATGTTCATTTAATGTTCTTGGGAAACATTCGTAAATCCGATGGAGTGAGATCAAAACAAAGTTTTTGCAGTGTCGACAGAAGTGCGTAGACATGCATCATCATACAAGATCACGACGCCCTTGGATATCAGTCCTCTGTGTTTAATCCGAAGTTTCGGCTTTACCTCTTCAATTAGCATCTCGCTGTAACGAGCACTGTTGATTGCTGAACCTTTTTCGTCATAATGATCCAATGCTGCCCCTTGAGAATCCCAGAAAACTGTAAACATCAATTTTCCAGTTGATCACTTTTAAACTTTTTCTCGGTAGGCGATTGAGGATGGTTCTGTTCTATTCGGTGAACAGAAGTTTTAATATGAACAGATTGCGAATAATTTTTAGATTCCCACTCCTATTTAGTTGGTCTGGGTTACAGAAACATTTACACATAACTTTACTGAAAAGTGGTTTCATTTGCATCACCAAAACAGCTCTGACCACTCGAGGCACAAAGACCTCTGAAGGTGTGCTGTGAATGGATGCACCAGGATGCTAGCAGTAGATCCTTTTCAGGGTGGGGCCTCCATGGATCAGACTTGTGTTGTTAGTGTGTTAGCGTTATGGCTGTACAACAAATACAGAAATAGTAAGACTGAAGTAAATTAATCAAACTTACACACTGTTATTATTAACCTGAACTTTATTTCATTAAAATTTTTTCTTACTTCCATCATTCATAAAAGAACTAAACAAGACAGGATGTCAATCGTGGGCCTGAATTTAGTTTCCATCATAATGAATAAATCAGAAAAATGCATAGGCCTGTACCTGTAACTCCTTATTATGTATAGACACATTTGTAAAACAGCATAGCAGAACATCTTACACACGCACAAAACAAACAAAAACAAACAAACATAAAAAAAACCCAGATATACAAGATGCATGTGCAAGCCAAATACCTGCTCATATTTCCAGGGAAAGAGAAATCAGACCAAAAAAGAAAAAAAGGAACATTAAATACACACACATGTAAAATGTACTAATATCCCAGTTAGGAAACAGTGATATCATGAAGTGTGCGTAGAATTTACCCGGATAACAATTTACACTGGACAGGACACAAAGCGTAAACAATTTTTAGTCACATTTATCTTACCTTGCATTCATTCCAAATATGACATTTAAGAAAAATGCCTTCCTGAACATACAGTATACATTTTACCATGCACATAATTTGTGATCTGATTGATATTTCAATGCTAGTGTGTCAGTCAGATTTTTCCTTTACATTTCTGTAGGAAATTGTATTTGGTTGACACAATGACAATCACTGTAGTTGCAGAGTTTAATGAAGACAGAAATGTAACAAATGTCAGATATATTCAGGTTTTTCCTCTTAGATCCTAATATGCAAATGTTTCAGGGTGGATTTTTCCTTTAAAAGTCACACCCAAAACACACAAATTGTTTGGCATCATCACTCACATATCGGTTTTAGTAGAGAAAACTGGTCTTTGTTGAGTCTAATGTCTAAGGAGTTTAAATCTAAAAAAACTAACCCTACACAAGCTAATCCCTCTAAAGCAAAAAACGTTTGTTTAGGGAAGCAGACTTTTCTCTAAAGTACCAGTTTCATACAAGAAAGAGAGAGAGAGAAAAAAAAAAATCATACAGCCATGCTAGCACACACCAGTGGATGTCAAATCACTTAAACAACTAGGCCTGGAGAACACCATGTCCTATAGATTTTCCTGCTTCCTCAGTGATCAGGTAAGGAGCTAATTCCTTATTAGATGCTTCATCTTTCACGGTTCTATTTATCAGGACCGAGATGGAGCTTGGCGCAAAGGCACAGACTCTGGACCCACCGGTCCTGCTTTTTTAAAAGTCTTCTACTGGTGTCTGGACCATGATACCGGTCGTGTCAGGATCAGAAAATCATTCTGCCAAGCACGGAGTAATAATCTCAAGAAAAGGCTCTTTAGCTGAATCAGGTGTGTTAGAGTGAGGAACAAAATTGATGTATACAGAAAAGGGGGATCTCCAGAGTTCTGACACTTTTAAGAACGATACAGGATTTCACTCAGTGTGTATGTATTGTGTTAATATTTCAACACCATGGCACATATTACACTGCAAATAGCAAGCCATTTTCTCATCCTCAATTCACAACTTATCTTCCATCATCCTAAGGATTGGAGACTGGGTTGTGGCCCATACAGACACACACACCCCATGTACAGATGCACACATACTCCATGTACAGATGCACACATACTCCATGTACAGATGCACACACACCATCTCTGAACTGACTGAACAAAGCCTACAGGAAGACAGATCTAATGCTCGAGGATGAGAAATGCTGCAATAAGCGACACTGGATCGCCAGAAAAGAAAATGCTCTAGCTCCATCAATTGAGTGAAGCGGATGAAAGAAATGGTTGAATAAAATAAAAAGGATGAGGAACTGGGTTTGAAAACAAATTAAAACCCATGTTGGTTTGACTGTGAAAGTCAAACTACACATCCTTTTAAGTTCATCAAAGGCCTGTGACTAAAAGCGCAAAAGTCATATTATTTACTTTTAAAGAGCGCAATGTGCATAAAGTATACTCGTCACAAGGATGTGATGTGTTACGTTATAACATCTACGTAGTAAAGTGATGGATACAGTATTGAATAGGTGACCGTGTGACCCAAATCAGTCTCAAGAGAAGTCCAAGTTTACGCCAAGGATTTGGATGACTTGGTGATCCTTTGCTCATGATTCTTGAGGAGTTGGGATTTAAATGTAAAAATGTAAAAGCAGTTCGTTTAGCCCTTCTACCAGTTGTATCCGGCAGGAGGAGACTTGTCATCTTTGTTGCTCTCCAGAGAGAACGGAGGGATGCGCACGTCGAAGTGCGAGCCGTCGGTCCTCTCTATCCGGAACGTCCCCCTGTGTGACAAACCACAATTATACACCAATAAGCCTTATACAGGTATAAAACTTGTCTGCAGAATAAAAAATACATACAGCCAAAAAAAAAAAAAAAAAGGTCACATCAAAATGAAATGTACAAATAAGTTGATTGTGATAGAGTCTATGTCTAAATATACTTGTGCAAATTAATCTCATAAGCCAGAATTCTATGTTCTGTAGCAAAAAAGTGTACAAGATTTAAGGTAATAAATTCAGGAAATTTCTTCATTTAAGTTGAGCTAAGAATTTGAGTAATTCTCCAACGCACAACCTGGCTAACTATTGGCTCGCTTCAAGCAACGAGAAACATTAAAATAACTGAAGGTGGGTTAAGAACTTGTTCAGTGCAGCCTTTATTCATCACACATACATTACTGCACAGTGAAAATTCTTTATTCTTTGCATATCCCAGCTTAAGTTAGTAGGCAGGGGTCAGAGCACAGGGTCAGCCATTTTATGCCCCTGGAGCAGACAGGGTTAAGGGCCTTGCTCAAGGGCCCAACAGCGGCAACCTGGCGGAGCTGGGGCTCGAACCGCCAAACTCAGAGCCTTAACACACTGCCCACAATTAAAATAATTGAAACATTAAAATAACTGAAGGTGGGTTAAGAACTGTCTAATGCAAAAAAACCCTTGAAGGATAGTGCCAAACCATCAACTTCAATGAATGTATGTGGTCGGAAAGAGATCGTGAATAATTGATGAATAACTGAGGTCGCTTAAATGCTGGGTGAAGTTGTATGATAAAACAAACTGACAGTAGAAATCCCGGCTATATTTAATAGCTTTTTCCATACACACAATGTTATAAGAACTCGCAGGACTTTTTAGACAAAAGATGGATCAATGTAAAAACCATAAAAAATCAAGTGTAACTCAGACTAGAGACCTGCACTCCCACGGGACCCAGCGCACGGAGTGAGATTTGATGGGTGAATGTGGGTGCGGGCGGTAAGGTCCTCATGTATGTGCGGGTTGCGGGAGAATAAAATTAACCGCGGGACTCCCGCAAAATGGAATTATCTTAAAATTAATTTATTGAAAACAAATACTATATTATTTATCTACTGCACAAAAGCAACAAGAACGACTAAA
Organism: Leiocassis micropogon; assembly: GCA_028565275.1. Taxonomy (NCBI): domain Eukaryota; kingdom Metazoa; phylum Chordata; class Actinopteri; order Siluriformes; family Bagridae; genus Leiocassis; species Leiocassis micropogon. The sequence goes on from JAOVVA010000031.1 coordinate 6,111,991, forward strand.
TTAAAATAAAAACTATTTACAGGCGCAAGGTCAGAACTTATTTTTATTTATTGAGAAATAAGGATAACTTATGTTCAATGTTTGGACATTGCTGAAGGCAAAACAGCCTAACGTTCTGAAGCAGTATTAGGCCAAATGCTTTTCTGTTTGACCACTTGAGAAATCAGCGTTTATTATTTTGTTTCATTGCAAAATTATTAGCCTATTTCTAACAGTTCTGATTGTATTTCCATGTTCTGAAAAGCTCCTTGTTCGTGTCCATGTTCATCATTCCATTTAATCAAACTCAAATAAAACGAAACTTTTATTTTCCGTTTCTTTTTTATATATACTCAATAGGGAAGCAATTGAAACAAATCACAGTAGCGGGAAGAAGCAGTAAAAATAAAACTACTTATATGTTTACCTGCGGGATTTTTGCGGGCGGGAGCGGGACAAAACTTGAATACTGCGGGCGGGAGCGGGAGAAAATAATATATTTTTTGCGGGAGCGGGCCAGAATCTTGCAGGAGCGGGACCGAAAAATCCGTCCCGCGCAGGTCTCTAACTCAGACTAATCAGGGAGAAAAAGGCAGCAGTTTGCTAGTGAGCTGAACATTCCGAGGTCATGTGTTTTGATGTGTCCAGATTGACCCTACTCCAGAGTGATGAGCGCATCAGGATAAGAAGGGAAGTGCATGAAGCGATGCACCCATCATGCATAGTGTCCACTGTACAAGCCTCTGGAGATAGTGTTATGATCTGGGGTTGCTCCAGTAGGTCAGGTCTATAGTAGACTCAGCAACGTTATGTGGCAATAAAATGAAGTCAGCTGACGACCTGAATGTACTGAATGACCAGGTTATCACATCTATGGAGTTTTTCCTCGGTTAAAGACAACCATAATCTAAGACACCTATTTTATAATATAATTATTATAAAATAATAATTTTATAAGAATAATTTTTACACGAGTCAGCCACCAATATTGTGCCATAATCAAAGATCAACACGGTTAAAGTACTGTGCATTACTTTTTTTTGTCCAGGCAGTATAGCTAATATAATAATCACTGCTATTAGTCAAACAAAAGTTTTCCTTCCAAAAGTGTCATTCATATTTACACACTACAAAAACCACAGAAACTGAAAAACACTCACTTTAATAATAATTAAAAAAAAAGCTTCAGGATGAATCATATGGATTTATTAAAACATTTATTAAAATACTCTATAGAACCTCTTATTTGTGGCCAACATTACTGCTAGAGCTGCTGTTACATTAAATTAACCAGCATCTTCTGACTAACCAGAGCAATGTATTATACAACAGCTGACTGTGCTCCATTATTTTAGGCATTTTAAAAGTGCTTAAGTACAAAAACACATTATATTTTGGAAAATTATCAGCAAAAACGATTACTGATGCATTCGAACAAGTGACACCAATGTCACCAGAAACACCTTTAGCAGGAACACACAAATTGGTGCAAGCTAGCAAGCCAGATAGCTGCGGGCTATAACTTGAGTGCGGCTTCTTCGGGAATTATTTCTGCAAGCTGAGCAAAAATAGACAAAACATTTATCCATAATTTGTCTAAACTGTCACTTAATATTATGGCTATTTCTTGTTTACATGACTGTCATACAAGTGCAACATCACACTGGGAACTCACACTCTGTTTTTGTCCCCCTAATGATGATTACAAATTTTATTCTCCAGAACAGGATAAGACCAATAAATAATGATGTTCCTCCAAAATGGATCTCACTGGACAAACCAAAAGATCCAATTACCGGCAATATGACAAAGAAGAGTTTGTATAAAAGGTCAATACAATTTTAGTGGACCACAAGGGTAATTAAATTCATCAGCTTTTCCACTGACAACTTCAAGTACTGTACACTGTACAAGTACTGTAGGGAGTACCTAATCCCTGGAAATGCTGAAAGTGGTAGCTAACATTATAAAATAACATGATTAGCTAGTTTGTTAACCAAATGTATTAGGATTAAGCAAGATAAATTAGTTTATGATGATTATCCTCGTCTAAACAGCCTCCAAGATGTTAGAGAACATTTCGGCTGTGAGACTTTACATGAAACATCAGAATCAAGGTTTATTTTTCTAGTATTCTTAGTGCTAACATAATCGCATGTTGTACAGTAGAGTTATACGTCCCTTTGTGCTGCAGTTTATTTGGCTTGTTTTCAGCATTTGCACATATGAGCATGGTCCTCATTCTGTCATTCGCACATGCTAATTAATCGGACTTATAAACAACGCTCTGCTGTCGATCAGTACCCATGTGTGTTGTGATGCAGGCAGTAAGAGTCAGAATTTGCAGTTTGTGCTATACTGAATTAACTTTAACACTAAATTAGTATTAACATTAATTTAACACTAAAAAATTGACGCCAGTAAGGAGTATTTTTTTTCTTAGACATGACAATATAAATACCATAAGCCTAAAAAAAACACTTGTCTATACACAGTAATTTTATTGTTTGTCTTTTTTTAAATAAAATAAAAAAACAAAAAAAATGTAGTGACTGCTGTGTATTTGCCACTGATCTGGACTACATATCTGGCAAGGATCCTTGAGAATTTTTAAAGGTCCCATAATTTTACTATTTGATTAACAAGTTAACTCGGCTGTCAGAGCTGACCCAGAATGTCAATGCTCCAGCTGAAATAACCCTGAGATTTAGGTTTTTTTTCATATCTCAAACTCCGTTTATTTCACCCTTTTTACAAGCAGGAGGAGGGACTTTTCTTATATGAGGTCACAACTTGGGGGAATCCATTTGCTTAAAACATTGACAAAAAGCAGACAATGTTTTCTCTTTCGCTTGAGATTGCCACAACAAACAATACTGCCAATGGGTCTCTGGAAGGTGAACATCCCCCCCCCTATGAAAGTTGGAAACGACCAACCAGCAACTGCCAGACAAGCGGGAACAAACGGGGCAAACCCAGATCATGTGACAGACGCAATCTTTTTTACTCCACAACAACATGTGGAGTTTTTAGATGCTGATATGAACGTGATTGGAAACACACAGGAGAGTATGTAATGTCACAGTAGTCAGTTTTACAAATGAATTTCATATTTTATTACATTTCAAAACAACGAGGTAACATTCAGCGTCTTTAAACAGCATTTTAAGTTCAAGCATCCATTGACCCACCATCTTCAGACTACTTCAGCTGTGTTTGAACGTAAATTCGATACTTACAGTTTACCAAACACACTAAATTGTTGTAAAATTTGTATTTGCAGATTTCTATTTTACTTTGCAAATAAAAAAAGAAATCTTGCAGCAAAATTTAGTTTTAGGTACGCCCTTAAACCATCCACGATACAGTTGCTTAGATTGCACTCAACATTCAATAATGGTAAATTATTTAAAAATTATGCAACTGTGATTCATAAATCAACCTAATCAGTGCACATCTGTAAATTATACCACACTGAAAGGCCAGACTTTCATTTGCAAAATCAAAACGCAAATAACAGGCTTGAAAGAAGGAACCACTAAAAAAGGATTTGTGAAGGAAACTGTACCCGTTCCCATATTTATACAAAAACATGTAATGATTTAAATCACCAAAAATGATGTAATTATCCGTCTTAACTGGTGTGAAGAAGCATCACATATTTAGTGAAACCTTATCTCAAAAAAACTTTACAATTCATCACACCTTTACTGTACTACAATATCTACATTCTCAGTGTTTTAAAAATGGGGGTTATTAAATAACACAAAGCTAATTTGAACGACGCGTGATGGGTTAAATTTTTCGAGAAAAAAAGAAAAAAAAAATCACATTTATCACAAGATTTCACAGCATAGCAAAAGCAAGGAATTTTTTTTTTTATAATTTGATTGTTCCATCTACAGAATTTTTTTTATCATATTTAGCAAAAAAGATTTTAAAAGTGAAAAAATGCGACAGTTTATATGTAGATAAATGAGTAAAAAAATCCTGATGTCATAGTGTCGATCTGAGTGGGTCCGTCTGTTGTGTGCATCAGTAATGTGCTAGGCCTGTGCTGATCTGCTCTTATTTGCTGTTTAATGATTGCTTTGTTTTATTATGACACATTTTTTATGTTAGAAACTCCATTACGTTATATTAATCTTGAGACATTAGTCAAGTTTGTGGGCTGGTGTGTTCACACTAGTGTTTTTTAAACCTTTTTTCTTTCCTTTTCGAAAAATCTGCCAATGTTGACAGAATTTTTTTTTTATATAATAGGGTAAAAACTACATGCCTTGTTTATCAAGCCTGAAATGAAATGCTCAAATTATTGCTCAAACGCAAATTATTAATACAAGCAATTTGGTAGTGATGAAAATTCCATAATTTCAGAACAGTATTTTTATTCCTGTTCCTAAGTAGGTTTACAGATAAATGACCTGCTAGCATTACTGCACTTTAATATGGCATATTCAATCAACTATAAATATAATTATATATAAGCCCCCCCCCCTTCGGTTTACACACTACATGCAATCTTCACTAAATGTATGTTAAATGAAGACTAGCGTTTTCAAAAATATTAATATGGATGTAAATTGCTTCAGTAGCTATCTAATCAAATTATATTTTATATAATATGGTTTCTTAAAGTAGGGACTTTGGTTCAATTTTTTTTATTTACCAAAATTCAGTCATTAAATACCCAGACGAATAACTTTACCTGCAAAAGAGATTTACAGTAAATCATATATTAGACTCAAAATAATATTTTAGTTCCCATCAAAGACTTGCATTCTGCATTGCTGTGCTATACTGAAAAACAAAAACAAACTCAAAATTGATTGTTCTTGGACGTTCTACTTCAGTGCAGTAGTGTTTAACACTCAACTTTTAAAAGCTCATTAGCACAGATCTAGAAGATACAAAGTGCAGGCAGGTTTGTCAAGTCAAGTGCATGAGAGAGTGAGAAGTGATGGAGTAAAAGCAGACTGAGGCTTAAGAACAGATCCAGTGAAGAATTTTAAAGAAAGACTACAAAAAAATAGCTAGACAAGTCATAATGGGGCACAATAACGTCATACGTTAGTGTTGAGTTAAAAAATACAAAAGTTGTTTTAGGTAACCTTTATAATAGTCAGGGCTTGAATGTGAGCTCAGATCTAGATTTAACACTCATCAACCAAAATAAATATTAAAGAATTACTTAATAAAATGGGCTCTTTTTTGTTTTGTTTTCTACAGGGAAAATATGCTAATAGTGTGAGTGATATTTGGTATAAATTTTCTACAATTTATCCTTCAAATTTGAAAGTATTCGTCTTTTTCAACTTCAAATGCTGACCAAAAAACCCTGATAAATAAATAAATTAATAAAGGAGCTAGTAAGTGATTTTATGTGATGAAGAATTTTCTCTCTTAATAATTCTTAATTATTAAAGTTCTCTCTCATATTAATACTTTTTCGAATTATTTTCTTAAGTGTGTTTAAGCTCCTTCTCACACAACGTGCAAGTTTAAACTGAAGTTTAGTGATGTCATTGTACTTTATCATCATCATCATATGGATTAGTCTTGCTAGGCAAAATAGAGCTGCACAGATAAGTAGTGGGACAGGGGCTTGTTGCTGAAGATGCAGGACGGGAGGACGGGCTGAGCTTGGCAGGGGTTGGGACGAGCACACCAAGGCAAGGCTCTGAGCACTTAAGCCAGTGAGGAGAAGGGGCCGGGCAGGAAGCTGTTGGGCATATCATCCTTCTTGCTTTCGAGAGAGAAGGGAGGGATGCGCACATCGAAGAATGTGCCGTTGGGCCTCTCGAACCGGTAGGAGCCCCTAGAGGGGGGCAGAGACACAAGAGGACGCACTGTCAGAGACCCGACGCCTCGACTCCCAATGGCTCGCCTCAGTTACAAACATGACCAGCCAGAGAGGTACATAATCAAAAGCAAACCATGACCTGATAGAGACTCACAGTACTGCAGTCAGAAAAACACTAACCTCAAACTACAACTGTTGTTTAGACTTTAAATATCTTTTAAATGGGTGTATGCTCTAGATTTTTTATACACCCAATAAGTGAATTTGTGAACATCATGAAAGGCATAAAAAGGTTCTGCTTCATGCACACTCTTTACTTGATAAATTGTGATGTTTAAAGTGTGCAACAATAAAAGCTAAAGAACCTCAGACAGTTTTTCTTATTCTTTCATCTCCAGATGAAACCATGACCTAAAGTCAAAGCTAATGCCTAAATACTAGTTGCCAAATTAACATTATTTGCATCTGTAGAACTTTAAGAATTGGCCAGCAATAAATGTGGCATTAACTCTGACTTTCTTTGAAAAAACAAACAGACAAAAAACAAAAAAACATCTATAATTTGAAGATGTTTTCAGTTAACTAACCTAACTAGTCAATTGAATTTTATTTATACAGAGCTTTCAGCAATGGACATTGTCAAGAGCAGCTTTCCGAAATTAAATTAAGGCATCCAGTACTGTGCAAAAGTCTTGCGACACACCTCATTCCATCATATTTTGCTACCAAACGGCTAGAATTTCCTTTTTTTAAAATTTAATTTTGGGGAATAGTTCTTCAGGATTCCTTAAAATAATTTTCAGTACCAGTCCCCAAAACGTGGATCTCAAAATTATTGAAGCAGTGTGGCCGCATCTTAACTGAGAAGACAACAAAAGGTAGAGGTTCAGAATGTCCTTCAAGAAGCCTGGAGAACTATTATGAGTACTTGGAGGAATTACAAGAAAGCTTACCTAAGAGTGTTTAGGCTGTGTTGCAGAATGATGGCAGTTATACCAAATATTAACGTTAAAGCTTATTACATTTATACAAACTCTGTTATATACTGTATTTATATGTATAATTGCACATGCTTGCAATAAACCCATTTTATTTACTGTCAAAATACAGTGCTGTAAAATTAAGGATAATTTCATTTATTAGTAGAAAAAAAGCTGTCCAAACCTCCTTGGCCATATGTGAAAAATGTAATTGCCCCCTACCCTCTTGCTAAATCATGAATGAACTGTGATTAACCACATTTTGGAAAGCCGATTTAAATCTCAGTTTCCACCACCAGCTCTGATTACTGCCAGACATGTTGAATCATGAAATCACTTAAATAGACAATGTCTGACAAAGTGAAGCATGCTAAAACATCGAACATCATGCTATTGAGAAACAAGGTAACAGTCTGCAAAGGATTACAAAGGCACATCTAAGGCTTTGTGACACCAGTGAACCATGGTGAGAGCCATTATCCACAAAAGGAGAAAACTATGGTGAACCATCCCAGGAGTGACCAGCTTACCAAAATTACTCCAAGAACACAATGGCAAAGCTCATAAAAGAGCCCAGAACATCATTTAAAGAACTGCAGGCCTCACTTGCTTCAGTTAAGGTCAGTGTTCATGATTCAACGATAAGAAAGAGCAAAAATGGCATCCATGGGAGAGTTCCAAGGCAAAATCTGTCCAAGTCCTGAAGATGTAAAGCAGCCGCAAACAATCACACTACCACCACCATGTTTGACTGTTTTTTTTTAACAGGAACAACACCTCTATGCCACTAAGGTAGAAATGCCAGCAGGGCATCACCTCGAACAATTTCTCAACCACAGCTACACATCCAGTTTATATTTCATCTTGACTACAGATGCCTGCAAAAATTACATTCTCAATCCCACTCTGATTTTTCTTTTAATTGGAATCTAGTGGAGATTTTATTCGTTTCTCCAAATCCTAAACAAAAATCAATCACCTAATTCACACCTACCGTCCCTGATCAGGTAGCTACTAAGGATTCTTTAAACGTTTTGCACTGTGATGCGATCCTGTGATGAGAACGGGTTTTGTCTTATGAGCTTCATATCTGCCTATTCACACCTCTGTGAAACTAACATTTTTACCGATTTCTGCTGCACACCCCCCTTAGTCTCAACCTTTTAAAAAACAAAACAACCCTGATGCTTACATACAGATCTGGAAGAAAAAAAAAGGAGGGGAAAAAAAAAAAAAAAAAAAAAAAAGAGAAACCACTGCAATTTACTCCAGAAAACATCTGGAATGTCATCAAGAGGAAGATGGATGGTCACAAACCATCAAGCAAAGCTGAGCTGTTTGCTTTTTTGCAAAAAGAGCAGTATAAAATTACCCTACCGCAATATAAAAAACTGGTGGAGAGCATGCCAAAAAGCATGAAGGCTGTCATTGCAAATTGGGGTTATTTCACCAAATACTGATTTCTTAATGTTATTTTGCCAAAGCATCGACACAAATAAAACATAACGCAAACAAGTTGTAAACAAATTAAGTTATTACAGCTCTGCAAATAATGCATGATCTAATGTTATTTAGATGTCTTGTAATGTAATTTACTTTAAATATACACTAACAACAGTTAAATAGTTTTCTTCTAATTTAGAAGAAATATTGTTGGCAGTTCACAATAAATGAAACAAAACTGTTCATCTCACCAATACGTGCACCTGTAAGGAAGGAAAGAAAGAAAAAAAAAAAAAAAAAAAAACAACGCTGCAGTGGTTTCGTTTTTTCCCCCCCAGAGCTGTACATCATGATGATACTTGGGTGCCGATTCGATTTGTATGAAAATCCTGTATCACTATTTCATAAATATCCCGATATTTATACATAATTTACCACACAACAAATATCTGACATGTATCTGAATCGATTTTTTTCTCCCATCTCTATTGAGTGAAAAAGATGCTGCACAAACCTTGAAACCTGAACCTGCTGTAAATTCTTGTTGAGAACTTACAGCATTACTTGTTGCGCGAAACGACTCATCTCACGCACATTAAATGCACTGCTATCACACCATTATTTAAGAATAGAGAGCGAATAAAAAAATATGTACATCATTCCTGTAACCCTTCAATTACAACTATAACTACAGACAACATCTAGAAATGTCTTGTAAAACGAGCAGAAATGATTATTACTCCATTCGAATCATCCTCATGCAGTGGGAGACTTGACGTTTCGCACGTGAACGTAACACTCACCACATGTGTCCGCTCGGGGCCTGAAGTGAGACGTGACTGCTGTACTGAAACGCTGGCTGCTCTTTGGACAATACAGGCTCCTGTTACACAAACACACAAAGCAACACACACCGAGTTTACCTTATGCCCATGATTTACATATTATTTACAGATCTGTATGATTTAATATGCATTTTTGCATCAGAACAAAAAATATATTACTATGATTTGAAAATATATTGATTTAATATTCATTCTTTACATCAGAACAAAAAATATATTACGTTCTAACTATGTAATGAATACAAACAGAGCCAATTTTTTTTTTATCCAAACATTTAAATAGCACACTTGTATCAACAAGTCTGTTGATGTCTTAATGTTATCACCCCCTTAATTAAAAAAAAAAAAAAAGGATGTTAAAGCAGGATTCACTGAGTGTAGAGCTCTCCGACTGCATGTTACATAACAAGCTGGCAGCTCAGCGAGTGTGTTGCTGTGTTATACATTCCTGAATGATCCTTCTAGGGGAAAAGTTACTAGGGAAAAGGTGAAGAAACAGTATGAGCCGTCAGGGCTTCTGCAATGAGCCGATTACCGCAATGCTTTATAAAAGTTTTTTTTTTTTTTTTTTGGTAAATTATTTAATTATTTGTTTATTTTTGGTGAAATACTTTTTCATTGACTACTCACTAATTGTGAATAGAAAAAAAATAATACAGCAGCAATGCTTCAGGAATGGGAAGGGAGAAGTAGTAAAAAAAATATATATATGATAAATACACACATAAAAGAAAAAGGGGGCCAACAAAAGGTTAACAGTTAAACACATGGCTTCAATTAACATACCAAAACTATTCACTTCATTAAATCTTTAACACAATGTACAACAGCTGTGCAGTTACTAACTGGAGATGCACAATGCTGTGAAAAAGTATTTGCCCCCATTCTGTCCAAAATTCCTCCTCAGCGATGTGAAAGACTCACTGCCAGTTACAACAACCGCTTGAGTGGAGTTATTTGGGTTTAAGGGTAATTACTCACATGCACACAATGTTAAAGTGATGATAAAATGATTTCTCTCTTCGCAGAAATACTGCATAAGCTTCAAGTACTTATCTCGTCTGGTACATGATTCTGATCAGATTTTCCTTCCTTATTAAGTTTTTTGTTAATTCCCACTCACTTCTGCATACGTTTCGATCACATAGGCTGTTGATTTGCTAGTGATGTTGTGATTGACAGGTGAGAGAGTAACTCAGTTGGCTGTGCCGTCCTCAGGATCACCCGGCACCAGGCATTTTAACTATTTTAAGACATGTTTCTTGGTCTTTCGTTTCAGGTACTCACCCGGCCCACCACTCCTCTTCCTCTGACTGTCTCCAGTGTTCCTGAAAGGCTGAAGATCCTCCAGTGTCGTTCTCTGAGCTGCACCACCTCACTGCCCATGTTCTCTAGACGGATGCAGTAGCGCCACTGGTTCAGAGAAACAAACCCATGTGTATAAACAGACACAAATGCAACACTTTAAGGACTGACTATTAGTTTATCAAACTAAGAGTTTAATGAATTTGATGTAGAATAGCTTTAGATCATCTTTAGACTTACCCAGTAAACGTGAGAATTCTGTGCTTCCTGTCAGATAAAAAAAAAAAAAAATGTTTTACACGAGCATCAACTGATCTTGCTAGAGGTAGAGTAACACGATATCAACGTTACAACACTAACACTATTAACACTAGGATATCACATGGTGCTGATAAAATTGCTGTCCATTCCTTGCTCTCTGCACATTTTAGCCACAGATACACAAGAAGTAAATATACATACCAAGTGTTTATATGCGTTTACTTTTTTCGTGTCAGTGTGCATTTATAAAATATATCTGAAGTGCACACAGTCTGTTAAGTTACATGCGAGTTTGTGAGTAACGCGGTTTGCGGGTGTTCCGCAAGACGAGCAAAACTTTTGAATAGATTTTGACCTGGAACAAGTCTAGGTTTTACGAGTACGGAGTATCATGTATCACACATGCGCTTCTTGTTTTGACGCCGAGCGTCACGTGATCACAACTGAGCCAAGGTTTTTCTCTCTCTTTTGCTGCGGAATTGTGAGTAATCGTCTCCCCTGCTGGGTCTTAGTGCTCTTCTCTTACTGGTATAATTAACATCTGTGCACACGTGTACTGTTTACTATAACACTGTGACCACATTTGTGTGTAAAACATTTTATTTTGTGTCTGTATGCGTGTGTGTACAGCGCGCGTGATGAATAAAGCAAAAGCAAGTCTCATTAGAGACGTTAAAAATCCATTCTCTTTCTGCTCAAGGCTCAGCCTGTTCTGCACACACGCGCACACACTCTCTTTCTGCTCTACACAGAAACTCTGCTCTGTCGCGATTCTTTTCAACGGTAAAGTGCAGATTAATTTGTTTTATTTGTACTTTACAGCAGTGATTCCGTTCAATCAGCAGTGCGTCGCTCAATCGAGTGTCATTAGATTTCTTGCTTATTTTTTCGATAAAACAGCTTTCCTGTTGTGTGCGCGTGAAAAGAGTGGAGGAAGGGTAACAGTCTAAGATGAAAAGGGGGAGGGGGGAGCTTACTTTAGATTCGCACGCACACGCACGCACAAACGGAAACACTTACCTGTCGAGATTTTTTTTTATGGTAAAGTTCAGGTTAATTTGTTTTATTTTTACTTAATATTTTGTGTTAATTATTTTTATGTATTTTTTTGGGGGGGCTGTGGAACGAATAATTTGAGTTTCCATTATTTCTTATAGGAAAATTAATTTGGTTTACGAGTGTTTTGGAATACGAGCCCACTTCTGGAACGAATTATGCTCGTAATCCAAGGTTCCACTGTAATCAATTACATAAACATATACGAATATGAATACTATATTGTACAAGGAGAAAGTAAGAGCTCTTATCGAGGAGAGTGAGCGTGTGAATGTTTTCAACAACATACGTTGTTTTCTGGATGCTAGACGGCAGTTCGTAATAAACGTCTTTCTAAAGTAGTTCAGAGTATTAGTCTTTTGTCAATTAACACTCTTACCCTCATGCCCATGTAGAAAGGGATGACGGTCACTCTGATGTTCTCTGTAGTCTCTCTGTGGACATCGGACAGCTCCAGCCACGGATGGTTCTTCTCCTGCCATGCACGCAGTGTGTCTCTCGCTACAAATGGAGGCACTGACGGAACGGACACATACACGCATTTATGGGACGTTAGACAGCAGAAGACAAAATATCAAACATTTTAGGAATTAAGTTAATTGTTACATATTTACAAAAAAAAAAAACAGTAAGCCTTACCAGACATTGGAGACTTGATTTTATTTTTATTTGGTTTAATTCGATAGCATTAAATTTTACCACCTGATTTATTTCTCCAAGTCTTACTCATTCCCTATAGCACTTATCATGTTCAGGGTCATAGGTGGCCTGGAGGCTGTCCCAGGGCAATCACAGCACAAGCGCACACACCATGGGGAATGTGGAAATGACAATTTGCCCAATATGCATGTTTGTACTGTGGGAAGAAACCAGAATACCCACAGAAAACCCATCTGATTTATTTCAAGCAACTTTTTTTCCACAGGTTTTAAAGCATTAAAAAAAAAAACTACTAAAAGTGTTTAACACTAAAATGCTATGCCTTTTTTCTTTCCAATCTTCTACTCCATACTCCAGTCTAGTAGGTGGCGGTAATGCACCAACCACACAATCTCAAAACAAGCATTTGCATAAAATGAAAGCAGATTGTATTTCTTGTGACTTGTAAACAGACTTACTTGCTTAAATAATAACGAGTGCAGTAAATAGTTGCCCAAGCCGGTAACTTATGTTCAAAAGGGTCAAGTTCAGAGTCAAAAAAAGAAAAAGGAAAAAAGGGAAAATCTTGAGACAAAATGTAATGCCATGCTGAATACCTTTAGACGGGTTGAACATGAGGAACCTCTCAAACAGCTCATGCTGAATGGGCACCTGATCTGTAGAATTATATGGCAGAATATCCTCATGACTCACATAGTCTAGACCTAAAAAACACAGGACACAACACAACAGCACAAAATGAGAAATAAAGACACGTCACAGTCTAATCAGAAAGACATTGAGCTAATAGAAACGTGTTTACATAAAACTGTACGTCCTGCAATGTTTACATTCACACATTACAGAATTCTTGTATGTAACTGGTCTGAAGATGTTGGATCTTTATTCCCAAAAAATACGGTTTTGTTATGTATTCTAATATATCACACATTGTATCATATCTCTTGTATCACATACTGTTATATCAATGCTTATCCTAATCTTCTAACAACGTTATTTTTAGGCTATTTTTAGATCATGCAACCGAGACAGATTTTATACAACCCCTGGCAAAAAGTATGGAATCACCCCTCTCAGAAGATGTTCATTCAAATATTTAATTGTGTAGAAAAAAAAAAACAAGCACATACATGCCACAAAACTATTTTCACTCAACAATCCAAACTTCTGGCTAGGTATACACCGGACGTCTTTTCTGAAACAACCCTCCCAATTTTACCCGGGGACTAAAAAGTGGCCTGGGTTCGGGCACTGGGTGGGAGTTGAACCCGGGACTTATGATATACTATATGAGACATAAAATACAATATGATTTCCATTGCTGGTGTGTTCCAAAAAGGGAATGTTTTCAGGACAGCGGAATTTGAGCTTGGTAACATGACAACCTGTCTGACATGACGTGACCAGAAACTGTTGTTGCAGCAACATTAAATTTAAATATAACCACAAAATATACTTTGAGGAATGCAGTCACTGGAAAAATAAACATGAGTGAGTTAACATTACCAAATGCAAACTTAAATAATTCTTTTGATTGTGTAAAGCTGCTTTGCGACAATGACAATTGTCAAAAACGCTATACAAATAAAATTTAATTTAAAAATACACCCTTAGCCAAAAAGATTATCAAGGACAAGCCATGCTTATTAAGGAAAAAAAAAAAATCCAGTTATGTATTAATTCTTTTGTGTGGCAATCCATGTATGTATTCATGTCCACTGACTTTGATTCTTTTTATTTTGTATAAAATTTACATACAGTATGTACATAATGTACACATGCATTTGAAGTGGTAAAATGTTGCCATTCCTCTATAATCCTACAGATGGTGCGCTATAAACCAGTCACACGTTGGCAGGCAGCAAAGTATTCTGTGTGGTAGGTTTGTTTAGAATTGTAACAAAATCTTTTTTAAAAATGTATATACATACACATCATGATAATATTGTAATCATGTTCCCATCACTACTGCACATCATCGACATGCTCACCTGGAATGGCATACAGAGCCCTGCTGTCGTCATGATTGGCTAGAAATGTGACGGCTTCTGTCTGTGATCTCTGAGACTGTCAACAGACATGCATTTAATTAGAAATAGACAGAGCTAAGAACATTGCAAAAAGTAAAGTACATGACTGAAACCCTAAACGCCCGATTGTTATGCAACAGAGGTGTGTGTACTGATGAAGTGTGTGTACTCACTATGTGTGGACAGTCTCTGGTGTCGATGAGGACTTGATAATACGTGTGTGTTTTTCCCTTCACCTCCTTTGACCCGTGTGCTCCTGGAGTCTCTGGCTTACTGCAGTAATACAACACAATATTTTAGTATGCAAGGTACAACAGCTAAAATAACCTCTGTTCACAAACCATAGCTGACTTCATTTATGATTTGAGCTTATGGTGTCAGCTCGGGACCGTACACAATGTTCCCATTGCCGTGTTGCTGTTTATAGATCTCAACGGAGGCAAAACAAAACAAAACAAGACAAAAAACACTACTTATTCTCACTCCTTTAAAACATTTGCCACTTTTATAACTTTAGTGATGATAACTTCAGCACCATGTGATGTCGTGTCCTTAGCCAAATAAATAAATGAAAGTCTCAAATCATTTACCGACGCACTGTTTTATATCGTCAGTGAGCATTAATATTAAGAGGCTACTTATTACTCTTTACTGCCTGAATTTTAGAAACCTCCAACATATACTAAAAGGTCTGTTTTAAATTGGGGTTTTTCTAGGAAAGAAAATCTGATTATACAGTGATTTATTTTTATTATAAGACATAAAACATGTTTTTAAAGATGTATTCAAGCAATTCGTATAACATGACCAAGCTCCTAAAACAAGTTTTTTTTTTTTTTAATCAAATTCCAAATGTTTCTGAAAGAGACTATGGCTCTTTACAATAACTGAGGAAAAACACATGGCTGAAAGGAAAAAGGACAAAAAAAAAGTAGAGTTTTATACATACTTTATACAAATTTACATGAATTAATATTCTGTTATTTTTTATGCAAAGTCACAGTTTTATGCACATTTTGCATATCTTGTACAGTCTCAAAGCAGTGTCATATTTCATGTGTGTGTGTATGCATGTATGCTCGACAGACAAAGTGGGGAAACTGGAAGCTGGGCAGCTAACACAGGTGAGTGATGTACACCTATTAGCCACAACACTAACGCCACGGCCAGGTGACCTGAATAATAATGATTATGGGTTACCTGCCATCAAACTGGTGACAAGATCATGGGCACTCAAGACTTACTCATGTCAACAGAGACCAAAAGCCAGCCCATCCTCTCCGATCCCACAGAAAAGGCAATGTGGCACAAATGAATAAATAAACAAATGAACAATCATTTTTAAATCACCACTAGCCAAAACTGAAAGGTATCAGAACACCTAGTACACCACAACAAGTCCAATCCACGGGGGGCCCCACCCTGTAACCCATGGTGTTCCGGTTCAAGGGACCACAACACACTCCCAGAGAGCTCGTGAAGCCACGCCCTGAGGGGGCAGAGCTGTCCGGGGGTCACAAAGGGAACCCAAAACCCAGGTGGGTGAAGGGTTTTAATGTTGAATGGTCTTAATGTCATGGCTGATATGAGGGAGAAAGAGAGAGAGAGAGAGATGAAGGAGCAGCGGTGTTGCATCACAGCCCTATTTCAAGGCTCTCACTCCAAGAACAACTACTATAACAAAAAAGTCCACTGATTGCTCAGTCATAATAGTACATTATCTTAGCTGACACAATGGGTAGTGATTATATGATAAAAACAAAAACAACAAAAAAAAATAAAATACAAAATTTACGAATGTTGCACTAGTCAAACTCAACTCTCTACCAAACTTATCAATTTTACCTCAATCCACCCCAGCACCAAGGCAGCAGCAGATTGGCCTATATAACAGAGGCTCCGCCTCTTAGCATGTACCACAAACAACAACCATGAGTATTTATTCTTCAAATATCATCCCCTATTATACATACATGAGACTCTGAAACCAACTTATCCCAGTTAAGCATTATTCTAAAAAAAAAAAAAAAATAAAAAATAAAAAAAAAATTTATATATATATATATATTTTATATTTAAACAATACACAGATAGAAGTACACGCACCCCTCCTGTTACAACCAAAATGGTTTCTCGCAGACTCTATGAAAAAAAAGGGAAAAACTGCGTATAACTACCCGAGTGCTCTAGCCTCGGCTTCCCCTATTGCCCATGTGATGATTCACGCTGATGTTCCGTCCCACAGGAACAGGAAGACACTCGAGTTCAGCACGACAATACAGATACACAACAAAACATAAGCAAAAACTCCTACCAGGCAGTGTATGTGCTGTACGTGTACTGAAAATAACACTGATGTAAATGCCATATGTATGTAGTATTAATGTGAACAATGTAAACGTGATGTGTGTTTGAAAATGCTGTGTGTATGTAGAGCAGTCATGTACAAGCTAAGCCAACTGTGTTAGCTTCTTGGGTGTAATTAACGTGTTGTGCGTGCATGCTGTCACTGATTGTGACTATCAATGTGTTTGTGTGTACTTTAAATACATTATGTAATGTTTCATTTGCATTATGTAAATGTACCCTTAAAAAGAAAAGAAAAATAATAATTGACAATCATTATTTAAAAAGTTTTTTTTTTTCCCCAGCAACTTCAAATAAAAGACATCATATATATATATATATTTTTTTTTTTAATGTTGTTGGATTCAGATTGGAACTTTGCATTTGCCCACCGAATTCTAATACAAACCTATAAATGTGATCGCACCAAAAAAAAAAAAAAAAATCTAGTCAAAGAATAAATACAGTAAGTACAGGGTAAGTAGGACATTTTCCTCACCTGTCAGATGCTGTAGGGGTGACGTCACGGTCATAAAGTCGAGCATGCCAGGGGAACAGGACGATGCCTCTGTAGCCAAACACACTGTGCAGGAATAACTGAAACACATACAAAAAAAACTTTTATTAAGAAAATTTATTATCTATTAAAAGAAGATCACACCTTGAATATCTCAGTTGCTTGTTTTACATCAAAACATAATAAATAAAAATAATTACACATTTTTTTCTATTCAGCTTTTTAATTAACTAATGCTACAAGGTTTATTTAGACAACAGGTCATTAACTACGATACAATAGCCCTGATATCAGACAACTAAAACACTGTTTAATACTTAATCAAAGGCTGATTTAATATTATTGCATTCTATGCATTTCCTACTGATTCCACACACTTCTTTACCCCAATATTCCCAAAGATCCTGCTTCAATAAGAAAACGTCCTTCCTTTATTTCAAAACCTTTGATTTTCTTCAATTCTGAAAAAGAATTCTAAATAAAGGCGATCATCCACTGTCAGACTCACTCACTGAACAAGCTCAAGTCGTTTTGCTTGCTTGCGTATGTTTGCGCAAACTGAATCATTTTCCGTGGACATGTTTGCCACGTTCGCTAATCAGTCTTGAGGCCAAGCCCATAATTTAATCTGAAGTTAAATGTTAAACTCTTGTATTTGAAGTTAGTTTGTAGTGTTTAAATGTGTGGAATCGACCAGCAAGCGTCAGGACCTCGTTAGTCGTTAGGGCGTTTCCACATTAACGTCTCATGACTGCTTTCAAGAACATCTGACCCCCAAAGTCTGGCTCATTTTGATCAGTGAGAACACATTCGTTCCAGGCTCGGGAACTGTTGCTAGTCCACTAGGAAAGATGGTCTCAAGAACAGTACAGCTTTCTCGTGCACGGATCAAACCAGGTATGGAAGTCAATAGTACCTGAGCACAGAAGTGGACCACTGTTTAAAACATGCGTCATCAGCTCCATCTGACTCTAGCTGATTAAGTAGGAAGGCACACGAGAGCATCGCTCGACATTTTTCCAAAATATTAATATTAGGTCTAGCCTGAAGTTTGACGTCCTCGTTCTCATCTTCTCCTTGTATTTAATTGTCAGCCCACAAAACAACTAGGTGCATACTGCCACCTGCTGTGTACCCGGGAAGGGAGAATAATAATGCGAACGCTGATTAGCAAGGGAGTGAAGAGGAGAAGTGGTTGCTTCTGAACACAGTACAAATTAATCGTGCCTAGTGTGAAAGCCCCCTTAGTTTTCAGGACCTGGAATCAGGGAATTGGCTAATTTTTGGATCGACTCCCAAAGCCTTTCATGGAAACTGAGAGCAAAGGAGCAACGTGACATGAAAAAATATATTGTGTGTACATTAAAGCAATAAATGTTAAAGTTTTAGCAATTCATTACTTTTGTGTTTCTGGTTCTGCAACTTAAGCCAAGATGTGACGTTCTCTTACAGAGAACAGACCGGTGGGTGTACGAGAACGCTTACCTGTCCCGTTTCATATTTGCCGTTTTGCTTTGGTGCTTCAAACACTCCCACTGTCTCTAACACCTTCCCTTCTGCCCTGTTACTGACCAAAATGTACAAGAGACACACAAGACCAAAGATACATTAGCAAATAAAAGGGATACACATACAGGTGGGTAAAAGAATTATACAGACATGTAAGGGGCAAAGGTTATTTTTTAAGAACACACTCAAAACATAAGTTGGGGATCAGAAATAATCAAAAATAATCTAAATTAAACCAACACAATTCAATACTAATTATAAGGACAAAGGACTTCTTTAATCTGCTTCAACATTGTAGTATTACAAGACCTGCTCCAGACCTTTGTTTTTGCTTAATAAGAAATGATACAAATGATATCTAAACAAAGCCTGGTCAGATATCTAAACAAAGCCTGACTACTGACTTTATTCATTCATATGAACAAGTGAGTTTCTAAGCAAAGCAACGTAAACGCATTTTTTATGACCTTACATTATTAAAAATTGGGGGTGTTAAAAAGCCTCCGATCTGCCTTTTTATCCAAGCTCTTTAAGTGAACTGGTCTCATAACGCACTCTTCACACACGCGTACACCAGTCGCAAAGCACCATGTGCGCTAATCAGTCTTGAGGCCCGTAATTTAATCTGAAGTTAAATATTAAACTCTTGTATTTAAAGTTAGTTTGAAGTGTTTAAATGCTGCGCTCAGTTTTGAAGTAAAAAAGTAATGTTATAAGAAACTGTTAAACATGAAAAATAGCCTTAAGAATTCTCAGCTTATGAACTGCAATTTTGCACGACATTCACCTTGGCATCAACAATCGACCGAACCGAAAGCCAGCTAAGTTGCGCCTACATCCGGGAGCTGTTAAAAACTTGTTTGCGCCAGTGGAATATTCAATTCAATTCAATTTTATTTATATAGCGCTTTTAACAATTGTCATTGTCTCAAAGCAGCTTCACAAAAAATTA
>JAOVVA010000031.1:6133467-6152728 GCA_028565275.1 Leiocassis micropogon
TTATATACTTTGAATTTTTTATTTTGAATTGGAAATTTTATTATATTATATTATATTGTATTATATTATATCCGGTCAAATCAGTCTGGCTCTGTTTTCACAGGCAGTCGAAAGTCCTCCTTACACAAGAAGAGAACTGGACTCAAGCAGAAGTCTGCTCTGAGATTTGAGATTTTAACTGATCTTAGGTCAGCCAAAAGTAGTATCTATAATTAATTGCTTGCTGAATTTGCATCCTAAACCAATCGACAGTAAGTAGATTTGTATTTGACTTTTATGTCATACTGTGAGGTAATAATATACTTTACGGTGTACTGTGATGTGTACTGGTGTGTACAAATAAGTGGTTAGCGCCGTCGCCTCGCACCTCAAAATCCGGGTTTGATTCCTGCCGTGGGCCTGTGTGCATCTAGTTTGCATATTCTCCTTGTGGTTGGTGGGTTACTCAGGCTAATTGGTATTCTAAAATTGCCCGTAGCATTTGAGTGTGTATGTGTACCCTGTGATGGATCGGCACCCCAATAGGCTCCAGGTCCCCTGACGACTCTGTGTATAGATCAAGCGATATAGAGGATGAGTGAGTGAGTGTGATGTGTACCGTTATATTCGGCGAGGAAAGTCTGTGCCAGTGCTGCCGGGCATCCCTCTCCATGTAACAATAGACTGAGTCATCAATCACCTTTTATGTACAGGTTTTAACAGAAAGGTAAAATGGAGGCAATGACATTATAACAGGAGGTGATTCACAATACCATTGTAAGAGGTTAGCTATGATTAAGGTGATAAACAGGTCTCAGTAATAAACTGATCAACAGTTGTGCAAAGAAACTCTGATTGTTTTTTTTTTATAGCATCACACACACACACACACACACACACTCATCTTTTTTCCTCATATATTGGACAGTTTAAAAATAATGTCCACACTTTTTAGTTATAGCTCTATTATGGCTTGATTTATGTCGTTTATGTCCTTGATCATGTTTGATGTAAACATAAAGGCCTATATCGGAGTTATGTATGCTCATTTTGTTAAAGGGTGAGCAGAAAAATAATAATCGTGGTCAGTCTATATGCTTCTGTCATACAGAACCTGGCTGTGCGTATTATTTTCCTGCCCAGCTTGTAAAAAATTAAGAGCATGTCTCTCAGATATACCCAAGATTAAAGGATGTACTATAGTTGTTTCATCTGGAACACACACACAGTCAAACTCACACAAAGGTATGTCAGAGTGTAGATTTGACACCCGGATTAGGAGATTTTACTTTATTTTATTTGAAGATTATTTTTCTATAGAGATTATTATGATACACAGTGACCAGTGTCCAGAAGACCGAGCTGTAGTCATATCCCCTCTGTAATAACCACAAGTTTAATAAACCAGCCAGATCCTTAAACCCACATGTAGCCTAAGCTCCTGATAAGCTGATAGGACATAGAAATTGCTTTTAACATACTGTATATTTTTCATTTTTGATATTCTTTGTTTGGAACGTCCATTTATTGTATTTCCAAGAAAGGGAATTATTTGTTAGACAAAATCACCACCTTAGGCTTAAGTTGTCAAGGATTTAAAACAACAGCAACAACAAATACAGAAATATCTTTGGGTACAAAGGAATCACCTAATCAAAGAATCAAATAACAGTAGTTATACGGTACACTACCCAGTCGAATAAATAGATAATAAATAAAGTCACCAAATTGGTGCAAATAGCTAAGAGCCTTCTATCTGATAATTACTGCAAAAAAACAAAAACATGTCACATTTCTAGGGAGCATAAAGAATGGATTATGGAACATTGAAAAAGAATAATGTGGTCTGTGTTATGATCTGGGTTGCTTCTGTTGAACCCAACTCTCGAATCTGCTTTGAAAATCCTGTTGGTCGCAGCTGATGGTCTCACACTGAATGGTTTGTCCTCAATGCTGGTTTCCCCTTCTTTAAACATCTTCATCCATCTGCGCTCCACATTGCTCTTGTCACTCTCTGTAAACAATGTGGAGCGCAGTTGGATACCATTAACCTTAACAAAGGATATTTTCCTTATTTTCCAGGATTTGAATGTTGGGTTATTCAGTTATGGCACAAATGCGTCACTTGTGTTGGAGACTCTACCAACAGGTGCAATTTGAATGACCTCTGTCGGTTAATAAAAAAAAGTTATGCTCACTTTTGCCTTAATTTCAGTACAGCCTTCATAGCAGTATCTTACTCATTCATCATCATCATCATCGTCTATACCGCTTTATCTTGTATACAGGGTCGCAGGGGCCTGCAGCCTATCCCAGGAGACTTAGGGCACAGGGTGGCAATCCATCACAAGGCACACACATACACACACTCAAATACACACTACTAATTTGGGAACAACAATTAGCCTAATCTGCAGAAAAATAAATAAATAAATAAAAAATTAACTTTTTATTAGCCTTTTTTAAAATTATGTTTTAAAAACTTATAACAAGAGGTGAACAACATCTAGGAGTCTCCAGTGAAATAAACACAGGTAAGTGTGCAACCTAAAGTTTCCAAACACAATCTTTCTTTCATTATTGATTGATCATTTGATTGATTAATCGATTGATTTGCTGGTGGGGAGTCTTCAGGGACTTATTGCTGTAACATAAGGGCTAATGCTAATAGATAGCTTATTTGTGGACATTTCAAAGCATTAAAGATGAGACGTTTGTTACTAACAATTATATTGCTAGCATGGCAACTTGATGTTGTGTAATGCAAATAAAACACCCAATCATGTTGGGAAAGAATACATTTAAGGGTTTAATGTTAACTTTATTACCTGGCATGGTCATTGATTAGGTTCCTCTAACAGCACATGATACTATTTTGTATTCCATTACCTAACAGTGTTCTGCTTTTTAAAAACTACCCCTTTAACATTTATTATATGTTAGCATGTCTCAATCTGATGAACCATCTGGACTTATGTAAAGTCACTGGCTGTCTTCATAAAAAAAAAATTACACTTAACTTATTAAACTATCCCTTAAATTACATTAAGAACAAAGATGTGCTCTTTGTTTTGTTAAAATTAACATATTAACTGAAATGCAAAAAAACCCCCATAAAACAGGGATAACAAAACACAGATTACATACTTTGAATAACTGTTTATTCTGTTGTTTTTAATGGTTGAAAAACAAATAGAAATACACATCATATAAATATTAAATCACAAATATTTAATTAAAAAGTGACCAGATAATACTGGGACATATTAGATCTTGAATGAGTCTGTGTTTCTGTTATTACAAAAGCAGATACTTATATACTTGTCTTTGTTTTTTAATATTAGTGAATGATGAATGCTGTTTCCAAATACTGTACATTCAAATCAAATATAAAGATTGGATGATGTCGGGACTGACATTATAAAAGTTAACACAGAGCTTAGAAAGGGCATGCTTTATGTTACATTTCATAATAAAAACTATATTGAAACCCTGCAGGATTTATCTGAAAGGGTTCAATTAATTGTTTTCAGTTCATAAAAAAATAATAACCAGATGCTGTAGTCAGAAGTCAGCCAGATTGGTGACTACGGCAGCACTGTAGATTAGGTCAGAGATGTCTCCTAGGGACGTCTGAGGGTAGTGCACAAGGGGCTGTCCCTGTCGATGCATGCTTCCCTGCCAACAGGTTTGTGCGGAGTGTGAAGGAACCACCTGGTCCATGGGAAAAGACGTATACCCGCTCTGAGTAATGTTACACTGAGGTTTTGTTGAAAAGCTTCCAGATGAGAGTGTATGGGTGTCAATCTCAGCATGCTCACTCCACTGGCACTGGGGTAGGGAATGGAATGGCCTTGCCACCAGATCTGTTGAGACAGAATGACTTCCAGGTGCTTTGGAGGGCTGGTTTCCCCAGGGGAGTGCTCCAGGGAGATCAGGAGATATGGACGGGACCGGGGGTGTAGATCGAGGCAGATTCTGAGACCAGGGGCACAATGCTTGTCTCACCCAGTCCAGGTCAGACATCTGCTGCTGGTTGTTTGTTTCAGATGATTGGTTAACTTCAGGCCTTCTCTTCTGGCCTGCAGCAGAAGAGCCTTTAAGAGCGGGGCTTGGATGAGGGAAAATGACTTCTGCGTTATGATTAGACGCGACTGGATTTTTCTTCACCGGTCTGGTCAGTCGGCCACTCTTGATGCTCCGAGCACGTCTGTTTTGAAACCACACCTATTGAAGGGAAGGTTAATTAGTTAATTCAGAAAGTCTTCAAACTAAATATGGTATAAGGAATTAGGAAAAGTAAGAGCATTTCTTTTATAGAAATGATGTCTTAAAGATTTTACATAATGTTGATGATCTATGTATATTTTTGTTCCAAAATTCATGAAACTGGAATCATTGCTAAATAGTTTCCATTACGTAAATAATCATAATATAAGAGTAATACTTGTAAGGACATATTTTATGTATATTCATCATAGCTAATTAATGTTTAGTGAAATGTGTTGTAGAAAAACATTATTTTAAAGCAAATATTTGCATACAAATTATAAGTACAGTAAGTATTTTAAGTAGACCTAATAAAAATAAACATAGATGCAATTTTAATATTAAGTGATAATATAAAGCTTGTATTTAATAAACTCTTGGAGGTGTGTGTGTCTGTGTGGTCCAACTTTTATGGATAAAAAAAATCATGTGTTTGTAAGTAATAGGCCTATATTAGGGATGGGAAAGGAAAAAGCGCATCTTAACATGTTAAATTGAATATGTGACGTCATACGGATAATATATTCACTCTCTCGTCTTCTATACCGGTTTATCCTGTATTCAGGGTCGCGGGGGGCCTGGAGCCTATCCCAGGAGACTTAGGGCACGAGGTGGGGTACACCCTGGATGGGGTGCCAATCCATCGCATGGCACATAAATATATTTATATACTGTATATATTGCACACACACTCGAGGCGGGAATCGAACCGAGACTCTGGAGGTGCAAGGCGACAGTGCCGCCACGGACAATATAGGGTAGATTAAGTAAAAGCATACTGTATAAACATTAGGTAATTATTTAATTATTTTAAAATTGTTTTTTTGTTTTTGTAAAAATAAAGACTAAATACAATTTTAAATACTATTTTAATATGTCCTTTAATAAAGGTGACATTAAAGTAAACAAATTGGTCACTGCATGTAACAGCATGTCAAATTAGTCCCTGCGTAAAAGTCCATAGCATCAAGAAGTTTAATAATATGATAATAATAATAATGCAAAACTTTATTAAATAGGAAAACAGCACATTGCAAGTGTGTTGCAGTGTTCTGAGCGGCTTGTACCTGGATTTTGCTCTCGGGCAGCAGAGTGAGAGCAGCGAGTCTCTCCCGCAGTGTGATGTCAGGGTATGGCGTGACCCCGAAGGCGCGCTCCAGCTCCGACAGCTGCGCCCGGCTGAAAATCGTCCTTTTCCGTTTCCTCTGGGCTTCTGGTTGCGCGATCCGGTCTGCCTCTGGAGAAGACAGCGCGTGATCGTTTACAACATCTGGAAAAAACGAAGAAAGTGCTTTTTAATTAAAAAAAAATAATAATATTTTACAAAAAAGGAAGGATTACAAAGTGCCGGGCTCTGTGCAACAAAACGCAACGCACAGTGATTTAATATTTTTATTAATTAATTAATATATTTTATTGTTTTAAAAAGGTAGATACATCTTAGTTACAGATGTACCAATCTCTCTGTATTTAAGCTTTTGATCTAATGTATCTTTTATTATTATTATTATTATTATTATTATTATTATTATTCAATTCCATTAAAAAATAATATTTTTTTTTACATGTAGGCTACCTCATGTACTGTAAATAAATATTTGCCTAAACATAAACATAAATTGTGATACCAATCTAAATAAAACTCTAAAAAAAAAAAAGTCTAAAACTATGACCAGTCCAAACCTTCTCTAAAGACTCACCTGCAAATCGAGCGTCGCTTTTGTTGAAGATAAAATCAATTTCTCCATCTTCGTTGATTTTATGAACATAATCACATGCCTGGTCCAAAAACAAAGCCATAACTCTGATCGGTTTGAGCGCAGCGAGCTGAGAGCTCTCTAAAATCCGTCCTCGTCCTGCCTTAGAGTGTATCTGAACTTCACAACATCCACCTTTATATCTTTACCTTTCACACTCCTATCACCCCCCCCCCACACACACACACACACACACACCACCACCACCACTATCACCAATTCTGTGAAGTGTTTCTGTGTGTGTGTCTGCTTGACCCACCAGACAACGAGCTAGTGTCTTTGATCTCTCATCTTAATTCCGACAAAATGTCTTTGTCTAGACTGAACTGGGTAATTAAAATTTGGCCCTTTTTGAGGAAGATATTATTATTATTATTATTATTATTATTATTATTATTATTACTAGTAGTAGTAGTAGTAGTAGTAGTAGCAGTATTATATACTATTTTTATTCCTTTTTAAAATTACTACTTTTCCTATTTTTATTTCAATATTTGTCAATAAAGAACTTTTGAATTTTGAATCTTGAGAGAGAGAGAGAGAGAGAGATTGTGAATTTAACCAAGAGACAACTTTTAAATAGTACTTTATAATACTAAGCCTATAATAATAAATTAGATCCCCAAATACACTACTTAATATTAACCTAATTCTATTAAAAGCTCCAGTGAACTTGACTGCAATGTAAATAATATTGTGATGCATTATCCTGCAGACCTCTTTGTGAACTGTATGTGATTTGGAGGTCTCCACTGATGTCTGATGGATGTCCTGCCTATAGAAGTTATGTCATCATTGGCCTTTTCTCATGCAAATCAACACACATTTTCACCTGGACGCATTTCTTTCCTATATCAAAGGGTTACAGGCCTTTGGTTTAAACATTTTGTCTTTTGAACGAAGAAGCATGGGATATCTGATCCAGTCTATACACAAATCCCTCGTGCTGGATAAACATCTTTGTTTAATTAATTATAATGTTGTTCAGTGGTGTCCAGGGCTGGAATCAACACCGAGGACATTTTGGTGCGCATTTCCTGTTGATGTGGATATCTGGGCAAAAGCATTAGCTGCATGATCCTAAATTAAAATATCTAACATGGTGTTTATACTACATTATGGTGCATGATCATTCAAGAGGAAAAGCAATCTTGTAAAACTGTAAACACAGAAATCAAGCCATGTTTACGCGCGCGACATCCTGTCTAAATCTGATCTGATCTGTTATTCTAATATTAAAAGTTTGAATTATTCCCTAAGCTATGGGGATGATGATAGACGATAGCTGATGATATGACTTGTGTGGATTAAGACCTGCAGACAATAATGTGCTGGAATAAACAGCAATCTGAGCCAAAGATTACTTCTGTAAGACTGGAATCATTGGTAAATAATTTTACCATAATATAAGAGCAATACTTGTAAAGGCATATATTTTATTTATTTGTAAGGACGTAAATTAATTTTATTTAGTGAAACGTTTTGTTGTAGAAATGGATTATTTAAAAGCAAAAACATTGCATTAAAGCAGAAACATAGAATTACTATGCAATTTTCATATAAGGAGAATATAAACCCTGTATTTAATAAACTGTTGGAGGTGTGTGTTAACAGGATTTTTCAATGTTGCTTGCTATTTAGGCTATTGTTTATCGATTTTTGACAGTGCATAAAAGAAATGCATTGCCTTGTGATATAAGGGTGTACATTATCATTTTTTTTTTTAACTTTCAATTAACTATAGAAAATATTTTGGATCATACAGAAAAAAAGTTTTTTTTAATAAAGTAGTTTTTAACCATTTTTAGTAGGCTAAGTCTTGTCTTTATTCCTTTTTTTTATTTTATAGCCAGAGAAATGTGCAATGCTAAGCCTTAAACATAATCTCCCTTTTTGATGCCCCTCGTGGCCTCGTTAGCATAATTAAAGCTGGGTGAGGGCTCGCGCGCCTCCAATACACACACCACCGACACGACGGATTCCGGAGGCTCGCGCACGAACGGCCCATTAACGGCATCATTAGTGACCATTACAAGACGAGACAAAAACAGACACAGCATCTGAGTCTTAAGACCTCGACCCTAAAATACATCTTATTCATGCAAAAGTTCAAGTCATGCAGTTCATCCAGATGCGCTGTGTGCATTAGACACATGCAGGCTACAGAGAGCGCTCTAAACATTCTTATCTGCATCAGGATTTAACTCCGACTTTCTCTCACCCGACTCAGTTAAACCTTAAATCCTCCTGGAACACTAATGTTCTGCTCAGGTGACGCAGATGGCATCAACAGATGTTCTCCTCATGACCGCAGATGGCATCAACAGGACACAAAGTAACAATTCTTCACTTTGAAGTGAATTAAACAATACAAGCATTAAACTGAGATTATCAACATACAACATTGAAACAAACAAAGGACACATGGCACATTAAATAAATACTGTTTTGAAAGAATTGCCAGTCATCACTTCATCCCCATATGTGACAAACATTACTATTATTTGCACAACTCACACACTGTATATTGTGTATTGTCCAAAAGGTAAAAAAAAAGAATCATATGTAATGCACACTAGGGTTATTTAAACTAACATGAACTCTTACTTTATGTACATTGCTGAATATCTCTTATATATTCTATATATTATAATCTGTATAATCAAGGAATCAAAATCCATTTTTGTGTTAACATACTTGGGCAATAAACCTGATGCTGATTCCGAAAAAACTAAGCTGCTATTGTTTTAGGAATAAAAAAGATATAAAAATCTGTATGAACTGTGAGTGCAATGGAAATTGTGTATGAAGGGAAATCCTAAAAAGAAAAAAAACACACAGGCAGAAAAACTATTATAAATCAATTTAAATCACTAATTTCGCTAAGGTTGCTAGATTTTGTCAATGAAATATTTATTTTCACTTTGTGTGGGATAAGGTTTGACAAAAGGGTGATACTTTTAAATGGCACAATAAACAGAAAGTTGGCATTGCGTAAACCAGAAGTTATTATTTTTTAAAATACAAACCTTATCACTATGTCGTAGATAAGAAATCAAAATGTCAGTTGTGTCCACATGTTAAATTAAATGCAGTTAATGCAAATCAGTTGGATATCTGAGTTCTTGTACTTGCATTAATGCACATGCTCCTTTTGCTGGTATGATTTTTGGGTGTGAATGTATTTGTGTTACACCAAATCTAGAGCCTCAGCTTTATGCCATGTGAGCATTTTTGGAAAGCTTTTGTACATTTACACAATTGGTGTGCAAAAACTTTTAAATTCTATCAACAAGATTTTAACTCCAATGTTTATATTAGCATATTTATTGTACATATATTTATAATAGACATTGAACCATGATACATTACAAACTGTACTTTTCCTTATTGCTGTGGTTTTAGCATCAAATCTAAAACAGTAAAAATACACTGTTTGTAACTTTAGGTGGCCTATATATATTGAAAAATGATTATACTTTGCCTTTATAAGTAGTTAAAATGTATTCAAAATTAAAGATCACTCATGTAAGCCTCGCTCTCAATAAAAGTACAACACAGAGACCTTCTCATGTTCCGAGTACCACCAGAGTGACAAAAAAAAAGACTTTTATTTCTTAGAGTCTATAAAGAGTCTGTGACATTACATTAAATTATGTAATTACAGTGCACACTTCAGAGACTGTGCTGAGTCGTTACTTAAATAAAAGCCAGTAACGATAATGATGTAGTTATTTGTTATGTAACTGAAAATGATCCTTTTACAACTGCTAAAAATTGTAGTTTCTACAATTATATATTCTTAGATGTAATTTAAAAAAAATCACAAAACATATAAACTGGTGCTCGATGCATTTATTTGTAACATACATGATACCATGTACATTGACAGTGTAAAATTTAATTCAGACACTTAAAGTTATAGCTTGTTGTTGTGAGACAATGAACATGCTCACTTTTTTAATTAATGGATTATTTCCAGGATTTACCCAGTGCACCTACTTACCGCTTCTTGAACTGTTTTTATTTATTTATTTATTTATTTTACCATATCCCATATGGTTATAGTTAAGACATCTAGTCTAACCCCTCTGTCTCATCTATACTACCTAAACCTATTAATCACAGCAGTCCTCTAAGGGATCTGCCACGATCTTCTGCTCAGAACAAAGACAAAAGGAAATCGCTGCCATGTCCTTAGGTGCAACACTTAACACACGTCCTTCCACACAGAACGGCTTTCTTCAAAAACTCCTGTAGCCTCTGATAACTTCCCTCTTCCCCACAATGTGATGAAGCTCTCCCTCGAATACACACACACTTCCCTTTTTTCACGTCAGGGGCCCTGTATTTACCACATTCTCTCAGTTCTGTCCAGTGAAAAACCTTGGTAACATAAAGCAGCATAGGTGGTGTGAAGATGTTTCAAAGTTCAGGATAGTGTAACTAAATGACATAAGATGCAACAATAAAACAAATGACTTGTGTCTATGTGTCTATATTATTTCTATGCTTTATATACTTTGCTGAAATATACATAAGACAACATACTTGTGAAAGAATTGTTATAAAGCAGACAAATCTTTCTTGATTAATGAAATGTTTTCAACTTAATTTATTAGAGTGAAGTCAGGTAAGTTGGGACACTTTTTGGCATTTTTTTTTAAAGAACCATAAAATGTCAATGCACATTTAGACCAATCTGAAATCAACTGAAACACATCAAGTGCTGTTGTTGAAACAATTGGAATTTACTGGCTTTTAAAATTCAATCTGACATTGATGATTCAATCTTATCTGACCCATTTCAGCTGATGGTCCAAGTTATCTGACTTCACGTTACAATTTTTTATTAGTACAGCTGTATAACATCATCTATGCCACACTATTTAGTTCCATGATACAACAAGAAGACATTCAAGACCATTCAAGACACATCATCCTGAGATACAAGCAGCCAAAAGGTCTGGATCCACAGACAATATGTATTTAAATGCATATTATTTAAATGCATACGTTATACCACCATATAATGCTAGTAATGCATATGTAATGAATAAAAGCTGAACTATCAGAACTGATGTTAATCCATGCAGAGATGATTTCCTCCTTTAATTTGATGTGAGTTCAGAGTTGGTTATGATAGACTACTGGCGTCAGACGAGTCCAAAAGAAAAAGTCTAGTGTCTGGTTCCTTTTTATATTCTATTGGGAGTTTCAATGATATCTTGGGTCCAAAAAAAAAAGTCAAATATTATGGATCCAGACTTTTTCTGCAAATTTAATAACATTTCTAATGATGTACTGTTTGCTCCCCATTAGACAAACAAGAAAACACAGACTGAACAGCTATTTACTTTTATACCCTTACATTTTTTAAAACACATTTATGGAATTTGGCAGACGCCCTTATCCAGAGTAACTTTATTTTATCTCATTATACATCTGAGCAGTTAATGGTTAAGGGCCTTGCTCAAGGGTTTTGAACCTGAGACCTTCTGATAGTCCAATGTCTTAATCTTTGAGCTACCCTTAACCCCCAACAGGTTTACTGTATGTTAAGGCTCTTGTTCTAATATTTCTAACTACATGTACATTCAGGGTTGTATGGCAGATGACATACATCCTTAAACACTAATAATAAACATAATAAAATTTTCTTTAGAATTTTAAATTTTCAATATGGTAAAGGATCCCCCCCCCTCCCCCGATTTTCTCCCTAATTTTAGTCATATCCAATTCTCACCCGTCACTAGGGGGCTCCCACATTAAGGCTACTACTCAGTCAGTGAGGGCCGAAGACTATCACATGGTTCGGAGGAAACGCCAGCTCACGCACAGTAGGGGCAGCGTGATACACTCGGAGGACAGCTCCTTCCAATTGCGTGAGCTCACAGGCGCCCCTGACTGGCTGTAGAGCCGTGATTGATGTGAGAGCACTAAGTCCCTCCCATTCCACCCAGCTGAGAGAGCTCCGCCAATCAGCTCTCTAAAGACCCCCAGCTGTGAGAGGCTACAGCATCACCTGGAAATCGAACTAGCGATCTCCGGATGAAACTTTTTCATTTGAATACCTTACCAAACCTGCTTGGTACGCTACGTAAGCAAAAAAAAATTATTTTTTTAAAGGGCAAATGTACAGACAAATAAGAAATAAAAACATTTTGCCATTGCAGAGGCTGTAACCCTAATGAGAATGCTTAATGTACGAAGCAATCACTCGAATTTCTTGAGGTGGTTGTAAAGTGACTGCACATATGTGAACACACACATGGGATCGGGGTTGGGCCCCATCGCCATCATGTCGTCCACCTCGATCAGACGCAGGCAGTCTGCCTTCGCCCTGTGAAAGAAGAAATAGTCAGAATATCACTGTCTCAGTCAAATACACACACACACACACATAGAAAACTGCATGCACACACTTACTCAGCAGTGGTGAAGGCTAAATCAAGGTTGTGTTTAGGGTGTGCAGGATTCAGATCGTTGTAGTCAAACTCATTAGGGAAGAAGGAGTGCACTAGAGCACAGAAGGCCATTCCATCAGACCAGCTGGAGGAGAAATTATGGATATCTATTTGCTGGAAGAGAGAGAGAGAGAGAGAGAGAGAGAGAGCGTTGTTTTCTCCTCTCATCCAGGGTTCCCAAGATGGGCGTTGTATCCACTGCAACCTTTTGAGTAAATACCTGACTGCACTGTTACACTTTATGCAATAAGACGATCCAAACAATTGATAATGGAATTCTGTTTTGAAATGCATTATTTTGCTATGAAATCAAAAGGGATGCAAACTTTTGTACTCGGCTTCACATCTGCTCATGCACAATATTTAAAATGTTTTTAATTCATCTAAAGAATAAAAGTGGGAGCTTTTCAGTACAGACCTTGTAGCCGATGGTTTTGGAGCGACACCACTCCAGCAGGAGCTGCTTAATACCGCTGGCGCTGGACGT
This sequence comes from Leiocassis micropogon, assembly GCA_028565275.1. Classification (NCBI taxonomy): domain Eukaryota; kingdom Metazoa; phylum Chordata; class Actinopteri; order Siluriformes; family Bagridae; genus Leiocassis; species Leiocassis micropogon. Next base: position 6,146,427 of record JAOVVA010000031.1, read on the forward strand.
ATTAAAGCTCTGAGAGCGTCTCACTTTAGGTTTCGACTCCACACTCTTCTCTCTGGACATGAAGACACGGTGAGTTCTTTATTAGTTTTGTTAATTTCAAATGTCCATGTGTGTGTGTGTTTGCATGTGTTTGTGTATTACAATGCTGCAAACAATATTGGAATCCCCCCCATAAACATAAATAAATAAAAGCACATCATGGTATGTTTTACACATTTTTCATGTCTATGTAGTGTATATGCGTTTTTCACATTTTTTATTTATTTTCAAGTGCAATGTTTTCATATTCCTTATTTTGTTTAGTCAGTGATTCCCTTACATTATTTTTTACATGTGATTGTTAATTTATTAATTGTGATTTGTTTTACACAATTCATTATTTTTAACAAGAGAGGTGTTTTTATTTACTTGTTCTTATTTTATATATGTAATTTTTTTTTAACTATAATTAATTTGATTGAATATCAAATATATCTTAGACAAACAAAAACATCAATGAACAAACAAACAAACCTAAAGCACTAAAAAGAATAAAATAAAATCAAAGCTTATAAACAAATACACACAATACTATGTACACATCTCTTCCTGCATAAAAAAAATAGTTGTCCTGAAACAAGCAATTAGAGTTTCTGTAAAAACAATCCACCGGTTTTCAAAGTCTCCAGAATTTGTCCGATTTATGGTTTAGATCATAAGTTTCTCCAAAGGGAAAACAGCCGACAACTGAGATATCAACATAGTGACTGTGGGAACCTGGGGGGCGACCACCGGCAAAATTAATTTTTTATGCCAGAAATACAAGAATTGTTAACAGTAATGTAATGTCCTCACCAAAAACATTTCCAGAAGTGTAGTTCAGACAATAAAAAGAAGTGGACAATGTGAAATGTTTATCAGTTATCTCCTCGATCCTAGAATGAACTCCTTTCCAGAATGGCTGAATGCAGTCACAGAACCATAATACAGTACATGGAAAATTACCCATGAATGCTTTACATTTAAAACTAAGAGCAAGTAGAACACGTTCTGTTACAATATAATACATTTTTTTTAATAATTTCAGATTACTTTTAAATATGATTTTGTAGTCATTTATGTGATTTTTACATGACTTTTTTTTTAAGAAATTTATTTTTATTAGATTTTTTCAAGTGATTTTTTTAAATGATTATTTCTCCACATAGCTAATTAATATCCCCATATTACATTCCTTATACATAATCAATTTACTTTTCTGTGATTTATACAAAGAACTGGTTTATTTTTTACATCTAACTTTTACAAGTGTTTTCTTCCTACATGACTCATTTATTTTCACATGTAATCGATTTTGTACATGAATAATTTATTAATTTTTCATTTCTAAATTTAAAAAAAAAGTTAGTTTTACACATACGAATAGATTACTAGTTTCTTTGTTTTCATATGGTCTATTTATTTTCACGCAGGAATTTTACCTGATTTGTTACTTGATTTGTTACCTGAATTTTTACAGATTTTGATGCGATTTTTAGGTGATACGTTTTTTTTAATGTGCAATTTTACAATTTTTCCCCCACGAATAATCCCAGTTCATTTAATTCATTATTTTAAAAATATCACGCATGAAATATATTAGAATTTTTGTAAAGATGGTTCCCTATGTACCTGTTAGGTTCAGAATTCATTCTCTGAAACAGAGCCTGCTTGCTCTGGTTGTTCTGCTTTGTCTGAAATCCAATCGAACTCTCTTTCCCATTCACATTGTCAGATTTCTTGATGAAGCTGCAGACAAAATAAAAAAAAAAAAGAACAAAAAACAAAACAAAAACAATGAAAGTTGTGTGACATGAAATCAACATCTCTAAACCAACATCTCTAAGTTTAACAAATGCATCCTTACCAACCACTGACTGGTTTGGAATCAAGGAACTGAGCTGGCTTAGAAAATGTGCTTGACTTCTTGTCTGGGGGGGAAAAGAAAGCATCACTATATTCAAAATAAATTCACAGTGAGATGAAACGCATCAAGTTCAGGTGTATCAATAAATTTAACCTGGATAGCTAGATGAACTTGTATTTATCTTCGGGCTGGAGGTCCACGGCTTGACTGCTGACACTAGAAAAAGATAATAGTATTAGACAAAGTTGGTTTGGGGATGTAAATAATTTTACTAGTACACATAACTCACCAGGTCTGCTGGAAGAATCCGTGATGGGTTTAGAAACTGTTGAGTCAGATGCTGATTGGCTGAAAAGCAAAGCGTTAAAATGTGGCGTAGTGCTTGGCTGTGAAATATTACTAGACCTGCTGATGGACTTAGGGCTTCTTGGGACTTGGTTGTTGCGGGTAGCAGACAGCTGCGGTGATGAGATGGCTGGATATTGGCTGCCGAGAGGTGACTTCAAATCCTGGGACATCCCTAATGAAATTTTTTATACATTTTTAAAATGCAAACCTTTTGAAAATACTAGAAAAATAGTCCTAAATGACTATCGTGTGTGCATTACTTTTAAATTAGTGTAATTTTGCATGCAAATCAACAAATAAGAATGGAATCATTGCAAAGTATTAGTCTTATTTAGCATTGCTTTGCAGATAAAAGATCTTGGTTAAGCATGCTGATAATGTTTGATGTTTGAAGTCTTGGTTAGCATGCTCGTCAAACTGCTGCACTAAAAAAATAGCAACAGGGAATGGAAAGGGAAGGGTGATGAGAATGCAGTAACATTTTGGTGACACCAGATAGCTACAGAATGCTGAGAAGTGGAGTAAACCTGTTGGGATGTACTTTTATTGGAAAATAATGATCAAACTTCAGAGTGGTACCACATCAAACCTCCAAATCGTGGACCTTCTGGCCCTATTAGTTTTATTCAATGTACTTTTGCCATCATGAGGTTAAGAAGTTAATGAATGAGTAGAAATAGAAACACTTCACATTTGTGTTACTCACCCGACTTACTTGAAGGTTCACTCATTGATGGATATGATTTGATATTAAGTGTTGATTGGCCAAACACCTTTGCCTTTAGTGGAGGGGAGGGGTTAGGGAGAGATGAGCTGGGATTGGCTGATCTCCTGACAGGCTTAGGACTCATACGAATCATAGAAGTGACAGGCGCTTGAGGTTTTGCAGTGGTTATGGATGAATCTACAAGTGTTCTCACTTCCTGTGATGCCGAAGAATAGACTGAAGAGTATCCAGAATACTCTGACCAGAAACGATGAAAAGAAGCAAAAATTAGAACACATTTGGAAACTTTATGTAAGAAATAAATAAATAAATAAATTCAGAACTTACCACTATCAGGAGGCGATTCTGCTCGTCTAGATAGAGAACTTATGGAGAGCTGAGGTTGTGAGAAGACACGAGAGATATGTGACTTCCCTTCTTGTGACTCTGTTGAGGCCTCTGATTGGACGAAAAAGTAAAAAACTATAAGGCTCTAAACTCTCATAGCTCTCATTCGTTCTCTATGCTGCTTATCTTGTACATCATCACAGGAAGCATGAAGTCTATCCCAGGATATTTGAGGCACGAGGTGGGGCCCACCCTGGACTGGCATACACACTCACTCACCTACTATGGAGAATTTGGAAATGCCAATTAGCCAAATCTGCATGTCTTTAGATTGTGGTAGGAAACCCACCAACCACTGGGAGAACATGCAAATGCACACAGACCCAAAGGAGGGACTCGAGCTGTCAACCATGAAGGTGTGAGGCCACAGTGTGAACCACTATACCACCGTGCCTCTAGATAAACATTTAATCCTTAATCGTTTAAAGTATACGGGATATCTATAGTACTGTGGGTTGCATTATTCTTGTTCACACTTGTTGTGTGTTTTTAAAATATCCACAGTACTTTTACAATTTTACAAGAAATTGTGATAAAGGTTTGCATAAAGTATCTATTAAAATCTAGGATATGCAGATGATATACAGCTGAAGATGTAGTGAATCACTACCTGTCTGTGATGATGCCAACAACCTCTCGGTGTTGTGATTGGCTTGTCTTCTTGGACGTCTGGGGCTCAAGCAAGTTATGGAGGTTGCAATAGGCTGGGCAGAAGACACATGCTGACCGGTTACTGATGACCTCACTTCCTGAGACATGGACGAATAGACTGACGAGTAGCCGGAATACTCTGAATGAGGAACAAAAGTAAGATTTCCAGTGAAGACTGGACTAGTGAGTAGAAGCCGTGTTATTGAGAAGAAATATTATTAAGGAAAAGAAATGTAAGTCATCATCTGGAGACTTGCACATTTTAAATATTAGTAATTGTAAATAAAGTAAAAGTCATTGATCTGATTTACCGCTTCCAGATGGCGAATCTGAACGTCTGCTTAGAGAACCAATGGACAGCTGAGACTGGGAGAAATTCTCCCCTTTTGACCTCATTTCCTGTTGCACTGAAAAAAAAATCCATCTTATTGGATGAAATTTTTTTTAAACAATCTAAAACTACTTTGGAAATATGTTTCTTTTTCCAAATGGACCAATAAACTAAGGAACAGAGAAAAATAATAGACTTGCACTCACATTGAACTTGATATTGGGTTTGGTTGATCTCGACGGTTACACCAGATGTCTCAGAAGAGTTTAGACAAATTACAGATGGAGAACCGACAAGACTGGCATCATGATTTTGTGCAAGGTCGTGGTTTGTCAGTCTTTTGCAAGGCCGTGGGCTTATTTGTGTGAATGATGGGACAGGACAATGAGAAATCACTTTGCTGGAAGACTCTTGATCTCTGTTACTTTCAGGTGAATTTATTTTTTCTGGGCAAGAACAGTAATCTGTTAGACAAAATACAGTTTATAATCTTTATGGATTTTAAAATGGAGCAATTTCATCCTCACAGTATTATAACAGCTCACCAGACACTGGTGAAGGTACAGCTAGCACTGGCTTCTTCACTGTAGGAGGAGATGGTATGGGGTTGTGTTTGATGGAAGAATGCTCATCTTGGTTAATCTTGGCTGGTTTAATCTTAGAGTTTGGGCTCATGTGAACATTTACATTTACTTTTGCAGATTGGACAAGACCTTGAGATTCCTCCACAGCTGCATGTTCCTCATAAATACTGCTGGTAGATGATTTTTTTTCTGTCCGGACTATTGGAAAAAAAAACACCCACAGGCGTTAAGGAAGGAATAAAAACATTAAGCATGGTTTTATCAGAAAACAATAATCAACAACAGTATGGTATAATGCAGCCTGTTGTAAAGTTGCACATTTTATAATCAGGGCTTGTCATGATGCGGCATCATGGCTTAGTGCTTAGCACTGTCTCCTTGCACCCCTGGGTTTGGGTTTGATTCCCGCCCCGGGGACTGTGGACATGGGGTTTGCATTTTCCCCATGCTTGGTGGGTTTAAGCTAACTGGTGTTTCCAAATTGCCCGTAGTGTGGTAATAAGCATGTAAGCTCCCCAGCTTGTGCCCTCGGATATGATCTAAGTGTATGGTGATGTTTATTGTGCATATAGCTTAGGGTTATAGCTCCAGTGGTCACAGGTATCCAAAAATGGATATCCAGGTCATTGTTAATAGCTGAGAAATTGTGGCAGTTCTTGGTAGTTCTTAGGAAATCTTGAGCAAATAGTAGGCACTTCATAGGAAAATAAAATATGATAGACTATTCTTACCAATTTTGTGTTGTGGTCTGATTGCTGGTTTTGGTGTAGATGAAGGCTTGAAAGGTGTAGGGCTTTGGTTGGTTGACCTTAGAGGCTTGGGACTCAAAGGTACAGTTTCACTACTTAAAGGTTGGTGTGGAGGTGGTGTAGTTAGAGGTTCTGCATGTTGAGCTGAACTAGTTGCTTGAGAATGATCTAGTTGAAGAAGCAGAAATCAAACTTTATAATGATTATGAGATAATGAGTGCTTAGAATGGAACAAGAAAGAAATGTAGCTTATTCACCAGATTTGGGGAAGGGCTCTGAATATTGTGCAGAACAAACAGATGTTGGAGATTTCACTAAGAATGGGGCCATGTGGTGATTATTGAGAGACCCACCGGATTCTGAAGCTTCGCCAACCTTCGAACTTTTACCTGGCATTTCAGTTGCCTCAGGTGTACATATTGGTTTAAACGGAGTAGGAATTTGATTGGTTGACCTGAGAGATTTAGGGCTTAGGGGTATGTTCATAATGCTGACTGGTTGCTGAGCTTCTGTCATGGATCCCAAGCTTGTCTGAACGGTGACTGTTGACCGTAGCACATGCTCTAACATTAAGAAAAGAATGGTGGTTTCAGAATTTTGAAAACATTGGTAAAAATCAATATATATACAAAAATGTAAA
>JAOVVA010000031.1:6205514-6222033 GCA_028565275.1 Leiocassis micropogon
GGATGAGGGATTATGTCGGTAAATAATGTATTTGTCTTTTAGAAAAGTTCATTCAAATAAATTCTGAAGCTAGAGTGCGGATAATTTGACTCACCCTGGTACATTACAGAATAACAAAGCCACAAGGATTTGCAGCTAGTTTACATTGGGTGAGAAAAAGAGAGGGAGAGCGAGAGAGAGAGAGAGAGGACAGCTGAATGGGACAGATGGAAAGGTAGACAAAGAGGAGAGCATATGACACTGGAAAACATTAAATTAGGGCAGTGTGGAAAGAGGTGTAGGAGAGTTAAAAAAACATGGTAGTAAGAAGGATAAAGAGAGAGAGAGAGAGAGAGAGAGAGAGAGAGGTATCCCAACAGATCAAACGAGTAAAGCAGGAACACTGTGTTCCCAACAGTGAGCTTTCTAGAGTCTTTAAAGCCAAAGTACACTTATATAAGAGCAAGCCTGGCACTGAGATTTACTCCAGATCCTTTCTCTCATCCACTCATCCTCCTTTCTCTCTCTCTCTTTCTACTCGCTTGTTCCTGATTCGATTGTCTCGCGTGCGCCGGATTTGCCCTTAGTTGGGCACTTCAAAAAAAAAGGGGGGGAGGGCTTTTCAACGTCACCTTGAGTTATTCACCAGCTTTGCTGGTTTGTGTTGGTTTCTGATCTCACCTTCACTGTCGTCCAGGTTCTCTTCATCATCGTCAGCGGAAGCCGTGGCCACACTGTCGCTCTGAGATGCATCTCGCTCACGCAAGCGTCTGGATGCCTGTTACAAAATAATCCTGTTATATTCATTTCAAAAAAGTTATTACTTCAAAAGTAGTGAAGATATAGTTTACGACAAAGCCTACTGCATTTACACCTGAGGCAAACTAGAGTGTTGGCTATTCACATAGTGATGTATTTCAAAAGGCAGAAGGAAACCCGGAGGGAAGAACTACTTAATACAGATTAAAATACAATCCTCAGGCTTGAAGCAGAAAGCGTACCTGTTTGGGTGGAGGCAGCAGGTCATCCAGGTTGTGCCGCCTCTTGTAGTTGAAGTAGAAGTTCTTGCACTGCGCTTCACTCTTGGTACCCACCATTTTAGCGATGGCTGACCAGTTCCTGCCATGCTCGACCAGCCCTGCAGAAGGAAGAAAACACTATGCATAAAAAGAGTGAAGCCAAAACCAGTTACGTTTAAAAAAAGTGACTTCTTCGAATGGACTGGATCCTTGCTTTACGTTCCTGGGGTGATTTCCAAAATCTACATACCAGATTACCGCTGATCGACACATGCAGCATGTCCTCAAGTCACAACCTCGTCCGAACCCTTCTGACCTCAAGTCTAATGCAATACCCTGTCCTGAGCACCCTGTGGTGAGGTTAAGTCGCCAATCAGCTTGGCCATAGTGGGCGCGTTGCCTCCGGCACGCAGAAGGAGGTAAAACCTGATTAACCCTGCTTTCTCCCTAGCGAGTGACAAAGTGACAGGAGATGATTTATTTTATATATACCTTTGTGAGCCAGAGACACGATTTCAACGACAGTGGCAACAACAAAATGAAACGAAAGCACCTCCTAAAATGTTAGGTTTTGTAAAAACTGTGCAAATTTATACAAGTCTCAGCTTCAGTTCACTAAAGAGGTAAAGTTCACTTTACTTCAAAAACCTCATCAATTACATATTTTCCTTAAAATTAAAACACGTGTTCATTAAAATTTTCTGTTTTTATTCCCGTCCACTTTTAAGACTTATTACTGAGGATTATTTCAATATATTTATAACTACAGTAACTGTTAGTATTTTACGAATTATTTCTTTTCACTACAGTACTTTTCACTTTTAATTCTACCAAAAACTAAAGACAAGAAGTATGTGTATTAAATCTGACTAAATGTTTACAGAAGATTACTTTCTCTTTATTTTGTTTGAAGACACACTGGACATCCATCTGAAATGTCTAATTATGACTAAAAAGTTTTTTATTTTGCATAATATATTACCTTTAAAATGGCATTCACTTTAAAGATCATGTGAACATTATAATTAAGTTTTGAGTAAACAGGTTTTCCGCTGTTAGTGCTCACATATACAGCACCAGTCCATGTTTGGACACACCTCCTAACACCATGGTCATCCCTGATTTGTATTTCTTTCTACACTGTAAAAACAACGCTGAAGGCGTCCAAAATATACAATAATCTCCTTCGAGCAGTTGATATTGAGATGTATCTGCTCCTTATGCTCTGTAAATCGTTCATAACGGCTCCAATCTGAGGTGCTGTTTGTTAATTGGTGATTTCTGAAGTAACAGGTACCTCTAAATAAACTACTTCTTTCCTGGGAAGGTCTTCATGAGAGCCAGTTTCATCATGGTGTTGGATGGGTTTTCCCAGAGCAGCTGACCTGTTGTTGTTGTTTCTTAAACTCTCTAATCTCAGATGTAATGCAGTATTGTTCTAGAAGGTAGAAAATAAATCCAAACTTGCGTCCAACCTTGTGATTAGTTCTGTAACTGTCCTTATTCGCAGCTGAACACCTCACCGCTTTGTCTAACCTCGCCAAGACATCAAAGCGCTGAAATGGTGCTGGAGCATTCTCCATAAACAGGATGATGCAATCTAGAATCTTTGTTTGCACTTTGCAATGGTTCGCTAATAAGGAAGGAAAGGATTCAGAGTAAAAAAAAAATTAAATAAAAAAAAAAAAAGCTGTGCTTTAACCTTTGTCCAGCATTTGTTCTTTTATTTTGCGCTCATAAACAGTGTTTATGTCTCTGACAGAGGAACGCCGTTGGGAAATCCTTCCTCTTTCTGCAAGACTAATATGTTCCCATGACACACACACACACACCCACACACCCTAGTGCTTCCCACTTCCTTCTCCCTACTTCGACTTTCCGAGCACACAAGAAGAAACAAGCATGAAGATAAAAGGAAGGAAATGATAACCGAAGTCTACCAAGCGTACAGGAAGCCGTGCAGGAGACACAGGACACTAGAAGGACAGGCGAAGAAACATTCAGCTGTGTCTCGTGAGATACGGTGTGATCGGTAACACAGTAAAACACATCTTCGGCAGGCGGTAGATCACTGAAGCACGAGTGTTTGATTCGAGCAAACGGAAAACTCAGACGAGCACATGATTCATCCTAACAAGCCTCTCTATTTACTCCAACATGGGTCCAAATGACCCGAACAATTACTGTGTATCCATTACCCATTAGATACAACATGACCTTTTCTTAATTTCTTTTTTTTATTTTTTTTATCGTCCATGCTGGTTCTTCCGTCCCGCTGTTTTCTGCACGATTAATAAGGATCGCCCGTTTATTAGACTGATCTCGTCATTTCCATGTCCGACTATTTAACGCTGCATTAAATAAGATTTGTCAGACTCTGTTAAAGCTGCTAATACGCATTACATGGACGCAACACGATTCAAAAGGTCCTGCATTTCACTTTCTTTAACAGATTAATAGCTCCCTGGGGGCCTGAGGGTGGTCTGGAGAAGTTCGGACATTTGACATTTTTCAGTTGTGATCCCAGGGAGTCTACAACCGTTTAAGACCTACCTTTATATTTATTATTCCTCCTGTTAATGCGTCATTTCAGTATCTACTGTATGCAACATAAGCTACTGCTGAGCCACGCCCATGAGATAGGTTTGTCTTCCTATACAAGGTCACATTAGGTAATCAGAGAAATCTGATTGGCTTGTTTAAACCCCAACCGATATATACAAAGAAAAAAAAAAAAAAAAAAAAACAGAGCACATTTGAGATAAAAAAAATAAATATAAATTTTTTTTTTTATAAATAAATAGCATGTTAATTTTGCATATTAGTTGCCAGGTAAATTAGAGCTGCTCGATTATGGCAAAAATCATAAATCATAACTCACTGACTGTGGAAACATTAAATTTCGTATTTTGATACAAATTTTCCCATAAGAAATAATGGCACCCAAAAATATTATTAGTAGCTTTTGAACACATGCCGAAGGCAACGTTGGTATCGTGGGTTGACTCTGTCGAAACAGCTTTCGCTGACTGAACAAAAGTGTAAACTCAATTGGTTTTCCACTGACACAAAAGTTTCGAACGACTCCTGGTCAAACACGCAAATTAGCCAGTGATCCCTTCGTCCGTATGCCCAAAATATATATTTTTAAATGTTCCGTATGTGGATGGAAATTTCTTGCAAATTCATAAGGGAGGGCATTCCTAAAGCTGAGGTTCCACTGTTCTACACCCGGGTGAGAATGAGTTTGGTGAAGGGATGAAAGCGCACTGCTGTAAAAAGTAAAAGGATGGGATGGATTTCTAACACAGAATGAGAACATCGATGCGACAAAAAAAATAAAAATAAAGGCGGCACAATAATGATTCAATATTGTTATAATTGACAGTAGCCAAAACTGTAATTGAAATACCATCGTCCTCGGCTTGCTCATCAGGGACAGTCCTATCATTTTGATTCATTCACATTTCATACACACTTAAATAATTCTTTTGACTGTGTAAAGCTGATTTGCTACAACGTCAATTCTTAAAAATGCTATACAAATAAAACTGAAATCTGATTAACTGCACGGCCCTGCTTTTGTTTCTCGATCCCTGCAACCGCACGTGTAGACGAAGCCTAATCTTAAACCTGATGCCGACCAAGAAGAGTCAGAAGCGTTAGCAAGGACGTTCATAAAAAACAAAACAAAAACCTAATTTGTCCTTAAGACGTCTTAACTTATACTCGTTTAGAAGAAGAAAGCTCCCATCCTGTTTAAAGAATAATATTAAATAAATAAATAAAAAATAAAAAGCACCTACTTGATTTACTATGCTTTATATGATTGGGTTTAAATACCTGACCGTATTCGGTGGCCAGCTTTAACTCTTTTGATGGCTTCACACTTACACTAATGACAATTGTACCAAGTTTTTTATTGTTGTTTCCAAACATGAGGTGCTCTTTGCTGATGGGAGATTTATCGAGCTGTTGCTTGGAGATTAGCGATTTCAGTCGGCGATGGAGGAGGAGGAGCGATGAAGGATGTTTTTGAGATGAGAGTAAAAACAAAACAAGCTTTCTGAGCCGTAACGCACTTTTCCAAACGGATTAATACACGCTAGTGCTGAGGGCCACGACTGAAACGGTTATCATGTTTCAAACATTTTCCATTTAACTTGTACAATTAAAAAATTTCTAATAATAATAATAATAATAATAATAATAATAATTTGACTAATTCACCTTCAACAGAAACTTAACACAAAAGAACGGACCCAGCTTTTGCCACACATCCTGCGTATAAAGAACAGGATCGAAAACCTTCAACATGTTTCAAAACAGTCTTATCACTCGTTTAGCTTTTTATATCCGTTTAACTTTCCACCGCTGAAACTCCAGGGCTGCGCAATGACCTTTGTGAGCAACTGATTCTAATCTTTATTGGAAGCTCAATTCATCATGCACATTAACTTCCTCAGTGAATCACAGCGTGTGTGTGCAAACACACAGCTGCACTCAGAGGTCTGCAGAGTGCGCACACACACACACACACATCTATTATGAGATTAGGAAAGATATGAACAGATCGACAAGGGCGAAATTTTTTTAATTGTTTAAAAAAAAAAAAAAAAAAAAAAAAAAACGTACGGTACCTTTTTTGGCCACCTCCATCTCCTCCTCTGTCCAGCGAGAAGTCTCTCCGGCCTCTACAGCTCCTGCACACAGAACGACACACACTTAGTACGAGAGAGAGAGAGAGAGAGACGGCGTGCAAGCATGGGACAGAAAATGACAAGAGAAACAGACGGAATGGAAAATGAACAGAAAAATAAAGGAATTGCGAGACGAAGACAGGGAGACAGAGACAGAGAGAGACAAAGGAACAGAAAAAGTGAGCATAAAAAAAAAGAGTAGAGAGACGACGATAGCGAGAGACAAGAAAGAGACTGCGAGAAAGAGATACTGCGAGAAAGAGAGTGAGAGAGCAAAGACAGAGCAAGAGAAAAACAGAAGAAAAAAAGTGCGTGAGAGTTAAAAAAGAAAGATGGGGTACGAGAGAGAGAGAGATGACGAAGAGGGACAGACCGAGCGAGAGAAAGAGAGAGAGAGAGAAAGAAACAGACTGACCGTAACACACCTTCTTCCTCTCGGTCTTTAATCGAATAATTAGTTTGAATCAGCTGTCCGGCCCTCGTCACCCCCTCCCTCTCCCCACACGCCCCTTTTCTCCCTGTATCGTGCACGCTTACTTTCCCTAAAGCACTCGTTTTCCCTCTCCTTTGCTACGTCTCCTTCTTTCCTCTCTCTCTCTCTCTCTCTCTCTTTCGCTCTCTTGTCAGCTGATCTACAACTACACAGTGCACAAGCGCCTCCTTCCTTCCCTTCTGTGACTCTTGCGCACACACACACGCAAACACGAGAGAGAGAGAGAGAGAGAAAGAGAGAGAAACAGAGCCCGGCAATAAGCGCAACATCGGGGCAGTGTGTGTGTGCGTGTGTGTGTGTGTGTGTGTGTGTATATAATATGCGCTACTTACCCACCCTCCCTCAGAGACTCCTTGAGATTGAACAAACATTCGGATAAATTTAGCACAGCGTGACCCTCTGACATTTATACAAGTGTGTGTGTGTGTGTGTGAGTCTGGGCTGATAAGAAGATTCATCTTGTGTGTTTAGTGTTCCTGCACAAAATGTCCTGACTAACACTTCTCTAATGAACATGTGCATGCTACACTTTATATGTGCAAACACACACATACACACACACACTCACTTTACAGAGACATCTGTAGGTTGCATACAACAAAGACACGTAACGTAAATCCACACAGCAGTGTGTGTGTACACACAAACTCTCATGTCCAATCAGGGTGATATAAACATTTGAGTTATTATACTATAAACTTGTAAACACGCTATCGCTCTCCCTCTCTCTCACACACACAAACACACACAAACACACAATCCAGGGCTGGAACATGGCCAAATTGGTGAAAAGACATGGCACAAATAGTTTTCTCCCTCTCTCTCTCTCCCGCCTCCCCCCCCCTTATAAACACACACAGGTTTAACGGCGTCTAAGCCAGTCCGATTACAAGCAGCGAGGTTATCTAAGAGGTGACTTGAGGACAACGGACAGGACAGGAAACAGGAAACGGACAAGCCGCAGCGCTCCTGCACTGGAAAGCAAATCTTCCAAAAAAAAAAAACTCACAATAACTTAACTCTATCGCAGCTGAGGCACGACTATAGATGCCATTTAACATGCATGGCTTAATAAACATGTTGAAGGTCTTTATGGGTGGTGTGGGGAGTGCAGGGGACGATGTTGGGGTACATGACGATGGTCAGGTGGTACCGAGGTGCATCACTCTATCAGTGACAGCTGGTGATGACACGCCTGTACCGACACGCCAGCAGTGACGACTAGGTACGACTCTCGATTCAATTAGATTTCTGTCCGTTCCGATTTTTGATCGATTCGCTAAACTTTATTACCCGATTCATCTCAAGCTCCTATGTTTTCTTACAGGTCTTAACGTATTCAAAACGACTAAAGGTAAAGCTGATTTTTAAAAGAAAATTTATGTCGTATCACATTTTTTTTTATTTACCCTTTCCGCACCACACTCCAGTCCAGTAGGTGGCAGTAAGCCGCCAAAAACTAGTAAAAAGTTTCGGTGTTCAGCCATGTTAAGTGAGATTCCCAACCGCTCAGTTCGAAGGGAACTGCGAACGGTGGGGGGAATAAGTGGAAAAAATTTCCCATCAGTCATTGCGTCTCGCTAAAGTGTGGGGGAAAAAGGCTTGAAAAAGGATTTATATATTTATCATTATTATTATCAAGGATGACATCACATTAGCAGGACACAATAAAGGAAATTTTGATTTAATAATAAAAAAAAAAATCCGTAGTATTATATAGGCTAGTAATCTTTTTTTTTTAAATCTCTGTAAATCTTTAATTATGATTATTATTATTAACAATAAAGTATGTACATGATTCAATAGTACACGGTAACAGTTTTTGTTGCATGTTTAATATTTAATGTCCGTAGTGTGAAATTTCCAGAGCAGCAGGAACGGGTAACCAAGATGCTCATGTTACCATGGTAACGCACGGAGGAAGTGACGTCAGTGCTGGTGACACCGCAGGGTGTTGCGAATGGTGGAGTTTTGTCGAGGGAAGTTCCGACATTCCCTGCAAAGAACACTTCACAGCTCAAATGTAACGAGGCTCGGTACTTGTGGGAGACGGAAGCGAGTTCAATATGTGGCGTTTTTAAGGCAAACTGGGACTTGTGATGAAATTTACTGTGAATAACATTCGACATTTACAGAAGGTTTAGGGCACAGTACACTGATGAGACGCGAAAAAAAAACTTTTTAAAGAAGTCTGTACATCTGTGAATGATGATCCTGAGCGGTCGAGGAGGCTCCGATCCCACCGAGCGGTTGTTGGCGCGAACATTCGGCGAGTCTGATCTTTCAGAGCGTCTGATCTTTGAAAATCGCACAATTATTCACCAACACCACAGAAACTCTGCTGGGAATTACTGCCACGTCCCCTGTACAGACTTTTCTACATATTTGGGCCATTTACGGAGTTCCTGGGAGGCCAGCGTTTCAGAGGTGAAGTAGGTAATCTGATAATATGGACTGTTCTGGTGGACTGAGAAAAATTTCTACTTTGATGGTATACAAGCGCTAGTGAAATGCTGCCACAAGTGCATTACTTATATTTAACAAGATACTGCAGTAATAATAATAATAATACTTTCCCCAATATTAAGTAGTAGTATATAGTAATATTACTATATTAATACTATAATAATAGTAATATTATTTAATCCATCTCTTACAATCTCTTACAACCATATTTTTTTTTATCATTGCCACAAAAATTGTTTTGAAATTCGACATTTATTATTATTAGTAGTAGTTGTGCACACATCATTTCTAGCAGCATCATAAGCAGACGAATATCTTGGAAGATAGAAGTGTCCAAGTTTAGTGGCTAAAAAATATTCCCATTACTATGATTTTTATCAGGAAAACAACCATGAAAGTTTTAAACTTTGGCTTCATACAGTAGCGCGCGCTCTCTCTCACAGGACTGTGGGGTGTAACGGAAAAGGAATATAATGAGTCGTGTAACAGGTCGGCTTTGACAGGGAGTAATAGTTAAAGTAATTGGATTACGTTTGAAAAGAGAAATGTGTATAAATAAGGGTTTTTTTTTCCTCTAAGGAACGAGCCCAACAACATGTCTGCACAATTATGACCAACCGATTAAAAAGAGTGAGACAGAGAGAAAAAGAGAGCAAGAAGGTTACCTGGCCTGACTCGTCACCTCCTGTTACAGCCCCATGACAAAATGTTCTCCACCTCAGACACATAATCATCACCATAGCGACGTGCTAACTCCACACATGGACAGAGCAGAGCGGAGGACAAAAACCCGGGACAGCCTGAACCAAACTGTGGGTTGTTCTCAAAGATGAAAAGGGAGGAGTAGAATGAAAGGAAAATAAGGGGAAAAAAAAGCCTCAAATGTCAGAGGACGCAGACTTCAGCCAGCAGCCCTGATGGATCCAACAGACGCATTTCTGATGGAGCCGAATGAGGGGGGAAAAACATTGTGTAAACAGCTCTTTTTTTTTTCTTTCTCTCTCTCGTTTCCTTGGCTGTAAATTCACGGCGCAGAAGTGGGTCAAGCGCATGCAGCTAAAGCCCGAGCACACACGCACGCGCGCATTCATGTTCCTATCATGGCGCCTTTTCACCGAAACCGAATCCCGGGTTCTCGCTCCTCATCTTTTCGTTATTGGATGATCCATATAGTGTACAATAAATCAGCCGTCTAAACACCGAGACCGAAGCTCTAACCAAACAACACAAGTCAGAGGAAAAAGAAATAATATAAGCGACGGAGCGTGACAATGTGACGGTGAGAGGAAGTGCGCGGGCTGTGCTGCTGTGTTTATACCTCGGGCTTGGCTGTCCATGGGGGGCATGGGGGCGAGCTTAGCGAGTTCGCGTGCTGGCTTCGCTGCTGTCTCTGGCTTGGGAGGAGGGACAGGCTCCGGTATAACTATTGTATTGAGAGAGAGAGAGAGAGAGAGAGAGAGAGGAAAAAAAAAAAAGTCTTACTTTGATCTTAGATCTGTTTAGAGAAAGCGCAGACGAGTGTGTGTGTGATCGATTAGTTACTCAGATATATATACAAGTAAAAAAAACTGCATTAAACTGTACTAAACTCTCTGATTAACTCAGCTGTGTGTGTGTGTGTGTGTGTGTGTGTGTGTGTGTACGCGCTTTACCAGGCTCGGGTGCTGGTGCCGGTGGTGGTGGTGGTGGTGGTGGAGGCGGCGGCGCTGCTGCTGGTGGTTCCTCTGTACCACTACTGGCAGCTTCGTTGGCCATGGAGCGTGTCGTGATTCGGCCCTTGCGCCGTCCCTGGCTGTTAGCCGTCTTGCGGCCGCGTGGCGTGTTCTGCTCCTTCCCCTCCTCGTCCTCTCCCTCACACTTCTCTTTGTCTTTGCTAATGTCCCTGCACCGGACACACAGACGCTCGTCTTAGTTAAACACATTTCCCCAATATATCATGACTTTTCAGTCTGACTTTTTAAATTTTTTTATTTTATTTTTTTAAGGCGTCTAAAGGAGAAAAGAAAGGTTATAGTCATCATAAGAAACTGGGTTTTAACCCTGCCTGCATTTGTAAATGGACACAGTCAAGATCATTTCTAAATAAAAGATATGAGACCTACATTAGCCACATTCAAATAAATAATATAGAGCAGTTAATAAAAAAAAAAGTTAGTATCTGGTGTGACCATGCTTTGGGGACCCTTTATTGTCAGGTACAATTTGTGTAGTTTTAATAATGAACTTTGCTAACACATAGTTCTTCCGAGGACTGCCGGCTACTAAACCAAGCAGCTTCCACATTTTGTTTTCTTTGTCAGAAAAGTCATTGCTCACGTAATACGCGGCTTCCTTTCTGGCATACAAAAAATTTTTCCGTAACATTTCATTTTGAATTGGAACACTAAATGAACTTTCTTTGATCCGGACACAACTTTTACCGGATGCAACCCTCTGGGCTTAGGATAGGCACTGCATGGGGGTGTGGCAACCACCGTCAGCGGGGCTCGAACACGGATCCTCAGACCCTGTACCTGAATACCTGGAGCCTTAGCCGCCTTAGCAACATTTAATTTTGAATTGAAACACTAATGTTTGTACTAACGCTATGACAAAGTCCTGAAAAAAAATAAAATAAATAAAATAATTTAGGAACATTTGTACTAAAAACACAGGGTGTCTAAAACTATTGCACAGTCTTAGGACTATTACAGCAAAGTTTAATAAAACAATTTGGAGAAATCAAAGGTAGTTTAAAAAAAATAATAAAAATAACAAAAAAAAAAATAAAGCTGACTGCAAAAACGTTATTCACTTATGTAACACTGCTTCAGGTTCGTCATAAAAAGACAGTCCAGTGTCCAGCATTTACTCTAGACACTGTATATAATGCTGCATTTATAACCATGAACTTTTAAACATAACTTTAAACTACTGTTACACCAAAAGTACTGTTGTGGTTCTCAACTCTGAATAATCATTCGGTTTTTGTAAAGTGCTATTTCTATTAAAATAAATAAATAAATAAAATAGATAAATAAATAAATAAATAAATAAATAAATAAATCACTACCACAGAAGCAACATTTCCTAAAATCAATAATTCACTAAGTCTTTCTTTAATGCAACTTCTGGAAGGAGTCTCCAGTGTCAGAGCTTAATAATTTCCATTCTACAACTTTACAAGATAAAATCTTATGAGATTAGCTAGTTATCAATTTCACGTTACGTTGCGTCACAGCACACCATGGTTAATTACACGTTGTTACATGTTACATCTCATTACACATATGTGCAGTTGAGTGTTAAGGGCTTTGCTTAAGAACCCAACAGTGGCAACTTGTACCTCTTTTCCACCAAAGTGAACCAGGTGCTAGTTCATGTCTGGTTCAATAGGGAACTTCCTAAGAACTGGCCTGTGGGCTAGAGAGGTTCACGCCAATACATTACTGAACACGTCCATGTACATGTCTACTTTCTCAGCAATGCCAGCAGCAAGAAATAAATAAATAGCAGCAAAAAATATTAGCGGCAAGCACGAAAACCGTAAACATGGCCAGTTCTCCTGACTTGTATCATTTCTGCATCATGCTGCGTATCGAGTCGATTTTTTAAAGATGGGGGTCACAAACTTTTAGTTGGTTGTGATAATCCCACACCCAAGCCCCTGACGTGAGCAATTCATTGTTCAAGCCCAGCAAAGTGTTGGTGCCGCCATGGAACTGTTTTTTTTTTTTTTTTAACCCGTCTGACGGTCGAAATACTGGTTCAAAATTTGGCACCGTGTCTGAATTAGCTCCGGGACTGCCTCGGTGGAAAAAAGGGGTACATCTGTGGTGCAGTGGTTTAAACCTGGGACCATCTGATCCGTAGTCCAACACCTTAACCTCTGAGCCACCCCTTTGCTATATCCCTCATGTAACACGCATCTCCAGATTGGGAGGCTCAAGTCCTGATGGAGTTTTGATTAAGAAATATGAATTCCCTCCAAACGTGCTAATGCCATTAGACAGAAGGCCTTGTCAACAAGAAACTCTGGCTTCAAACGAGACGCAGCAGCTTCCCCCCATCTGTGTTTATTAAAGATTTCCAGACTTGTTGTTCTGATAAAGGGCCTGTTCTCAAACGCCTGTCTGCCTTAATATAAACAGATGCTTGATCCACATGCATGTCATCTCCGCAAAACTAATTCTCAAAAATAACGTGAGATGGACACTATGTGAAAAGGCACGGAGGACGGTGCATGGTGGAAAAGAGAGAGAGAGTTGGAGAGAGAGCCAGGAACTACTTATGAATAGTTCTCATTTATGAGTGGAAGAGGTTGTCTGTGGCAAGAGGCCAAGCTGTCTTTAATAAGTGGACTAAGGCTCATGTTGCGCTCGTATCCCTCTCTCTGCTGAACGGCAAAAACAAGAAGTTGGTCCTGTATAAACAGCAAGAGCACCACCAAACAGGGCCTGTAGGTATGACCAGGAACGCTCTGTGACCTTCTGTGGTATAATACAAGAGGCATTTTGATTTTGGGGGTTGGGCTTGAATTTAGGTCAGGCTTTTGTGGAGGATTTAGTGATGTCATAGCCAGAGTCGGGTCGACCTGCAATGTCAAGCACTCACTTCGAGTCCTCTTTTTCATCTTTCTCTTCCTCGTCCTTCTTATCGTCTTCCTCTTTCTTGTCCAATTTCTCCAACTTGTCCTCCTCGTTCTTGTCGTCGGACTTGTCTTCTTGTGAGGGCCGCGTTATCTGCTGTGAGAAAAAACAGACACAGAGCGGAGCACGATTAATCTGTGGTTCTGTTCAGGAAATTTTTTATTTTTTTTTAAATCTGTCATTGTCCGTTACATCATGCAGTGTTATGAATTGAAAATTATTTTAATCAGATTAAACTGTTTATCCGGTATGTTATTCTGCCCTAATTTGGGGTGAGCCTTGCATACCTAAAACATGACTGCTAACCAGGATACAAAAAAAAAAAAAAAAAAAAGGGTATTTATCTATGGTCACAAATCAAACAAACCCCAAAATCAAAGCTCTTACTTGGCTCGTTATGGGAAGCCGGCCTGTTATTTGGTCGACTCCCTTTCTCCTTACTGTTGCTTAAATCGATCCAAACCCACCATCTTTTCAGAAAACCCGAGATGAAATCTGATGAGATCGTTCATGGAGAAAGAGCGGAGGGACTGGTTTTTTTTTCCCTGACCTGGATGAGAGACCTGGTTCTGTAGTTCAAAGCAAGTTTGATTGAAGAGCGCATCAGGAAAATGGCTCCGCGTTAGCCTTAATCTAGTTGTGGGGAAAAACATGCGCGCAGGTCATCTGCCTCCTCAGCCGTAGCACAGCAATGCTCAGACATACAGTATACTTAACACTGGGGTTCGACAAGATGTGCCCAGGATGTGACACAACTATGACACAGGATGTGTGTAAATAAAAATGGCTTGGACCTTATATTATAGTGGTATATGATGAGTGGTCATGGTTAAATGAAGAGAAAAAGAAAAGGAAGAGCACACAAAAGGAGCAGAGAGAGAGAGAGAGAGAGAGAGAGAGAGAGAGAGAGAGAGAGGGGAAAAAAAACCCCAGACATGACAGAGCTTAAAAAAAAAAAAAAAAAAAAAAAAAAAAGATGTTCAGTCGGTGCATGCTCCGAAGATAAGATTAACCCTGCAGTACGAGGCACTTTGATGATGTTCACAATGATGGGGTTGTCTGGAAACACAGCGTTTCGTCCAGGCTCCAGAATCACAATGGGTTTCACTGTTGACGGAACTCGGTTCAAAGACAGGAAGAAAGCGAAGTCTTTAACAGAGGGCAGATCAGAGGAAAGCGAGGCGCTCGGCGACCCGACGAGTGGGTTAAAGCTACACGCTGCGCTTGGACGATGCCATGTGAGAAAACAAAAATGGAGCATCCTTAGAAACTGGGATGCACCCTTCCTGGGATGCAAAAAAAAATATTAAGGTGATAAACAGTGTCTGGCAATGACATGGGGGGGTGATATAATGGTGGAGGAGGGAGGGGCACTTTTACCATCAGATCAGTGTGTGCGTGTGTGCGTGTGTGTGTGTGTGTGTGTGTGTGCGCACTTGCTTTTTGTTCTCCAAACCCACTTTTCACTGGGGGTGCTGAAAATTCTGAAGCTGGCGGTACGAAACTATGCTTTTAAATCGCTAATCGGTTACGACATAACCCCAATTACGACAATCCACAAAACTAGCCTTTTTTCCCCCTAAAACCTACGAGCACTTTATTGGGTTAAAATTGTTAAAGAGAACAAAGTTGCCTCAGCCAAGACAAATAAGCCATGCAGACACCAGATGGGGCCAAGGAATGTTAAAGGCTTGACAGAGGAGAAGGAGAGAGAGAGATTACATGGAGAAAGTGGGAAAGAAAATGAGACTGGAATTAAAGAGACGGAGACGAAGGATCGAACTTAACATGCTGGAATCTTTATTATTATTTTTTCTTTTTAAATCTCATTAAAGTGCCTTGTGAGCCTTACAAAAGAGCGGAAAAACATCCAAATAAATGGGACTTGTTGTAAATTAAAAGTGCGCAGCGACCATGGTTTCGAGTGCCGTTCTCAGAGCGCTCGGAGCACAGAGGGAGCTCGCGTCATCTACGCGCACGCCAATCGCGTTCCCAAGCTCTCTACTGCCACTTAGGCTCTATTAATAAACCAAAGTGCTCACAGTCAGTAATAAGAGGCTTTTTTCGATCATACTGAGGGATTAGAGCACTTCAGCTCAGTCGACAACTTTGGCCTTTTTTTAGAGAAAAATAAATGTTCTTCAACTTTGATTTCTTCCCAAAAAGAGGGCATTTATGGAAGATGTAAGCCAGGTTCATCATAATCACAGCAAAAACAATTTATCATGAAAAGCTTTTACTATTAAAAATAATAATAATAAGAAGAAGAAGATTATTGCCATTTCAGAAGGATCATTGTATCAAGCAAAGAAAAAACAACTAAGGAGACTTGAAGTTAATGGAACTGGATTCAACACATTATTAAAATCTGAAAGGATAGAAATAAACCATCAACTTCGTACAAGAAATGAGTTCGATTCCCGGTTAATGGTGTAGCCTCCCACAGCCGGGGGACTAGAGAGCTGTTGCATCAATCACGGCTTTACAGCAATTATTTAAAAAAAAAAAAAAAGGTGCTGTCGATTGGCAGTTCGGAGGAAACATGTGATAGTCTTCGGCCCTCCCTGATTAAGTAGTAGCCTTAATGTGAGACGGGTGAGAACTTGATATAACTAAATTAGAGAGAAAATCTGGAGAAAATTCACACATCATTTCTTCTATGTTGCTTCCGTGTGACAGACTGTCCAGGGCGAAGTCAGTAGTATGGTCAGAAGTACATGTGAAGTACATGATACACAGTTTTAAGAGAAGTTAATAATAATAATAATATTAATACTAAACATGGTTGAGATTACATCGATTTAGAGTTTCTAAATGTCAGTTTACGTTAATTTTCCAGGCTGAGTACATTCTAACACTGGTGAGTGGTTCAGGTACAAGTCATTCTGAAACTCTCACCAGTCCAGAGCCACAATGTACCCACTCCAGGAACACACTGGTTTGGACACACAGCTCATTCAGAGCCTGGCCAAGTTTCCTGCTGGGCTTTCTCTTCAAGCCAATGAACTGAGGCTTTAACTCCTCTGGTAATGATACCTTGTGTCACGTTAACTCCGTAGAGAGGAGCCAGTTCTCAGACATCGCTCCTATGGCAGGTGGAGTGTCGTACATTCAGGACACGGAGACTAGAGTACCTTTTTTTTTTTTGACGGGGGAGGTCCAATTTTCTCCCCAATATTAGTCGTAGCCAATTCCTCCCCGTCACTAGGGGGCTCCCACATTAAGGCTACCACT
>JAOVVA010000031.1:6224593-6236978 GCA_028565275.1 Leiocassis micropogon
TAAAAAAAAATCATACAATGTGATTTCCGGATTTTTCTTTTTAGATTCTGTCTCTCACAGTGGAAATGCACCTATGCGGAAAATTGTAGACACCTCCATGAATTTCTAAGTAAGAGAACTTGCAAAATCATAGGGTGATCAAATACTTATTGACCTCACTATATATTTTTAATTTAAGGTAACAACAGGAGGTGTAATCTATCCCCGTGTGATCGATAACGCATCAAGATACCTTTTCGCTAATGGTCGAGGGGTGATGTTTTATAATTTTGTGTAACGACTTATAACTAAATATTGCCTTTGTCCCTTCAGTGTCGGTATAATAAAGGTGCTGGATTAGTTCGCGAACAATCCAAGTTAATAGAGTTCGATGAGATCCCGATGATGTCGCGGCCACCCGTCAATCAGGGACAATTATGGGAGTCTGTGAGATCATTGAAGATGGAAGCGGATAACTTTTGACCCGGTAGGTGACAAAGAGAAATAATAAAACTCGCACAAGTCACAGAAAGTGTTTCCCACGCTGCCCAAGCATATTTGCTGATGATTTTTAAAAAATTGTTACCAGATCGATTAACCGCTAGTGGACAGTTTCGGGCTCGTCCTGTCGCTCCAGTATTGGTTTTATCAGAGCCAGTCACTGAAATGCAGCGGATGCTTTAAAAAGAATAAAAAAGGGTGTATGATCGTCGCACAGAAAGATTATCCCTTTAAAACTTAAGCATCATGGATCAGTGCAGGCAACACAGCATTTATTTTAAAATAAATAAATATATTAATTATGCTGATGTTGCCTTTGGGTTTTCTGATATGTCATGTAGAACCAAAGTTATCATTACTTTTAAACGTGTACATTTTTACTGCTACCGGAATATTGGAATGAGGGTCCATTTTTAAGGGCTACGTGCTTTGTGTTTGTGAGGTTTTGTACACCGTCTTTCTGAAATGTAAAATATCACAAATAAATCAAAATACGGAGTTAAAGGTCATATGCATTTGATGTCTGCTGTATGTAGCAGACCATTTTTCGTGCTGGCGGTTACATGCCGACCTGTTCCGCTGGCTACCAGCTATTTCACACCTGTAGGATACACTGATCTTTACTGATATAATAAAGGAAAAAAAAAGAAAAGAAAAAATAGAGTAACAGATCAGGGAGAAGAGAAGAGTACGATGCAGTAGCTTTTGAGAACAAGAAAGCAGAGCGTACGGTGTGCACCTTAGTGCATTGGTGTATTTCTGAACACGTGATTGTGAACGTGTCCACTAGGGGGCAGAAAATGTATTTAGGATGAATAAAGGGAAAGTTGCTATAACAATTATAGGATTTTTTATAGTAAGAGCAATCTACTTCTGTAAACAGATGTTAATGAAACATTTACTGGTCGACTCAGAGCTTTGTAATGGTAAATAAGTTTTCTTCAGGATTGTCAACCTGTTTTTTTTTTCATTATTATTATTATTGTTTTGTGCTACTAACATGAAATCGATCTATAAATACCGCCATTACTTGCAGCTTGCTCTAGTATGATATAAAACTTTAGTGTGTGCCGTTCTAGGAATTGAATCCACTTTGGAGTGGAGAGATATCACTTCTTCACACTATCTAACAGCACACCCTTGCTTGTGATTTACTCCTTATAAACATTAAGCCTTTACCCTGTTGTGTTCGTGCAGATTAAACAATCGAAAAGCTATCGCGGTATCATTACTCTGAATCCGCTCATAAATCCTTGGAAAGAAAGCTCTCATAAGGTCAACATTTCCACAAGCAGACACACACACACACACACACACCCCTGGCCTCATCCAATCGGCGTTCTCCTGAAATGCGGCGCGCTCTCGGGATTTTGGCAGGCTGCGTGTCAGTTCGTCGTGCTTACCCATAAACGCTCGCTGTGTTTGTGTGTGTGTGTGTGTGTGAGCGCGCGTGTGTGTGCGCGTGTCTCTCAAAAGAAATATGCTGTACGACACATGCCTGAGCTCACACTCCAGTGATGGAGACAAACACACAAACAAGTAAATACTGCAGCAGCAATCAAGCTGCTCTCTCGCTTTTACACCACTACATCTCAGACATCTTTAAACACTGGACAGAATCTGACTCTAGACATGTGTATGGACAAACATGCAGGCAGACTCAAAGAAGCGGAATTGAATTTAAAATAATAATAATCAGCATAAATCTGTGAACTTTAGCCGAGCTTGTTGATTAATCATGGACGCCAAAAACTTGCATTGCCCTTCAAATTCATTTCCGCCGCTTTCGATTTAACCTGAGCCAGAAACAAACCCTCTGTATCCTGACCTCTGTGGCATCAGATCCCCTACCTGCTCCGCCGTCTGTGAGTGTGAGAGTGAGCGCGAGAGCAGAGCAGCTCCATCCAGAGTAAATCGGCACACTTGAACTATCGAACATGGCTACCGTCACAAGAAATAGAAAACGGATTCAAGCTGTATTGAGGCGGCGGATCAAAATAGGTTTCTCTCGCTTTCGAGCTCTTCTCTTTTTATCCCTCTTCTGTAGTACTTGGAAATCAGCGTGAAGCCTCAATGGCAGGCAGATGAAAGATTCCTCGTAAGCTGTGCAGCAACACATAAATCACAAAGAGGGGGAGACACAGAGAGAGTAGAAGCGAGCAAGCAATGAGAGAGAGAGAGAGAGAAGGAAAGAGATGAAGAGGGTGTGGTTTTTCGGGAACACGGTGCCTGCTTCTCATTTAACCAAACACTCGCGCATATAACACTGACATGGAGAGATTTTTTTGTTGTTGTTGTTGATATACAGTCATTATTCAACTCTGGCATTTTCTTTCCTTACTCTAAAGTATTCTTTTGCTAAGAAACGTTACACTGACGGGGCCAATACACAGCTCTCGTACAGGCATTAGTGTGTAAAAGTAAGACTAGAGGGCTTTTGGAGACCAGATCAGCAGACGTCACGACTGACCCGAGCATAAATGGCACGTTTATACTACTACTACTACTACTACTAATAATAATAATAATAATATAGTTATAGAATGCCTTGATACCCAGGGGCCGATTTCATTTGTATTTCTTTATAGTTTGTAGTTGATACGGTTTTCCACCACATTTTGTTACAATTCTGAACAAATAATATACACAGAGGAAATGTCGTGCTGTGAGAATAGTTTAAAACACACCCCCTGTGGATTATAGAGAAACAGCAGCATTTTCCCATCTCAAACGCAAATACAGTGGAACCTCGGATTGCGAGTAACGTGGTTTGCGAGTGTTCCGCAAGACGAGCAAAGATTTTTAATACATTTTGACTTGGAAAACGAACAAGTCTTGGTTTATGAGTACCGAGTATCATGTATCACGCATGCGCTTCATGTTTTGATGCCGAGCGTTACGTGATCACAACTGAGGCAACGGTATTTCTCTCTCTTGTGCTGCGGAATTGTGGATAATCGACTACCCTGCTGGGTCTTAGTGTGCGTCTCTTACTGGTATAATTAACATCCGTGCACGCGTGTACTGTTTACTCCAACACTGTGACAACGTGTGTCTGGGTAAAACATATTTTATTTTGTGTCTGTATGCGTGTGTGTACTGCGCGCGTGTAAAGCAAAAGCAAGTCTCATTAGGGAGGTTAAAGATTTATTTTCTCTCTCTGTATCAGCCTGATACAAATCTTTGTGTTTGTGCGCGTGTCATTGGACACCGTGCACCTTCACACACCCATCCACCCCCTCCTCCTCTCGCCTTCACACACAGACACAAACACTCTTTTCAATTCTTTTCAAAGGTAAAGTGCAGGTTATTTTTTTTTTTTACTTTACAGTAGTGATTCCATTAGCGTGCACTCACGCAAAATTTATTAGCGATGTTCCCTGCTAGTTCCCTGCTAAAACAGTCTTTCCCGTTAATGTGTGTGTGTGAAACTTAAATAAAAAAGAAAGAAGGTCTTTCTGAAATGTATCCGGAAGTGGAAAACAAATGTGATAAATGCCATGGCTCTCCTTGTCACCTTAGCCACATGTTTTTTCTGTCCTGAGCTGGAAGGTTTCTGGACAGGTTATTTTGCTATTATGTCATCTGTTCTTGGGGTAACTCTTCAACCTTGTCCTCTGATTGCTGATCGCTCACTTACACTTAATTCTACACAAAAGGATATCATAGCTTTCACATCCTTATTAGCGAGACGTCTATTATTGATGCATTGGAAGTCTGCTAAATATCCTACTATCTCCCAGTGGCTTAAAGATGTCGTTTTTTTTAAAACTTGAAAAAATTAAATATACGTTAAGAGGATGTACAGCCAAATTTTTCCACAATTGGCAACCATTTATTTCTTATTTTACTAGTCTAGAGGTACTGCCTGATTAAATGTATACCTGTTACTGTTGAATTTATGTAATATGTTTGGTGGTTGTCTTGAGCCGTGTGGGACGGGGGGGGCTTAGTTTTTGAGTGTTTTTGTTTAGTTGTGTTTTTTTAATATATAAATATATTTATTTAGAAAAATGAAGAACGTTAAATTGTATTTCTGTAAATGCAAGTACTGTATTGTTTTCCTTTTTTCAATAAAAATATTAGCAAAAAAAAAAAAAAAAAAAGGAAGGTTTACTGTGTTAGATAAGAAGAGGGAGGGGGGGTCTGATTCCTCCTCTCCTCTTACTTTAGCTTCACACACACACACACACATACAGTGCCTCGGGATTTATTTTTACTTTTTTGTTTTTAAAGGTCAAGTGCAGATTCATTTGTTTTATTTTTACTTTATATTTTGTATTAATAATTTTTATTTATTTATTTTTTTGGGCTGTGGAACGAATAATCTGAGCTTTCATTATTTCTTATGGGGGAATTCGCTTTGATTTACGAGTGTTTTGAAATCCAAGGTTTCACTGTACATATACACTAGTTGAAAAATTAATTTTTGGAATTTTTTTTTTTTTTTTTTACAAATCCACAAAAATAAAAGAAAAAATAAATAAATAAATAAAACCCAATTAGTATATATAACTGAAACGATTTCCCACGAGAGACCATTTTCATGCCTCACTGCAGGACGAAAAAATCCAGGTGGGTGGAGCTGGATCTGACCCGATTCGCCCCTGAGATGGCTCCTCCTACACTGTTTCAACCACCCTGAGGTATGAGGATATGAAAGATGAACCCAAACACAGCATAAAATATCTATAAGCGTTTCTTGCTCATAGTAGACGCTAAATATTATCCCTCTGTGCTGCATGGTTTATAAAAATGTGCTCCCTCCAAGACGACTTAAACGTAACCTTGTGTCCTGGAAGCTACACAAAAACTAATGATAAAGCATGCGCAATTAAGATGCTGTTTTCTACAACAGGATGTTGGTTAAGCATTGTTCTCCAGGAGTTAAAACCGAATGTTCCCATGTTTCTCAGTAGCATGGCCTCTTATCTTCTATCTTGGGATTATTTATAGCTGCTATAATGCAAGTGATGTAACGAGGACATGATCCATGGTTGTTCAACAACATTAAATTGTATCTATAAATGGATTAAAAAACACAAATATGTTGTAGGAAGATGAGAAAGACACTAATATTAAGGAAAGTATGGAGAGGGAGGGGGAGAGAGAGAGAGAGAGAGCCCACATCTCTTTCTTTCTGGCTTACCTGGTTTCTTCGACGTCGGCTGTTAAAGTTGCGTCGCACCAGTGTCTTATAGTTCTGGCTCTTCTTGGTCAAGTAGTAATACAGTACACAGTCTGAGACGCACTGCGAGAGAAAGGAGAAAGTATGAGCATGTCGCCGAGTGACAAAGAGAGAGAGATGAATGAAGGAGTTGTGCCATAACTGATTCTCCACTGATACGACTAATAAGTGCCTGTCTTTTGTGATAAGACTCTGTTAATGTGTGATAGTTTAATGGGAGGGCCCTCAGGCTCACATTCACTCCTAAACGTGAGGTCGAAATTCAACTTCGGGGGCGCTAAAGAGCCTGTAAGAGAACGTGTTAAAACCCCCTTTTTAAAGTTTATTTCAGTGACTAGTCAACTATAAGTAAATCATAACCTAGTGACAAGTTCGGTACTCTTTTGCTGTCAACTATCTGCAAGCTTGAGAAAATACAAATTCAATGGATCATCCAGCACCTCCTGAGCCCACAGTCCCGCTATTTCACCTACCCTGGAATTTCAATAGGATGGATGTCACAGTCCAAATCCCAAATTCTCAAGAGTGACATTTTAACTGTGATTCAAGATGATTTAAGAACTTAGTTCCCCTTAAGGGTGAGTTACAGACGCTCAGTTTCGCTGCATCAACATGTACTGAAATGGACCAGATTAAGGCGATACCGTGGACATGGAAGGCAGACTATCTACATGGTCGGAATGCATGGCTATCTACAAATCCCACTGCTGATTACTTTCCTGTTGTGTCTCACCACCATCATAAAAAAGCTTTAAAGAAATATCTTTACCCATCTTTATCACCTGCAACACGTGTGATTACCACAGACAAAAACCTGACGTGTTTACTCAGAAAACACCAAACTTTTTAATTTTTTTATTTTTAGTCACTCTTAATGCGAAAACATTTACGCATGGACCCATATGATGGGGGACTGCTTTTTCAGTGGGAAGAAACTATAATTTGAGTTTGCAAATATAATTCCACATAGTGAGCAAACTTACCATAGAACCTTCAGGAAAGCTGAACTTTAGAAACACAAGAACAGCCTGTCGGTTATAAAGTCACCACTATAACATGGTTTTTATGTTTCTTTCCTCTTAAAGAAACTCAATTCTTGTCCATGGCCACTGCAGATATGCTTCGAGATGAATGATAGAAAATAAACTGCGATCTAGAAAAATCAAGGGCACTTAAAAAGATGCGAGTATTACCCCTAACCCTTTAGAAGAGGAGGTCCGAGTGAAGTGGCAGTCCTGTGGGATCGGACCTGCTGGTGGGTTGTGTCTACAATAGCTGTGTGTGTGAGACAGAGAGACAGGAAACCTGCACAGACAGGAAGTTCTCACCTTACGTTCGAGATAAGTGGCAATAAGGCCAAAGTTCTTTGGGTGCTGCATAAACCTGCAAAGCAAACATAAAGCCAGTGTGATTTCTTTCATACAACAGAACAGGACGAGCTGATTCATTAGAAAAGCACACAGCAGGATAAACATCTGAAAGTAGGAAAACAATTATCGCGTCTGTGTGTGTGTTCGTGCATGCATGTGTGGTCTATGCCTCAGTCATTATTCCACCCAGGGTTTTTGTCTGGCCCATAAAAATGCTCTCCAGCCCACAGAACTCTCCATAATGTTAACCGGATCCGAGATGAAGCTGTATACACTCTTCCCTGGCTTTGCAGTGTGAGCGCTTCCACAATCTGTGGAGAGCGTTATTAGCTCGAATTTCCATACGGTGCGGCCAGGACACATTACTGCCATATAATATATGCAAGGGAAGGAGAATGCCATGCGAATGTGGGATTTAAACGCTGGTTATTCTGTGTGTGTGTGTGTGTGTGTGTGTGACTGCAGAAATATGCGAGACAGCGAGCATACAGTGCTGTAAAAAATTAAAAAAATATTTTTTAAAGGGATTTACCATCTCCCTGATGATTTTTTTTCTTTGTTTGAGTGTTTTTGCCATATTTGTCACACTAAATTTAAACAAATTTTATTATTAAACTAAAGATCACCCGAGTAAATACAAAATACAGTTTTTAAATGATGATTTAACTTATTAAGGGGAAAAAAGTTGTCCAAATCTGCTTCACACTACATGAAAGTCTGTATTCCATAAATGATGGAACAATTAATTTCACAATCTACCAAAAAAACCTGAAAGAGAATGAATGTCCGGCCATCGGTTTGTGTGTGACCACACGCTTAAGCACACTCGGGTCACGCAGCAGGACAACGATCCAGCAAGTCCACCTCTGAATGGCTCAAAAACAGATTTTAAGGTTTTGGAGTGGCATAGTCAAAACTTGGACTTGAGATGCTGTGGCATGACCTGAAACGGGCAGTTAATGCTCGAAAACCCTCCAATGTGGCTGAATTACAACAACTTCACAAAGAAAAGTGGACCAAAATTGCTCCACAGCAACGTGAAGGACTTATTGCCAGTTATCACTTAAACGCTTGAGTCCAGTTGTCGTCGAAGGGTCAATTACTTTTTCACCAAGAGCCAGGGAGGTGTGGACAGCTTTTTTACTCTTCATAACTTAATCATTTAAAAACATTTTGTTTGTATTTTGTATTTACTCGGGGGCATCTTTCTGTAATATTTAATTCTGATGATCTGAATCAATTACATGTGACAACTACAGCAACAAAAAAAAAAAAAAACTTTTACAGAGCACTGTGTAAACTAAAATCAACTGCAAGGTTTAATTAAAAAAAAAGAAGAAAAAAAGTGAGAAAAGTGAGAAAATTAAGTCAAGATGAGAAAAGAGCCGGTGCTAAACATTAGCTTACTAAAGGGAGACTGAAGAAAGGGGGGAGGGGCTTCCAGGGAGTGTCAGTTAGGATGTAAAAAAAAGGGGGGGAGGGAGGCGCTTTGTACGAGACATGACTCGGCATTTCAGTGATTATAAAATACTTCTAGTAGACTTTAACACTTTAAGACCTGTTATATAGCAGCTTGAGACAAATCAGACGACAAAAAAATATCTTAAGGGGCATGAGACGCAGTACCCCTGAACAGGGTGCGAATCCATTTCAAGGCAAGTATAGTAATGCAATTTAGACATGCAAACCCCATACATGCATAGATCCGAGGCGGGAATCACTTCCTCGGACCTAAAGGTACAAGTCTGCAGTGCTAACCACTATGCCAATACACAATGGACTGTAATGCTAATGAATCAGATGAAATCTCTTTGGCAAAAATCAAACATCAAACCCTGCCTATGATTCACAGCTCAACGATCAACAAGTGATAAGAACCTAAAGCCCATTTCCTCCCCCCATTTATACTCACTTCTCCCTAAAAATCTCCTTCTCGTGCTCGGTCCAGACGTTCATGAACTGGCGAGACTTGTAAACCTTCATGGGGTCGTCCATAAGGCCGTTCATGTTGATGAACTTCACACGCCTCTGCTCCGAGTCATACATCATGGGAGGGATGACTGATAGCTGCCTCATCTGCTTCTCGTTGTTCTGATGGATGGAGACAGAATGATCAGGATTTTGATGCATTTTTTTAAATCAAAGTAAGTTACTTTCATTAAAAAAAAATAATAATAAAATAACTATTTCATTACTGGATCAGTCTATTTCTGTGGCATTGTGCATTAACAGAGACCCGATCGACTGCGGGGAATGTTACACCAGTTGTCACATACAGATGGAGTCATTGCCACATAAAACTCGCCCTGAACACGGCAAATAAAAGTTCTGTTAAACATTAAGCACTTTATTGCTGCAGTCACAGCGACTCGCTGTTTTTGCAAAGCTTTCCTGGTAGATTTGGCTGCTACAGCACGCAACCAGTCTTGTCAGAAGACCTAGATAAATTAATAAAGCATTCGCTTCTTGCCAAATGCTCTTATAATAGAAATATAATCTGTGCAAAAACACCTCTTTAATCAAAGGCGTTTGAAAGTCAATATGATGGAATGGGAATATTGTTTGCGAGGGAAAGATTTATCGAGTAGACGCTAAAAAGAAGCACTCGTTCTCGTTACTTTATTGCATCAGGGTTTCCAAGACGCGCTCTCGTTAAGAGCTGTACTGTTAGAGAGCATCATGTATTTTGAAGGTTGTAGCTGTCAAATTGTCCTGCAACCGAGACTCCCATTTTTATTTTTTTTTATTTAAATAAAAACATTTATTTTTAAAAAGAGGAAAAAAAATAAGTCTTCAGACTAATAAAACATCTGGCGCCGATGATGAGAATAGACTTTTTGAAGTAAAAATATCAGAATATTCCTTTAAGGAAGTGACCGAGTTCCCTTTAACAGCAAATGTCAAGAGGAAGTCGATGATTCAAAGCAAACAGGATGATTAAGAGGATTCTGTGCACGTCCCAGTCCCTGACCTACCTCTTGTTCCGAGAGGCCATCTATGATTTCAGAGATCTCATGCTCGCTCCTCGCTATGGTAGCAGACAGCCCTGTCCCTCTTTGTCCCACCCTGAAAGACAAGCAGATGGATGATGAGAGAGAGCGTGAAAAATCCCACAAGCACATCATTAACAGTGAAAAAAAAAAAAAAAAGATGCATTGTACTCGTTCCTGTAACTCATTAAAAATTACATCTCCTTGATGAGATTTTTAAAACGAGACCTCGAGTCCAGACACCTTCCTCTAACGTGTAGTCATTGGTTCGTTTTAGTGACCCTGGGGGAGGGGGAAAAAAAAAAAAAAAAAAAAAAAAACTCTACTCGTAAGCGCTGCTACTCCTAACTATCCTCAGAAGCGTCCTAATGGTGGGAAGCTCCTTAGGAACCTTTGCTGGACAGCACTTTTCTCTCTAAACAATAGGTGTAACAGGTAGCTGAAAGTACCTGCGGGACAGAGGTTAGAGTCTGAATGGGAGGAAATATAGCCTGTGGGGAAAATAAACAGCGCAGAGTCAGGAAGAACTACTAAACTGACGTCAGGGGTCAAGTGCGAAGAAGTAGAAATGTCTTTGTTCAGGTGAACAAAATAAACCGTATTTAACAATAAACGGTTTTGAAGCAAAAAGGGCTCAAACAAACCATGTCAGTGTATAAATTTCCACTAAATTATATTTAACTGATTTACAATAGTGAACATTTTTTTTATGTTTTTATAAGTTCTGGGCAAATAAATATAAAACTAGCTTTTAACAGTTACTAATTCCTACAAGTGTGGTTCAAAAATAGTTTATTCAGACGTAAACAAAACTAATTAATTAATAACATCAGGGTATTTCAAATTATTGGAAAATGCAGAACTCTCTGGTGCAGTCCAAAGTTCGTCACTGCGCTCAATTCAGAGAAGCCCGACTACCCCTATACCAAGAATCACAGCAGACATGACCTCTGACCCCACCACCAAAAGACTCCTTATTGCTCGCCGGTCGGCTCCTGGCCTTCTATTATTTTTTGGAAATTTAGTACTTCAGAATTCAGACCGCCGCCCTCCCTTTCGTGTTTACATACCGAGTTACATCACGGCGGCTGAAACCCGTGTGCGTTTGTGTGTATGCGTAACCTCCTACGAGAGGCTTGTGTCCGCAAAACAAGTTTCCAGGCCAGCCTATTTTGAAATTTCCTGGAAGGGAAGCGTTCAGGGAATGTTGGGAATTCAGGACAAGGGTAATGGTGCTGGGCTGACCTTTGGAAACGCTCCTGCTGCTCGCGTTGCTTGCGGATCTCAGGGAATTGGCGCTCGTAGTACTCGCGCGTGCGACTCTCTTTGGCCTTACGCCGTGGGTTGTTCTCCATCCGCTCCACCTTCTTCTCCCACGCCTCCATCAGCTGGTCGTAGCGCTGGCAGATTTTCTGTTCCTGCCACACAGACAGACAGACATGATTTCAGGCATATTCTTAAATATGTACAGTTTCTTTTTTTCCCCCAACCACCAGCAAAGAATGCATTCATAATTTAATTTAAGGGGGAAAAAAGCCACATTTAATGTATTCAATGTGTACATGACATTGTTTAAGATTCTAGTCATGAATGTTCAATCATCCCACGGTTGTCCTTTTCTTAAAATGTTACAGGTCTAATTTTCTTCCCCCCCAAATCATACATGGATCACATTCATATTCCACCTGGCTATGTGAGTATCATGAGAAAGGTCAGGTATGAATTCACTGTGCACGCACACATCACTCCGGCCTCCTCTACTGCACGCTCCTCACACGTCTCTCGGTAGCGCTGTGCCAAGAATAGCTACAATAACAGCTAAATTTATGCATTTGGCCTTTTCTCACCCCCTCCACCTTAATCATGTTCGGCTGACGAGCTGCCGGCCGACCTCCAGAGCAAATAATCTCGGTGACAGAGACTTCATTTTTATCGCTACTAAAATGAGGAACTGTCTTGTAACATGTGCCGATCTTTCTCTTGATTTCAAGTGCGGATTGTTTTAGGGCAGACCTCCCTCCAGTCGTACACACGTGACCGAGACAAATTCGCAAAACATGAATGTGAATCCTGTGAAGATGCGGAGGAAGAAAAATAAAATAAAATAAAACAATAGAGCCAAATAGAGATAATGTGCAAAATGGCTTGTAATAAGAACGTGGCTTTAAATAGACAGAGAGCTAAATTTGCATTCGTAAAATGCCACCTTAACAAGTGACTATTTTGTTCAGGATCCAAAAATGTCTCGTCACTATGAAGCAACTTGAACTATACATTTCTCACACACACTCACACACTCACACACTCACACACTCACACACTCACACACTCACACACTCACACACTCACACACTCAC
>JAOVVA010000031.1:6239792-6249792 GCA_028565275.1 Leiocassis micropogon
CCATCCCAACATCAAACTGTCCGTCCATCCATCCATCCCAACATCAAACTGTCCGTCCATCCATCCATCCCAACATCAAACTGTCCGTCCATCCATCCATCCCAACATCCATCCTAATACCAAACTGTGCATCGTAATACTAAACTGTCCATCCATCCATCCATCCATCCATCCCAATAATCCACCCGAATATCAAAAACTGTGCACCCATCCATCCACCCATCCCAACATCAAACTGTCCACCCATCCCAACATCAAACTGTCCATCCATCCCAACATCCATCTCAACCCAACATACAACTATCCATCTCTATATCCAACAAACCAGTCATCTCAATATCATCCATCCCATTATCCAACTATTCATTCATCCCTTTATCCTTATATATAAAACAATTTATCCAGGTATCCCTATATCCAATTATTAATCCAACCCTATATCCACCTATCCATCCATCCCTATCGGGTGTGTCACATTATGAGCTTTTTTTTTTTTTTTTTTTTTTAATGAAGCGAACATGCTTTGCTTGTGTAGGAGCTTGCAGAGGCTCGCTCCCGGTCGTCAGTGCTGGATTATATTTCATAGTATGCACAAGGATCACCTTTATTACATAACTTTAATGTCTAGGTACAACGCGCCGATCATAGAACTTCTCATTAAGTGAGTGAGTGACCAAGAAACACTGATTCAGGTTAGGTGATGTTGGCATGTTACCAATACAGCACCAGCATAAATCTCTGATTACATTACAGCATGCATTTCAAAGGCCAGACCCGGTGTCACTGTTGCTCTTAGCAGCATACAACAGGTCGTTTTTGTTTTTTTCAAAAGCGTAAAAATGATTCGGTTGCTTTTGTTTGCTCATGTCAAGCTTCGAAAAAAATAAATAAATAAATAGATCTGTATGAATTACTTAAAGTAAAAGTTTGAGCAACAGAGTGCATTATAATATTTATTTCTTGTGTCTGTTTTTTTAACTAGCTAAGAGCCCGGCTTTCTTCAAAGGCAGCTCGTGACACGGAATATAAACACACACACGACTCTCAGCACTCATTTGCAGTCAAGTGAAAATGAATGAAAGAATGTGAAAGGAGGAAATATAAATTAAAAACCACATGTTGATGTTTGCATACATTGCAAAAAAAAGAGGATGCCCTGTGTGCCAGGGAAGGAACGAACAGTAACTTGTGTGTGTGAAAGATTGAGAGCGTGAGAAGGGGGAGCCGAGAAAATGCAAGAGAGAGAGAGAGAGACTGTTACCGCAGGAACAGTGTAGCATGACCTGCAGTGTGACTGATGCATCACCCAGTGAGCAGCAACAGCTGTTTAAATATGAAGAGACAGAGAAATGAAAAAGTGAGAAACTCGGAAATGGAAAGGCTAAAAGAAAGAGAGAGAGAGAGAGAGAGAGAGAGAGAGAGAGAGAACCAGCTACTGCAGTCTACACAACGAGGTTTTATGCATTTTTGACAACGCCATCAATTTAGTTCAGGCAGTAAAATACAGCCAGGGAGCAAGGCTTATTTAAAGTGTGGATTTCCTGCTCTGAAAGCCAAGACCAGATGAACTACAGTAACCCTGCAGCACAAGGACACGCACCTGGTTAAGGCTGCCTACTGAACGAGCTCCTGAAGTCAGCAGCAAGTCATTAATGTGCGTGGAATGAGGAACAGGGAAGGGGGGAAAAAAAACGTCGCATAAAGAGGAACGCTGTGATTGGCTTATCGTGATGAGGCTATATCATGTTCAACATGTTTCATGTCAAACAAATTTGTTTCCAGGTTACATTTTGAACATCAGCTCAGAGCCGTGACACAATCCTGATATTTCTCGGCGTGGCGGAAACCTCTTTACGCAATCACACATCGTTTACACTAGCTAATACTAATAGTAATAATAATAATAATAATAGCCCTGGTTGCTAGGCAACACTGCTCCCTTCCCATGATCTTCCACCCTCAATTATGATTCCCCAAAAGTCGTGGAAAAAATTTCCTACATTAATAATCACAGGTTTACATCAATGTGTGTACCCCAACGTGTTATCGTGTCCGTTGCACGAGGAATGGATCACAAAACCCACATGTTGTAAAACGGTTTCCGAGTCAGAGATCGGATCATTTTTCAGACCAGCTAAAAAAAAAAAAAAGGGAGACATATATAACTTCGCTCCTTATTTATTACTTAAAGTAAGAAAAAAAGAACCCTTAAAGTAAGAATTTTTTTCTGTGGTTATAAACTAAATCAATGTTCAAGTGTGAAATAAAATCTTCAAATAAAAAACTTTAATACACGGTTGTTAAATTGAAATGCTATATGTGACATGATTTTTTTTTTTACTGGATGTTTACCTTGCTCCAGTCTCTGTATGGCTGGTTTTGTGGAAAGCAGTGTTGCCAAATTGGTCAGTTTTCCAGTAATTGGGCTACTTTTTATTGTCTGGTCTAGAAAAATGCGTGTCTTTGGTGGATAAAAAATAAAAATAGCCTAATTGTAGTGAAAGTGAGTATGTGGCATATACTGTATAACTGAGCCACAGAATCTTGGGCTGCTTCTGCCTGGGCAGGATTTTCTCAGTGTGATCTGGCAACCCAGACAAGCAAAAAAAAAAAAAAAAGCATGAGGAAGAAAATGTGACGAAACGACAAATCAGTGTTTCAGTGAAGAAAAATACAGAATTTTACACCCAGTACTATATTGCACTTTTTAATAATTTTTTTTTAATTTAATAGTTAAAATGCGGGCCTAAACATATTGAACCTATATCTCGGCCCAACTTGGGTCCATGTACATGACTAGTTTAAATAGTAAAAACAACTGCATTAGTAATTGCCGATATGGCGACTTTTTTGTGGGAAAATGTTTTTATTAAGCGGTTATTGAATTAGTCTCCAGTGCTGATGTTTTCTAATAGTCAGGGTTAACACGTTAACCCTTAAAAGTCTTCGAATATTTGATGTCAATGCCTTGAAAACAATCATTTCATAAATAAACCGTTGCATAAATGTACCACAATGTTAGACATAACTATAGATGGATAGAAACTAAGATACATTGTTCTTTAACTAATTACTTATGAATATTGTGTTTTAAGACAAATGGAGAGCAGGTTGTTTCGATCTTGATGACGGTTCGTAATTACGAAAAGATATAGATAATAAGACATCTAACATAAACGCAGCTTCAAAACTTAAGCAACTGTAGCTTATTGTGTATCCGCAACACTTCTCTTATAATTCGTTTTCATGCAGCAAAGATATCCAATTCGTACAAGTTAACTGGCACAGATAAACCTCACACATTGTGACATCACACACACTCTCCTTCGTCCGCTTCGTTCCTCCTGCAACAAGAGCTTATATGTTTTTTTTTCCCCCTCTTGCTCTTGTAAGGTGTAATCCCCAATCGTGTGGCCCCCTAGGAAAGGAATTTACAGTCTTGCCAACTCTGTTGTGCCCTGAGCCTTTATCACTCTGCTTGTCTGCTTATACAGATCCCCCATAATGCTTTGCAAAAAGATTAAAAGACTGCACATGCCCGCATACAGAACCGTGTGTCCTTTAGTGTCAATCGTACTGAGCAGATATAACAAAAGCACAGACGCACACAGCTCCATGAGAAACAGGACTGGACTGTGATTTCTGTCCACTCGATCTAACGTTCGCTCCACTTGCCAAACGAGCTACAAAAAAACTGAAACTAGGACGTCTTTTCTGAAAGCAGTGAATGACGTGAGCAAGTGCCTCGTACTGTGTTGTGCCTCGTACCCGGTTCTCGTCGTAGATGATCTGGACGATGCTGCGGTGTTTGTGCTCCACGGGGGCAGGAGACACCGGCTTTTCTGGCTCCACCGGCTTTGCTGCTTCCTCCTCCAGTTGTTGCTAGAAAACACGAAACACGTTTCATCTCTAACACACTGAAGATTCAAGAAGAGCCAGTTTACAAATGACGTTTCTTATTATTATTCTTCTTCTTAGTAGAATCATTTGTTAATTCAAGAATCAACTACGCGCGTGACGTTATTCAATCTCGGGTGGCATTCCTCGCACTTTAGAAAGTGTTGTGGACTCACAGATCAGATCAGTGTGTAAACATTCTCGTATGTAAGGGGGAAAAAAAAATCTAAGGGCTAGATCTGTAAAGTGATGGGCGATGTCATGGGTTGGATAAGATAACCAACAGTTTTAAATATTCTAGCACGACTACCAAAAAACCTGATGCATTCACCTGCACGTTTTCCCTGACATTACAGAGAGAACTAAGATTCAGACTAAGAGTCTCTGCTTTGATGGAGGTTTATTGTTTCAATATAAAAATATATATAAATAAATAAAAAGAGAGAGAGACGACCAAAATGTAGCTACGGAAACTGCATGATGATCGACAGCCGAAGCGGCGAGCATTGATAACACACCACCTTGCTGTGTTCCTCTTGTTTCCGCTTAACAAACTCACTCTTGGCTGAGTGCTTAAATGCTTCAGGTGTAATGTGCCTGTGATATCCTGCTATAAATATAAATGCTTTCCTTACATGGATATGACGAGTGGATTTAAAAAGTATGTGTTTGGAAATAAAAAAACATTTAAAAATTAAAAAAAGAAACTGGGCACATTCCCACTGGACAAACTAGGAGAAAGGGGAAAATAAAAATAAAAAGAGCTGGCAGCTGAGTAATTCCTAATAAGGGTGGAAATCCAAAGGGAGATGGATGCAGAAAGAGTTTATTCCCTGACCAGGGACCAGGCACACGAAGGTGAGTGGGGTTTACCTATTAAGCCCTCAGGGTGGGCTGAACTGTGACTCACTGCAGTGCATCACTTGAAAAAACAAACAATACACTGTGAACTTAAATTTGCATCAATCGGTTACGGCTCTGTAATCGGACAGTTGGGGGTTCAAGCCCCAGCACCCAATGTTACCCTATCTGCTCCAGGGGTGGGGTATCCTGGCTGACCCTGAGCTCTGGCTGACTGACCTCAGGATATGGGGGGGGATATATAGTTCCCTGCGCTGTAAGGTACACGAGGCAAATAATCAAAAAATAATTTATGTAGTATAATAATGTGTGTGTGGATTTTGTTAAATAATTGCTACTCCAGGAAACACTGCTCACCTGCTTCTTCTTGAGTTTAAAGATCTGCTGCTCCACCTTGGCGATCTCGCGGTCCACGCGGTCCATGCTCTGGATCAGCTCCTCTTTGGAGAGCTTGGAAGGAGACGCGTCCTGCTCCTCCCCCATGGCATGAATCCCTCCTCCTCCTGGGGACGAAGCCTCCAGCTTCACGCTGAACTGCGTCTCCTGAGGAGGACACGGATTTCAAATGGGGACAGGGATCAAACCTAATGCAAACAAGGCTCAGTGAAACTGAAAATAAATAAAATTATTTTGCGAAATATCTGGTACGTCGAACGGTCGTGTTCCCACAGCACTCGTACTCAACTTCTACCTCCGTTTCATTTAGACACTTTTAACGCTGTCATATTTAAGGTGCCTAAAGTTATAAACCCTGTTGTTTCCGGCGCTTTACTTTTTGTAGCGAAAATGCAGTGAGGACGTAAGCACTGCAGAAATGAAAAAGTCAACATACAACAAAGTGAAAAGCAAGAACACAAAACTCAGCACAGATGACCAAAAACAAGTACACACAAACAAAAGAAACATCACCGATGCTTAGGTGTAAATTAGTAAATTACTTACTTATAATTATTAATAAGGATTAAATAAATATTTTTCCTTTATTATTATTATCATTATTATTATTTTTACTACTACTACTACTACTACTACTAGTAGTAGCAGTAGTATTTTTAGTAATACACATTATTATATAATTAAAAACACATTAGCAGAAGTGTTTTTAATGTAGTAGTAGTATTGTTTTCAATAAACACATTAGTAGTAGTATTTTGAATAAACAACACTACTATTAGTAGTAGTAGTATTTTTAATGTAGTAGTAGTATTTTTAATAAACACGTTATTAGTAGTAGTATTTTTAATAAACAACATTACTAGTAGTAGGAGTATTTTAATAAACACTATTAGTAGTATTTTTAATAAACAATACTTATTCCTATTAGTAGTATTTTTAATGTAGTAGTAGTATTTTAATAAACACTTCTATTAGTAGCAGTATTTTTAATGTAGTAGTATTTTAGTAGACACATTATTAGTAGAAATAGTAGTAATAGTATTTTTAAAGTAGTAGTAGTATTTTAAATAAAATTATTAGTAGTAGTATTTTTAATTAACAACACTATTATTATTATTAGTAGTAGTAGTATTTTTAATAAACAACACTATTATTATTCCTATTAGTAGTATTTTTAATGTAGTAGTAGTATTATTTTAATAAACACTACTATTAGTAGTAGTAGTAGTAGTATTTTAATAAAACACATTATTAGTAGGAGTAGAAGTAGTAGTATTTTTAAAGTAGTAGTAGTATTTTAAATAAACAACACTATTATTATTATTATTAGTAGTAGTAGTAGTAGTAGTATTATGTCACCTCAAAATGCAAGAAATTTAACAAATGCAATAACTCACTGTCAAATTAATCCAAGCCTAAGGAAGCAGATGTAAAAACAGCCACAGGATTTCCTCCCGATTGTGGCCACACTGAACAAGCTACTGTTCCGTTTTAACCATAATTCACATTTGTATTTAAACTTGGAAAGACAGAAACTAATCACAGTAACTCTACAGTGTAACTCGAGTGCGAGTGTGTGTCTGTTTGACACAGATATCTGAAGCGACACGTGTGTAGTAACTACTCGTGATCATCTGTATTGTATCTCGGTGTACCGACCTTCTTGATGTCCCCTGAGGTTCTCAGGCCATCCTGTCCAGGGTGTGACAGAGGCACGACGATGCTGGTGGGCGGCGCACGGGCCAGGTGGGGTTCGGCGGTGCCTTCGATGCGAGGACGCTTGGCGTCCAGGGCCTCGTGATCCGGCTGGGCCGAAACGGCGTGGAAATGCTGCTGCTCATAGCCGTGACGGCGCTCCGTAGGCCTGAGAGGCATAGACACAACTTTGAGAATTCAAGAGTTAAAGCCTGGGTTTGGTAGAGTAATGAGATTATTATTATTCCTACATGTGTTTATGTAATGTGGCGTGTGTGTGTGTTTGAGAGAGACCTCTCGGGTCCAGGATGGAATTCTGACAGCAATGAGGGTCGACGGCGCTGCTGCTGGTCCTGCAGGTGAGCATTACGGTATTCTGTAAGTGTGAACTCCTACACACACACACACACACACACACACACACACACACACACACACACACACACACACACGAAAAGTCACAATCAGAAAGCAAGTATACATATAAAATACAAAAAGAAAAACAGGAGTGCTCTTCTGAATAAGGGCCTACAAAGACATGAGGGTGAGAGAAGAAAGGTCACAATTTCACACACTATTTCACTCCAGGTGGTGGTGATGAAATAATAAAAGTCAATAACGCACACAAACCGTCCTACTGACATGTCTATTGTCTCCACACAGTCTGGGAATTACAACAGGTTTAGCACCCAAAGCGTCATGAGATAGCAGGTTGGAAATCAATGAAACAAAACCGGGCGACGTTAGAGGCCCGAGTAAGCGCGACTGAACTCATTACCCGAGGGGGTAAAAAGAGAGAGGGAAAAGAAAAAAGAAAAAAAAAAACATCACGGCTGGTTGGACGTCCTTGACTTACTGTTTAACGTACGGATAAATTCTCCTTGGTCTGCAATGCGGCGCAAATCATAAACACAAGGCAGAGAAAGGAAAATAAATAAATTTTAAAAAACGCCTTCCTGTAAAAGTCTCATTCTCAGAACTCTAATCAAATTTAGCAAATAAACTGCGAACGACCTTCAGGGCAAGCGGCCAAGTTCATAAGCCGGCTCGCAACTCTGCCGCGTCTCCTCTGCCCCGCTCCGGTGGCTTGCTGGGATTCGGGCGGGTGTCTGCTGCAGAACCGAGGAGCACAACCATGCTGTTATTTTGTTTTGAGTATTGTGTGTGAACACTTGAAGAAGACTAATTTCAATTATTAAAATAAAGGCTTAAAAACAATCCAAAAATACAAGCTTTTAAAAAGAGCACCGCTTCACACTTGCGATTTTAAAGTTTCAGGGTCATTGAGTTCTCGATCGATTTCTTAATTTCAGGGAAGACTCTTGACCTACAGATGGCAATTTCACAATGTCACAGTTAGCAGAAGTAGAAAATTCTCAAAAAAAAAAAAAAAAAAAAAAACAGCTCAGTAGTGCAATAGTCCTCAGTTTGGACTTCCAGCTCAGTGTTACATCACAAACTGTTACAAAGATTACAGCAGTGAAAGGGCAACGCTCACACTCACGACTGTGTACAAACATCGAAACCAATTCGAACTGTTTAACACAGAGAGAGAGAGAGAGAGAGAGAGAGAGAGAGAGAGAGAGAGAGAGAGAGAGAGAGAGTGAGAGCAGCTGGGGTTTGTTCTAGGCCATTCTGTAAGATTGAGGAATGTGCAGCGATAACCAGTTTGATTTATAACGTTAAAGCCCTGGCGCTTCTACATTTCTTATACTGAAGACAAAAAAAGCAAATAAAGAAGCCAGAAAACGTCGGGGAAACTGAGCGGAGTTCCTACATGAACAGCTGTGTGTGAATAATACAGTACGCTAGGACTGCCAGTTCTCTCACTCTTCCACTACATGTGTGTGCGCGCGTTTGCATACGCCCCGGTTTAAATACTTCACGTCTTGTGGAAGAAGAAAGCGGAACCTAAAAAATAAAATGATCAATCAATCAATCAATCCATGTACCACCACACTGATGCCAACGTTTTTTTATTTTATTATTATTATTATTATGATGATGAATGAATGAATGAATTAATTAATTTATTTATTTATTAATTAATTAAATAGAAATTTACGCATGTTTGCAAATTGGCGGTGCAGTGGTTAGCGCTATCGC
The DNA here is from genome assembly GCA_028565275.1 of Leiocassis micropogon. Taxonomy (NCBI): domain Eukaryota; kingdom Metazoa; phylum Chordata; class Actinopteri; order Siluriformes; family Bagridae; genus Leiocassis; species Leiocassis micropogon. Next base: position 6,248,748 of record JAOVVA010000031.1, read on the forward strand.
TTTGCATCTCCAGGGTTGTAGGTCGATTCCTGCCTCAGGTCTGAGTGCATGGAGTTTGCATGCGTTTGCTGGATTTACTCAGGGTACGCTGGTTTCTTCCCACAGTCCAAAGATATGCAGATTAGGTTTCCAAATTGCCCTTTGTGTGTGTGTGTGTGTGTGTGTGTGTGTGTGTGTGTGTGTGTGTGTGTGTGTGTGCGCGCGCACCCTACAACGTAGGTGTACCCTGCATCAAACCCAAAGTCTCTTAGGATTGGCACCTGACCCCCCCTCCGTGACCTGGATAAGTGTTGTAGAAGACTGCTGTTCCTCTACAATCCTGCAGGTGGTGCACTCTAAACTATTCACACAGCACAGCGCGGTATGAGTAACAAGTAGGAGTCCCAAGTTTGTTTAAAATCATAAAATCTGAGGGGGGAAAAAATATGTAAAAACCCAAAATCGAATCAGAATGGTAGTACAAATTGAATTGGCACCTAAGTATCATGAGAGTATCGTATAGAGGAAGGGGGTTTTACATTAAAACCTTTCAATCCATCATCAGTCCTAAAAACAATGTGCTCTATGATAAATCTCAAACTCATTTCTTTTCACACCTTTTAAGCATAATCAGTTTCCATGCCACCGAAACACAAAAGCCGTAATGCGCTGGAGCTCTCACTTCAACCGGATACAGCGCAAGAATTTATCCGGTTTTCATTCGCACCCGCGGCGTCACAGGCTTTAATGAACTCGTTCGAGTGACGTGCTTCAAACGAATCATCAGTGCGTCTATGCTCATGCTCAACACTATACGTTTCCCGACTCTGTGAAACCGGTCAAACTTAACCCAGCAAGTGATCCAGCGTTAGATCCGATACAGACACGCATCCTGCGAGAAAAATAAATGAATAAATCTTAACGAGCTCACTTGACAATTTGAAATGTAAAAAAATTGCATTTTACAGGACAGATGTTTTACTCGTACTTTGATTTTCCAGCCTCACAGCATTCATTTGTTGTGCAAAATTACAACGCCCAGACCCAGGGATGATAGAAATAACAT
>JAOVVA010000031.1:6257732-6268614 GCA_028565275.1 Leiocassis micropogon
TGTCTCCTGATCTGAACCCAATCGAACACCTGTGGGGAATTCTGAAGCGACAAGTTGAGCATCACTCTCCATCCAGCCTCTAAAAGAAGTTATTCTTGAAGAATGGAAAAAAAAACAGATGTTGAAATATGTCACCAACTTGTTCATTCCATGCCTAGAAGATTTGGTGCTGTCCTTAAAAATCATGGTGGTCATACAAAAAACTAGATGTAGTAGTTTTTGTTGCGGAGTGTATTCATTTTTGCTTCAACCAATTTTGCTTCAACCCAGCCTTGTGAAAATTTTGGAAATTCTTCTTTTGTTCATTGAGCTACTGATTAAATTCGTATTTTTTAAAGGGGGTGTACTCATTTATGCTGAGCACTGTATAAGACGCTCATTGACACCCTGCACATGGAGGGCAAGACACAAAAAGTCATTGCTAAATAAGCTGGCTGTTCACAGAGTGCTGTATCCAAGCACATTAATAGAAAGTTAAATAAAAGGAAGAAATGTGGTAGAAAAAGATGCACAAGCAAACATGGATAACCGCAGCCTTGTGAAACGAAGCCCATTCAAGAATCTGTGTGAGATCCACAAGGAGTGGACTGCAGCTAGAGTCGGTGCTTCAAGAGCCACCACACACAGACGTATCTAGGACACGGGCTACAACTGTCGCATTCCTTGTGTCAAGACAGTCTTGAACCAGAGACGACTTGTCTAAGCAACCTTTTTGTCCTTAGCTCAGTGGACCAAAATCCTCTTACCAGATGAAAGCAAATTTTGCATTTCATTTGGAAAAGGGGAGAGGAGTGCCACACAATCCACGTTGCTTAAAGTGGGTCAGTGTACAGTTTGTACAGTCAGTGGTGGTTCCGGTCCGAGTTCAACGCAGCCGTCTACCAGGAAGTTTTAGAGCACTTTATGCTTCCCTCTGGTGACCAGCCTTATCGAGATGCTGATTTCATTTTCCAGCAGGACTGGTCACCTGCTCACACTGCCAAAAGTACTAATATCTGATTTAAGGACCGTGGTATCCCTGTGCATGATTGGCCAGCAAACTCGCCCAAACTAAACCCCACAGAAAATCTATGGGGTACCATGAAGAAGAAGATGCGAGACTCCAGACGCGACAACACAGAAGAGCTGAAGGCCGATATCAGAGCGACCTGGGCTTCCATAAACCCCAGCAGTGCCACAGACTGATCGCCTCCATGGCACATCGCATTGCTGCAAAAATTTGTGCAGAAAGTGAGCCACGACCGAGTATTGAGTGCTGTACATGTTCATACTTTTTAATAGTTCAACATTTCAATGTTATACTCCCTTTCTGTGAGATACTGAACTTTGGGTTTGTATTAGCTGGTAAGCCATAATCATAAAAATTAAAAGAAAATATAGTTCCAAGCAACGATGACCGGGCCCAAGCACCCTGTGCCATCACCCCTGGGTATACCACACAACTTGTGTGTTTTGAGAGTCTGTTAAGACCTACAAAAAGCTGCACACGTCACACACTATATAGGGCTGATGTCAGCTTTCGCCCTAAATATTTGTTGAGCGCGTTAGTGTGTGTCTGTCTGTGCGTGGCATGCGAGGGTTAGTTTGTGTGAGAAACAGAGAGGTGTGTGTATATGTGTCAGTCTTTGTGTGACAAGTAAATATGTTTGTGGTGTGTGAGTGTGTTAACATTTGTGTGATGTGTGTATGTGAGACATGTGACTTGTTAGTGTGTGAGATCCTGCATGCATGAGGGAGTTGTGAGTGTTAACATTTGCGATGCATGTGCGCGAGTGAGTACGAGTGAGTGTGTGACAGTGTTAACATTTGTAATGTGTGTGATGTACGAGTGTGCTTGTGTGTATGAGAGTGTCAACATTTGTAATGGGTGTAATGTCCGAGTGTTTGTGTGCGCGTGCGTGTTAACATTTGTGATGTGTACATGTGTAGAATAGGCCGCAGATGCTGAAAAAAAAAAGCATCATGCTATGATGTCACTGAACGTGCCACTCAATATAATGTCGCACAGAAAGTTATTAATCACTTTTCAGCGTATGTTTAAGGCATCATCACGGCTGACCCGTTTGAGATCCCTCTACAAATTTTGCATCCTCTATGTCTTTGCCGTTCGTATAAATTCCCTAGGAGGAGTATATAAAAATCCATCGGGTGCGTTTTGGCAAATGACACAATAACTGACTGGAGCCCAGGACATGCAGTGTGAAAGTTGTCCAGCTGATAGAGCTCTAAACGTGTACCGAGTTTCACGTGCAAGTGTGTATGAGCTATGCAGCACAAGTCTCTCGTGTGAGGGCCCCCCGAAGGCCCCAGGCCATGCGACTCCCAGGCATCCTAACGGCAGCAGATTCCGACCTGTCTGCCAATTTTTATGAGTTTTGAGCATGTTAAGACCCAGATATTTTATTATATATACACATACATACATATACACATACACACACACACACATATATATACATGTGAACATATACACAGATTTATTTCTCCTCCAATGCTTTTTCAAAATTGTTTTAAATTGCATCATTCTGTGTGGCGTTCATTGTGGACAGCAAAGAAAGGGTTTCATTGTACAGGGGAAAGATGTGCCTTTACTGTGCATATGACAAGCTGAACTTGAAAGCAAACGTCTTAATGAAGGCCTGATCTTAAATAACAGTCAGAACGATTCTCCAAGCAGCTGTTACAAAAAAATCTATAACACTCCATTTCCTACGAAACACTACAATGACAAGAAAAAAAATAAAAAGAAGATTAAATCTTCAACTGCACTATTTATTTCCATTAGGCTACTTCCCACTTCCCAAAGCTGAACATACATCTTACTGAGAAATATTTTAGTTTTTTTATATATAAAAACAGCAGTGTGCACTGTGTTGTAAACCATGGCTAAAGTTTAGTTACCTAACACAGTAAAAAAAAAAAAAGGTAGACCGGCACAGATCTACTGCTAGCCTGGATTTCCGCCTCAACTAAATGCAAAAAACACACACCCCACTCCGTCGGCCGCTGCTACTTTTGTTAGACTACTGCCGTCTGAAATATTCCTAGTCAACAGAACAATATGACCTTGCAGTGAAGTGACTCCAGTACAGCTTCACTATACAGTGAGAACACACCAGTGTTTCAATCTAACATGCGGTTTTCCTTTTATGGGATTTGTTGGATTTTTAATACCCAGCCATAAAGAACCATTTTGATCTTGTCATAAAATACAGACACGGGACGCGATAAGCACAGGTTCACTCCCTGGTGTCACGAAATGAGCCGTGTGGCTATCAACCGGTCACATCTGATATTCAAATTATTAGGAAGAGACACTTTTGCGCCATGTTCGCACTTGCAAGCACTCGTAGGCGTAAACTTAACAGCGATTTTATATTTTTTAAGGGGGAAACACTAACGGGTAAAAATGTAAATGCTTCGAACCTAGCAACACAACCTCAGTGTTCATGTACTCATCGGTAAACCGCTTGTTTCTCTCACAAGTTACATACCAGGCTTTATACGTCATAGCTTTGTTTGCAGATAAGGAAATTTTATTAAAAAAAAAAAAAAACTTTATACTTGTAACGCCTCTGTGCATGTTGCACATGTTAACTGTGCACACACAGTTATGAGTCTTTCTTCCATTTTTTTCCTTCCTCATGTCAAACAGTAAACGACTCTCTGCAGGTAAGAACTCCAGACAGTCCTGAGGTGAAGAAACATCTCTCACACAAAACAAATTCACTCACAAATTGCACAGGACTCATCCAAGACATCATTCGAGGCTGCAGAGGCTTTAAAAAATTGTATCTAATTTACAGACTTCGACAAAAGTGATGAAATCTCCATATTTACATTCTGGCATTTGACAGACACTCATATCATAGTTTTTAACTTAAGTGCTTAAGTTTCCATCACTGGATAAATCCTTACACTGGGTTACTAGGTTAGTAACCATAAGTTAGGTACCATCAGCCAAACACTGTTTGGAAGGGTTTTCTTTCTGTTTTTCTGGTTGGGAGATTTACTCAAATATTGAAGAAACAGATAGGTCTTAGATCGTCCTTTAATCCGGCATGTACACAAAATTAACAATGGGAAGACGGACAGGTTAGACGTCTCAGAACTCAATAAATTAACTTTGGCAGTGAGACATAATATAATTAATTATTATGGCATTATTTGGCAGATACCCTCGTCCAGAATCACTTACATTTTCATCTCAGTGTACAGTTAGGGTTAACAAAAAAAAAACTTGATATCGATTCAGGATATTTATAAAAATCATGATACTTACAGAATTGCAGTATAAATCGAATCGGCACCTAGGTGTCGTGATATTGCATCTGGTGGTGTAGTATATATGAGCAGAAACGCTATTTAATCACTAGAGATTTATCAGTGGCTCCGCCCACATGCAGATCGGATTAGCTCGCTGCCACTCCCCGTGCTACCCCAATGTTATCTGCCCCTGATGTCATCAGATATATTATTACCTCACCGTATGAAATAAAAGGTGATGATGCTCTCTACTAGATTTTGCCCAGATTACCATTTTTAATCTTTTAAAGAAATAGTTTAACGATTAATTAAAATTTAGCCCGTCGCTCATAACATTCGTTTTCTCACTTAAAAACCAAAAGGGTAGCGTTTAAACAATACAAACTAACTTCAAATACAATAGTTTAACATTTAACTATAAATCAAATTAAGCAAAAAAAAGTTTTTTTTTTACTGAGCAACACATATCTCAAAACTGTAAACAGTTCAGAGTATACCATCTGTAGGACAATTAAGACAGTGGCATTTTACCATCCGCTTTAAAGCCTCAAAACTCAACTTGACATTAAGCATGCGGGTTGAGTGGCTGCAAACGCGATTCTCAAATAATTAGTGCTTAATAATGTTGTGTAAAGTAGAAAGTGAAGTGCGCATGCGCGGGAGCTGTCACAACACTGTAGATGGACGGAATTAACGTTCCTTAGCACATTATTCGTAACTCCTTTAGAAACAAAGAAAAATAAACATTTACAGAAATAAGGCTTTAAGGATTTAAAATAAACATGAAAATAACCTTTAAAATTTGCATTAACAAGTTATATAACCAGGCAATTTATGCGTTACCGTTAAAAAGAGCTCGCTTTCCTTAACGGTTAACATTAACATCAAACACATCAACTCCAAAGTTTCCTTCGTTTTTTTTAACAAAACATTTATTTATTTTTCCCCCGACCATAAAACGGATTGCGCGCGCACACACACACACACAGAGCAATGCAAAACTGACACTCAGAAACAGAACAGCTCTGTACATTTAATACGTTGAAAGAAAAATAAAATGTATAACGAAATCCTAACCGTTTGGCAGTTTTGCTTTCTCTCAATTATATTAGCAACTTGGCTAACGTTCACGCTAGCCATTGTTAGCTAGCAGTCAAACAAGGAAACCCGTGATTCTCCGCTACAACCCCGTGCAAAAAAGACCCAAACATTGGTCTCTAAGGTTTAGCATAAACACTTTATGAAACGCTAAACACGCTGTTTCGGTGAACACTGCGGAATAACGCAGAAATGGTCAGCTTCCACTCTGGACATTTCACCTTCCTGAAGCAGGCCGCCATGTTGTCACACACGGCTACCAGGCTAAGCTAACCTCAGCCAACAACACAACTACGCTTACTGTTAATATACACACACAAGACTGCGGGTTTTATACACAAAGGCAAGCGGAACACCAGAGAAAAAAAAAATCAAATATACCCCAAAAACTCACCTCATTTCCATGTAAACGCGCCGACCGGTTAAAAAAGACACACACAAACTAATCTGACTAAAATACGCTTTTTATTCCGCCTCTGACGGACTGCGCGAGCGCTGCAGACACTACTGCTCGGCACACATAAACCTCAACGGTATTATTTGTCCTGGAAGCACCAAAAAAATTAAACCCTATTCTTTTTTTCCTTTTAAAAAAGCAACATACGCATAAATATATAATTCTCTAAAAATATATATTTTTAAAAAGTTATATTTCGAAGAATGTTCGAGTCGACACTTAAACAGCTAAATTAATCAATTTTATGTACCAGACAGGATAATCTGGTGTTACGTTGAAAGGATTCCCCTCCGACGGCTTGATGTTCCTGCAAGCCTTCCCCACCCAAACCTTTAAAGTATTTTTTTAGCTAGTGCTTTATAAGAATATAACTTGTGAAATACATCATTTGAAACACGAATTTTAAGATTTGCTATTGAGATAAATTAAAAGATTTTTTTTCAAAAGTGACCCACATGCAGTTACATGTGCATACGATTTAATATACTATATATATAATCGTATATATATAGATAAAGTGATTCCGTTTATTTGTATAAGAAATAAACAACAAATATTTTTATTATAATACGCAACCAGATATATATTTTCGCATCCTGCGTTTACGCAGAACGATTATCGTTTAGTGGAACCTTCAGTAAGAGCCTGCTGTTCTAGCCCGGATTCTTTTATGAGCCGGCAGACATGTTTGTTTTGCTTTCTGTCACTCTTTGTTTCCTTGGTTACATTCTGTGGATAAAACTGATATATTGTAGATTTAATCGTATATGGCCGTCGTCAAGAAACAACATTTTGCCTTCTGCGAAAGATGTGAACTTCTTGCCGACTCCCGAGGCGTCTGGTTTGCCTAGTACGACTAGTGGAAATGAAGCGCGCGCGTTCGAGGAAGCGCGCGTCCTGCTCATCACGGCGCATCCTGATGACGAGTGCATGTTTTTTGCGCCAGCGGTTTTAAAACTGACAGAATCGAGAGCAGCAGTTTACCTGCTGTGTTTATCATCAGGTACGTCTCGGTGTAAAGATCTCACAAGCACGGAAGGGGAAGTACTTAAAAGTTAACTTTGTAGGCAAGGATTGGTTAGTTTCTGTCCTGTTACCATAGCAACAGGTCAAACATTTCGTCATAATATATAAGCACGCATTCAACCTCAGCAAGATAAACCTATTGATTAAAGTATGCATACACATTTATCTTGTTATTCATTCAGTCATCTTCGGGAGACGCTTATTCTCCTGTTTTGAGTATCTTAGGAACACTCTACACACTCGCTCGCATTTAATGCAAGGATACAGACATCATTTTTTTCCACCCATCATCACGAATGGTGCTGAGCTGCAGTGACCTATGATGTCACACAGGTTTAGCACACACATATACACACGATCATTCACACCCTGTTGCCAATTTTGGAAAGTCAATTAACCTAATCTGCAGGTCTTTGGACTGTCGGAGGAAACCGGAATACTCTGAGGAAACCCTTCAAGCACGGGGAGAACTTGCAAACTCCATGCACACACATCCCGAGGCTGGAATCGAACCCGGACCCTGGCGGAGCTAGACGAAAGTGCTACCCTGTACGCCTGCATGCATTTACAGCAATCTATCATATGTGTAGGTTTTTTTGGAGATGGGAGGAAACCAAATAAAAGTGAACAAACAAATGACAGGGACAACTCCACATCTGTCCATCCCCTTATTATTGTGAATGATGCTCATCTGCTGCGACATACACCTGTGACGTCATACCATCGGTCATGGCTGTAAGAGGAAGTTACGTTGCTGAAGATCTCAACATTCAGGCGCATTCAAAAACGTCAATCCTACAGTGCATGTCTTCGGACTGTAAAAGAAACCTGAACACCCTGAGGAAACCCACCAAGCACAAGGAGCAAAATTCATGCACACACAATATGATTCAAACTCCCAAACCCGAAAGTCTTAGGCAGCCATGTTCACAGCTGCAGCTTTGAAGTTGCTCTGACCCGGTTGGCTAACCATTACATTTTTTTCTCGTCATTGGTAGAAGGGTGCTGAGGTTGGAACTGCCAGGCAGGAGGTCTAGAGGAAGACCAAAGAGGAGATTTATGGATGTAACAATACATCATTACAATGGCATGTAGAACTTAACCTTTTTTCCCCCCTTAAGTTGATGTGTTGAATACAGGAAAAAAGTGCAAGTGTAAAGATTTTTGTGACGGCTAGATGAGTTGGTCACAGCAACTCCTAAACTACAGCTCTTGTGGCGAATAAACGAGATAGCCAATTGTCAGGAAGTGCGCAGAGGTTTTAAAACTCCGGCGTCTTATCACGTCTCATTACAGTGTCAGTGATGGTCCACCACCTGAATAAGATCCGGCCCCTAAATCAAATACTGGGAACATGACACTATAATCAGCTCAAAGTTATATTATACAGCACTCAGGATACAGTCCGAGTTTACTAAAATGGCACCCATGTGTGTTACTATACAGTTGTATAAATGATTGCATTGTACTACGGATTGTGTAACTCAGGGAATGATGTCATATCAATCTGTCTGTTATATTCAGGGAATTACTACAATCAAGGCCCCCAGCGTAAAGAGGAGCTGCTTGACAGTTGTGCCGTTTTGGGAATCCCTGCTCACCGAGTCGCTGTTATTGACAACAAGTAAGAGCAACGACACTTTCTGGAGATGTTTACCTGCATGGGTTAGCTGTATCAATCACATCGTATTCAAGTGACCACAAGGAAGTATTTGAAATTGATGCTAAAACTGTAGCCAGATCAAATCAGGGTAAAGGATTTTTGCCAAATTGGAGCGCAAAAAAGATAAAGATCACACATTTGCTTCTGGTAGAGGTTGCTTTTACTTTATGTCAAATGGAATGAAGTAAAATTTTGACTTGTTAGTTAGGGAACCTAGAAATAAGACCCATAGGTGTGGTGTCTGTTCGTTAAAACCTCAGGAAGTTTATACAGTAATTTCCTGTATGCTGTTACCACAGAGATGTCCCATCCACTGGAATATTTTTCTGTGGTAAAATTCTGCTTTTTCTCAAAGCCTCTTTCTTTTGAACACCTTATTAAGTACTTTCTTCTCAAGATGCTCGCTATTGATTAAAGAAAACACACCAATCAGCCATATAATCACCACCACCACTTGGTAAACTCAACATCACCAACTATACACAAGCAAACTAGTGACAGGATCATGGGCACTCAAGGGTCACCCATGCCTGCGGGGAGCAAAGGAAAGCCCGCCCTGGTCCAATCCCACAGAAAAGCCAATGAAGCACAAATCAGTGAAAAAAGGCAATGCTGGGAAGGAAAGAAAGGCACCAGAACGCCCAGCGCACCACAACCCGCTGCACACACAGGGCCCAGCGGGCAAAGACGAGTCATTTTATAAACACTTTATGGGCCACCAAAGATCTTGGAAGCGGAGCTTCTTTTAAATAAAAATGTTAAACCCGGCAATGAAAGGTTAATATAACCTAATGCACTTTCAAACACTTATTGTGGAGTCTGTGCATCAAGAAGGATGTACAGCTCTATCTTAGACTTTTGATTTCATGCCCGATTAGGAGAAGGGAGCCCAGGGAGAAGGCTTCAAGCACAATCGGAACAGACACAATTCAAGCACAATACCCGGAACAGGGTATTATCCAGTCGATTCCGAGATGTGTGGTTAACCTGATGGATGAGATTTAAGTCTACTCCTACATCTCTGAGCTCTGACATCAGAAATAAGAGATGTACGAACTCGATGCTCGAAGTAGTTAAGGATTTACAATACAATTAACAACACATGAGCGTCAAAGCTGCCCCATTAGACTAATCGAGTGTCTCCTCATCCTTTACACGAGTATCTGTTCTCATGGCTCACGACATTCCTTCTGCCTTCTCCCTGAATAAACAGTGAGGCTCAAGCGGTGAGCGGTGAGCTCCTACCCCTCACCTCCCTCCTAAGGTCCCTGCAAGCAGAGCCATTAAGGGTCTACCATGCTGGGCACGGACCCTCCCCTTCTCCCTTGGCTACCAAAAGAGCAAACAGTGGTCAGGCTACAAATCAAGGCCGTCCATTCGGACCACAACAGAGCTTTAGAGCAGTCGGGGCTGATGTATTAGCCCCCTCTGTCACTGGACCCATTAACACAAAAGTGTCTCAGAGGAGAGGTTGTAGAAGTCATGACTATGAGATCTCAAAAGGAGAGGAGATCCCCAGGGCACTGTTCAAGTCCCAAACAGTGGGATATGAACTTTTTTTCCCTTTGTTAGTGTTAATTTAAAGGAGCAAATTCCTACAAGTCTTGAGACTATTCCTTTTTTTTGTCGAATCATAATTCATCCTGTAACTTAAGTGAACCAGAAATTATACCCTGGTCTTCCCAAGAGCTTCTTTATCGGATAAATCCTCGTTCCCTAATCTGCTCGAACAAGAATGATGTCATGCTTTGGCTACGGTTCAGATTTAGAAATCGGAGGCTGAAACAGACGCCCAAGATCACCGGCTGCTGCTTTAAAGAGACCCGACAGGTTTATTGCCCGAGGTTAGGGTTTCGAAGCATCAAGCCGCGTTGAGAAAGGGGGCAGATCACTTTTTGATGATAAATCTGCTGAGGATGGAAGAGTGGAATGATCCTGGTTAAACTAGACAAATTCATTTAGATGGGATACAGTAGGTCTGACTTGTCAGTTACTCAGGAACTTTTTTTGACCTAGAGCAGAACTGTACTATATCGGAAAAATGGCATTTGGGGCGTTTAGGGTGAATTTCGGATATGGGATAAGCACGAACCATAAAAGGAACGTCAGATTTTCTGGCCCGAATTTAGACGTTTTGCCTTTTTTTTGTGTGTGTGTGTTTCCCCGTGGCTTTTTATATACCTTTAATTTACAGCCTGTCACTAGCTATGGTTGATCTCTTCAGCTCAGAGTCAAATGTTCTAAGAATATCACCTGATATCCTGCCAAGAAATGTGCTATGGAAGCAATTATATAAAGCAGCTGTGTGTGTGTGTGTGTGTGTGTGTGTGTGTGTGTGTGTGTGTGTGCAAAGCAAAACTCTGCTGATTAAT
>JAOVVA010000031.1:6292337-6302838 GCA_028565275.1 Leiocassis micropogon
GAAACGCCTGGTTTTAGACCACAATAATTCATTAGTATGGTGTAGGGCCTCCTTTTGCGGCCAATACAGCATCAATTAGTCTTGGGACTGATATTATTGAGCTCCAAAGTGGCTGAATAATATTTAGATCTGGTGACTGTGCAGGCTATGGGAGATGTTCAACTTCACTTTCTTGTTCATCAAACCACTTGTTGTGTGTATTGGTGCGTCATCATCCTGATACACGGCACCGCCCTCAGGATACAATGTTTGAAAAATTGGGTGCACTTGGTCCTCCAGAATGGTTCAGAAGTCTTCGGCAGTGACCCGCCTATCTAGCACAAGTATTGGGCCTAGGGAATGCCATGATATTGAAACAAAACAGCTAAATTATAACATTCATGGGTAAAGAGACAGTTTTTTTTTTTCAGCCAAGCCTTTTTTTCACTGAATTTACATGAGTCTTAATGGATATGCAAGACCAGGGTGACACCTGGCTTCCCCAGGACTGATGTTTCAGCTGGTTTCTAAAACATTCATTAAAATGAACAGTCACAGCAAATAATATATTCAGGGTAATTTTGTATTTATTTCAAGCACAGCTGGTGGAGTCCGGAGTGAAATGAACCAATATTCATCCAGGACCATGGTACGACATAAAAGAGTACAGAGATTTTATAGACCTGACCTCAAAACACAAAACAACAAATTTCAAGGTTTTTTTTTTTTTTTGGCCGCTTTTCAAACCAGTTTCTTGACAGCTGCAAACAGAGTAAAACATCACATGCCTTGCATTTCCAAAGAGTGCTTTGCTTCCTGATTTGCCATCCATTTTGCACAGCACACAGTCGTTCTACTGATATATGACAATAGTTTCCCGGGTTGCTGAAGCATGAAGCCCTTATGTCGTATCATGATGCAAAGTGGGTACAACATATTTTTTTTAGCTAATTCTAGAGAGAGAGCTCATGGACAAAAAAATATATATCAAAATATAATTTTTTTTACTACAGTTTAAGAGAATACGTTTGTTTATTAGAGATGTGGTTCAGGATTCATTTGTATCACAGTTCATGTGTCGACACATTGACTCTAAATTATTATTCTTATTTTTATAAAATTTTAATTCATGCATTTGTTTTCAACTACGGTGACAATATGTTGCAGTTCCTTTATAATCCTATGTACTGTAGTATAGTGATATACTACAGTACATATATAGTGAAACGTACATAAAGTTATGCTAAGGACGTCACGCTTCTTAGAACGATGCAGCAATTAGTTGAAATCAGAATAGAGTCACTGACATAAAATTTGCGTGTGAATGGAACTCATGGCATGTGTGGAGATAGGAATCGGTCCTTATTATTATTATTATTATATTATTATTTTGCACCTTACTTAAATGGAAACTAACATTTATTCAACAGAATTTTTTTTTGTTTGGAAAGATTCTATGCTGGGTTGGTACAGCATAATTCCATTCACTTGCGAAGACAAAAAAGTACTCTGCGTCCTCAACAATGTACATTCCCCATTAATACCCAGGTTTCCAGCTTGACACTGAGGTCTAGCCTTTTGTCCTGTTGGGTTTTCCTTATGTACGTTTTGTTTTTTTCAAAAGCTGCAAAGATGTACACCAAGGTCAGCTAAAGATTTCATAACTGAACTTTCCCAAACTGATTTTTTTTTCTTTTGTCCTTCTCACAGGTTGTCAGGTCCTCTCCCTTCACACGATTAGCATCCTCAGGAAGTATCTTTCTGTCTTTGAGCTGCCAATCAGCTGGCTCTTACCCTCCTCTTTCTGCTGCATCATAGGACTGAATGAGTACAAAAAAGCAAAGGTGAGGCAACAAAGTGAGATTCTAAACAGGCTCACATACGTTTTACTTAGACGTAACACCATTTCTTATAATAATAAATCATGTAGCTGTATCCCGTGTAGGTATAAAACACAACAGGGTGTGCTGTTATATGAAAATAATCAGTGGGTGTCATGCAGTCTGTAGTGTTTTATTATTTCAATAACACAGCTAAAACTATTTTCATCTTTACTTAAGAATGGCACTGTAATTCTTATCCATTTATAGTTCAACAGCAATAGATATTTAATCATCAACCTCATTTAATAAGACAAAAATAAAATGCATTTGTCATGATGATAAAGTCATTTGTTAAAGACTGTACAAAGCATTGACACTGGAGCCTCCTTCTGTAAATATGAAACATTTACGGAAATCTTTACCATATCAGTGTTCTACATTTTTCTTAGTTAAAGAATGTTTTAAAAACACTGTATTTATACATATTAAATCATAATTAACAATGTTATACTGTTACAGGTGACTCAAATATGAAAGAGTTTATATACATGGAGTTAAAGCAATGTTTAAAACAGCCATGGTTAAATGATGCAAAAATGAACAGAAAATTAGTATGAAAACTTTTTACTTTTATAATAATTAGGACATTATGCCAAACAAGTGAAAACTATTTAAACAGAATTCCTGATGAAACCATCTTTTCAACCATTTTAAAAGTTGTTTAATTGAAGGATCCTGTAAACACTAATTAGCTTAGAAGTCATGATCAGAGTTTAGATGTGGAAAAGGAAAATGGACTTCTAGAACAGACTAAAAGATTATAGTCATAGGGCAAGTGTAATCATTAACTAGTGTTGATCAGCCATCCGGGAATGACGCATGTACCCTGCTCAGGATCTTATCAGGCTTTGCTAAAAGAAACTTATCAAATGTTGAGTATTATGTAGATGCTTTTATGTTTAATTCTGCAGTTTCACTGCGTTTTTTGCAGTTTTGAGATTTTTTTTTCTTTCATATAAAGCAAGAAGTTTAAAGGTTTTAGTATGAAAATTGCTTGGGTTAGATAAGTGTGAATTCCGTGTGAAGTTTTTTTTTTTTTTTTAAAGCTATAACTCCACCTCGGACAGTTTTGTCACAATGGCTAACTCAGGATGTGTTTGTGGTTATTTAAGTATCCAATTTTGTTGGTTGAGCAAATTCAGGCTTTGATATTATTTTTGTATTGAGTCAAATAGTTTATAAAAACATTTCATAATTTCATAATACATTTTTCATAAAAGCAACACGATATCAACTTGCAGCTTGCAGTTTACAGCCTTATAGTAATAGCGTACAGGACCAGACAAAGCGAATGCAACAGCTTCACACAGACACACACACTGTATCTTATGTCTCTTGTCCACAAATCCACATATTTTACGTTTAGTAACGTTATCACCCTTCTTCACCACAGTGCTTGCACTACAGTATCTTACTTAGTTTTGTTAAGTATATAACATGGTGGTCAAACAACATCCATATACATAATGTCCTATGTCACAGACATTGAGAGACGCATACTTGTAATTCATTACTACTAAAGGACGAAGTGTAAATGTCCTTTTTCTTGGCTTCGACATTTGCCAAAAACTCTTTGAACCCATTCAAACCACTCAGGACAGCCAGTGTGGTGCATAAAAAAAAGCTATGTGATTGGCTTGTCATGGCTTGTCTGCTTTTGCTTGAAAATCTGGCAGCTACTTCATGTGTCATGCTTTTCCCAAAAGATGAAAGTTTAAAGCTTCTAAAATAAGACCATATTGTGATTTCCACATTTCCAAGCATTTTGTTATAGACAACCTTGTGTATAAGATAATAATGCCACGTTTTGTCATCATTCTGTTCATACGTTGCTAATCTGTGCAAACTATGTCTATTCCTCACTCAGGAGGCCATGTTGCATCACCGCTCGCAGCTCGTTTGGTTCAGACGCCTCTATATCCTGTTCTCACGCTACATGTTCGTCAACACCTTCCGAGCCATGCCCGTGGAGAAAGAGGATGTAAAGTTTTACTAGAACGAATGAACTCTAATGAATATGCACTGTGACTTTCCAAACTAAAGCACTGAATGTTTTTTTTTTTACAATTTTCATTATTATTATTATTATTATTATTATTATATTATGAAAACCCCTGCACACACACAGTGATAAATGCACTGAAATTCTGCTTTAAAATTGTTTACAATTGTTACATGTTTTGTTATTTACTTCTGTAACGCCACTTTTACATTTCACAGTTCAATTAAGCAAACAAAACAACAGTGTAACCCCTTCTCTCTCACACACACACACACACGGGTGCTCATCCAACAGCTGTGATACAACGTAATCCAATCTATGACTCCACCTAGTTTCCTAATAGTTCCAGCTTCACCAGCCGGCGCTCCCGTTCTCACACACTCCAGAAGATTGCCTAATTTAACTTCTTAACAATTACAGTTATGTAACATGTCTAGAAACTTCTAGACTAGAGCAAGTGATTACATAATATTTCTAGTAACTTCAAGACAAACTATTAGATAAGAGTCGATGCTTGTGTAACATTTCTAGAGAATATAAACATATGACCATTTTTCTTTTAATTCTGTCATCTGGGTTGTGATTGTAACTGATCATGACCACTTTGTTCATATTTCCAATATGTGTATTTTTTGGATGCACTTTTACATTTAAAAAAGTTACTTAAACGTACACACTATACACACACATTAAGTCATCTATCTGTGTTTTACTTCATTTCCAACATAAATTAGCTACATTTAGACAAATATAAAGCAAGAAGATCTTTCAAGTCCAACTGTTAAACTTATATATTACTATTATATGATTATATTATTTAATAATGTAATAGTAATAAAATATGTGCCAGAATATATTATTATTATTATGATAATGTGAAAATATTGTACTTACTATACTGACAGTTTATATATGTAATACCAGCACAATTTATGTATTTATTTATGGTTCTTTTTCTTATTAGTTTCTGTTTGCATATCAGTGACATTACCATCTGAAAAACATATATGATTTTCAAAATTGCACAAATATGTACATTCTTAGATAAATACCTTTTTTCTTCCATAGATACCAAGTTCATTCATCATTAAACAAACATCAATAATTCCTGACTTTTACATACGTTAAAATCATACCTGAAGCAACGTAAATAGGCCGGGGAAACAGTAAAATAGCGGTTCTGTTTCTTGGTACAATTGCTGCAACTGTAACAATAAAACCAAGCTTTACATTTTCATGTCAATGGGGTTTTACCTGCTTTTTACACACTGTATGTTTCTTTAGAATAAAGCATTAAAAATGTTTAAGGACCTCAAGATTATGAGTCATTTTAAAGGCACACAACATTCATACTGTATTTTTATGTAAAAAGATACAATATAAATGTAACCATAGTCATAACTCTCCAGTCAGAAGGAAACGTATGATTTGATTTGAGTGTTTATATGTAGTCTGTATACAGAGTTATTAGTATATATGGAAATATGTACATAAAATTAATTTTGAGATATCCTAAAAGAATTGTATTGAACCTCACCTTAATTGTTATCCATGACAAAGTTAGAGGATGCATTTCATGGTGAAATTATTCCCGTGTTATGAGACTCTTTAGCTATTACAGTGAGACATTGAAGGTAAGGTGTACAACTGTGATTTTTTTAATTCGATGAATTGATTGATGCAAATCACAACCCACCATTATCAAAATTATGCTTATTAATTAGTTCTCATACGTCGCCTGGTGACGGTTTACTTGAATTGATTGGGTTCTGTCCTAACATCATAAACAACAAGGCCATAAATAATGTCACCTTGAACTTTGTACTTTTCTGAGTGTAAGTGCAGGGATATAAACTGTCTAAGGTTTGTCTTGGATAAATAGATCAAATATTTCCCTAAAGATTTTTATAATGTTCCATGCAATTGATTTTACATTTAAATGGATGCCTGGTTGTAGATGAATATGTGTAATTTGCATTACAGGAACACTTATTTTTAATTCTGTGGTCTGGATTGTGATTTTAGGGACCCTGAATACTAATATGGTCACCCATAATAAATATATAAATATCTGGGTGTTTAAACAACATGCCAATTTTTGGGTGCACATTCACATATAACACTACGTATACTGTTACTTACTGTACAATGCTTGTACACCTTTGCTACAAATGATATATGACCAAAGTGATGATTTAAAAAAAAAACTTTAAATTGAGTTTTCACAAAAAAAATATATATATATATATTGTTGTTACATATACTGGTGTGTTAAAACATGAATCACTTTCCTAAGGTCTCCTGGAAGGTTTTAGGAGACATTTCCACAGTGCTATACAAGGTTGCCAGATTGCACTGACTTTTAAACCTTGTTGAAGGAGTTCCCTCTACACAGGCAGGCAACAAGTAAAAAGTCATCAGTTTTATTACATAGTTTTATGCATTATATCCATAGTTTTATGACAGTGCAATGTCATAAAACATTATATAGCCAGGCCTTAAAATGGTCCTTTCTACCACCAACTCAATTATATTTAATTTCAAAGAAAAAAGTGAAACGTCAATGAAGATAAAATAGTCAAACTGGACCTTCTAAATGACATTGTCATATTTGATTGTTTTTACAGATTCTTATTGTGTAACTTCATATATTCTATTTTATTCCCCATTGCTTCCCTTTGATAGTGTTATCACTCTGCCCCCAAGCAAACCTGTTCTCACTCACTCTACCAGTTTCTCAATTGTACCTGCTTAGCAAACAAGGGCTAGAACATTTCTAGAAACTTCTGGAAAATGTAACCTTTGTAACACTGTATTATAAACCTGTAAAAAATTCATTTGAAATACATCTGGCACAGTTAATGTGCAGGAAGCAGTGTTGTCACATCACACATTTGGTCCCTGTGGCCGTGTGGGTTTCTTCCGGGTTCTCCGGGTTTTTTTCCATCACCAAAAACATGCCAGTAAGTGAGCCAACAAGTCTGAATTTCACTTAATTGGGAATGTTTTCCTGCTTTGCGCCCTGATTTTGGTTCCTGAGACAAAAATTCAGATTTACCAAAGACTCTGGTCAGGATAAAGGTGGATGGAGAGTAAAATCCATAGGTGATGCATCTTACAGAATTTCCAATCAAAGGCATAGAATAGTACTGTGAGGAAATATTTAGAGAAGATTGTGGGTGGAAGTGCTGGAAAAAATAGCAAAGGAAGTGCTCGAGACACAGAGCAAGACAAAACGATATCCGGAAAGGAAGCATTTAATTTGAAGGTATCTGCAGGAAAGCTGAACAGTAAAGTTGGCTTTAAGAGGCTGGGAAGACCTACAGTTTGCAGTAATGCAAACTAATGGCTTCCAACTCCTGTTAAATAACAAAGCAGTAGAAGAAGGTGGCCAAAGGTTGAGGGATATTTAATTTCTTATCACTCACATAACACACTTTTCTTATTGTTATATCATGATGGACTATATTGACAAATGTATTTAGCCAAACTTGCAATGATATTACATCCAAATACATATACTTCAGTAGGGAGTCGGTCTCCCTTTTGCGGCTATAACAGCTTCCACTCTTCTTGGAAGGCCGTCCACAAGATTTTGGAGTGTTTCTGTGGGAATTCGTGTCCATTCATTCTGTAGAGCATTTATGAGGTCAGGCTCTGATGTTGGACGAGAAGGCCTGACTCACAAACTTCATTCCAGTTCATCCCAAAGTTGCTCGATGGGGTTGAGGTCAGAGCTCTGTATGGGCCAGTTAAGTTCTTCCACACCAAACTCATCAAACCATGTTTTTATAGTCATTGCTTTGTGTACTGGGGCGCAGTCATGTTGGAATAGAAAATGACCTTTGTTTCTACAAAGTTGGAAGCAAAGCATTGTCCAAAATGTCTTGGTATGCTGACGCATTAACATTGCTCTTCACAGGGGATAATAGCCCTGATTGTGAAACACCTAAATTCAATAATTAACTGGTTTGATCATATACTTTTGTCCATATAATGTATGTTATGTGGTTGACATATTGATTATATAAACATACCGTAGTTGTGGTTAAAAGACTGGACCTACCAATGAGAACTTCTAGTGTATATAATTTGGATTCAAGCCTACATTTACATGAATGCACTATGAAATATATAAAATAATTTATAATAATAATATATATTATATATTGTGCTACACTTATAATATAATGTGCATAACTATAAAATGTGAACAATCCTATTGCTGTGATTTGGGTTTGGTTTTATATATATATATATATAAAAGTATATAAGTATACTGTAACTCCTGATATAAAAGACTGCATTTCTAGACTGTATACTTTTTACAGTCTAAAGTATAACTCCTGATATAAAAGGCAATATACAGTACACGTATAACCAACCTTTGTCCCTTATCATCAAGTCTCTGTTTGATTAAATTAGGCCACAGTGGAGGAAATCTAACAACCTGGCAACACGAAAGTGTGACGCGAGTCACATGACTTGGTCTGCTGACGGGGCATTGGGTGTCATTGTGCAATGGCGTTTCCATAATAAACAAATCATGTCTCAACATGTTCTGTTCTGTTATATAAAATTAAAGAGAAGAATATTCAGTTATTTTTACTTTTAATTAAAATATATAAAGTCTTGATTAATCTGTAATGATTGGGTGTTTTTTTTTTTATAAAATAAATGACTACAGTTAATGCCATATGAAAGTAGGGCAGCACAGACTGTAGTACTAGAATGATTTATATTTGTCAGAGGTGACCTAAAAATATAAACTGGGTTCTGAGAAGACTCATTATTCATTATGATTCATATTTTTAACTAGCTATAAGATCTGTGTACCCTGTAAATGTGATGTTTGCTGTTGTCAGGTATTATTATATATGGAAAGTAAACAGATAACCTGATAAACAGGTTGTACATGTACAGTGGCTCTAGGAACACAAACACCTAAACAGTGTAAACACCCAGGTCACCCAGTTGTACAGGATTTAAACAATATCTGACATAGATCGGGTAAATAAAATTAAAATGTATACATGATATTCATTATATCATATTTAAAACATAAACTGTGAATTATAACAACATCGTCAATTACTCAACTAAGTACTCGCAATTACAATGTAATTAACTCAGTGTGAACCAGTACATAATTTCAGTACTTGTTCATATTTGTAAGATAATAACCAGTAGCGTTGGATTTCGATATTGAATGACATCATTCTTAAGGTGTCCGGCATTGGGAGAGGTACAGTGTACGTTCTAGATCTTTCACGTTTTCATAGAGATGGTATTACTCCGCATTATCAAGCGTTTAGGTTAAATATTTTATTTCAAAGTGAAATATTTGAAATAAGCAAAGAGATATCTAATATATTTCAGTATAAAATATAATACTGAATAAAATATAATACTAACGTTCCTGTTTATATTTTTGCCAAAAAAACAGGGACTAGTTTCAAGCGCGGAAGTATCTAGTTACATGACGTGTCGAGGCACGTCACTGTGCGGTGTTTCTATATATACAGGAAGCGTCGCAGTTTGCTGCAGTTGTTCCCGGAGCAAGAGAAGAGTGTGCTGTGACTCTTATATCCGAACTTAAAGCACTTGATTATTTCGTTACGGTAAGTTTATTATTATTATTATCATCTCGAACTAACTGTATTAATACAACAAATGTGATTTAACAGTTATGTGCTACTAGGCTTGTATTATTTTAGTGACGCCATAATCTGACTCATTCAAGATTAGCTTTCTTGCTAACGACATATATGGCTTATTTTTATTTCGTTTTGTTCGAGAAAAGTTATTTATTGGTGATGTTTTTAAACAAATAGCTTAATTTAAGGTCGTTTGTATAATCGCGATTAAGGCTAGTTGTTCTTTGTTCGACGCGGACCGTTTTTTGCTGAATCATTTTTGCTTCTCGGACAAAGAACCCGGATGTTCTGAAATGGCGGCTGAGGAAATTAAACTGTGGCCATTTTAAAGGAAAAGACTTACTTGTCCAGATTTTTCTATATAGCGTAAATGTTTAAGCTCTCTTTTTAGTTTTATTTGGATAAACTAGTAATATTTACTAACTAATAACATTTGGATAAACTTTAAGTTAAAATAGCTTAATATTTTTAAACATTTTATAATGTATAGTTTATGGATAAGCTTTTACTTGTATATTCAAACTTCAATTAATTGATAGAATTTATAAGTGATCATAAACTAATTTTTTTCCCCAAAAAATTGTCTTTTTCTGCATAGATTAGACCATGCAGATCTTCGTGAAGACCCTTACTGGCAAAACCATCACACTCGAGGTTGAACCTAGTGACACCATTGAGAATGTGAAGGCCAAGATCCAGGATAAAGAAGGCATTCCCCCAGACCAGCAGAGGCTGATCTTTGCTGGCAAGCAGCTGGAAGATGGTCGCACACTGTCTGACTACAACATCCAGAAGGAGTCCACCCTCCACCTGGTGCTGCGTCTGAGGGGCGGCATGCAGATCTTCGTCAAGACCCTTACTGGCAAGACCATCACCCTCGAGGTTGAGCCAAGCGACACCATCGAGAATGTGAAGGCCAAGATCCAGGACAAAGAAGGCATTCCCCCAGACCAGCAGAGGCTGATCTTTGCTGGCAAGCA
>JAOVVA010000031.1:6326536-6340973 GCA_028565275.1 Leiocassis micropogon
TGCATATTGCATAACATTGTAAAAAAAAATGCCTGACCGTTGCCCTGGCGACTACGGTGGCCACAGACGAACAAACTTTAAAGCGGTTCAGTTCACTTCCTGCATCAGAGCTCTAGGGCTTCTCCACTCTTTTATGTGCACTGTATAATTAATCACATATAAAAAACTATGACTTCATCAGCTGAGTATGTTTTAGGCATTGATTTGGGAACCACCTCGATCAAGGTTGTGTTGTTTGACACCCGATCAAAGACCGTGACGCACAGCTGCAGCGTACAGACTAACTCTGACGTCATTGACGACACGCATGAACACGTAGGTTTGATTTATTTGTATGTTAACTTTTGTGCAATAACACATATGACAGTTGCATTTCCTATTTTCAGGTCAAGGAGCAGGACCCTGTGCGGATCATTGGCACTCTTGACCGGTGCATGTGTGCTCTCCCTAAGGAAAAACTGCATGACGTCAAATGCATTGGGGTATCAGGACAGATGCATGGGGTTTTATTCTGGAAATCTAACACAGGTGCACTTTATACCACTAACACTAAACTGAACCCAGGATTGTTGTTGGTCTTTTGGCTGCACAACGACTTCCTGACGCAACCCTCCAGTTTAACCCGGCCTTGGGACCGGCACTGCATCCAGTGCCTGGGGGTTTGAACATTGGATGGGATAGGGCGCTGATGTAGGTAGGATGTAGTCAGAGATTTGGATTGAACCAAAAATTGGGAGTTTTTTGTTCCTCCGTGCTCCGTGGACACTGTAGCGAAGAGGTAACACATTATAGGATTTGTTTATATTAAAAATAAACAAATCACTGGCTGGAATTCAAACCTAGGCCTTCCACATAGCAGATGGTAAAACCTACCATTGAGCCACCAATGCCCAAACTCAGGGTTTTTAGTGTAGTTTGTAATTTTGCTCCTAACACTCACTCACTCACTCACTCACTCACTCACCCACTTACCCTTTGACTATAACACTTTATCCTGTATACAGGGTTGTGGAGGGGCCTGAGGCCTATTCCAGGAGAATTAGGGCACAAAGCATGAAGGGGTGCCAATCCATCGCAGGGCACACACACACACACACACACACACACACACACACACACACACACTCAATGCTGATTGGCAACACCAATTGGGTGTTTAACCAGCTTGATATACCAAGAAGTCCTGACCAGTGCTTGGTGAAGTTTAAGTCATGGAAGTCAGGAATGACTTTTAGCCAACAACATAATTCAGTTTCCTGCTGACTGTGGCGCTAATATGAATTATCCTCTCCTCCTAAAGAGAGCAATGCAGCAGCACATTAGTCCTGTAGTTTGCCTGGATCTCTCAGCTCCTTCTCTCTACAATCTCCTGAAACAGATCAGCCGTCAGTGCTGTCACATTTTTTATGTCGTAGATCATTATAAAGATGACCTGAGTCTCTGGTGTAATCCAGCTCAGTTGTTTTGTTTAGCTGCTTTGCATTCTTTAATGTTGAAAATGAATTCCTTGTTGGATTTTTCTTTCATATTCCGTTGAAAAGTGAGGAATAAATTAGAAGCCCTTTCAAACTTAGTTCTAACTAAAAAGTAAACATAAATCATGTTTTAAACCTTTTAAAACATTGTAATTGGTTTGGATTTACTTGGTGTTATGTTCAGGAAAAAATAAAATGACTGAAAATAAAAATAAAAGGACATGGAGACCAATATGTATAATATTACAATATTTAGCGTTATAGTCATAAAATTAATCTGTTTTGAGTTTCAGTATGAGTGATTCCTTCCTGCAAAAAAAAAGTTTGAGTTTAGAACCTATAGGTCAAGTAGGTGTAGATGCTTCTTTTCTCCAAACTTGATCTAACAACAATATAAATGAGCGCTAACTTTAATATTACACATGTGCATCATTAACCAGTGTGTCCTTAGCTTTTAGTGTTTTGCATTGAAGCCAGATCTGTATTAGGAATTGAAAATTTTATGCATGACTTGACTACATACAGATCAGATGACCCTAATCTAATTTTGTCTTCTGTTCCCTTTGCAGGCTGTGAGTTGTACAGTAGTCATGGAGAACATAAATTTAGACCTCAGGATGTGAGTCATTTGATCACATGGCAGGATGGCCGCTGCACTAGCGATTTCCTGTCTTCGTTACCCAAACCCGAGTCACACCTGAATGTGGCTACTGGTTTTGGGTGTGCCTCCATCCTCTGGTATACCAAGCACAGGTCAGAAAGCTATTTTATGTAATTTGTAGTTTCCATCAATCAGTTGTGTTTTTGCACATGAGAAAACCTGTTGTTTGGATGCTCAGCTCAAATCTGGGAATTTTGATTGTGAAGAAATACAGGACACAGTTATGAGTGTTAAAACTACCATTATATTTCTATATAATCCCCTACTACACTAATGCACTTATCCCAGTTTCACTAGTGTTTGAATACCATCAAGGTAGAAAGATTTCTCAGTGCATCAAAGCCATGATCGGAGTGCCCAGTAACTTCCAGCTGATTTCCTGTAAAGTACAAGTGGTGCAGTGGGCAGTAATAGGTCGAGCATTGTTCTACGAAGACAGAATGCCTTTGATGATCAGACCATTTTTTTTCCTGAGAGTGTTCCACTCGCTGAATGTTCATGGGAACAATTGCAGTGGGCCTCGAGCCACCACCATGAACATATTGCCCTCTTAATAATGTTTGTACCATACTGCTGTTCTCATCACCACACTGTGTTTGAAGTCTTCTGTAAACGTCAATCAGTTTTACACCTTCATTCATAAAAAATGTCATTACAAATCCTGGTTTGACTTGAACACCCCTCATACTATTATGAGCCATTTTCCAGGATGTTTCACTTTTCTTAGGATGCATAAATACAGCCATAATGCATGCACTGAAGATTAAGATTAGACATGGTACTTAAGAAAAAAATATTTAAAATGTTTCAATTAACTATTCATTTTAAAAGTATATATAATATAATTGAAGGCAAAAACAAACATAAGTTATACCACTGTTCCTAAATGTAGCTTTTTGTTTAACTGAATAGCTGTGAAGCTTGAGTATGGAATAATTGGGCAGAATTACTGTCCATGATCATCACTTCTGTTTTTTTTAGAATTTAGAGAACAAAATTTATATTCCTCAATTTATGTCTTTAAATATGTTTTAAATTTTGCCTAGCTGTGATGGTAAATCTTGACCATCATTGGTGAGCATTGTGCATCATTACTATTAAGGGGGAATCCATATGGCTATAGAAATAAAGAAAAGCAGTGGGCCAAAAACTGAACCTTGTGGCACACCATCCTAAACTGTTTAGGCTGTCCATTGACACAATTAAATCGAAGCTATACATGAATATGTCTGTCCGAACTGGCGGTGTACATTAAAATATCATGGTAAATGGTATTAAATACAAAATATGTAAATTGTATTAAATATCTGAACTTTGACATATAAAACTTAGATCATGAAAGTCAGGAGGTAAAGAATAATTATAGAATTTTCACTTTGATTGATAGTTTACTATATGACCAAAAGTGTTCCTTAGCTACCTGCTCATACTGGCTTCAGTAAAAATTCTGTTTTATGAATATTATTTTTACTTAAAAATGATTACAGTGGATGGCATCGGTACAATTTCTCCTATTTAAATTTTTTCATCTATAATCTGTCTTAAAATGTATATTTTACATAGAAAGCATGCGTTGGATAATGAATACTAACTGTAGAGTTGGTATGATTTATCTTGTTCTAGTGATATAGTGTTATTCTTTCTACAGCCCTGAATTTCTTTCAGAGTTCAGTGTCTCAGGAACCATCCAGGATTATGTGGTGTCCATGCTGTGTGGTTTGGACGTCTGCCGCATGAGTGCCCAGAATGCTGCTAGCTGGGGCTACTTCAACACCACCAGCAACAAGTGGAATATTGAGATGTGAGTACAGAGTGCAGTTACATCTTTATGTAGAGACCGGCACGGCACTACAATGTTATTATATGACTTCAGCAATAGTAATGTGCAACAAGTGAGAAATTAAACACTTTGGGTTGCTGTTATAGGAGAATGATCAGTGATCATGCAGCATGACGTTCAGCAGTTAAGGCTGAAATAAGCGTGTTTGTACGTTAACTGTACATACTATGTACTGTACATATGCAAAATGGCTGTTGTGAGTAGTCTGCATCTGTTTGAAGCATTAATCCTATGCAGCTGTGTGTTGAACAAACCATGTTGTATCTCAAATCACATGCATAATGTACATAATGTACAGTAGTATCCTACACAGTTACCAAGTACTGGCTTTCCTATTAGCGTTCAACAGATATCTTATGAAACACATCCAGAAACCTTTGATCGTCATGGTCTTTATTGTAATGAATGTTTTATTGTTAGCTTGAAAGGAGCAGGCTTCCCGGTGCACTTGTTGCCCATGGTGGTGGATTCTGGGTCTATAGCTGGTCAGACCTGCTTTGAGTGGCATGGAATTCCTGTTAACACACCTGTAGGAGCAGCTCTGGGAGACTTCCAGTGCAGCGTTTACTCCTGTATGACAGATAAGACGGATGCAGGTATGGCCGTGTTACTTATGGTTCCGACCCGATCTACTAATACTGTGCAAAAGTCTTGAATCGCCACTCATTTCTTCATATTAAATTAAATTAAATGATTAAATTAAGGATTGGGAACAAATGTTTTACTGCAACAGGTGGCAAAGTGCCTAAAGATACAATTTAAATAGTGATTGTTTATGTAACAATCAGCAGCAACCTCATTTCCCCTCTCATCTGTTCCAACCACTTAGCATTCAGCATCACCAGTACACTGATACTAGTACACCCGCCTGATCATCTGTCATCATCTGCACCTGTTTTTCATTGGTTCATGCCTTAAGTTAGACGTTGTTTATGCTTGAATGATTCATAGGTCACTGTGAAACTGGTCAGGTACAGGGACTGGACTGAAATGGAGAGCCAAATAAGTGCAGGAAGCCTAGAGAACTATTCCTCAAGACTACATTAGAAATATAAGATGATCTGGCTCTTTGGAAGCAAAATCTGAAGAAATGAGGGGTGGCTCAAGACCTTTGCACAGTACTGTATCTTAACACTTTAAATGACCACAAGCTTTTGCATTTGTAATTCTTATCATCATTTGCACACTTTGTCATTTACAGTATTAAACATGAGCACTTCAGCACAGTTGACATTCTCCATGCCTGCTGAATTCACTCCTGCGAGTGTGCCAGATGCCCTCTCCCCTATTGCTTATTTCCCTTATTTCCACAACACCTACCTGGCCGTGGCCGCTGCACTTAACGGAGGCAACATCTTGGCGACGTTTGTCGGAACACTAACTTCTTGGATGAAGGAATTTGGTAACTACGCTGTGTATTTAATTCTACAATAATCTACCCAGACATGCTTTTTTCTTTCCTTGATAAACCAGTCCATGTTGAGTGATCCTTTTTAGGCTTGCAGAGTTCATTCTTCGTTCCAGACACAACAGAGTATCTGTGCTTATCCCGTTTACCTACAGTGTGTTAGGTTACATTTTTTTCTTCTTCCTAATTGTGCAGGAGTGGAGGTCAGTAACTCTGCAGTGTACTCCAAGCTGATCCAGTGTGCTCTAACTCAACCCAGCACTGACCTCTGCGTCACCCCGACACTGCTAGGAGAACGGCATGACCCTGGCAGCCTCGCTGCCGTGTCCCACATCTCCCCAAACAACCTTTCTCTGGCTCACATGACTCGTGCCCTTTGCACAGGAATGGTAGCTAACCTAGCCACCATGATGCCCCCTCACTTGCTGTTAGATGCCGGAGTGAAACGGATTATGGGTAGTGGGAACGCTCTGTCTCGGAACAAAGCCTTAAGACAGGAAGTAGAGCGAGCGTTTCCTTTTCCTGTGGTCTACGGGAAAGATGTGGACTCCGCAGTCGGAGTGGCAATGGTTTTTAATGACAAGCTTTTAGGAAAAGACTGATTTAAGAGCCACACTACTTAAAATGCACTATAGATACACCTTGTTGGCTGCATTTCTAAATATAAACCAAAGTTCTGCGTCATCTTAAAATCCTTTAAGACATTAATTGCTTTTATTTTGGGTCCGCAATAAAATCTTTTTCATTCCATTAAGGTTCCATTAATATGAGGGTTGTTTAAGTCACACTTGTGAATGAAGGTGTAAAACCAATTGATATTTACAGAAGAGTTCAAGCCCAGTATGGTGATGAGACTCTTAGCCGCAGGAAAAAAAAAATTTAATGGTGCAGATATTTGAAAGAAGCCTGTACATCTGTGAATGATGATCCCGGCCAAGATGGCTCGGGCACCCACTGCAGTCATTCCCATGAGCATTCTGCGAGTGGACTGCCTGATCTTTAAAAATCCACAGATATCTTGTCGCCACTTGCGGAAAAAATGCATCTCTCTATGGGAACTGTACACACAATCATTCACCAGCACCACTTGCACGTTACAGGAACTTGGTTGGGAGTTAATGTCACATCCCTGTACAGTCCTGATCTCGCTCCAAGCCATTTTCACAAGTTTGGGTCATTAAAGGAGTTCCTGAAATGCTGGGATAAGTGCATTAGTGTAGCAGGGGATTATATAGAAAATTATATAAACTATAACTATATAAAGTTAGTTTTTACTCTCCTATCTGTGTTGTCTTATTCTGCACAGTCAAAAGTCCCAGTTTGACTTGAACAACCCTCTTACATCAAGTATTAACTTTATAGATAAGAGTTACCAGATGTTTTTGGAACTGTAATAATTGCATTGTAAGGTGCTAAATTATTGTTTACCTATTATTAATTATAATAATTTATTATTAATTTATTGTCAATTTCCTGCAATTTTCTTTGGGCCGGATCCCTCATGGCATTGTTTGTGCTAAATGAGCATATACGGTATACTGTCTTTCTTAGTTTCTTTTCTTTTTTAGACATATTTTGTAATTGTACAGTAACATTAACTAATCATTTGTAAATTGTATTTTTTTAAAGATGAAATACTAAATATTTTGTATATACAGTACCTGCATATCATTCCATTAAGATCAAATGATTCCTTAATAAGTCTGCAGGTCTGTCTCTCTAGGATTCTCAAAGTCACACATTTTCTTTCTGTCTGTCTCTCTTTCTCTCTCTCTCTCTCTCAAAGTAATGTCATCATTAAAGATTATTTTATTAAATGCAGTAAAAAATTTAATTATTAACAAATGCATTGCAAGGTGTACCCAATGAAGTGGCCAGTGCGTATCATATTATTATGGAGCTAAACAGTTCATGATTGTTCAGGTTCATGTAAAATTAGACTAATGTGTGAGCTTGACCATCCACGTTGGATATATCACAGTACACATCTGTGCTGGTGGGTTATTATCACATTATATCACCCTGTGGTAAGAAAATGAAGTTAGATGGTTAGGGTGCAGATATAATGCAACAAACAACACAAAAAAAAAACACACACAGCTTCTACATGAACATGAGGCTTGCTAGCAAGGGGTTGACTAACTAAATGATGTGTGACATGATCAGCTGCTCCTAACTCTTATCATGGGGCACTAAATAAATTCTTCTTCAGCACCAGATTCCTTTGTGTTCACCTTGAGGAGACCCTCAATATAGGCTGCACACTCAAAGCCACCACAATTTTTTACAAATAAAAATCTGAAAAGTGTGGAACCAATTGCTTTCAGAAGTGACCTAATTAGTTAATGGAGTTCACCTGTGTGTAATTTAATCTCAGTATAAATACAGCTGTTCTGTGAAGCCTTCAGAGATTTGTTAGGAAACATTAATGAGCAGACAGCATCATGAAGCCCAAGAAACACACCAGACTGGTCAGGAATAAAGTTGTGGAGAAGTTTAAAGTAGGGTTAGGTTGTAAAAAAATCTCCCAAGCTTTAAACATCTCATGGAGCCTGTTCAATCCCTCATCTTAAAATGGAAAGAGTATGGCACAACTGCAAACCTACCAAGACATGGCCGTCCACCTAAACTGACAGGCCGGGCAAGGAGAGCCTTAAGCAGAGAAGCAGCCAAGAGGCCCATGGTAACTCTGGAGGAGCTGCAGAGATCCACAGCTCAGGTGGGAGAATCTGTCCAGAGAACAACTATTAGTCGTGCACTCTACAAATCTGTAGACCTTTATGGAATAAAGAGTAGCAAGAAGAAAGCCATTGCTGAAAGAAAGCCATAAGAAGTCCCATTTTGCAGTTTGCGTCAAGCCTTGTGGGGGACATACAGAAGCAAACATGTGGAAGAAGGTGCTCTGGTCAGATGAGACCTAAATTGAACTTTTTGTCCTTAATGCAACTAACACTGCACATTAACCTGAATACACCATCCACACCGTGAAACATGATGGTCAAGTTGATGGGAAGATGGATTAGAGTCTGCAAAAGACTTGAGACTGTTGTGGAGATTCAGCTTCCAGCAGGACAACGATCCTAAATATACAGCCAGAGCTATAATGGAATGGTTTAGATCAAAGTCCAGACCTAAATCCAATTGAGAATCTGTGGCAAGACTTTTCAAAAATGAATGGGCAAAAATTGCACTCTCTAGATGGGCAAAGCTGATAGAAACCAAAAGACACACCAAAAGTCTTGCAGCTATAATTACAGTGAAAGGTGGTTTTACAAAGTATTGACTCAGGATGAATGAGTACAAATACACTTTTCACACTTTTCAGATATTTATTTGTAAAAAGTTTTGAAAACCATTTATCACTTTCCTTCCACTTCACAATTAGTGACATGGTCACATAAAACCCCCCAAAAATACATTTAACGTTTGTGGTTGTAACGTGGCAAAATATGGAAAAGTTCAAGGGGTACGAATACTTTTGCAAGGCACTGTATGTGTAGTTTGGTGTAGTTCTGCATTGTTTTATATGACACCATGGTCCCAGGGAATGCTGCACATCCAAGAGCCAAGTTTTGTGAGATCTCGCAAAACTTGACCTGGGTCCCATGTCCCGTTTTGAGGGGTTTTTATGTCCTGTATCTCATGTTTTCATGTCCTGTATCTCATGTCCTGTATTTTCCCCTTCCTCAGATTATTATTATTTTAATTTTTTTACACCCATGTCCCTTTAGGGTATGGGTCCCTTAGCTCCGTACAGTGCAGTGGAATGCTTATACGACCGCCCGTGACCTTAGTAAAAAAGATTATCAATAAGAAATAAGAAATACATTTGTGTGACATGAAATTTTTGTATTGTTTTCACTGCACTGTTTTCAGCAGTGCTTAGAGTGTTTCATTTGTGAATTTTCTTTATCTGGATATTACATGATGCGAGTGATAAACTGAGCTGTGTGTGCGTGCCTGTGTGTGCATACAAGTGTAGAGATGTGTATTAATTCATGCGATAGGTCAAGCCACATCTGCTGCGTACGTGCTGCAGATCAGATCATGAGGCTCTGTAACATAAAGAAACATGTGTGTGTGAGTGTATATGTGTGCCCTCAAAAAATTTAACAATATAAAATTGGACAAATTTGCTGCGACATTCGAATGGTAGGGTTAGAATTTGGCGTAACATAAAAGCATGGATCCATCCTGTCTTGTGTCAACAGATTTGCATCATGGAAGTGCATTAATAAA
The DNA here is from genome assembly GCA_028565275.1 of Leiocassis micropogon. NCBI lineage: Eukaryota > Metazoa > Chordata > Actinopteri > Siluriformes > Bagridae > Leiocassis > Leiocassis micropogon. The sequence continues at coordinate 6,336,160 of JAOVVA010000031.1, forward strand.
TCTGCAGCAACTGCATGATGCTGTCATGTCATGGACCAAAGGGATATTACCAGCGCATTGCTGAATCTATGCCATGAAGAATTAAGGCAGTTCTGAAGACAAAAATGGGTCGGTCCAAACCAGTACTTTCAAGGTGTACCCAATAAAGTGGCCAATGAGTCTATAATATTATTCTAGAGCTAAACAGTTTATGGTTGTTCAGGTTTATGTAAAATCAGACTAATATGTGAACTTGAGCATCCACGTTGGAGATATCAGAGTACACATCTGTTCCGGTTGGTTATGATCACATTATATCACGCTGTGGTAAGAAAATTAAAATGCAGTTAGACGATTAGGGTGCAGATATAATACAAAAAATTAACCAAAAAAAAAAAAAAGACACAGATGATACATGAACATGCTAGCAAGGGACTGACTAATTAAACTGTTCCTTAGTGTATCCAATGTTCTTATGTTTGAGTAGAATTATTCTGTTTGCCCATGTTTGCACTTGTGCACCTTATATAGTTTGGTCTAATAGTTTCATTTACTTATGTGTAGTTTGGTGTTATTTTACGGTCCCGGGAAATGCTGTACATTCTTGAAATGCCAATAACAACCACTTGACATGACTTGACTAAATACAGGCTATGATGTTTCAGATAATGAAACACTTAATGTCATATAATACACCTTGCTCCTTTCCTTAACATAATACTTGCAAGTGATTACTTCCTTTGATGAGCTATTTATTTCATCAAGCCAGGGCTTCTGTTTTTCAGTTAATGATGCAAGAAAATCTGTGTACTATATTGCTATATCATTGAATTCAAGTGTTCGAATCACTTCCATGGTTACAGGTGTATAAAATCAAGCACCTAGGCATGCAAACCGTTTCGACAAACATTTGTGAAAGAATGGGTCGCTTTCAGGAGCTCAGTGAATTTCAGTGTGGTACCGTGATAGGATGCCAGTCCAGTGGTGAAATTTTTTCTCAGTCAAATGTTAGTGGTATTAAAACAGAATAGAAGATATTGGGAACGACAGCAACTTAGCCAAAGTGTGGTAGGCCACGTAAGATCACAGAGCAGGGTCAGCGGATGCTGAGATTTGAGAGCAACAGACCTCCAAACTTCATGTGGCCTTCAGATTAGTCTAAGAACAGTGCCTATAGAGTTTCATGGAATGGGTTTCCATGGCCAAGCAGCTGCATCTAAGCCTTATATAAAAAAAACTATAATGCAAAGAATCCATGCAGTGGTGTAAAGCATGCCGCCATTGGACTCTAGAGACATGTTCTCTGGAGTGACGAATCACACTTCGCTGTCTGGCAATCCGATGGACGAGTCCGAGTTTGGTGGTTGTCAGGAGAATGGTACTTGTCTGACTTCATTGTGCCAAGGTTAAAGTTTGGTAGAGGGGGGATTATGATGTGGGGTTGTTTTTCATGCCCCTTACTTTCAGTAAAAAGAACTCTTAATGCTTCAACATACCATGACATTTTGGACAATTTCAACACTTGACTGCGCACCAGTGCACAAAGCAAGGTTATTGTGGAGGAACTTGACTCCCTGTACAAAGTCCTGACCTCAACTCGATAGAACACCTTTGGGATGAATTAGAGTGGAGACTGCGAGCCAGCCTTCTCGTCCAACATCAGTGTCTGACTGTGTCTCCCATAAACACACTCCTAAACCTTGTGGAAAGCCTTCCCAGAATAGTTGAAGATGTTCTAGATGCAAAGGGTGGGCCAAGATCATATTAAACCCTATGGATTAAGAATGAGATTTTACTCAAGTTATATACTTAAGCAAATACTTTTGGCAATATAGTGTATATACATAAAAAAAAATTTTTATTGTTTCCACCACACTGTTTTCACTACTGCTTAGCTTTTCATTTTTTTATTTTCTTTATCCGGAAATCACATGATGCAAGTGTTGGATCTACGTAGCTGTGTGTGTGTGTGTGTGTGTGTGTGTGTGTTAGAGAGTGGGGGTACGTAAAAGTGTACAGAAGTGTATTACTTCATGCAATATGACAAACCACATCCCGTGTGTGCGTGTGTTGTAACTGAAAATGAAAAAAAAATTAAAAACTCTACATGTTAAGATGGAACCTGGTCAAGGAAATAAAATATGTAGCATGGTTCTGACTGAATTTGAAAATAATTTATGATTAATCATGATTGTGTTTACTCGATCCAGATTCGCCATATTAAACTCCTGCTCTCTCTCTCTTGCAATGCATCAGTGCATTGTCAACAATTTAGTGATACCTAGAGAAAGATTCTTGAGACAAAACCAAGTGCATAACTAAGGAACTAATCCAATCCTCATATATTGCTTTTGCAATTTGAGCGTGTGTTATATTGTAACAGGCTATGTAGGACTTAGCAAGTTAGCACCCTACATCAACAAACATGTTAAACTAATCATACAGTATATTTGTATAGGTTAGCATTTAATTAATCATAAAGTTATTAAATACTAACTACCACTTTATCACCTGACATAAACAGTCTCTCCCCCTTCCTCTGTCTCTCTTGCTACTTAAACACTTGTTCACTTCCTCCTTGTGCTGCATTATCATGTTTAACACATGGAAGACAGCTCTTTTTAAGAAAACGATGCTGTAATATAATAAAAGGTGCAAATAGAGTTGGGGAACGGATTAAATTAGGATATTTTAGTGCGTGATTGGTATGTACCAATTCCTTATATGACTATTCTTATACTTTCATGTGTTATACTATTTGAATTCTTTGAATGTCTTCAATTTTATGTCATGAATGCTTCAAAAACAACAGTAGGCAAATTTGGTTAATTATGGATTGCTAAAAATGAAAACAATGCTTATAAATGTAAGTCAACAGGATAGTAATGTAATGTAGCTAAATGGTTAAAATACATAAATAGTCATATACGTATATAGATCTAAACTATATTTTTTCCACACCAAGTTGTGCTGTATTAAGTGATGAGCATGGTGAGTGGTATATATAGGCCTAAAATAAAACCCCCTATAACTTGAAATCTGTATAAAATCAATATCTTTAATTCAGCTCATTAAATACAGAATATTTAGCAGCTTTCACCTCTGTAATAGAAATAGTCTTAAAAATTATTGTCCAGTATAATGGGGTATAATTATTGGGTTTTTCTTTTTCTTTTTTTTCTGTCTTCCATGTAAATACAATCCCAGCTTTAAATTGACAACCTTGAAAAGATAAGTTTTTAAATAATGTTACCAGAATATGTCATTAAATTAAAGCAGAGCATGTCAATACATATGTTGTTATACAGTATCACTGCAGTTGAATTATGTCTTTTTCATGCACAATATATGTATAAAGATCTTCTTTTAAACAATCTAACCAATTATTATTATTATTTTTTAATCAAAAAACGACCACACCCCAGTGACAGAGCAAACTGTGATCTAGTCGGTCCATGCTCTGTGCTTTCTTGTCTTTCCACTAGTGAATATGTTGCATGCTCATGGTAGATAATAATTTGGCAGATGGTTTTTATTATCATGCAGTTACAAACTTGAGGAGTTAAGTGTTTGTTTAAGATCTCGACCTCTCGACCGCTATTATGAAAAACCCACAGAGGAAATATCTTGACAGAACGTTGCTGCCGGTGCTTTGAAGCTGTTTTGGCAGCAACATTTTACTAATACACATTACATTTCCTTATTTATATGATATAAATACATTGCTTACATTTTTTGAGGATTATTGTGACAATCATGTGAATTAGACCAACTGCATTTGAGATCCTACAGTACACGCTTTTGGTTTAATATAACGTAGACAGCTACTGTGGTAAGGAACTGTTAGAATTTTTGGGTTGAGCCTCAAAAACCACTCCTACTTCTCTTTTTTCATTTGCTTTGCTAAGTATCTGGCCTGATAAGTATATGACCTGTATATGTATCACGTATATACAGGCCACGTACTTATCATATGCATTTCATACACATAGTTTTCTTTTAAATGCTAAAAATGTTAAATTAAATTTGTTTAATTGTGTACGTGATTTTTCATAGATGTAGGTATTGGAACATCACAGTAAACATCACAGGCGAAATATTACAATAATTTAAAAACTAAAAAGAAAATGGTATAAGTTGTTGTGAGATTCAATCATGAGGCAAACTTGGAACTTCTCAATCACTAGTTCAAAACTAATCGCTGAGTCATCCCTACACATGGACATTTTGATTCTAGCTAAATATACTGTATTTCTCAAAAGACACAGAGGAGAGTCAGTTTGTGGCAAATGATAGAGTGGTAATATTTAGTATTTAATTGGTGCCTCTATGATTAGAGTTATGATTAGCTTAACATGTTTATTTATGCAGGGTGCTAACTTGCTAAGTCCTTTTTAGCCTGTTAGTTAGCATGTTTTGATCTGGTGACTGAAAGGGTACAATAAACGCTTAAATTGCAAAAACAATATATGAGGTTTGGATTAGTGCCTGAGTTAAAGAATTAGGTTTTAGCTTAAGTTAAAAAACAAGTGGGAAGAAGGAAAAACATCAAGCCCAGCCACAGTCCGGCCACAGAGTTCCACAGTCATTTAAAAGAAAAATATATGTAGGAAATACACACGATATGTATGTGGCTTGATAAATATAATCACATTCATATAATCTACATCATACTTATGATATACAAGTGTAGTTTGCACATCGCCCGACCATAGCCTGTTTTCTGACCTTTTTTTTCTCCCACATTTGATACAATTTTTATAAATTAGGCTTTTGATTATTCCTATACCTGCCACCTGACAACAGATGGAAATTTTTTTTTAAATTTAAAAATA
>JAOVVA010000031.1:6341073-6353695 GCA_028565275.1 Leiocassis micropogon
CAAGCCCGGATAAAATGGGAGGGTTGCGTCAGGAAGGGCATCTGGCGTAAAACCTGTGCCAAGTTGTAGTGTGGACTAGATATTCCGCTGTGGCGACCCCTTGTCGGGAGCATCCTAAAGACCAACAAACCTTGAAGCTTGTGCTACTTTAGAAAACAATTTAACAGTTTTGGACCAATCAGATTAAATGATTCATCCATGCTGTGGTAAAATGAGGTAAATTATTATTAAATGTTTTGTGTTTTCTGGTGCTGTAGTCTATTACAGGCTCTGTTGTTTATAGTCTGTGCGGTGCTGTATTTCGCTGGGAAGAAGGAATATCTTACCTATCTGGTGTTTAGTGTGGCTCTGTGCTGGATTAATCTGCTCTACTTCTCCAGAGGGAGTCGACACATGGGGATCTACAACATCATGATTCAGAGGGTGATTGCCATTTTTTTTTTTTTTTGCTTAAATATATATGTAAGGAACAATATAAGTTGGACTTTTTAAAACACTGCTCAACTCAGTCTTGATATAAGCACATCTTAGAAAAAATTTACATGAATGCACCTTTTATTATATTATTGAAATGCCACACAAGCATTGGCTGGCACTTAATGCGAACTTCATTAAAGTTTAAAGGTGGCTACTTACGGTTTGACTTTTGTCTTAGAATATACTTGCCATTTTCCTTATACATTACATTACACTTGCAGCATTTGGCAGGTACCCTTATCCAGAACTATTCATATTTATACAACCAAAAAGTTGAGAGTTAAGAGCCTTGCTTAAGAGCCCAGCAGAGCTACGCCTGCCCTTAAAAATCATAAAAAAAAGACTCTTTTGCTAAATAAAGTAAATAATCTTCCTTGTTGCTTTGGTGGTTCCATGAGGGGTATACTGTATTTTGTACATACTGTATATTATTGTATTTTGCAGTCACATAGACTGTGATTAATCACGATTAATCACAATTTTAAAATACTCAGATTTACTTGTATTACAAACGTGCAATGCTGGAATAAAGAAATGCATGACAAACTGGTTAGAAGAAACAGATTATACAGTTTTATAATATCTGACAATTTTACATTTAACAATTGGTAAATTAATATTTTTGGATGGTAAACTCCTTGCAAGCAGAAATTATATTGTAAGCCCTGTCTGTTCCTATAGTGGTGACCATATTTCTTATCTCCTTTTTAACTTGGCTAACGCAGTTGGCTTGCACATGTTTTTAGTATGTGCAGAGTGAATGAGTGCAGTTGCCATTTTTCATTGATTAGATGTGCTGTTACACTGAGGTAGTTATGGGTACTTACTAATGTCCAGTGGTCTCCAGTAAGTGCAATTAAAGTAACTTCTGCCAACTGCATCACTTTCACAGCCTTTTTCAGTGTCTTACATTTAATGTATTCTTGTAAAAATAGTTCCCTTTAAAGGTCGTTCAAGCACACAGCTTTGGTTTTGTCCAAACTTCCATCTAGAAGGTTTTTATAATGAAACTTGCCGTTCAGCACACATGGTGATGTTTCCTCAGTCATCTTATTATCCATATTAAAATGTACCATTATCACATACTGTACGAAGGGGTAATTGCGCTACAATTATGGTAAACCATTAGGGTCAAACTTAATCTGTCTTTAAAAAAAGGCACACATCAAAAAGATAGATTAATAGATTAATCGCATGTGTTACCGCGCTAATATTGACAGACCTTATTTAAGGATATAGTTTTTAAGACACTAGAGGCCATTAAGGTCCAAATACTTACTACACTGAAACTTCCAAGTTCCATCAAGGGTTCATGTAAGATACATAGAGGTGCCCTTGATGGTACCACCCAGCAACAAGGAAATGTACAGTTTAAAGGTACCTTTTTTCTGATTGTTCCTTTATTGAGCCAGATATTGATCTTTTTTCTTTTTTTATCTTTCAAGCATCTTTAGTATTTTGTCAATTTATCACATAAATTTCTTTTTAGGAATTAGTGCCATTTGGATAAACTTTTATTAATCCATTTTTTTGCTCTTAAACTGTACTGAGTAGAACCAGAGAAATCACACAAGTTTACTTTCACGTAAATAGGTGAATAAACTGTGTTAGATATGTGTAGTGCCCTGACCCAAGTGGGAACATGGGTAAAAAAAAAAAAACTTGCATCAAACATGAATATGTTTTTAAGGGGACAGCCTGGCATGAACCAGATCAGAATTTACTGACTGAGTAATGAAAAGCCAAAAACAAAGGCAACTTCTGTGTGTTGCTGTGAGAAAATATATGAAAGATAAGACAGGTGTTATGTGGTGCGGACTGAAGAGCCGCACCACGAGATGTAATAATGTTTATAAGAGCCCTGACGCAGGGCTTTAGAGGGGGTCAGTGAAATAGGAGTTGGTGAGAGTGCTTATGACACGCACGGAAAGACCTTCACGTTTGGGGATGGCGTGGGATTATTAATTAGGAAACAAAAGAACACAAAACACCAAATAAACAGAGCTCCGCCGTCTACGCGAGAACGGACAGGCTCTGGAAACCAAAACAAAAACGTATATCCTCTTGGGGCTTATTCCCTTACCGAGGATTTATTTGAGAGAATATGTATTTGTTCTTTGCACTATAAACTTAGGCATAGAGCGCACGCTAAACTGAGGCGGGTCGCTCTCTCTTACTCTTTCTCTCGCCGGCGTCTTAGGTCTTTGCCTCTGTCTCTCGACTTTCTGCGCGCTTTATCTTTTTTTTTTTCGTTCTTTCTTTTTTTCTGTCTTCTCTTTGGCCCTGATACCTTACCGGTGCTACCTAAATGATCACACGAAGTGCGGAGGTATCAGGACCCTTAAATAAACACGCCGCCAGGTGTGGGGCGTTCAGACTGATTGCGGCGGCGTTGCCTGGCAACCGCGTGTCTACCTGGCCACGCCTCTGCCTGCGAATCTACTCGTTCTGAACAGATGCGCGGTTCTGCCCCTAGTCAGACCCGCGTCATTACAACAGGTATAATTTTGTTTGGAAAAGTGCTAGGGGGAAACCTTCCAGTATTTTCTGTCTTCTTTAGACGCGCTCATGGTTCCCAACTGCTTTCTGAAAGCGCTGTCTGTGAAAGTCTTAAAATAACAACCGAGGGTTGTTGTTGTTGTTATTTAATTAGGTAATTTCATAGTTTTTAAATTTCCAGTAGACATGTAGAATGTAGAAAATAAATAAAAAAAATAAAAAAAAACCAATTAGAAGGTGGTACTGTAAATCAGCAAAATCAGCAAAAATCTTCACAAGAATAAAACAATTCTTTGAACTTTGAGTCAACACTATCATTCGCTAGCTAGACATATCCACCATTTTAATCAATGTCATGTAAGTATAAGCAGTTACTATAACCTATCAACTGAAAATATAGCCTACTAGTAAACAGCTTTCAAACTTTGCACTCAACCCTGAACAGAGAATGGATGTTTGTTAAGGTCATACAACCAATAATAAACTATTAGGAAATTTATCTAGTTGAAAATTAACTGCTTCTGTTTGGTTCTGATTGGTTTGCTAGTTATATTAGTTGTACAATAAACTAGCTTAGACGTCAAAATGAGCAACATTTCTTTGAGAAAAAACAAAGAACTCCCCATTAAAAATCTGTTAAAAAGTTTACAGCAGAAACAGACCTGGCTTTGCTAAACGCTTTGACTGTCTTGTCCAAAAATGTCAATCACGTAATAAACTAGATAAGTCATTTTATTCATCATTGAATAAATTACTGGGTAAGTTATCAAGGTCAACTGAACCTGCAAAAATGGCAGACAAAAATAGTTCTTCACACTACTGCCAAAATAATAGTGGAATTTTAACTTAAAATTGAAGTTTGCCAACTATGCCATAAATTATAAGAAAAGAATGCAAGGTTTAAAAAATGTAAACATTACAAAGTAGTTTAGCTTCACTTTTTACAACATCCTCCCATATGTACCAGACATCACTGGCTGAGAAAGGTGAAAGACTAGATGTCAGAGTTGGATTAGGATGTAAGAATACAGCAACAATACAACACTCAGTCACTGTTTAAAACATGGAAACAGTTACCTTCCTGAATCGGCCCTTCATCACTGTTTTCTAGTAATGGGTCGATTAGTTTTTCACCTTTGAGTCTTCTAGTCTGAATCGTTTGTTCTTTTGTCACGTGACTCCCATAGACGCTATGCAGTGCAATAGAGTCAAAAGATTGAACGATTCAGACTAGAAGACTCATGAGAAGAACTGTTCAATTCTTTTTCCTGTGTAATGCACTGCATAGCATCTATGAGGGTCACATGACAAAAGAAAAAAACAATTCGGACCAGAAGATATGAGAGGTGAGCTGCTCATTTTGTTAATCATAATATGTCCTTAGCTGCATATTTTCATTACTGGAACTATAGCCACAATTTGTATATGTAGACGTTGAAAATTTTACATTTGATTTTATTTCTGATAAAAAGAACGAAATTAACTAAAGGACTCAAAAAAAGATTCATTTATTTTGATGAACGAGATTCAAAGAACCGAGTCACTAAAATGATCCAAACTTCCCACCACTACTGTTTTCTCCCTTACTGTGAATTCTGGTCTGGTTCTGGTCTGTCACACTGCCCCTAGAGGACATTATGTGCAAACCTAAAGACTTCACTCCACATGATGCTATGACATACTCTTAGATACGCTCTCACAGAGGCATAAATCAACGATGATAAAAAATATTCATTGTTCATTATCTGCCTCCAAGTGATGCTTAGCTGATAGTACAAGCTGTTTGCCTATTACCTCATTGGGTTATAAGGTTGTTGTTCCCATCCTGTTCACTAGATTTTCCTTTCTGACATCTTCCGCTTCCTCTACGTCTACTTGGTTTTCCTCATTGGATTTTCAGCAGGTACTCTTTACTAAATCATCATCTTTGCTGTACATGAGGTCATTCCAGTCCCTCAAGTCCCTAACACTTTATTATCCTTTCTGTGTTCCCTAAACAGCTGTGGTGATTCTAATCAATGAACCTGACAATGGAAGTTCCTCAAACATGAGCAATCAAAATGTGACCGAAACCTATAAAAGCATCACTCGCACCACTCTGGAGCTGTTCAAATTCACTATAGGCATGGGTGACTTGGAGTTTACAGATGATCATGATTACAAACACGTATTTTATGTGTTGCTCATATTGTACCTTGTGCTCACGTACATTTTGCTGTTCAACATGCTAATTGCTCTGATGAGCAAGACTGTGGATGACATGTCAGATGAGAGTGCCAGCATTTGGAAGCTACAGGTATAGTACCTTATAATACAGCCTCATAGTGTCTCATAATAGGGGCAGGTCCATATATTTTGGAACAAAGATTGGTAACAAAATATGTGTATGTTGTGTGTGTCTGAAAATGGCTGTAATTCAATTCCTGAATGGTTAATGCCATACTTTTGTAAAACCCTTTGAATTAAAGCTAAAAGTCTTGACTTCACTCCTATCTTAAACGTTTCACTTCAAATCCATTTGGTGGTGTAACCTTATCTGTGTTCCGGAATTCATGGACCTGACTGTATCAATTAAAAGAATAATTAAATTAATTTCGTTTAGGGGTTTCATATGTTTTATGGTCACTGAAAAGCTTGATGGAGATTACTTATAGCTTCAAGTAGATGTTTATCCTTTAATATCTCTGTAGTCAACATAAATTTGAATGTGGTCCCATTGACAACTAATATGATATTCATTATAAGCATTTAGACCTTGGTGACAATACACCGAATTTCTGTGTAACAGTAAACATCTTTTTCTGTTTTCCCAGCGTGCCATCACCATCTTGGATATAGAGAGATTTGTTTATTTTATGAAGGCAAAGTTGCGATCAGGAGTTAAAAAGGACCTGGGCAAAAAAAAAGACGAGGACTGCCGCTGGTGTTTCAGGTCACAGACATGATGAACCACATAAGTTTTCAAACTGGGATGGTGGGGGCTCCAAGTGCTCTCCTTTGAACATAGGAAGGCTAAAGCAAAAAAAAAAAAAAAAAAAAAATCGTACTCTGGGTTGTACCTGGATTCTGTGTAATCAAAGCCAAAGGTGATAGAATGAAATGTTTTAGATCTTTTTGTCAAATGTTACTATGGGATACTGAAGTATAATTTACAAGCATTTTATAAGTGTTAAAGGCTTTTATTGACAATTACATTAATTTTATGCAAACAGTCAATATTTACACTTTTCTTTTCAAGACCTCTGCAATTCGCCCTGGCATCAACTTCAGACTGATGGCCGCCCATTCTTGCATAATTAATGCTTAGAGTTTGTCAGCATTTGTTTTTGTTTACCCACCGGCATCTTGAGAATTGACCACAAGTTGTCAATGCGATTAAGGTCTGGGGAGTTTCGTGGCCATGAGCCCAAAATTTCGATGTTTTGTTCTTTGAGCCTCTTAATGGCCTTATGGCAAGGTGCTCCATCATGCTGAAATGGGCATTGTTCACCACCAAACTGTTCTTGAATGGTTGGGAGAAGTTGCTCTTGAAGGATGTTTTTGTACCATTCTTTATTCATGGCTGTGTTCTTAGGCAAAATTGTGATTGAGTCCACTCCCTTGGCTGAGAAACAACCCATGAATGGTCTCAGGATGCTTTACTGTTGGCATGGCACTGGAATGATGGTAGCACTCAACTTCATACATTTAAAGTGCAGCAAAGAAGCCACTTCTCTCCAGAAAAAAAAACATTAGGGACAGACTGATATTCTGCAAAAGGTACAGGCTGTACTATTTGCACTTCTGGTAGAGGCTAAACTGCATTTCATTACAGTACCTGTACTATGGTACAATAAAGTTGTACCTCCTACCCACAAGTTTGAAAAAAAAAAAAATCAATATCATATCAATAATTGTATAACTTGATACATTTTGAGTGGGAACCTCACATTTTAACAGAAGAGCACAAATATTACTAAAGAGCAGTCCTCCTTTGCTGTTGGGAAAAACATTCCATTTATTTATGGTGGATGAAAAGTAACAAGGCATTAAAAATTGTTAATAAAGTCCATATTTCTAATACAAATTTTTAGAAACAAATTGTACATGTACTTTATTGCATAGGAAATTTAAAAAAAATCTAGGCAACAGCTACCACTTATTCTTGCATCGTTCACCGAGCCTGTGGTCCTCAGCTTTGCATGACAATTTTTTTATTGTCTCCGGACATAGTGTTGCTTTCCTCCCTTTCACTGTACACCATCATGTCAGCCATCTTAGTTTATGATGCATGTGCCGTCTCTCGAGGTCGATTCCTGTACTGTCCACGTGGGAAATATGAAATCCTATTTACTATTGTCTATTTGGAAGACTGTTTTTCATCATGACTAAAGTTCTATAACCATTACATGTTGCCTAGTTAATTTTTACCCACCCTGTATATTAACATTTTATTCAATCACCTTTAGCTTCGATTACACAGAATCCAGGTACAACCCAGAGAACAATTTATTTTTGTTTGCTTCTGCTTTCCTATGTTAAAAGGTCAGCACTTGGATGCATGTGCTGCCTCTCGAGGCCGATTCCTAATTATTTAAATTTCAAAATACACCCTGACGAATCCAGTGTTCATCTGCTTTTTGCAGGGTGCAAGATGTCGACTGGAAAAATTGGAACCGCAACCTTTGCATCATCAGTGAGGATCCTGGAAATTACAAAACAGTACTGCAAACTGAACCTGACACAGGTATTCAGGATTTATTTCAAATTTCTCGTGCAATTACTGTACACGCAGTGACCAAGATTAAGTACTTATTTGTATGTTAACAGATTTAGGTCTTAGCCTTTAAACAGGGACTTATAAGTAATAGACATTGATGCTTATGATATGTCTCACTCTTTTCAGTGCCTGATGCCAGTCGACATAGATTCATACAGCATACATCCAAGGAAGGGCCGGAGACAGAACCCCTGGCCTCCAGCCAAGTGTAATGGGACTTTAATTAAAAAAATAATACGTTTGATTTGTCTTGTGTACATCTACAGTTGGTCTAGTTGGTCTACAATTGTCTGGGCTGGTCATGAAATAAAGTAGGCTTCGGGGGAGAGCGTGCATTTGCACAACTTTCTGAGAATCTGCCTATTTATATATTTCCATTGTAGTGTTCCTTTTGTTATCACTCTTTTTGCTTTCCAATGATACCCAGTTTTTCAGGTTAACAATTGTCTCTTCCTTTCTGTACAACATGACTGCTATTCAAAAACTCACAGAAAAAAAGTGAGCCAAATATTACTCAACTAATGTTATGATAGCTAAATTATTGTTATATGATTTGCTTGTTTGTTAACATGTCAGGAATTGTGTATTGCAGTCTGGGAGCAGACTAACTCTAACTGTAACAGAACCTGCTGCTATGTGAGAATAAGGAAAAGATGGATTGTGATATTTTTTTAAAATAAAGATGCAAGCAGATAAAAAAGGTTTTATTTTAGCTTCATTCATGTGTGTACACAAGTGTTTAGTCTCAGACTATTCACACACCGAAAAGCCCTAGATGAAAACATTTTAGACCTCTGACTCTAGGTCAGTACAGTACAAGACATTGCTGTACACAATATACATTCAGTGAGGAGGGTTTTCATTAACACATGGATCTTATGCAAATGTTTATCATGCTCTATTAAGTCTGAAATTACAGTATATTTCTGGGATGCAATGTGGCATGATTTTTTTTTCTGACCACATTTCTTCAGGAAAGTTGACAGTTCAGCACTATCCCAGGAAACTTTGGGCAAGAGATCCTGGACAGGGTGCCAATCCATCACAGGGCACACACACATACACTTACTTACACACTTTTTCACACACTACGGGCAATTCGTGAACGCCAATTAGCCTAATCTGCATGTCTTTGGACTGTGGGAGGAAACCGGAGTACCCAGAGGAAACCCACCAAGCACGGGAACATGCAAACTCATGCACACATCAAACCTGGCCTGGAATCGAACTCAAACCCTGGAGGTGCAAGGCATCTTCCACTTACACAGAGCTGCCAGTTATGCTCGGTATTAATATTAGACCTATCTCAGCTAAGTCCTGTGATTGGACATTACTGCTTTGCTTAATGATCTCAGAGAACAACCTTGGTTTAAACCATTCAGAGCACTAAATGTCAAACTACTAAGTAACCATTGCACAACTTACAGTATATACAGTATAGTATCAGTTTTGATTAGTTCATTATCCTGCTTAGTTATTATAGTTTTGATCCTGTTCCTGGTTTCCTTCTTGATCCTGTCTTACCTGGTTCATGTTTGTTTATCGCCTGAACATTGCCTTCTAATTGTTTCTAATTTTGATTCAAATGTAAAGTAAATGTAAATTAAATACAATACAGTATTTTAACAACAAGGAATGTCCCAAAGTGCTTCACATAAATAATAAAATGATATAAAAAGACATAAATAAAATCACATCACACACATCCCTTATCCAAACACAACATATAATATCAACATCTCATGTTGATTTAAACGCTAAAGAAAACATATGGGGTTTTAGACGAGATTTGAACACCCTCAGTGATGTGTATGGACAAATAGTCAAGGGTAGGTCGTTCCACAATTTGGGTGGTGTCACATAGAACGCTGATCACCCCTGAGCTTGCATTTGGTTTTGGGTACTCAGCAGAAATGTATCTAATAATCTGAGAGACCGGGGTGGGGCTTAGGGCTGAAGCAGGTCTGAGAGGTAGGGCGGGGCAAGGCCATGTCAACATTTAAACGTGACCAAAAGAATTTTGAAATTAATTTGGTACTGTACCGGGAGCCAATGAATGGAAGCCAGGACTGGAGAGACATGTTCTCTTTTACTTGTAGAAGTTAAGAGTCAAGCAGCAGAATTTTGGACCAGCTGCAGTTGATTTAAGATGATCTCATAATAAGAAATAGTAGATACCTTTGCCCGTATACAAGATGTTTTTTTACTTTCTAAAATAGTTTTAATATTTATTACTTGTTTGTGTAAATTGATCATATTACTTTGGTTTTGTTTTGTTTAGTTTTTTACACCTAGTCCTTAGGAAACTCTAACATTACCCTAAAGACACCTCGTACGCTTCTATTTTTATTTCTAATTCTATTCTATTTAATTAGCAACCTCGCACATATTGTACATTTTTTTTTACAAATGTTTTCCATATTTGTATAATTTTCTCTTATTTCATATTTTTATTTCTTGAATTGAATATTCTATTTTGTAATTATTTGTACTGTGCAATTCATTCTCGCAGAGAAACCCTTCTTTTTAGGTCACGGGTGGACGTATAAGCATTTCACTGCATAACAAATAAAATGTAAATTTTTTCAATCAGAATTTAATACCAAACATTTTTTATTATTATGGGTTTGGAATTTTCTAAAACATGGTAGATGGTATGCCATAATTTGTAAATCATTTTCCAAGTTGAAGTAATACATTTTGAGTGTTACAGTACATTTGTTTTCAGTACTGCTTAGACTGTTTCACTTGTGCAGTTTGTTTCCCCCAAATCACATGATGTGAATGTTGGCTCTGGCATTTGTGTGCGTGTGTGGGTATGTGTGTGCATGTCTGTACACCAAATATAGGTTCGCAGAAGACAAACCACATCTGCAAATACACAGCGTTTATGTCAGCTGCTTGTTGTTTCATAATGTACTGTTGTGAGAACCGGAGGAAAAACCTTTGATTCTGTGAAATAGATGCTTCTCGAATAATCAAAATGTTTTTAACATTTGAATGATACAACAATATTTAACACTGTTTAAACATGTAAAGCTGGACACATTTTGATTAAATTTGTAGATACAAATTCATCATCTAATTGTGATATTAAGTGTGTTTTTTAACATCATGCAAAATTCAGTGTTTTAAGCTCAAAAGCTTGACAGACAAAAATGCATTTTATGTTGAACTGCAAAAAATTACGAGAATCAATCCTAAATGAGTCTGGGGGTCTCTGTGGGGTTCACAAGTCACACATACTCTCTCTCTCTCTCTCTCTCTCTCTCACACACACACACACACACACAATCTCTCTCTCTTTCTCTCTCTCATACACAATTGATTTACAAGCGATCACTTCCTCTTCTGCCTCACTTTAAGCAAGCCGAACCCTGAGTTCCAGAATAAAAGATGCTGTTATTGGTGTTATGAACTGAGATGTGTTAAAATCGTTGGGGAATTAATTGAATCAATTTCATCAAGGGTTGGATATTTAAGTGAATGTTTGGTAAGTACTCATTCCACATATCACTACTCATGTTTTATGTATTTGTTTGCCTTAAATAGGCATTCTGTGTAAATTTTTCTTTTCTCTTTTAGAATGTTTTTTTTTTTAAGAATTTTTTCTTTAAGTATTTCTTATGTTTCACATAAATTGCTCCTCAGCTTCAAATTGACAACCTTGAATTGTCAGATTTTACCTAATGTTCTTGGATTATGAACAATGCACATGCCAGTGAATACACATTGTATGTGTTGATTTAGAACTTTTTAATTTATTAACCCAAATAATCTGCGAAACAGACACAATTTTTTGATTAATAAACATCTGCCCCACCCAAGTCATATAGAGATCTGAGATCCATTTGGAAGCGATCAATACTATGATATGAAAGATATGTACAGTAATGTGGTTAGCATGCCAGCACCCATAGCCCAGCTCTCAGCTCCGTGCTCTCACACTTATTTATGGCGTGTATGGTTTGTTTCATGGTTTTCCATTTAAGGAAAGATTTTATTTTTTTTTCCTAAATGGAGATAATGCATCTTAGGCTTGATATATAATACGGTTATGGAGTCTGTCTAATGCTTACGTGCATCATGTAACAACAGCATAAAGACACATTAAAAATGTATAACTCTGCTTGGCCTGAGAGTGCTCTCAACAATCTGACCACTATCTATTGTTTTTACATCTCTAAATGCAAGTGGGTGTCTTTCCATGGCATTTGTAGGGAATAATTGAGCAGATGTTTTTTGTTTTGTTTTTTTCAAGCAAGTAACAGAATGCAATTATATAGCAAATACCGTAGAATGCAATTATATATAATCATATTACAAACCTGAGCAGTTCAGGGTTGTTCACGTGCCCTACAGTAAGCTCAGTAAATTACTTCCCAAATATGAATATAATTACGTAAATTATATGATACAGCCGTAATGATGACCAGATCTCAACAGGCAGCACTCCCTTTAGGACAACCTTTAGGAAAACAACACAACCAAAAGCGATGTATGGTGTTTGTGCCTTCAGTCTTAATTCTTTTTGTCTATTGATTTATTACTAATTCATTGCACTTTTATTTTTGGTCATGTAATCTACTGTATAAATGGTGGCATGGCGGCTTAGTCGTTAGCACTGTCTCTTTGCACCACCAAGGTCCGGGTTCTACAGTATTCCCGCCTCAGGGTCTGTGTGCATGGAGTTGGCATGTTCTCCTAATGCATGGTGGGTTTCCTTTGAGGTTTTCTCCCACACCTTAAAAAAGATGTGCCGATTAGGCAAATGGTCATTTATATAATTGCCCGTAGTGTAGTTATATAATCCTACTAAGATTGTAAAATGGGAATAAATACAATGGTAATCTATAGTGGTATCTAGTTGGACTACAGAGGTTCCTA
>JAOVVA010000031.1:6364619-6381307 GCA_028565275.1 Leiocassis micropogon
CCTGCGATGGATTGGCACCCTGTCCAGGGTGTACCCTGCCTCGTGCCCCAAGCCTCCTGGGATAGGCTCCAGGTCCCCACATACCTGAATACAGGATAAAGCGGTATAGAAGATGAGTGAGTGAGAGTGGGACGAGAGGGACGATAGTCGGTCGTTGACAATATTCCTTTCCTGTAATTAGGAAGGAATTAAGAATTTAAAAGCAATGGCACTGCTCAGCTGGAGATATTACGGTCCACAAGACGTGCAAGGTTAAAGTGCTGTTACGAAACAGCAAAACACAATTAACTTATATCAACATCTCAGCAAAAATGTAGAACACGACAATGTCTTGTAAGAAAAAGGAAACTGCAAAAAATTGAATTACTGTATGAAAATTTGGCTCAGGTCTTCATAAAATGCAATTACTAATGAATTTTTAAATACTATGCCAGATGAGGGAAAAAAATTGAGGAAATTATTTATTCTGGGATTAAATACTTAAAAGGCATGTATGCTGTTTCTTCCATGCAACTACCTCTAACAAACTGTTATTCTTAGACTATATAATGAACGCAGCTTTCCGAAACATTTACATTTTAAGAATATCTTCATTTAATAAGCTTATTATATATTAGTAGTTGGTATTTGTAAAATTACTCCTATATAAATGTATCAACCCCCCCCCCCCATTACATTCAATAATTTTACTGTGTATTTTGTTATCTGTTTATTTTGTAAATAGAATACCATGTAATACAGGATCATGTAAAAGACTTTTTAAAAATCCATTTGTCCCTTTTTGCATATATAAGAAGCCTGAAACATGATTTTTCTTTCCTAAGACTGATTAATTATTTGCCTTAAAAAAATCTTTTATTATTGTGTATAATATCTTTTTCATGAATTCATTTGCATAAACGTTCCCAAGATTAATGGAGTTGACAGGCAGAGGATCTTGACTTAATTTTGACTTAAGGAGGTTAAAAATATTTTAATGTGGTCCCAATACTGAACCAAAAATTTGCAACATATGACAGGGAACATGTTTAACATGCCACTTTTTTAACAATGAATTGTCAAGTTTTATGCCAGTGGAGTGTATTACAGTGTGTGTGTGTGTGTGTGTGTATGTGTGTGTGTGTTGTCCTAGCGTGCCATCACCATCTTGGATCTGGAGAGATATGCATGCTGTCTGAAGAATAAGTTGCGGTCAGGAGTGAAGAGGAACCTGGGCAAAAAAGAAGACGACTGGCGCTGGTGTCTCAGGTTGTTAAAGAAAAAAAAAGTTTGTAGCAATGTTTAAGGTTTGCACCTGGCCTATAGATAAGTTGACAGGAAAGTGAAACTGTTGTGGTACTTAATGGACAACTTACAGCATGGTTTATGAGTTTATGAGTTTAATGTAATGTTACTTTAAGTAACAGGAGTTAAAAGTACTGAATTTAATTACATTTGTTTCTACTGCATTGGTATTAGTTGCAAGAAAAATAAAAATCCAAGAATCAGAACTCATAGGGGGAAAATAATATAAAATTCAATTTTGTTTAGTTTTATACAATTAATGTATCCATTAATTTTAACAATTTCTAAAAGAATTTCTAATTTCTAAAAGAAATCCTGATCTAGATTTAAAAGGTGACAAAGGCAAGGAAAACCTTCTTGAGATGAAGGAGAAAACTTTCTTCAATACACTCAAACACTCAAACAATACACTCAAACGCAGCATCTTCAACCATAGGACGGTTCCTGTTATCACCAGTCATTTGTGCATTTGTGCTTTCTGCAGAGTGGAAGAAGTCAACTGGAAAAAATGGAACCGCAACCTGGGCATCATCAGTGAGGATCCTGGAGAACGCAATACAGTAATGAAAACTGGACCTCAAAGAGGTAATCATATCTTTTTTTAAACATTGTGGTTTAAAATAACGGCAAATCTAAGGTAAACCCTTAAACAATTTTGAGAAGTCAATGTTGCCTGTCTATGTTGTTTATGATGCCTTTGATGTGTGTCACTCTCTTCAGAGCCCAGCCGGCGTAGGTTCCTACGCGATATCAGCCGACGGTGGCCCAACAACCGTATAATCCTGGAAGGGCAGGAGACAAATCCCCTGGCATCCAGCCCAGTGTAAAAGAACTGGGAGGAATGTGGAATGTATTTGAGCACTAATTTAAGTTTTTTCTTTATTTTTTTATCTAGCACACAATAAAATTGTTTAGGGAATCATAGAGGCTTTGGAGGACTATTTTCTGAGGGCACTTGAGAACATACTGTATCAGCCATAACATTTAAACCCCTGACGGTCCGGTTTTGATCCCTGAACAGATTCGATTCCCACCTCTGTGTGCATTTAGTTTGCATGTTTTCCCTGGTTTGGTGGGTTTCCTCCGGGTACTCCGGTTTCCTCCCACAGTACAAAGACATGTAGATTAGGCTAACCGGCATTCCCAAATTGCCAGTGGTGTGTTAACGAGTGTGTGTGCGCCCTGCGATGTATTGGCACCTTATCAAGGGTGTACCCTGCTGTGTCCCCTAAGTTTCCTGGGATAGGTTCCAGGCCCGCCACGACTCTGTATACAGGATTAAGCGGTATAGACGATGATGATATTGAGGGGCACCTGTCAAGGCAAATGAACTGTCAGTTATCATAGTTACTCCTGGAAGCAGGAAAAATTGGCAAGGATCTGTGTGACTTTGACCAGAGCCAAATTTTGATGTCTAGACGACTGGGCAAGCTACTGTAGAGGGGGCAGTAAGATGCTTTGCTCAATGTTCTGCTGGGAAACTTTGGGTCCTGACATTCATAGGGATGCTACAGTACTTTGACAACATTGTTCCAGACCATGACAAGCTAATAGTATTCCCAAATGGCAGTGACCTCCTTCAGCAGGATAATGCACCCTGCCACACTGCCAAGGTGTTAAATTGGTCTCCAAATTCAACAGATCCCATTTTGATCACATAGGAAAAACAAGTCCTATTCACGGAGGCTCCACCTCAAAACCTATACTGTAGGACTACTGCTGCTAACATCTTGGTGTCAGATACTCACACTTAAAGAGGTCGTGTGGGGTCTACTGTATGTCTCGACAGATCAGAGTTGAGGCACGAAGAGGGACTAAGCTAGTGGTTTTAATGTTATGGCTGATTGGGATATATGATAAGATATACAGAACAATGTCATGCATATGTCATATGTCAGTGTTTGCTACAATCATTTCTACACTAATGAAAATGTCCTATAGAGGTCAGCAACAAGCAGCTTACCAAGTCCAGACTATAGACTATACAGCAAACCAGTGAAAGAGGATTTTTCTTTCGTTTGTAAGCAATTTTCATTAATTTCAGTTAAAATCATCACATCAAACAAATGTGACAGCCTTTTTTTTTTTTTCCTTTGCTTGAAACATAGTATCCAACAGCTTTGGCTGTAATAAGGCAGTCAAAAATGGAGGAGGTGCTCATTGTAGCATTACAAAATATTACATTGTTTTTATTATATTCTATTATATTTAATTGTTGGTGGATTACAAATAGGTCAAATTAAGCTGCAAAGAAGGTCAGGGAACAATTTTGCAGTGCTCTTTGTAGATGTAACTTTATACAATTTGCAAGTTTGCAAAATTACAGTAGCTAAATACCTTGCTAGTAACGTAATGCAGGACCGTTCGAAAGTGTATCAAGTGTAATAGATAGCTGTAACTTACATCTATACTAATGTTAATTCCCAACATACACCTAGGATTTGATTTTGGAATTGTAAATGCATTGATATTACGTTGATAATGGTGTAAATAGTATGATGGACTAAGTGGTTAGTACAGTCACCTTCAGGGTCTAGGTTTGATTCCTGTCTCGGGGCTGTGTGCATGTTCTCCCCATGCTTAGTGGGTTTCCTCCAGGTACTCTGGTTTCCTCCCACAGTCGAAAGACATGCAGATTAGGCGGATTGGCGTTCCAATCCAAAGACAATCCATTCCAAAGCCGATGAGTGTGTAAATATAGGTTTAATATCAAAACATGACTCCTACTGTATACCAATTATAAGTAAAACTGAAGCCACTTTCATGTTAAATCGATAATGATCTTCTACTGTGTTACTGAGGATTCATTACAAAAAAAAAGAAGTAAAAAAAAAAAAAGATATATTGATAAATGTTATTCTTAGCCACACTTTGTAAATATTACACCCTACTCCTCAGTAGTCCGTTTGGAAATCACACACTGACATTATATGTTGGAAATGTATACTGTTTATTCAACATGTTATTGTAATACATTTTGTATTAAATCATATAAAAAGCTGTATGAACGTGAGAATGCCTTCATTTTGTACATTAAAGTTGGATAATGGAAGTCTTGCTCGGTTATGCTGCTCTCTAGTGGCATGGTGGAGCAGGTGATTGCAATTCGCTGTAAAGTCGAGAAAAACGCACAGACGACATAATGGGGGCTTTAAAGTTATTTGTCCGTCCGAGCTGGTGTGATATATGTGATATTTATTCATCAGATCCGTGGGTGTCACTGCAACCGTGCTGTTCGTCAGATTATGATTATGAACCTGTATGACTTTTACAAGAAAACCATGAATGCATGAATCTGCTATGTAAGGGTAAAAACATTTTAAAAATGTAATAGTTACTATTGATTAAAATAAAAGATTTAGAAAATAGAAAGTTTTAGATAGCTAGTTTTTCTTTCAATATTTGGTTAAAACTTTATATTAAGATTTCCTTTAATGTTTCTGAATAACACCTTCTAATGCAACGTCGGTATAGTACGTTGTTCTTAAGAGCACCAGAGCCACGATCAGACGATCAGACCTCCAAGGAACTCCTGTAATGGCCTAAACATGTGGAAATGGCTTATGGATCATTCTTCACAGACATATAGCCTTCTTTAAAATGTCTGCACCATTCATATGTCTGCATGTTTTACTGTGGCTAAGAGTCTCATCACCGCACGGCTCTTTTCATTTTTTTTTGTAAATGTCAATCGGTTTTTAGAGGTCATCACAAGTCCTGGTTCGACTTGAACGCCCCTCGTACGATTGTATTGTTGCAGAATTTTGTGTTTGTCCAGGGTTAGCATAAGTCATACTGTTAACCATAAAGGTTATCATAAGTTTCATTAGTACTTTCATCATGTTCAGTGGTGTTACAATAGGTGAGGTAGTGGAACTGACTAGACTACTGTAGGTGCTGAAGTGGATGAGATTCTCAA
Organism: Leiocassis micropogon; assembly: GCA_028565275.1. NCBI lineage: Eukaryota > Metazoa > Chordata > Actinopteri > Siluriformes > Bagridae > Leiocassis > Leiocassis micropogon. The sequence goes on from JAOVVA010000031.1 coordinate 6,369,823, forward strand.
CATTTTGAACATTTTTATTTAGAGATAAGTTGGGGGACGCACCTGCAAAACGGCCCAGAAATTCACGGAACACACCTGTGCATGTAATTCTGTAATGTCTGACTTGTTTTTCTTTCCTGCTGTTATGCTCACTCCGTTTTGTTTTTTTGCACTTGCTTTTGCATGTATAATTGACTTTTACACATATTTGAGAGGAAAATATGCCCGGTCAATATTACTCAAACTGAGCTTTAGCCAGTTGTCCCGCTGTGCTTTTTTTTTTTTTTTTTTTTTTGCAATTCCTAATGCCCCGACCTGGACTTTTTCAGAGCCGCCCCAGTCTGCGCTATTTCCTGCTGCCACGAGCCTTTGATTTACGGCCCTATTGACTCGAATCGACGCTGTTCATCCATTTGTACGCCAGCTCGTGGAGTCGTGGAGCAGCAAGGCTAAAAGTAGCCTGCTGGGAAGAGAGAGAGCAGTTTTTTTCTTCCACCCTAGCCATTTGAATGTAGTGTCTTCTCGACCTCCATTAGAAAATTAAACAGACTATACTTCTAAAAACCTTTAAATAACATGATATTTAATGAGAATATATGGTTTTGGCCTCGCATTACACCACTGCACAGCTGAATCCTCAAACCTGATGGGTTAGAAGATGCTGGTTAGTTAATCAATATCACACTCGAGGTTGTGCTGTTGTACTGAATATCAGCACGGCTGCGATGCAGTCATAGATAATCACAGCCGTGCTGATATTCAGTACAACAGCACAACTGTAAGTGCGATATTGCTTTTATACAACATTTCCAAAACACCATTTATTAACAACAGATTATGATTTGTCTGTTTATTTAACCAGTTGTTTTGCTCCGCCAACACATAACTTTCGTTCATTGCCTGTCATTCACTAGCTCAATGCTAGTTCTGCTAGTCACGAAAGGATAAGTGTAATTAACAGTAATTAAAAGTAGTTTTTAATTCTTACCGGTACTATGTAGACAAAGGTGGGAAGAATAAACCGTGTCATTGGTGGACAGTCCTGTGAATCTCCAAAGTTTCTCATTATTTTTTAACTTATTCCACTTTAAAATATTAGCTCCGCTGTGGGGTTAAATGGAATGGACAAAATGGAAAGCTAGCGCGCTATAAAGGGGGTACAAGTGCTTCCGTGACATGTTTTGAATGTGGGTTTTGGCAGCCTGCTCTCCACTCTTTTCTTTTTAGTACTAGCAGAATGATACATATAGTTAAATGCTGTCATGCTCTATACCATCACTCATCCAATCAGATTACTGGGTCAGAATTATTGATCTTGGTATTATTATTGGAATGGTGACGCTGTTCCGCAACAATAAATGCAAATACTGACCCATTTATAAATTTAAAAAATTGCTGTAATGTTTTTAAAACATGCCCACAGAAGATGTCCGTGGAAATGTAATTACATAACAGATTAACAGGAAGTTATTTTTAATCATAGAATTTTCAGTTATACTGTGCTTGCTGCTCCAAAGAGCGGAATAAAGCAGCAGTCAGACCCAATGCGAAGAAAATCTTGTATTGTTGAGTAAACTGCATAAAAGCCAAATTATATATACTGCAATATTAAGTCAAAAATAGTAACTACATTTAAAAAATGCATTAGGCAGCAATATCTTCTGGCCACGACAGATTACAGGTGCAAAAGTGTACAGGTTCATCGAAAAAAACCTGACTTTGAAAATGAAGAAGGAAAAGCCCTCAAAAAGGCAAAATGATGACGATTTGACAAGTGCTGAAGTGATTTTCGGGCAGCTGGACACTTCTGATCATCATTTGAGGACTTCCTGTCAGACTCTAAGCAGTGTACTCATAATCCCTGTGAACGCCTTTAATGATGTTACTAATAAGAACCCACAGCTGCTTACACAAATAGTGCCTGAGCTTCATCATACTCATTTCTAAATAGGTGTTTTTTGTTAGTGCTGTGCATCATGGGATTGAGTGCAGAACAGTGGGCAAAAGTCAGCTCGCATTTTATGAAAAAAAAAAAAGGAAAAAAAAAAAGAAAGTGCACTTCAAAGCCTTGTGCAGAATTTTGTCAGACGCAGCATCACATTTCCTGCACAGGTGCTGTGTGGGACATGCCTTCAGAAATCAAATGTGCGTAACAAAGAGCCCATATACAAACCATACGAGCACACTGTCAGACCAAGGTGGTGTGGAGCCATTAAGAGAGGAGAAGGTGGATTTCAAAGCATAAATTAGAACTTTATTTTATTATTACAATATTACAAAAAGAGTAGCACAACTCTCCACACACAGTCTGTAGTTTTCGCTCATTCACTCAACAGCCACAGAGTGACAGATATGAGAAAGTCTTCTAGACTCTTCATTTCACAGCTATAGCAAAAAAAATATATAATAATAATAATAATAATTAAATAACGGAAAAAAAAATCAAGTTTATAATTATAAATAGTCACAAATTGCAAAACTGAAGCTTTGAAACTTGGAATAAAAAGATTTTTGTTACAGCCCAGAACTACACATAGCTATAAAACATAATTACAATAAAATATTATTCTTGTTTTCTTTGTTTTTGTTGCAAAGTAATCCTAAGGAATTGCTTTTCTATTCAACAAAAGCTTTAGTTAATAAAAATAAACAAGGAAAAAAAATTGCTGTTCCTTTATAGTCTTTTTTGAAATTGTTTTCATAATTATCGGTATTATAGGTTTCATAATAACCATGCTTGTTTTCAAAGGAAAGTCCAAGGACCAAATACTTAAGGCTTTATAAGGGCTGTTCCAGAGGGAGGCAAGCAGAGAGTGGGTGATGGCGAATCCACCAACCAACCAACCCACCTACACACACACGCGCCACCAGACACACATCACTCACTCCCACTTACTCGCTCGTCCACTAGAACCATCCCCACGCAAACCATCCAACATTCACACAGTCATTACACTTCTTAAAAGTTACAGTAGTATAGCAGATTAGCCAGTGTACAATAAAATAATTCATCTGCTGTTTCACCTTCGACTTAAAGTCCTCCTTGATTTACCCACAAGCAATCTTGCAAGTGATCAATTTGGTCTGTTCAAGCACACGCTGTTAGAGCATCAGTAGCAACTCCTAAACTGAAGTTATTTCAACAGATACATGAGAAAACGTAGGATCAAATAATCTCAATTTGGTTTGTAGTTAGTCTCTAAATGATATTAGTAACAATCCACAATACACAATCTTCTCCAGTAGTAAGTTTAGTCCTGCTAACTTTATTACAAACCATCTAATAACAGAACAACCCATCTCTAAGATTCAAGTACGTTTTCATATGTTAAGAAAATGAAGCAGAAGCTCAACGGCACCCCTTCAAAGCTCAAGATCTTCTTGCAGGTTTTTTTCCCCTTCTTTAAATTCAGCCCACATTGACTTCTTAAGAAAACGGAACTCCGCAATCATGCTGCCTACTTCGTTAATCTAAATGAGTTAAGACATCACCTGATTTGTCGCAGCACTTTTGACTGTAATCGATACATAAATGATGCTTCCATCCTTGTAAGCCATGCCAGACTAAGTGGCTTGATATGCGACTGATTATATATATTTTCCTGTCGAAATCATGTTGTCAATTGCAAACTAGCATTCCGTAATCCACAGATTAATAATAAATTAACGTAGAGAAGAGGATGAAGCCCTCTGAACAAGATCTATACTGTCTCGAACAATCAGGGGAAGCCAAGCTGACATAGGCCATAAAAAAGAAAATATCTTCCTGAACAGTGCATTAGTGAGGTTATTCAACTTACAGCTGAAACATAAACCCCTGGCAAGAAAGGGAGTCAGCTTTTCATGATGATTGAAGGACATCATTTTATCTTTCAGACTGTATTTCTTTGCCTAGAAGACATCACACAGTGATCTGGGGGGGAAACGAGGTAAAACCAATAACTAAAAGTAAATGAATGTAATCCTTGGAAAAAAATTGATCACTTGCAAGAATGATGATTAAAAGAAAAAGAAAAAGAAAAAATAAGAATAGTGAAAACACTGCTTTTGTTAAATGTTTTTCAGTTTTCAGTGATCACTTTCTGTTTGCTGTCTGAATTGTTAATGTGAACTTATGTGTTGCAATGCTTTTCATCCTATTGAGTAATTTTAAGACAGAGAGCAGAGTAGATAATTTTTTTTGTGGCTATCTGAAACGGACAGAGGTGGTGAGGAGAGCCTGTGTCGGAGCTTATCTGTACCCTGGGTGCTGGCCATGGGCCATGGGGGGAGGTCTGGGCATCTTCCCAATCAGGCCCAGATTTTGATCTCGGAAGCAGGGCGTCTGGAAGTCCCCTCCCATGTAATCTGCCGTTTGTATCAGATTAGTCTGCCCCACTGCGGCTCCCCCTGCCACTCCTGCCGGTCGGTAATGTGCCGTTCCTCCCGTGGGGGCGCAGTCCACAACTGGAGTGGGGTTAGTACCGCCCGTTCCATTGCCTGCTGGACCGTGGAAGGGTGCAGGCAACTCCTGTGAGCCGGAACTATCGCTGTTGGGTGTTGGGAGAATACTACCCCACACAGGCACCTGGTGGTAGTACTGGCCATTGGCGTAGTGCGCGACGGTGCCAGGTGGCATGGTGTTGTTATTGTTGACAACTGGAGGTGAAGGCGTTGGCTTATCCATGGGGGGTTTGAGGGTGTAAGGTTGCCCTACACATAGCTCAGGTGGGTAGTTCATGCCTTTACAAGGGAATCCTGGGTCCCGGGGAGCCGTTTTGCAAGGGTGCCCGCCCCCGTCTGATGCATGCTGCAGGTGGGCAAGCTGATGCTGGTTCCATGACATCATCTGCTGATGTTGTTGGTGGCAAATCGGATGCTGCTGAGGGTTCTGTTGGTGCTGCAGATGCTGCTGCTGTTTCAAATCGTTGTGATACACAGCCATCCTGTTTATGGCACTCATGTTGTGCAGAGGTACTCCAGTGCCAACTGATTTATCTGGTGCTCCTATGGTGCAAGAAGAGTGTCCGAGGCCTGGAGGTACAGCACCGGAATGCCCACTGTGCATGGCCACCCGGGAGCTGGCATTGATGAGCAGGTTGCGACTGATGGGGCTGGGGTTAGCAATTTGGCCCTCACACATGGATGTGGCCCCAGCGCCCTGGGCCCGAGCCTGGCAGAACTGGTTAATCTGGTGCACAATGGTGCTCAGATCAGCTTGGCGGCCCTGGTGCAGGGTGCCAGCCATTGAAAGAGGAATGGTTGAGGTAGAAACAGTCACATTGGGAGGGGCATCGGCATCCGTGAGTTTTCTAGTGCCACCCTGGAGGCCCGGAGGAGGCTGTTGGAGGTGCTGTTGCTGTTGTTGAAGCAAGAGAGCAGGAGGAGGCTGTGGACCTGGGTGACCAAGAGGAGGGGGGTGGGAAAGAGGCTGTGTCCTGCCCATGCCCTGTGGGTGCTGGGGCATTGCTGAGGGCACATGGTGCCCAAGTCCCTGGTGTTGCTGTTGCTGAGGGAGGGGCTGGAGACTCTGACTATGTTGTGGGAGGCCTTGTTGATGTTGCAGGGGTCTCTGAAGCGGCTGTGGTGCATGCTGTAGGGTTAAAGTGCTTGGTGCCGGGCCATACCCACTTCCAGGGGCGCTCATCGTCACACGTGTACCGGTGAAGTCTTTGATGATGCCCTTGGAGATGGGTGCCTTGACGATGGCCAGGAGGCCGGCCTTGGCCGCAGACTGTGAAGGGGGATAGGGACTGTAGCGTGAACCACCCGCGTCCAAGCCGTTGACGGTGCGCCGCACGTGGTTGCGCTGTGGGACCTTGACGCTGTTGGGAAAGATTTTAATGGTCAGCGGGCTGTTGGCCACCTTCTTAGCATAAGCGTCCAGCTCCGCAGGGGTCGGATACTGGGCTGATCTCATCCTCTGTGTAGTGTCCCCTGGAGACACAAAAAAGGACATCCAAGAAAGAAAGAAAGAGGGAGAAAAAGAAGAAATAAATGAATAAATGTATTCACAATTACACAGAAACAGCTGTGATAAATGAAGGCAGCAACAGGAAGATTATAACAACTTCAGAAAAGGCAGATAAAATATGGATACCCGCATGTAAGGAGAGGGGAGAGTTAACAGCATTAGGAATAACAAGAGGAAAAGGCACAAAAGAGGAGCTGAACTTTAATGCTATAATATTCTCAGGTTACCAGTTTCAGCAGAGCCACAAAAAGGTCCTTGACTTTTAGCTGATAAAGAGACACACAGTACCACTCGTACCCACACCATACACATACAAACACACACACAGGACCATGCCAGGGTCGCTGCTGTGTTGGGAATGGTCTAGCCCAACCCAAACAAAATGAGAAACAATAGATAGGGGTGCCAAATCTGTGCATAGCAGATGATGACCGGGCTAGTGATCAGTAAGTTGTGAGTTTAAATCACAGGACTGTCAAGCAGTTACTTGAGCAAAGCAGTCTGCCCCATGGATGCTGTATCATAGCTGGTATGCCGCTAGACGTGTAAATACAATAAATGAAAAATGTGCACATGAGCATATATGCTTTATACTACAGCACTGCGATGGTCATTGTAGAGGTAATTTCTGATGAGCATGCACATTTTGTTTTCAGCATACCTGGCACATCAGCCTCCTCCTAATGACTTAATAATGTGTTCTGACATTTAAAAACCAAATATCTCGTACTGACATAGGTTAATTGCAATATGTGTGCGCACGTGGTTAAGGTGCTTATCATCCCAATTTCTCTTCTCTCTCTCTCTTTCTGATTCTCTCTCGCTCTCTCTATCTGTCTCCCACTCTCTCTCACACACACACAGAGCTCAATGTAATTTTGTTAAATCATCTGTGTGTCTAAGTGCGTGTGCACGTGTGTGAATTGGCAGACCTTGTGTCTTTAAAAGCATGTAGACGTTTTTCCACAAGCCCCAGCATCTTGTATTGGCTGGTAGAGAATTTGAAACATGCTCCTTTTAACCAAATTGAAGTTAGCTCATTGAATTACAATCGCTGATATGGGAAACGAATGGGCTAAAAGCTAACACAAGCCTTTTTTTCTTTTTTCCCCTGGCACCTGCTTCGTCTTATTTGGAGGATCAGATTTTTGTGAAACCAGTTATGGCTGTAATAAATGGATGAATGGAACAACATGCATGTTTTTTAGCAGTGTTGTTGCTAAAATGAGTTTGGAGGAGAAACTAAAAGCTGACCGAGACCACATAAAATTAAATCGAGTAATTATTTAGCAAGCTAACGTAATTATTACCTTGTGAATTATAGACTCAGTGTAGAACTGGTCAACTTAAAACCTTATTTTGTCTTATGGATAATTTTATAATGTTAAAGTAGCCAACCTCTAAGCTAGCTAGATAGTAAGCTACTTATTTGTATTTGCTCCAGTGCAATGTCTCCCCACACATAGAGAACAGCGGTACCTCGGTATAAAAACCTTAAAAACTAAAATTTAGCAAAGATTTTGCCTCGGCATACAATGCATTTTCGGCATTGTTACTTCGGCATGCGCGTACTTCTGGTAGCGTGTACTTCCGGGAGCCAATTAGAACTTGCTTGTATCAGTGGAAAGCCAAGCAAAGCGAGTTTACTTTTTTTTGCATTTTGTGCAAGATTTAGTGAAGACATAGCACCATGTGTTACCAGAATGTTATCAAAGGAGCTTTCAGCTTCGTTTTTAAAGCAGCTAAGAGGAAACATAAATCAAAAATTAAAGTTAAGTGAGGTTTATTTCAAATTTAACTTCATTTCCATGTCTTTTGTAAATATTTTAATTGTTTTTAGATGCAAAAATATGATTATAGTGTTAGAAATTGGTAACATTGGTAATTTTTTTGGGTGGCTGGAATGGATTATCTGCATTAATTACATTACATTACATATGGGAAAATGCATTTAGAAATTTCGTATGAAGAGGTACCACTGTATACTTGGGCGAGCTTCTCAAGTATATTGATGGCCGACAAAGCATATTTGCCAACCCTTTACACAAATAGTAGCGAACAGTTCCCTCTTGCACTACCGCTCCTGTAACTGCGAGAGCGGTGTACTGAGAGGTAGTATACGCAGCGGATGCCAGCTGCCGTAAAAAAAAAAAAAGAATAGGAACAGCTCTTCATCAAGGGTTAATAAACCCAGGAAGATTAAAACCCTTAAAACTCCAATTGAAAAAAAATAAAATAAATAAATGCTTATCCTCAAGTCCTGCTGGTGTGTCGACAGAGGGAGGCTTCAGACATCACACAGTGCATCTGAGTTTAATGATGCATCATGCAGAAATAAAGTTATTACTTTTAAAACGTGTCAATTGTACTGCTATGGGAATATGGGAATATAAAATATGGGAATGACATTACAAAAAAGTAGAACTCGCAAAACAACTATAAAACATGTGATCATATGAATCCGTGCTACCTCTTTGCCTATGTGACCCATTTTTAAAAAAAGAAATTTAGTTTTGCTTAGTTGGTTAAATTGAAATGCCATTCAGTTCATCATATTGCCTAGGTTGTGCTGAAAAAAATTTATATGTCACTCTATACTGCACAATCATGAGCCCTATATATTATTTATTAAAAGAGTAATGCAAGAAATGGCTAAAATGCTCTATGCTCTACGTTTTAAGGGCTACATGCTCTAAAAAAACAGTGCCAGGTTTGTACATTATAGAGTGCTTAGTTCTTACATAGTGTACATTTTGGTTTTACTTTGTCCTACTCTTCATTTACATTTAGGCATTTGACTGAGGCTTTTATCCAGAGCGACTTACAAAAGTGCTTTGAAGTTTCTGTTATTGAATAGATCCTTACATTGGGCTACTAGGTTACTAACCAAGTACCATGAGTTTTTTTTGAGTGGGTTTTTGTTAGGGAATTAACTCTTGACATATGGTTGGATGGAGGGGAGGGTTTATAGGTCGGATCTCTGAAATGTAAAATTAATAGAAATAAATCCTAAGTATTATGTTACAAGTCTTGTGTATTTGTTGTTTGTGGTATGTAGTAGACCACTTTTGTGCTGGAAGGTAATGGCCACCTGTTCTGCAAGTCTATTTCACACCTGTGTGAAAAACTACAGCGATCTCCTCAGTGTATTGCTAGACGGCTGGTTTTAGTTAATATTAAAAAAATATATTAGTTAATTAATTAATAAAAAATAAAAAATAAAAACTTTTATCTAAGTAATCACAGTTTAAATTTTCCCATTATAGATGGAAAAAAACAAACAAACACCCCACCTATTTACAATTGATAGTACAATGATGATCATTTCGCCAACGTATGACGGACATGACATGTACCCACATGGGTTATATAGTTTTCCTAACCCTTGAACCAAACTAGCCGCCAACCATAAAACCCCAGACTTGTCTATGCTCCAGTATATCCACGAATAAATGCTTGCAGAAGTAAAAAGCCCTGACCAGATTACTAACACCTCCAAACTGTTCTCGGCAACGTTTCCAAAAGGACAAGAGCCGAGCCTGTTATTATAATAACTGCGGTCTTGGCTCTAAATGAGCTGATTAATTAGAGTGTGCTCTCTTTCTCGCTCTTTCTCGCTCAGCTCTCCTCACTATATCTTGATAAGTGCAGCATGCGTAAAGTCAAAGAGGACTAAATATGAGACACAGAATCTCTGGAGTTCATTTAATAGCAAAAAAAAACAAAAACTTATTCATCCAAAAAATTAATTAATTAATAACAATAATAATAAATAAACAATCATCTTTGAGAGACATGGTATTACATCTTTGCTTTACTAGACGTTTGCTCTATTTCAGCTTCCAGTGTAAAATGGTGTTTTAATTACTTTTGGTTGTTTTTTTTTTCTTCTTTTCAAAGGCTAGTGGAATATTTGTATTCTATCCTCCTAGATATTCCTAGCAGTTCATACGCACTTAAATAAATCAAACACAGACATACGGGTTATTTTCCCCCCAAATCATACATTTATATCATGGAGAGCAATCCATGTATAGTATAGAGCGATATAATTACATCTAATAAGGTTTTATCTGTGAATCTATGATACTTACACATACACAAAGAACCTACATAAATATTTTTTTAATTAAGAAAAAAATAACCACATTTTTATATTTATTACAAAACTTTGACGCATTATCGTATCACCCTTAAAGATTAATAATGAACTCTAAAATTGTAGAAGCCATGCCAACTTCTACGCCCACAAACACTGTATACTGAGAGATTATTTCTGTATTAAACAGAAGTATACGTACTACACTTACTTATGACCTACTAGATAAACAGCACTATGCTCTCAAAGGATAAAAAAATGTTTCTCAAGTTGATATAACACGTATAATGCATCCATAGAATATAAAAGACACTGAGAGAATAAAAGATGAGAGAGAGAGAGAGAGAGAGAGAGAGAGAGAGAGAAAGAGAGAATTTGACGATAAGTGTTCTCTGTGAAGCCGCTGTCTGGCTGCTGAAAGGAAGTCTTTGTATAAAACAAGCTTTTATCATTCGAAGTGAGAGAGAGAGACAGAGAGAGAAGGAGAGACAGAATTAGGGAGCAGGGGAGATAGATGGGTGAGGAAGGCTTCTGATGTGCACCCACCTGCACTTCCCTGCCACTCTGATCCAGAACTAGTGATCCTACACACACACACACACACACACACACACACACAGTGCATTTACATGCATTTCCATTTGCCCCTGGCTCCCTCATCTCCAAGCTTCTCACGGTGACCAAGGCCCCTCACACAGGCGCATTCACGGCGAGGTCACTTATCTAACTGTCTAATATTAATTCTGCACACTGATGAAAGAACGGCACAGAAATTCTTTCCTGGGTCAGTCATTTACATGGCTTTCATTCACTCTGCATGAAGTCATTCTCTTGGCATTTTTGTTAAAAAAAAATAATAATAAAATAAAAACATTGTGGGAACAACACTAAGAACACATGGTAATCTGTAAAAGATTTATATCCATCCATGTGAAGTCTATACCACTTTTCTAAGAAGCCTGGAGCCTATCCCAGGGAACTTACAGCACAAGGCAGGGTACACCCTGGATGGGGTGCCACCTCAATGTAGGGCACAAGCACCTGCGCACACCCAAACACCCGGTCATACTGTATATTACAAGCAATTTGGAAACATCAATCCGCCTATACTGCATGTCTTCGGAAACTGGAGAACTACCAACGACAAGGAGAACATGCAAACACAGAACGGAGGCTAGATTAGAACCCTTAATCCTAACAAGACTGAAACACCGTGCTGCCTGTAAAAGTAATACTCACTCATCATTATTACCGCTTTATCCTGTATTCAGGGTCGCGGGGACCTGGAGCCTATCCCAGGAGACTCCCAGGAGGGCACGAGGCGGGGTACACCCTGGACAGGGTGCCAATCCATCACAGGGCGAGAACGTCAATTAACCTAACCTACATGTCTTTGGACTGTGGGAAGAAACCGGAGTACCCGGAGGAAACCCACCAAGCACGGGGAGAACATG
>JAOVVA010000031.1:6388620-6406693 GCA_028565275.1 Leiocassis micropogon
AGGACAGGCTTGGACAGGCAGCAGGGTTTCCTGGAAATGTGTATATGTGTGTGTGTGTGTGTGTGTGTGTGTGTGTGAGATGAGACTGGGGGCGAGGTTGACAGGTGCGTGGTGAAAAGCAGTGCTTATTGGGCATTGGCTGTCACTCAGGGGTGTCGTTCACACCGGCACAGATAAACCTGAGGCTTTTTGTCACACGAGCGCACAATCATGGACGAGGGGGAGACAGGAACAGAATTGAGCTGTCCTTAATTGTCCTTTCCGCAGACGCATTGTGTCGCGCCGGAAAGATGCAGCCAGTACTGATATTAGTGAGGGGTGAAAAAACTACAGACCAGGCTGGAGGATATAAAACTGGAATAAATGCTAGACTTGAACGGCACTGACTAGTTAATATTGTTTGCCGATATTGCCATGCTGAAAACATTATTTTTATTATTTTTTTCTGTATATATGCTCATCTTGAAAAGAAAAAGAAGGGGAGGAAATAAGTCCCATGGTGAAATTGACATTTTCTACTGCATATGCAGGTCTGAAAATGATTTTCTGACCACAAATGTGTTTTTATTTTGTATATATTTCAAACTAACATATTTTACCCCCCCCCCCATTATTACCTTATCATAACTCTTTACGCTCTCTTACTTGCACAGTGTAAAGTACTCCGCATTTCACTATGCATTTTACACCCATAAAACTGAACATGACAAATAAAACCTGTAAAGCTTAAATTTTTTATAAATATGCAAAAATGCAACACAAGAACATTTTTTCTAGAGATGAGATGAGAGGGGGAAAAAAAACTTAATTCAGTTAGGTATTGTGATATTTTTTCTCAATACATGTTTGCTTTAGAGGTGGTTGAAAAGTTTCAATCCTCTATAATCCTACAAGTAGGTAGGTCTAAACTATTCATGCCTTGTCAGGCGGCACAGCAGCCTGTGTGGTTGAAGCAAATTATGTTTGTACATAATTGTATAAATTCTAAAACAAAGATATTTACGAAAATCATGATACAGAATCGCAATACAAATGGAATTTGTATTCAACAACACCTAGGTATGACGATTTCCATCAGTTACTGATCAAGCATAAGTCTACTGTATGTCACTACAGCACACACACATCAGCTCAACAACATCATGATCAAAGCATGACTGTGAGTGGGAATTTAGTTTAGAAACCGATTTATGGAAAATTTCACCAATTTTCATTATATTCTTTTTTCCCGTCCTTCCGGTTATCCTTCCTTCATTCATTTGTTCCTTCTTTCTATCTTTCGATCCCTCTTTATTTCCTACTTTTCTTCTTTCATTCCTATCTTTCTACCTTCTTTGTTCCTACATTTTTTTTAATTTCCTTCTTTTCTTCTTTCCCTTCATTCTGTTTTTCCGGCTTAATTTTCCTTCTAGATTTCTTTCCTTCTTTCCATTATGATTCCCATCATTCCTTCTTTCCTTCCTTCACCATGCTTCCTTCCTTCTTTCTTTCTTCCTTACCATTATGTCTTGCTTTTCTTCCTTCTTTTCAATTGGATTTCCATCCTTCCTTCTTTCCCTCCTTCCATCGTCCATCCTTCCTATCTTCCTTTCTTTATTCTGTCTTTCCTTCTTTGTTTTCCCATCTTCTTCCCTTCCTTTCTTTACTGTACAGAGTGCTAGCTGATGAATTTTCAAAATATATGCAGGCAGCAGATCTTTAAGAGTCTATTAAAAAAAAAAAAGCTGCACTCATTGGAAATTATCAGTTTGCATCTCCTAGTGAGACTGAAAGCTTATTGATTTAAAAAACCTTTTGATTCATATTAGCAAAGCTAAGAGTTAATCCGAGCTACAACATTTACACAAATGCAATTAAACATTTCTAAATTACTTTAGGGATCTATGGCAAATCCAAAGTATGTATAAAGTGTTGCACATTAAGAGTCTTACAACTAGCTAGCCAACCAGAAACACAAAAGTTATTGACTGTGGTATGTTATCTAATTGATTAAGTGTACAATACTGCTTCTTTTATGTCCTATTGATCAACATTAGCTATGCTTACATGGACAATATTTCTTCAATCTGATTGAAATCATTCTAATTAGAGATTCCAACTTGACTGCTTGCACTCCTTCTGTCTTATGATCTGTTCCAAGAAGTCTCATCTATTATTGATTAAATGTTTTACTGGGTATGATCTGATGTGCCAATCAGTGCCTGCCAGTGCATAAAAGTAAAGACTTGCTACGGGGGGGGTTGTTCTCACTGAGTTTACCAATCGGGAATGGAACCAAAATCTCCCTCCTGGAAACTTGTCATGTCCCCTAATGTTACCCACACATGGGGCAAACATGCACAGAAAGAACATATTTATTTCATCAAGAGAGAAATGATTGGATCAAGTGTTTACATGGCTAATATTTACCTAATGAACAGATTATCAAAGGTTTACACACCCTCATTCCAACTGAAAATTCATTCAGATCAGCCCGGATCAGGGCAGACTGTTTCTGATTTACGGTGTTTAAATGACGCGTTTTTCTCATTGATAGTGAAATATTAGGGTCCATGTAAATGCACGAAAAGTTGATTAAAGTTGATTTAAGTTTAACTTTATTATGGTAATGTTCGCTCATAATGTTTGCTCATACTGACGCTGAAAGTTTGAGATGTAAAGCCGACACTGAGACAACAATATTGATCTGAATTGCATTTCTTTATTGGTTATATCCTGGCACGTAAAAAAAATAGGTGTTGCTTGACGCCATTGAAATGGATTGTTCCTCCAAGCAGGAAGCATTATTCACTCGGTAAAAGCAAACCGTTCAGGGAAGAGTTCTGGCAACTTTTGCGCTTAACACATAAGTATAGTACATCAGTCTGTTTATTCTTTCGTTCATCTTCAGCGAGTGATTTATCCTGATCGGGGCATATTGGATCCTTTCCCAGAGTCAATGGTGCTGTTTAATAAGCAATACTGCTGTATTCCTGTCGTCTTTGTTAATCAGTGATGCCTGATAATCGTGGCATCCCTTGAAGCTCTGGTATAGGTCACAGCCCTCTGCATATTTTAGGTAAAAAACAAAAAAATGCAAATTTGTTTAGTGTGCGTGTGTGTGTTTACATTAGTACTCACATTTCTGAAGTCCAGTGTTCATCTGCGAGTGGGGAAGAAGCTGGAGGGAGAGGTCACCTGGCCCTGGCAAACAGGCCAGCATCTCACACACACACTCACACTCCTAGTGCAACATGGGACACACACTCCTCCTCACACTGCGAAGAGACAGTGAAAGAAACACAGGATTGGTTAGGCAGGTTATTACACCACATGGAAATGAGAGACACCAAATGAAGTAAATCATACACACACACACACACACACACGCACACACGCACACGGAGAGAGAGCAACATTTCTCCAGACCTGACATCCAAACATCCTTCACATAATACAAACCTAATAGTTTACGATAAAATCTAAATGGATATGCGTTTAGTCTGACATCGCGATACCACACCACACACACAAGCACGCGCACAAAGTCATAGCTTTTCCCGCTCTAGGGGCCGGCCGTATGCTTCATGCAGATAGAACCTAATCCTAGCCGCTTTGCCCACGGATCAGAGACAGGTCACTCTCCTGCCTTTCAATTTCATCCCCTGCTCCCTCACTCGAAGCAGGTGAGGCCACGTTTGATACCCAATCTAAACTTTAATTAAACTTCAAAAGCAGCATGGCCACCATGGAGAGCCGGGGGCCTCAGGGCCGGCAGCCGAGAGTAATTCTACCTCTCTGCTTCAATCTCTCTCTCGCTCTCCCACTGCATCTTCAAATCCCCAAAGCCTAGTTTCCTCTGATATTCCATCGGACTTACTTTTACCCCTCCATCTGTCGAGGCCACCATGTCTCATGATCTATTCGTGTTGAGAAAGTATGGGAAAGTTTCTGACACACACACCGCGGCTCGTTCATGTTATCATCAACTTTGCTTAGATTTTTAAATGTTGTGTAGGAGAAGAAAGGGTCTAGAATAATTTTAATCATAAAGCATTTCATTCAGAACAAATATGATATGATTAAAAAAAAAAACTACACAGACCACTTCATATTCTGAACGTGTTAGCAAGTTAAAAGGAGTTAATAATTTAGCTAGCTAGTAAAATAAATATAATATGACTTTTAAAAAAAAGTAAGAGAAAGAAACTGGATTTTAGGTAATTTAATCATGAAAAAACATGTTAAAAAAATACAGATTCAAGAACACATTATCTAGTTGAAGACAGAGGGTAACAATTTAGCTAGCTAGTAAATACAAGCTTTTTTTCTTTTAAAAATACTTCAAAATGTTGTCCAAAATCATCTAACAAAAAAAACCTAAATATGTCATGTCTAAAAACATGTGGTACATATTATATTTTGACATTTAGACTAATTTAGATGTTTTGAAGCATATTAGCTAGTTGAAGACAGAGGCTAAGAATTTAGCTAGCTAGTAAGCATTTTGTTCTTCCTTTTGATTATGTGTCTAAATGCTGTGTAGGATTTAGATACATGGTCCATAACAAAATGCTATAAAAAGAAAAATTGCTATTTTTTTTTTTAGAGGCCAACAATTTAGCTAGTTATTAAATAGAAGCGAGCTTTTTAGCTGCTTTCATTTACAAATGTTGTGTAAGTGATAAACTAGGTTTAAAGACCATCAGAATCAGAAGAGACCGGTTTTAAAAAATGCCATTTTTGCAATTTCTTTTTTTGTTGTGAAATGAGAGGGAAACATTATACTCTAATTCAACATATACAACAGTAAGTTCTGAGCGCTTTGATTGGACGAGAGGCTTTCCACGGATGGTGATAATGGATTTTTAACACAACAGGGATGTTTAACTATAAGTATAAGTACTAATAATCGTTAATTACACTAACTGTCGGTCGCAGTATGGGTGAAAGTAGGTCTGTAAGGTCCGCAGCAGTGATAGAAAAGTCATAGAAAAAAAATAATAAATAAATAATTTACCATAAATAAGTGGTGTTTGTTGAACTGTTGTAAGAAAGCAATATCACACTCAAGGTTGTGCTGTTGTGCTGGATATCAGCACGGGTGTGATGCAGTCATAGGCACGAGGGCACAGCATAATAATAGCACTCTTTCTCGTGTGATATTTGTTAATTAGCATCAAATATCAAATATATTTTTTGCAAAAAGTAGATGGTTCTCTGTACTTTTCATAAACACGCACCCACAATATGAAAGCAGAAAGCACGGTCTGTATGTATGCATGTATGTGCATGTTTGTGTATATGTGTGCGAGATTGATCAGCATAAGAAATTCTAGGTATCCGGTTTTCCCAGGCTTCTGAACTGAGGAAGAAGGCTTGGCGGCGTTCACAGGCAGCCCCAGTCAATTCAATTACAGTATTCACAGCACCAGACACGCTTTGCCTAAGGAACAAAAGCAGCGGTGGCATGCTAATGGCTGGTCATTTGTGTCTGACACATTTTCTTGCCCGCCCTTCCACTGCTTTTTTTTTTTTAACCCTTCAATAAGTAAGGCGGAGAAATAACTAAAAGGAGACAAACATCTCACACGAGAGGCAATTATCCAACAAACAGCCATGACAGGTCCGTAACCCGCTGTTGGAGGGCTTAGGAGCGCATACCTGGACCGAGGGGGGGGATTATAAAGGTCAGAACGATGGCTCATTTAAATCCTCCCAGTGAGAGTTAAAACAAGCACTAATGAAGCAGAGTCGCGAGCATACACACACACACCTGAAGAAAGCAGTTAGGAACACAAACACTTAGAGGAAAGACAGAGAAACAGAAATCTGAAAATAGGGAAGGATGAGAAGACACAGATCCTGGTGGTTCAGGATGTCAGAGCGATTTAAGGTGGTCATTCCTCTTTGTGATGTTCTAGGCTTTGTTTATTTTACTGTCCCACCACCTCTCTGGTAATGCGGGGAACCTCATGAGACTTCCAGGGTTGATTTGATTTTTACCATTTTTTCAATTCAGGGTGATATGATGTTGATGCATCTCGATTGTGGATTTTTATAGTCTACATTATAACTACATTTTCCAGTAAGACCCTTTGCTTCTTTCGAAAACGCCATTTCCATCCATCATGAAGTAATGTATTTTCCATTAGCACAGTTGGAATCATTGTTACTTAAAACAGCAGGGTGTGGGGTTTTGGAGTTTGTCCTTTCCAGTAAAAATAAAAAAATCTAAGCTACTTGCAAAATAATATTTTGCACATTTCCACTGTGCGGATGTAATATGCATTTAGAGACGATTCACCATGCACTTAACAGAAACCCTAAACTGCAATAAAAAGATATTTGCGACTCAGAAACTGCTGTTAATCTCCTCCCTATGGATTTATAGGCGAGTTATTTAAATAAATGCTATTAATAGTTTTTTTTACCTCACCCATTTAAAAACGCAAGTATAGAATTACACACCAAAACATGTGCTTGCTTCTATCATGCTAATGTTTTTATGCTACCTAAAACAGATCACAAAAAACAAAAATATACACACTCAAGTAAGAATCCACAATTGCCCCAACATTACCTAAAATAAAAAAATAAAAATAAAAAACAAGCCAGCATATGGTCAGACGAGGGGCGTTCAAGTCAAATCGGGACCTGAATTGTCTGGTACAAAACGTTTTCAAGAAGGCTGTATGTGCATAAATGACGATCCCAACCGAGGTGGCTCAGAGCCCACTGCAGTCATTCCCGTGAACGCTCAGTGAGTGGAACGCCTGATCCTTGAAGATTGACGAATATCTTGTCGGCTTTCTACCTAGATGGTATCCAAGCACTAGTGATAAGTGCATTAGTGTAGCAGGGGATAATATAAAGAACTAAAGGGAATTTTTACTCTTATAACTGTGTTCTGTTATTCTACACAATCAAAAATCCTGTTTGGACTTGAACGCCCCTCATATCGAACAGGAGGCTGTCTCACTGTGTCCGCTAAGAAATATAATTGCAAAATGACATGACAGGAACATTGTGACTAAAAGTAAATCTAAAACATATGCTTATGATAAAATAAAAATAGTAATTTCCTTTGCTTGCATGAGATTTGATAAGTAAAACTATGGCAGTTTAAATGTACCGGATAATTAATATTCAGATGTACTGAACTGCGAATTGGGAAGATTTTTACAGCCCAAGCTTAAAGGGTTTATTTTTGATACTGCTGACAGTAATTAACGTAATGCATAAAAAGCATTCGGCAAAAGCCAACATAAGTATGACGATTGCATGCATGGATGTTGTTTTTTTCACGACTTATGCATCTCATGCTGAATTTCTGTATTTACTGCCCCCCCCCTCGCCCCCAGTATCCCGAGATAAGCTTTTAACATTTTTGTCCCCCTTTCTTTCCCCCATCCTGACACACCTATTGCATCTGTCCTCAACCAACAACTCCCTGTTCAGCCTGCATCTCTCCTTCCTTCCTGATTTCCAGCTTGTCCTGCCATATGGCACCGATCCCCTTGCCCTCGATTCCCCGCGTCACCATGCATTAGCTCTAATTGGCCTGACGTGTTCGTTCTGCTTCCTGAAGGATTTGGAGGTGCGTGCGTGGCTCCGTTTCAGCCGCTTGTCTTTCTGTATTTTTTTTTCAACTACCCAGCCTTGTTTAATCTATGAAAGTGCCAACGCTTTTTCCTGAACAAGTATGACAAGGATTAAGAGAGATGAAGAGGAGGAGGGGGTGAGAGGGTGAGGGGGGGTGGGGAGCTTGTGATATCGAGTCACAGGAATAGAGTGTCGAAAGAGGATGGCTGTTTCTCAAGCATGATAATGAGGAATAAAGACGCACTATTAAAGCTGCCAGGTTTTCCAATAAGACATAATCAGTCTTGCGGTCGCTCTTTCTTTCATGCAGGCATCACATAGAAATCACTACGTCTTTGGCACACACAATAACAAGATGCGTACATGTACACTGGCCAAGAAAATTATATATTTAGTTTATCCTGTATATATAATAAACTAAATAAACTCTCTATATATAAAATTTTGTTATGCACTAGTCAGGTACATTCAAGGTCCTTCAAGCTCCCTAAAAATAGTTAAGGGTTCAAGGGGTCAATGTCCATTCAATTACTGCTGTGAGGACAGACTGAGGACATGATTTTGAAGAAAGGGTTTTGTAGAAAAGGCTATTCTAAAGTGCGCTAAACAACCTGAAACCTAAATACCAACCAAGCACCACCACTAGTGTTCGTTGTGTAGTTAAACACTTATACCATAAAGGTAGTTTTACTCAAATTCTTTATGAATGACCTAGCCAAAATTACAGCTTTTTTATATTCTATATTGTATATAAAGCAATTTTTTTCACAATATTTCTTGTTTGGAATGGTGTATCTGCTCTTTGTAAGAATACCTGTTGTGTTGTGAAACAACATCTACATAATTGTGTCATTTTTTTGTGCGTGTTAATAAAACAAATAAAACTTACAGCAGGTTGCACCATGTTGTCCCTTTTTTTTTTTTTTTTTTTGGTCCAGTACCTAGAAACCTCTCCAAACATGTATCTAACAATATGTAGTATAATATACTCATCTATATAAAAGTACATAGCAGCTTTTCATCATAAACTTATGGTACACCTGGATGTGTTCATTCCAGTTACATACTGTAAATGTGGTGTTTAGGTGTAACTTGTTAAAACACTACAAATGTTATATAATTAAAACAAAAAAGAATTCTGTATAAACAGGCCCAGACCTCGTCATGCTTTAACTCTGCTTAAATCTTTGTCCTAAGCTAGCTAGCTAACTTAGCAAACATGTTTTTGTTAACCATTAGCAAAATAAGCTGGGTTTTGCTATGTTTGGCAACTTTTAAATAATACATACAGGAAAACAGAATTGTGGGAATCAAGAATCTGGTACTGAAATCCCAAATACAAATAGGTATGACAAATATGTGTAAAAAAATACCTTAAAGTTAACTAGCACTTAGCTGTTTGGCTAGGTAGTATGCATGTCGGGAGGATACCAGGACATAGTATATTCATTTATAGTATATTCATTACAGTATATACACTTTAGTATAGTCATCGATGCTTTTAAAGAGTGTAAAACTGTTTCTTCATATCTTTTAATAATCCTTCCTGAAGGACTTTTTTGGCTCTCATTTTATTTATCAGATAAGAAAGGAAATGAGGTTGCTGATGAGGTTGTTACATAAACAACCAATTTTTAAATTGTCCCTTTAAGTAGTTTTCAGTAAAACATTTGTTCTCGTTTCTTTAATTTATTCTACATCATTTAATTTCATATGAAGATTTGATGGGTGGCTCAAGACTTTTGCACAATACTGTTTGTTCCTGTGACGATTGGGAGCTACGTGGAAATTACAACATATTAAACCACACATTTCTGAATTCACTCCTGCTCAGACACACACTCCTTTCCACCAGATTGGTCACTGTAACCCAAACTCCATCTCCAAGCAACAGGATCACCTGCATCCCATTCCACTGAACTGGAATCGGACCTCCCATTTTATAAAAAGTCATGAGGTTCAAACACCGGTTAGCTCTTCCACGTACCATATTTTACCTTATTTATTTTATTTAAAAAAATAGCAAAGTGTTTGTTAATGACCTTTAAATAAAAATTTATTCATTAGTTAGTTAGTTAGTTAGTTAATGAATGAATGAATGAATGAATTAATTAATTAATACAATAAAAAACAAAACAAAAAAAAAAAACACACAACTGACCCAAAAGTTGCACTCCTTCTCCGACCCCGCTGTTTCAGTGTCTTGCTGAGCCAAGCAAGGTCAGAGCTGAACAACAAGCCGTGAGCCGTGAGAGGGGATCATCTCATATGAGGTCACAATAGGCGGAAAAATCTTAGTCTTTTTTTCTTTTGTTCCTTGGCAGAAACAAAAATGGAAAAAAGGACAAACCACCAGGGATTGTTTGTACACGGATACTGGAGACCCGTGGATTTTGTATAACAGGTCCAATTTAAGACCTGTTACGACCTAGGCATTCACACAGACCTGCTTTAGTATCAGCAAGCGCATTCAACTTTATTGCTCCAAGTTTATCTAATCATTTCCAATCATGTGGATGCAAATATGAACTAAATGTTGTAGCTGAATAGAAACCAAGAACATTACCATCCTGTAACACAATCTATTATTGGGAGTATTCCAAAACTGGAGCCATGTCCAAAAGTAGTCTGTAGTGGAAAGAAAATCCAAACAATAAGCTGCCTAGTTATTTGGATTACTGATTAGGAGTTCAACACCATTTTGAGCATTAAACTAGACTTTTTGCTCTGGTAGTATCAGAATGATGACTCAAGTCACATGCTCAACGTAAATACAGCCAATGGTCAAAACGTTAAAACAGGGTAAAACACCCAAATTAGCTATATAAATAAAGCCCACACAGACTTATTAGTTAGCTAACTAGATTATTAGTTAAACGTTTTTGTTTTATAGAGGTTTGTGCTGAGTTCACTTTGTAACTATGTCCAAATTATGTCCACCTAAATGTCTAAACGGCGGCACAATGGCTTAGTGGTTAGTACTGTCGCTTTGTTCCTCCAGGGTTAAGGTTCGATTCCTGCCTCAGGTCTGTGTGCATGGACTTTGCATGGCTCCTCCATGCTTGGTGGGTTTCATCTGGGTACTCTAGTCTGCTCCCACAATCCAAAGACATACAGGTTAGGCTAATTGGCATTTACTAAATTACTGCCACAAAAAACGACAGCTATATATATACCAGGGTGGGGAGTGTCCGTCGCCTGATGTGCTGGATAGCACGTGGTTGGACAAAAATAGCAAAATTACCAAAAACGTCCAAAAGACAAACACAATGCAAAAGTACCCAAGCTGAAATTTTTGGTTGTCAGAAACGTTGTGATGTTAATTTGACAACGTTTTGAATGTTGGGACAATTTTGGTATTAGGTTGTCTTTGAAAGCTAGAATTACTTTGATGATGTCGCAAGAATGTTGAGGACATGACGGTGGAATAAAGTTGAACAAAAGAACCCTTAACATGATGCTGCAAAAAACGACTCTCAGTCTTTCCGTAAATAAATGCACCATATTACAGTATAATCTGGAAGCTAAGATGCGTCAGTCAGTAATATTTCCTAAAAAAAATTAAACAGAAATAACATTACAACACTAAGAGATTCAAAACTGTGTGTGTGTAAAGTTGTTGTGTTGGACCTCTGTAGAATTATAAACCCTGTTGGGACCTTAAGCAAGCATGGATGTGGTCAGACATCGTGCGAGTGGATGTTAATCGCCATTAATGCACCGAATAAAGTTTTTCTTGTTTTGAGGTTGTATTTGCAACGTTGTGTTCGGCTCATTCGACGTCATTTTATCAAAGTCATTCTAAATTCGAAAAACAACATTGTCCCGATGGTGAAGGTCATCGCAAGGTCATACTGTATAACAACTCATCCAACGTTAGATTCCTGCTGTGTAGGGGTGTAAAGGACAGAGAACGAATGATGTTGTCCTCTTGTGTCCTGCTTCAACTAAATTGAACATGACTGTCATTTCCTGTTTAAATATATAAGCTATCGGGGCAACAAATAAGCTTGGTGACAAAGATGTGGTTGCATTAAGTAAAAAAAAAGAAAAAAAAAGAGAGAGAGAGAGAGATATTGCTTTCCTTTGCTTTATCTCAGAGCACTTTCACACCTACTGGCCAATTTGTCAAGTGTGAATCAGGGCAGAATCTTTTGATAATCATAATGGATTAATGATTGAACATTGGATAAAACGATAGAGCACTGAAAACACTCAAGAAAAGATTTCTTCAGAAATGTGGCAACCAAAGAATGATAAGAACTCTCCTCTCCGTCTAATAAAAAACAAAAAAACAAGCCAGTGAAGTAAATAATTACATCATTTTATTAATAAAAACAGGTCGTTTTAGTCTGTGCAAATACCTAATAGGTTATTCCGCCCTGTTATACAGTAGCTTCGTCTTTTTGGTTGACTTGCATCTCATGCATGACTTTAGCAGCTCACATTAACACAAACTGCATCATGCCACCAAAAACACACAGCTGTCTGGTTCTCTTCTTGAGAAGTGACAGAAGCGAATGCTGCAATCGAGTTCGCCTGAAACCGTACCAGACCAGAAGGTCGTTCAGATCCCTTGCCTTGGCTTCGACTCAAATGCAATTACTGTGTTCTTACAGAGAAGTCTGATTCCAAACAGACTAAACAGTGCATATGCAAAAGCGCCGGAACAGCCGCAGCGACGCGAGTGAAAAGATGGAGAAAGAGAAAGAGCACTATTCACTAAGTCAAGCGTCAAATTCAGGCCCTGGCGCTCCACAGCCCTACAGAGGCTTGTTTTCCCTTTCCTAATGTACCGAATTAAGTCCGGGAAGGCCTCGTTAATTAGCCGACGAGTTGAATCAGGTGTGTTAAATGAGCTAGAATGCTAAACACAGCAGTCTGAGAGGCAGAGTGCTGAAGTGTGCACTGCTCTGGAGTCACACACTGGCATAAACAGACTGGGATGGAGCGATGCACCCTAGCTGTCACAGCTCAGGGTAAGATACGCTCAGTATGGATACAGCAGGCAGACTGACATGCAAGGGCTAATTACACACAAACATGCATATATTTCAGAGGCAAGGTCGAAAGAGCGGCCGAGTGAGCACACGCGTGTGCGTGCACGAGAGAGAGAGAGAGAGAGAGAGAGAGAGAGAGAGAGAGAGAGAGAGAAGTGGGGGGAACATATTGCAAGAGCGAGTTAGTGAACAAGAAAAAGAGAGCCCAAGGCTGTTTCCAGAAATAATAAGGCAGAATTCATGGATGTCCTTCCGTTCCTTAGTTTGCATTTACTGAAAAGGAACAGGGACGAACGCTACAAAAGAAGCAGACATTCAGAATAAATAAGTACTTTGTGTATTAGGAGGCTAATTAAGAACAATCGTAATTAATACAGAGTAAAGCTGCATGTTGTGTGACCCATGAGTATGTGTAGTATACAGCATATACACACTCGTTACAGAGTGTATGTGTGTGTACACGTTTGTGTGTGTAGTGTGTGTGTGTGTGTGTGTGTGTGTGTGCGTGTGTAAATGGAGCAAAGACGACAAGCGAAGCCGAACACAGCGAGCCGCTCTTATTTAATTGCATGTTCGGCCTCAGGTTATGGGTCTATTATTGAACCTCATGAGTCAGAGAGAGGAGAAAAATCTATGTAATCTACTATGTAGATTCTCTGAGGAACATAAAAGCCGTAGAGCAAAAATAACTTTTAGGGAGGGGAAGAAAGGGGGGAAAAGGAAAGAAGAAGAAAAAGTGTGAAAGCAGGATTATTTCCTTGCAGGGCAGGAGGTATGAAACGCAGACGCAGGGAGAAAAGATTGAAAAGAATGAATGAACAGCGTTATCTTCGAATATGACACCGAGCTGCTCATTCATTCATAAAGAAAGAAGAGAGAAAGAGGGAATATATGAAAAAAAATGAGTGAATGGATTGATGGAGAAATGCCAGGCTCAAGTGAATGTTACTTAGAGCAATATGTGTATGCGACGCTTCAGGCTCACGTCTCAGGATCAATCCATAAGCACAAAAAGCGGGAACGGGATCTGCTGAAGTGTGGAATACGGCTCGGGTTCCAGCAATGTATCGGTCACTCTGGGTGTGTGTGCGCGTGTGTGTGTTCGCACTTTGGGGTGGGTGGGCGGGTGGGACATGGTATTCATGGTCTTCATCATGGTAGTTTACAAACTTGAGTTTTGTGTGTGTGGTTCATGATGATGGTTCATAGCCTCGGTGTGTGTGTGTTTGGTAAGTAGCACATGGTATTTAAGGTCTTCATAATGGTTTATGGTCTTGGTGTGTGTGTGTGTGTGTGTGTGTGTGTGTGTGTGTGTGTGTGAGCGACAGAGAGATTGTGAGTGTGTGTACTATATATAGTGGCTGGTTACCCCTCATTTACCAGAGTCTTGGCTAGGCAATTACAGATCGAGTTAAAGAGTGAAGAGTGTTATGAAACAGGCTCATTAGCACTACAAGGCAGCAAATGCATGCAATTATTCTGGAGGTTGTGATTTCCCTTATTCACTGAGTGACAAACAGGGGCAAGTTCAATCAACTAAAAGTCACAGGTTAAGGAAGAAAGTAAAGTATCCTGTAAATGCTCAGTGTACTTGTCAAATAGCCACATTGTGCACTTGACGAGAAGCGCTAGACCGTTTCCAGCAGGCGTGCTACCGAAGCGATGGCATCATTTCCCTTAAAAACAATTAACCGTTTAACCCGAGGCAGAGACCGAAGCAGCAGAACGTAATCATCACGGATTCCATGTACAAGAATTTAACTGCTCAGCCCTTGGTGCATTATTGATTATGCTATTTGTATGAAGCATAAAATGGAATATGGGGTTGGACAGATTTAAGGTGCTTTCAGTATGACTGCGCCCCTTATCCACTCTCCCATTAGTAATATCGTTCCGTATCAGAGTACACTTGGTACATTCAGCAGGTGGCAGTATGCACGCTTTACGCTACGCCTTATCTTACTGATATTTCAGACCAAATGTTTAAAAACGACCCTCTCGTAAGACTTCCTATTTATCAGCTATTGTCACGCAGTGATCACTGAGACAAGCCTGTGCAAACACAGCTTTTGAAAGAGACATGCAGTGAAGGAGACAGTGATCCACTTCAATGTTTTTGGTACGGTCATATTTAAAACACACTGTGCCTGAGTACACTGACTGTGCTCGAAAGTGCCTTTTTAAGTGGACTCGAGCACGGTACAGAGTGTACAAATTATGCAAATGTATCCGAACTTTATGGTCAAGTGGAGTCAGAGCCGTGTCCGAGTTCCTAGCGTGAAAGCACTCAGAACATACTACAGATAGTTAGCATAAAAAACATTACATTTCTCATCCAAACTCGACCCTGTCGCTTATACTAATCTCTTTTTAAAGTCCTAGACTGAATAATTTCAGCATGATCAATTCAAACCAATTACAGTCTAAATTCTTGTGACGATGTTTGCTCTGACTGTGGAAACCCAGCGGTACATGAAGGAATGGGAATGACCAGTAACAACCCAATACAACATTATCACAATACCTAGGTGCCAATTCCATTAATATTGCGACTTATGTCAAGATAAATATATATTAAAAAAATTTAAAAATAAATAAAAAATCCATCCAAAAAAAACTATTTTAAGATCAGATTTAAGGTCACCCTCCATAATCATTATTTCTTTCACCCCATTATTTCTTCCGAACCACGTGACGCCAGCCGACCGCATCTTTTTGAACTGCACTGTTTGGTGGGGATAGGGCGTAACACACTCGGAGGACTGCGCTATCCACTCCTTCCGCTTGCTTAAGCTCACAGACGCCCCTGATTGGCTGTAGAGCCGTGATTAATGTGGGAGCACGAAGTACCTCTCATCCCTCCCCTCTGAGAGCTCGGCCAATCATCTCTCTCCAGAATTGCGAGAGGTTACAGCATCACCCGGGAATCGAACTCGCGGTCTCTGGGTAATAGGGCAAGCGCTTTATTATTTCTAAACAAACTTATCAAGTAATGTACTCCTACCACACGGGATGCCGGTGTTTAAATAGTTTAGAGTGCACCATCTGTAATATTATAACGAAACAAACTAATTTAACACCTCAAATTCCTCCAAAGTTATGAGCGTGTTGATCAGTTCCGCTTGCGTTGCTTAGAGACTGGTGTAACGAGTACGTTTGAGACTAATTTGCTCGCATTGTTCAGAGAAAAGGCTGATCGAGGCACGAACAGATTTTGATAATGTAATGCCAAAAAAAAATGTTTCTGTTGCACCTTTCAGAAGCCTGTGGCTGATCAGTCATGGCCGATTAAGCTAAAAACCGGCCAGTTCTTTTCACTGGCTGATCAACCAGTGCATCTCTATTATACATATAATTTTTTTTTGAATAAATCAATAAAATAATTTTTTTCCCATATACGTGAGAACCAGCACACAAAACTTCACTCCCTTCTTTAGTGGTCATAATGTTTTGGCTAATCAATATAAATTTTTTAAAAAATGTACATAATTCATTTTTTATGGGAATATTTGCATTCGTGACAGCCTGTAGTGTCAGTTGTGTAGTATACTGTACCATTCATGCATCAACAGATGGTGATAACTGATGATAGATCCTGAACTACTGCGAACTGTAAATCATTTCTACACAGTCACTTCTAAAAATATTCAAACATTCTCTTTGAATAAACAGGTCTGGAAATTTAAGAATTTTATTTATTCATTTAATTTGTGTGTTTTGCTCAAACTATTTCTCCATTTGTGTTCAACATTCTGCTGGTGAAAATGAAAAATGTTCAACTGACCTTTGATTTAAACTCAATTACAACAAATGAATTTTTCAAAAAGAAAAAGATAAGCCATAACTTTTTTTTGTTTTTTTATTAGCAATTCAGCACATCTAATCGATGTAATCTTGCCAAAATGTATTTTCATTTTCTTTTAATTCTGTTATGTTTTTTTTTTTTATTCTGTTAATATTACATGTCTAGTCACGTGACTCCACCCCGACCAGTCCACAACAGGAAAGCAACGTGGAGGAGAATATTTGAGAATAATTACTGTACAAACCATGTCAGTGAACTATGAGGAGAAAAATCAATAATCACCATCAATTAAAAATGTCAAAATCGAGTTAAAATGTTCGGATATTATATATGAGAAATCACACACACGCACCATCAAGACGAAGAAGCATTAGGAAAAAGAACTAAGTAAAGCTTTATGATAAAATCGTATTTTAGTGTTTAATAGTATTTTATTTTTAGTAAAACAGTACTGGCACCATTGGAATTATAACTACCAGTTTATTCTTAGAAACTAACCGATAGGGGAAAGTTAAACAGGAGAAGATGAAAGAAACCAGAATGCTCTTTAATGAGCGTGTGTGTGTGTGAGAGAGAAAGGGAGAGACATGTGTCCTTCTGGCTTGTATCTGAGGTGTGGGCAGTTGAGTGTGTGCATGTGTGTAAAGAGAGCCCGTGGGTGTTTAAGTGTGTGTGAAGTCCTTCGGTGATATGGAATAGCGGGAGCGCAGTGGTGAAATGGAAGGAATCTCTGCAATGACCTTAGGAGATCAGCATGAGAATGTGAAGAGCAGATGTTGCATTCTAGGCGTGGGAATCTTCAGGGATCTCATCGTTCAATTAGCCGTTGATCCAGGTCGTCGCAACGCGATTAGAAATTCATTATGCGCTCTGGTGGACCTTTTGTGGATTTCTGCTGTCTATAGCCTGCACTATAATTTTATATTTTTTTCGTTCAGTTAAAAAGGCTTACTGCTTTCAAAATGATCATTTAGCAAATCACAGGGCTTATCGTGTTCGCATTAAAGCTGTTGAATAAAAAATTCCTCTTTTCAAAGAACTCTTGCAACATCACCATGTAATAGCAATATAAGATATGACACTGTAAGCTAATTTTTTGATCAAAAACTCTAATTTGAAGTTTCACTTCATCCTTATTTTCTTCTACTTAATATTTATGTACAGAACATTTATACTTTCCTCCTGATCAGTGATAAATGCTGTATTTTTGTAAACGTAAACTGGGCTGGTAGACAAAACATGCCTGTAGAAACTATACTGGCTATACTGAATTGGCTATACTGAATTTCTCTTAAGTCGAAAAGAATAAGTGTAATAACCAATAATAGTTCTTGCAGAGCAGTATTGTCAGGAGCATTTGCAAAACCCATCAAGCACCATGATGAAACTGGCTCTCATGAAGACTTTCCTAGGAAAGCAAAACCAAAACTTATCTCTGCTGCATTTTAGATGCTGAAGGCCAAAAGTTTGGCACAACCTTCTAATGTCATGGTCTTTCCTGATTTTTATTTCTTTCTACATCATAATATAATGCTAAAGGTGTCCAAAATGTGCAATAATCTCCTTTCAATACAGTTGATACTGAGATGTATCTGCTACTTATGCTTTGTAAATCCTTCATAACGGCTCTAATCTGAGGTGCTGGTTGTTAATTGGTGATTTCTGAGGCTGGTGACTCTAAATG
>JAOVVA010000031.1:6406793-6448195 GCA_028565275.1 Leiocassis micropogon
TTCTTTCTTTTTTTTTCAAGTAGAGCTATAAATCAAAAGGTTTATTTCAAATTAGTTTTTCCATTCGATTCAATAGCACTAATGATGACGGTCAGCTACATTTCTTACAAGCAAACGCTTTGGTGTATCTTCAAGGAAAATCACCAATTTTAGATCATTTTTCATTGATAAGTTTACTATAAGTTTTGAACCATTAATTTTACTGTACTGAACCAATCTACACAAGACTGATTAAAAAATATGACTGATTTAATCACACAACTTTAGTTCTAATGTAAAGCCATATAGGAATGTTTAAGATGTTTATCACTGAAGTCAATCGAGGTGACGGGTGCCACCGACCCAATGTCCGAACTCACAAGATCCCAATCTGATCGAGCACCTGTGGGTTGTTCCAGTCGAGTTTGATCCACGGAGGCCCCACCCTGCAACCGACAGGATCTGCTGCCACAGCACCCTCCCATAAGCCTGGCAGAGCCACGCCCGGTGGGGCCAGACCAGGACCAGTGGCACACGGAGGACCTAAAACCTAGGTGCTTTTAATG
The DNA here is from genome assembly GCA_028565275.1 of Leiocassis micropogon. NCBI lineage: Eukaryota > Metazoa > Chordata > Actinopteri > Siluriformes > Bagridae > Leiocassis > Leiocassis micropogon. The sequence continues at coordinate 6,407,339 of JAOVVA010000031.1, forward strand.
TTAATAGTTTTTATGCGGTTATGAATAATAATAATAATAATAATAATAAATATTTAGCATTTAGTCTCACAGAGTGACTTATTTTTGTATGTATGCATGTTAAAAAAATTTTTACTTGAATTAACAGCATGTCTAAAACTGTAGAACTGATGTTACTTGAAATCGAATTTTATTGAAGGTTTATTTTTTCATTAGGAATGTTCAGTACTATTATAAAATAAAAAAAACTATGATGTTTGGTGCATCCTGAATACAGCAGGGTGTTGCACGGAATGGAGGATATTTTTCAGCTCCGGATAAGTTTCATTAGTTAAAGTGTGTATGAATGCATACTGCACACGTCAGGCACTCAACACCACAGACTGAAAGGAATGCCAATCTAGGTCTGAAGTGCATGTGTGTGCATATGAGTGTGTGTGATTTGATAGGCACATTTACAGTCTATAAGAGGCCTGGCGCACTCTGAAATCATGCTGAAGAAGTGCCAGAAGTTCCAATGCACTTTTTCATTATTATGCACATAGACACACATGGACACACATACACACAGGTCATGCCTGAGTGAGAGGGCTCTATCTGAAGCTCCATGAAAAGTGACAGAAAAAAAGCAGAAGATAAGAGCGATGCATAAATATATAAAAGCCGCTCCATTCTGTCAAAGCTCATCTACTGCCTTGGGTTAGACAGCTTGGGTTTAAAGTCAGAAAAATAACACCCACGCATACGCTCACTCACAAGCACACACGCAAAATAAGTAAATAATCCTAACTTTGTGAACACAAAATACCGCTCTAATCTCCGTCTTTCCTCAAAAATAAAGCTAATAATGATTCTATGACCTATAATTTCGCTCCTTTTCCTCCTTATTTCCTGTCGGGGGGCTGATAAGCAGCAGTACTTGGCCCTTTTGTCTGGAGCACCACACAACTGTTCAAACACAGATTGGAGCACAGGCACAAACACCACCAATTCACCTCCACACATGACCCGAGAGCGACGCTCGGCAGACCTCAATACAGAAGGCTGAATAGACCATAACATTTTTTTTTTTTAAGCGTATGCACAGGCGTGGCTGTGAGAACCCAGCCGTAGCGAACAGCATTTATCTGCATGCATTAAGGCTTATAGAAATCAATGTCTGACAGCGTAGAGGTTGTGATTCTGTCATTTTCACTCAAAGTTACATAACAAAACGTTTTTTTTTAACCACGTTTCATCGTGTATATTTCTGAAATGAGGGGAAAAAAATAAATATTCCTCCACAAAACAAAAACTAAATGCAGGCAAACAGAAGAACATGGTCAATTTAACATTAGTTATTTCCATTGAACTCATAATAACTCTTCCCTAGATTACAATTTAGCACTGAAAAAGAAAACGTAAATTTTTAGAAGCTAAATTTTAAATAAAACCGTTTACTGAATTTAACAAACATATTTAGACTTGTCTTCAATATTAACATATAAATATTAATTAGTTAAATGTTATATTCCGTGATGTATGTATATCAAATTATTTTATTTAGAGCTGCGATTCATAGGTAGATTGTTAATTTGATTAGTTTCGATTAGATTTTTAGCCACTAATTTTTGCCGTTTATATATTTCTACAGAATGTGAAAAACTAAACGTACCTTGAAAACATATACATTGAAATGCCCTGTAATGGCACTTTGAATCATAGTTGGACTGTTTATTCGATTCAATTACATTTTTGGGCATTGCGATTCTCTATTTTCTTCGATAGCGCTAAGGATACTTGTCTGATTTGTCCCAAGTAAAAAAGTAACAAAAATACTAAAAATATCTAGTATGCATTATGTAAATTATGTTGCAATTGTAGATATTTTAAACATCACATCTCATACAAAGAAATACTTTTTTTTTTCTTTCTTGATGATCTTCTGCTTCGCACTCCAGTCCAACGAGTGACAGTATGGCACCAACCGACCCTAAACTCAAAAATAGAATAAGATGGAAGGAATTTACATTTTCTGCAGAAACTATCTATCTATCTATCTATCTATCTATAGGCTTTTATCTTTTTTTTATCTGATTTGAAAACTGACAATTAATTGGATCAATTAATAAACAATTAATTAATCTGCAAAGTTGCTTGAATAGCACAGCACTACTGTGTAACTTGTTGTATTTGATTGTGTCTCGCACACAATGATAATCTTTTTTTTCTGCCTTGAATCGCTCCGTACTCCGGTCTGCTAGGTGGTGGTGATGCACCAACTGCCATTAAATGCAAAAAAAGAAAAAAAGAAAGTAGTAGTAGAAAAGAAAACCTTGCGAAACGTGGGGATTTGCAAAAGATGGAAACAGTTTGTGTCTTCTGCTAAACGATTTCGGCAATTTTAGACCGATTAACCTTTGGAAGTTTACCTACACCATTTTAAAAATGTGTGAATCACTTTTGAATCAAAAACTGACTCGACAATTGGCACAGCTGTAATTTCTTTGGTTTCTTGATGCTGATGCATATCTCGATTTAACATTTCTTTTGCTATACAACAATCTTTCTTTCACACACAAATTATACACTCAGAAATAAAGCCATCGGAACACACTCGTCCATGTCGTACCAATAGTATGTATCTTTTTTTTTTAAACAAGTGTGTGTATGGTGGACACTCCTTAACATCTGATTACTTTACCTAAAATGATGTCAGTATAAAAGGAAACACCTGCACATCTGCTCAGGTAATCATGCAGCAGCAATGCAAAGTATAAAATCCTGCAGAAACACATCAAGAGTTCTACTGTTCACATCGAACATCAGAATGTGAACTCATGATTTGTTTAATGGCGGCAGATGGGTTTAAAGAACTGCTGATCCCTTAGAGTTCATGCACAGTGCTCTATAGAGTTTAACTGGAATGGTCAGAAAACCTTGTTGATAAGGAAAGGCTTTAAAGCTGACAAGAGAACTACATTAAATCAAACAGCCACTCTGTACAAATCAACCTAGGTATCGTGATAATATCTTATCGAGAGATTCCTGGTGATTCCCGTCCCTTATATACATTTCTATACTTACTGCAATATGGAGAAGAAAAAAATTATACACTAGATAATGCAAGTTGGTTGATTGATATACTGTTGCGCTGGCGTATCAACCCTGAAAACTTAAGGGTTATCAATGGCGTATCAACCCTGAAAAGGTGTTTCTTACTTGGTCTGTAAGAAAGCAGACATACGCTGGAGTTTAACTCGTGTGCACCGTTCAAATCTGCACGATGACATGAAACATCAAGGCTGCATCTAGGACTATTTTTCCAACACAGATTATTGAAGAAGGAAAAAAAAAAGAAAAAAAGAACAACAGCAACCTTAAACAAATGACACGTCCACATAACGAGAGGCCAAAAAGAAAAGGAATGCGAGTGTGTAGGTGGACGGCTCGGGTTTAGTCCTGCTCACTGGGCACTAAATCAGCAGCTTTCTCTTCTAGGCAGACCTCGGGATCCTGCAGCCTCATAAAGTACGTTAGCTGACAGAGCCGAGGTCGGAGCACTGCCGCAGGCCTCCAATAACACCCTATTAAACACACACACACACACACACACACACACACACACACACACACACACACACACACACACACACACACACACACACCTGTGAACATCTGTGGTATGCACTCCATACCGATCTTCTCAAACTATACACTTCCTTTTGAAAACGCTCCACATCTACCACACACGCTGAAGTACGCAGAAACGTTACGCTATCGTATGCGATCATAAAAAAGCTAGCACTTAACCAACCAGGAAATGTCCATTAACTGTCATCTTAGCAGAGACTCAAAGTTCCCGCGTGGTCTCTCAGCTGCTGCGTCTATACAGCAGCGTCCAAAGTTCATCATAAACTTCAAAACCATGTCAGATTTGGACTTATTGACTAATTTCCACTCTTACATTGTGAACCTTAATACCAATTTTTTTTCACTATATATATGCTCACTACTAGAGATGGAGGGGGAAAAAATTGTTTCAGTTAAACATCATGATTCATTTGTGCATCCAGAAAAATTTTTCTTTTAATAAAATGTATTTTTTTGCATCTGAGGTGGCAAAATTTCACCATTCCTTTATAATCCTACAGGGGGCGCACTCTAAACGATTCACGTGCTGGCAAGCAGCACAGAATCCTTTGTGGTAGGTTTGTTTAGAATTCTAACTAAATTAGAAAAAATATATAATATTGATTCAGGATATTTGTAAAATTGCGATACTGCGAATGGTCACCTATGTATTGTGATAATATCGTATCGGCTGGTCTGTGGTGATTCCCTACTAATTAAATGTTAAAGTCTTGTATTTAAAGTTAGTTTGTATTGTTTAAATGCTGCGCTTGGTTTTTTTAAGTGAGAAAACTAATGTTATAAGGAATGGGCTACATTTAATTGTAAACTTTTTTTTTCAATTTGTAAAATTGGGGAAAATTTTTATATTGAATCGGTCTATGTATAAAATTAAAAATCGCATTTTTAATCCAAACGGCACTAAGCTATCGTGAGATCGTATCAGGAGGTCCCTGGTGATTCCCCATCCCTGCTACACAGGGTATCGCTCAAAGTAATTTACCTGAGAAATCACAAATGGAGCAAAGATTTAAAAGGTGGTTTACAAATAAAAACACCTGGACATTACCTATTAAAATGTGAATTTCTTTTCAATACATTTTGAAAACTCAATCTGCATTTAAGCAGTACGGTTTGTCAATGGCCTGAATAAACACACAAGACACCTAGTTTTTCATCATAGATGAACATTATGAATTATTCTGCATCATCACACATATATGGTCATGTACTGTATATCGTATATGCATTAACGCTTTAAAATACCTCACTTCTACAGTAACTGCTGATCTACTGTACAACACAGGCGCGTCACAGAAAAAGTCTCTTGTGCTCGTGCACACGGCAAAAGGAACCTGATGTTGTCTCGACTGAATTTGTGAACGCAGCGATGTACGACAGACAGTGGCGTCGTTACGGACGACGCGTGCAAAAACAAACGAAAAAAAAAGCAAAAGACGGGGGAACTGATGATTTAATTCATGAACAGGTGCGCCAATTACGGCACGCTGCTCCTCCGCACCCCTCCTCTCCGCTTCACGCTTTAGCAGAAATTGGACACCCTGGTGCTGACAGCTCGGCCTGAGCGACTGAAAAGAGGAAAGAAAAGAGAAAAGGAGAAAGAGGGAGATGCTTTTAAAAAGGGCACAGTTGGTGGCTGCGACAAGGAGCTGTCTGTGTGTCTGTCTGTCTAAATGCCCGTCTATTTAACTACACTGTCTCTCCTGAGACAGAGCGGGGGTTGGACACCGACTTCCTCCCCTTTCCTCCTCATGCAGTCCAGGTGTTCAGACAGAGGCCGTTTTTCCGTCCCAGAATGCATGGCGAGCAGGCAGCCAGCGCGGCAGCCACAGCTGCCACTCTCAGATGAACGACCAAAAAAAAAAACGGAAAAAAAAAAAACGCACACAGCGTATTATGGAAATGACAGATGTGTACATCTTCTCACACAAAGACATACGCACACACGCGGCTTTCTGATGCCGTTTTAGACAAGCGAGTTACTACTCAAGCAATTTATAGCATAAGCAGAACGAGATGTTATTTCCCACAAATTCTTAGGCTCTTCCCGAAGAAAATAAACACAGATGCTGGAAAATATGAGAAACTCTAGAAACAAAAACAAAAAAAAACTAATTAAAACATTCAAATATGTTAAACCCAAAAAAAACAAAAAAAAAACATGAAGGTCCACAATTGGACTAAATTTGAATGCAGCGCATCAAAGAAAAGCTTGGGGGTTCTGTTTCTCCAACGAAGATCTTTAATGGTCGAGCGAGCATCACTTTAAACACTATTTTTACCAGTTAAGACGATCTTAACTTTAGTACTCATGCAGTATCTTCTCAAGTATTAGGTTGTGAAGAACATTTTAAGGATTATCCAAGAATGAGGGAGAAAAATCAGTCAGTCAGTCATCGATCTGTATTATTTATTTTCCAGACAATCTTCAATGCCGATACCCAAAAAAATTAAGAAATTAGTATTAATCAATCATGAAATTCTGGAAACTGTTTTCGCTCCGGTTATGGTTTTTTTCTGGTTGAAACAGTGACCACGCACTTACAATTAGGGTTCTAGACGCGTTCTTTATAACTTTACCTCGTTAGCTAGTATATAAAATAAGATCGACAGAAACGACATACTGGATAAGGGTAGTTATTTTTACACAAGACATTTTTCTTGTCTTGTGCGATTTAATCGATCTGTTTAAAGTTGATTCAATTAATTCAATAAGAGAAAAAAATGTTTTTCACTTTAAATTATATAGGTAAACTTTCAAAACAGCAATTTGGCAAAAATATATGAATTTCTTAAAAATACCTCATAGCTTTTGCAGAAAATATAAACCATCTTCCATCTTTTTTGTAAATACTTGTGTTTAATGAGCCTTTCCTTCTTCTTTTGATTTTTATGGCCAGTTAGTGCATCACTGCCACCTACTGGACTGGAGAGTGGAACAGAAGATCAGGGGGAAAAAAATATCGCTTTTGTGCTAAAATGTCATGTCTTACAATTAAAAACACAAATTACACAGCATTTCAATGTTTAGTAGTTTTTAATACTTCAAAACGTGTAAGAAATATAGCCCCTTAAGCCAAATCAGAGAGTAAATCTATAAGTGTTTTTGAATCGAACAACACAACGCATAAAAACTCAATCAAATCTGAAGTCTACTTATAATTCACAGCTCTGCTAGCCCCAACATACTTTTCATGCTTATGTTTAAAATGTTTCCACCTTTTTTTAGTCTACCTCTTCACATCGACCAGAAAGCTCTCCAAAATTGTCCAACAACTACCAAGACAAGTACTGTACAAAAGGCGACAGTTAATACATGCGTCCTCCGAAGAAAGCCAGCTAAACAAGAACGAAATGGCTATCCACCCTGTTCCACATACATTAGCTCAAAGACGTCCACATTTGGCTCGTGTTTCTGTGACTGATAGGAGAGCCAGAGAGAAATGCCAACCCTCCCACCGCCAATTTTTCAAGATTGAAGATTCAAAGATCTTTATTAATCCCAGAGGGAAATTGCTTATTCTTGGTTACAGTTGCTCACAGTTGTTATCTAAAGGAAAAGAAATAAATAATCTACAAAAAATTTTTATAAATATAAAAAGAGTCCTAAAACAGTAAGTACCATGAATAGCTGTGGCATCCTTTGGATTCAAGTTTATCATCGCCTGAAGATACAGTTAACTTGTTATTTCCTGTCATCTGTTCACTAACATGACAAAATACCCAAGAATTAGAGGTAGAAAGGTAATATTGGACCGACACCAAATACCAGTACTGGTTTTGTTTCATCCTAAATCACCTGTGCCAGTTATACAAACACTACAACCCAGTGAAGAGCGCCAGCACTAATGCACCCACAACCTCACTGAGAATCCCAGCACCGGCGTGTCAAAGAAACCTGACGGAAGGAGCGGGTCAGTTGGCATGGCAACAAAGCTAAAGGGGAAGCAGGCAGTCTGTGTGATTGGCCTCTGAGGACGACCTGACACACAAACACCGACAGACTTCAACACGCAAACGCACACAAGCGAGATCTAAGTGATCTCTGAAAGATGGAGAGACCTGATGATGCCCCTGAGTAAGACAGGAAGGACATGTTTGATGCCATATCTAACAGGTAGATGAGATCCGTTCCCACTCAGACATGCCGTTTTGCGCTTAAGCTAAGAAATCGCAGGAGTCTGAGGCTGGTTTTATCCAGCTGAACAGATGGACCTTGGCATGTCCAGCTCCATCAGCAGGATGTTTAGAAGTCAGGGTCAGATCTCTAGCAGAGACGGTCTTTAAATCATGCTTCAACTTCAAACACACAGACACACACACACACACACACACACACACACACACACACACACACACACACACTAGTAAGTGCTGATTAGCATTCCTGTCACCAAATTACACTCCATCAAAACACTTCAATTTTCTCCAAATAACCAATCAGCTGCTCTCAAAGAGCCGACCCATGAGGTGACGGAGGAGGAAGGAGACAGACAGAAAGGCTGTGTCCTGACACCAACTTTTCACAAGTGTGTGTGACCATGGGAATATCCAAGCTAGCCGAGTCCATCTACAGTTCAGCCACAACAGAGACAAGCTTTGTGAGCTAGGCTAGTTATGGAGTTGCTTTTTTTCGCTTGTTACGGTGTCTGAACTGATGCTCATCGCACTACTACCTTTACAATACGGATTTAAAAGCATTTACATCTTATATCAACCGATTAAGCCGGAGCAAGTTTACCTGGAGTAAAATTCATAGTTCAAATTAGGTAATACAAGTACATAGTACAAGTACAAATACATGGTTATAACCTTGGATCTGGGCACAATAAGAAGAAGAAGAAGAAGAAAAAAACAAAAAGGAGGGAGAAAAGGATGTAACGAATAGTTAACTCTAAACTCTATAACCAAATTTCTTGCAAACAAATTTCATCCATCTGGTGATGTCATCCACGTTTCTTGCTCCGAGTTTGAATGTTCAGACATGTGGGCATTACTTCTTATTGGAGTGAAGTAAACAACAAAACGGCAAGAAGAACGATCAAAAACATTGAAAAGTGTGGGAGGATTTCACCCTTAACTCAGCCTAAATGTTGAGAACTGCAGTATATGCAAAGCTGGCATTGCCTTGCATAGGAGTAATCAGTCCTCCTGGATCATCTTAACAGGATGCATGTTATCACTCTGGACCATGCAGACTCCTATCTGTGAGTTACTGTCAGTTATTGTTCGGTTTTCTTTGCTTACCCAGAGCAGGTAAACTCGGAATGCCTCATGCAGTTGTCTAACTGGACAAGTAAAAAAGAAAAGGTTGATTCCTGACTTCACGAATTAGAGGCAGGGCTCCGGCCGAGTCGACCGGTCAGAGGTGGCGCTCCTATGTTCCAGATGAGTCGACCAATCAGAGTCTGCGTTCCTGACGGGTTGACCAATTAGAGGCTGTGTTCCTGATTCGTTGGCCGATAAGACTCTGTGTTATACTAGCTAGCATCAGAAACAAAAAATACTAAATGTATATTTGTAAATATTTTTACAAATTAAACATTAAAACATTTGTAAATGTAAATAATAACTGCATAATTGCCTGCTGCCATTTTTAAGCTTCATGTCATTTTTGCTGCTACTCTGCTCATCTTTCTTACAGATTTTAACAGAAAAAAACAAATGTATATTGGAATTCCTAATTTATTTACTTCTTGTATCAGCAGTTAAGTTCATTAAGAGACATACTGTATTTTCGAGGTAGGTCTTCATCCTTATGGTAGTTAGCACATGCCTAAAACAACCACAAGCTAAATTTAAAAGCTGAGAGCTAACCTATAAGTCATGAGCAGGTAGGATTTACAACAATTACACTCCATTTGTTTAATGAATGAGCAACAAAATGTCAGGCCGTTTTTTTTTTGGTCTGGTTCTGGATAATACGATTAATACAAAACCTGGGACACGATGCAGAGCAGGATCTGAACGATCTCTGGGTTTTCAATCTTATGATCACGATGACGAAAAAGCTTATTCACCAAGCCGATTCCGAGGGTGCGAAGGTTGTTACATGATCAACACTGAAAGATTACAAGCACACATGCAAACACACACACACACACACACACACACACACACACACAGCCACTTTGTTCCTGCCCCAGTAAGCTTGTTCAAAAGGTACTTATGGCTGTGCAGGGCATTACTGCAGCCTGCAGCAGATTTTTGATCCACACACACACCTACTTTTTCAATGAGCACTACAGGATCAATCATTCCAGATACCAGGCTGTTGACACAAGGGCTCTGGGGAGGCAGAAAGGGGGGTGTCTGGAAAATTCCATAAGTAACGAAGCTTATGAAGCGAGGCTTTGGGATGAGACTAGTGGCCTGACAAGGTCAATAAGCTTTACGGCCTGCTAAACTGCTGTGAAAAACTCACAGGCAGGCAGAGGCACTTTTTGAAAGGGAAGGAACGGGGGAGTTGAACTGCTGCTGTAGCTTTATTGCTTCATTCTTCTTTCTTTTGGGCGTCGAGTTATTTTAGGATTTTGCGCTGACCCAGGTGAGTGCTGATACATACCGACTGCTCGGGTTGTTCGAGATTAAGCGCAAGAGCACTAGCAGCCTTCTCTCATTTCTCATCACTCAACAGCATGGGGTATGGTTTTGCCAAAAGCGCTAAAGATTAAATATGGAACTAGGTAGTAGATCACCGGCAAAACCTGCCAGCTAGCACCTGCCAAAACTAAAATCACGTGTGGTCTTTCAGTCTCAGTTTTCACAGCCGTTGCACATGTGCGGCATATATAAGCGTGAGAACATTTCATATGTAAAAGGCTGCGCTGTAAAATTTCCAACGTGTCCCTTCAACACATTGCTAGATACAAGTGAATGAAAAAGACCAATGAAAAGCGTGAAGCTGAACATGTACCAGGCCAGAGTCATAAATTCAATGTGTCCCATCTAGCGTGTCCATGTCCTACCGAGCAACAACTATGCCTGTCAACAAGTTTATGACCTACATTCAAATTAATGCTGTTGCCTAGACACGTGTAGCTTATGACCTTATGCCCTTATTAGTTACAAAATAAGCTTATAACTAAAGGTTTGATTTATATTTTGACTTGTGTCAAAGTTTGAAGTGTCAGTTACTGTAAGGGAAAAGAGGATAAATCAAAGCATTTAGTAATGCTTACATACCAAGCCAGCTGTTTAACTGGTTAGTCACAGTGCTTTATTATTATTATTATTATTTTTTTTTTTTTACATTTAGTTTTTTTACATTTCTACTGGCATTTCAGCTGTATTGTAACTTAGAACCCTTTCTGAACATGTTACCTTCTTGCCAGGGTGCTAAAGTACTGCAAGGGTGGACAAATGAATAAAAGACTAGTTAAGTAGGCTTAAAAAGTTAAAGTATGAAGAATTATGTTATAATATTACTTTATTAAAGACTCTGGTTAATAAGCAAGGTCATGGTCAGGCGAGGTTATGCAACCAATGTCTCCATCATCTCCTGAGAACGTCTTTATGCCCTCAAACAGAAAGGCAGAATGTCCTTGGCTAAGATTTTTTCTGCTAAAAGGTATAATAGAATCCTGGATAGTCCTGTTTGGTCAGCTACTGAGAAGCAAGACCTTGTCAGATTGTGAAAGCTCTGAAAAATAACGACACCATCCCATAGCTTCAGTGATCTGTTGATGTGAATAAGTGTGGATGGGGGACATATTGCAGTGTAAATTGGTAAGCAAGTATCATGTTCAGCCTTAAGTATTTAGGCTGCTCCTGGCCTAGGCGTTGGTCCCGAGGCTGCTCCTGGCCTAGGCGTTGGTCCCGAGGCTAAATTTGGCATGGGTTCCAATTCACTACTGTATTTAATGAACACTAAACACTATAAAGCCAAATGTTTGTGCACATTTGATTATGATACCTATTTGAAGTTTATTGCCACAAAGCTAGGACCATGATTGTAGATTATGTTTTTTGTATGCATTAGTTTTCATTCCCATGACAGAACTTGATTGACCTGCACATTCCCTAACTTCAACCCCACTGAAAACATTTGGGGTTACCTGAAAAAAAAAATTGCTCTTGGGGGGCTAAATGGGGAAAGGGGCAAAGGTCATCCCTGCTCCAAAAAAAAAAAAAAGAAAGAAACATAAAGGTGTTATGGTCAGGTGTCCACAACCATATGATGTACATTGTTGATTGAAAGATCCGAAACAAAATCTGCCCAAAAGCACACCACAACCACTGGCATCATTTAAAGCAGCAGAAGCTTGCTTGCAGGGAGTCGAATTCAGTTTGGTTCAAAGCAGGATTCTTTAATCAAGCACTGATGTGCTAGGCCTGGATTAGTAACTGTACCAAGCCATACACATTGTTCACCAAAGCTTCATCTGCATGTTCTCACATTCAGCATCTCTGAATGCTCATTTCAGAGCAGTTGTGATTTTTTAGCACTTGGTGACTAATGCTAATGTTACACAGCAGGAGCGCTGATCTCTGATCAACCATTCACTCAGAGCTGCTTCAAGCACACTCGTCCAAGATCAGATCAAGTAGGCTTTGTGGAGGCAGAGGCCTCTGGCTTGTGTAGGAGTACGAGTGTGAGAAGAGGAGACTATTCAAAGCACGTGAATCATCCAGCAAAGAACCTGATTTTTGAAACACATATGCTTTTTCTTCCACAAGATTGGTTGCCATTTACCATGGATGCAGTGCCTTTTGTAATTTTCCTCTAGATTATTCTCTTCAGGTCTATTGTACAAGGCAGTCGAAAAAGGTTCGCCGTTCCATAAAAACAGGGGTTAAGACCTACGAAACGATAGCAAAAAAAATGAACAAAACCTATCAGCGTAAATGAGTTTCAGGTTTCTCAAGTCATTTCAAGATCTCTTTATGGAGCACAGCTGAAAGTAGGCATAAACAGCATAACATTTTGTGATGAAAAGCATATTATAGTGTTTGTATGGGAGGAAATGGCCATGTATAATGGAGGTTGCAGCAGTGTAGAGGCTTTGCCGACAGTGGGACCTGGGCCGAGTTAACTGGGTTTACTCCAGCAGTTCACACAGGCTGCCTTAATCTCTCCAAATCCTCGCTATTTCGACGACTGCTCTCGTCTGATTAAGCACACTCTCAAAAGCTGCATTTGATGCATTAATTTAGTAAACCCTCATCACGATTGCTGCCGGTTATTAGTCTGTATGTGGCTTACGCGTGGTGCTACCGCTGGAAGCTTTAATCTTAAGCAAAATCGTAAGAAAACTAAAGGAAAAAGAAAACAAAATGGGATTTTTAAAAATGCATGAAAATGCATGGACATGGTCGCTTTCATGTACTTCCTGTAGTAAAAAGCAGCTGCCACATGCAATCAAAGGTCACGTTGTCATTTCCTGAGAAATGCAATAGCCCTAAAGTGTCAGCAACACCTCATTTAAGTGTGTATGTGTGAGGTCGCCTTGTCATGCCGGTATGCCATCTCACTTTCCAGCCCCAAGGAACCGAAGGCGGGGTTTGAGGGGGGTGGACACACACACCCGAAAAAAAAAAAAAAAAAAAAAAAAAACCTTGCCTGAAAGATTAACCCGGCTCCCTTTTACAGCACCCGACAAGAGGTTAAATCACTCGTTAAAGCCTGCAGCTCTAACCTGAATAATTAGATCATGAATATTATAGCGGCTGACTCGGTCACACCACGACTGATCAATCGTGGCGCGTTGGCAGGGAGCAGAGTCGGGGATAAGCCTCCCGCTGCACAGAATGCCACGCTTCCACAGGGGGCTGGTCTAATTAAGCCGAGGGCGGCAGAGTCAAAGAGGACGCTGTGAGCCAAAACAATTTCTTTTCGGTCATAATGGAGGCAGCCAGAGCTTATTTAACAGGGCTGTTTGAAGGGCAGTTGCACACTGACCCTATATACTCTAATAACCGGACATCCTTCACCATTTCAGTGGATTTCAGTTTTTGTTTGTTTTTTTTGTCTTTTTTTTTTTTTTTTGTCTAATCTCATCTTACTTCGTTTCCCACTGAAGATCGTGGTCTAGCAGGATGAACTTGCCTCAGTCTGTGGATTTTCCCATCACTTAACCATTTCTGTAAAAATCCTTTTAAAAACATCCAATGAGGAGGGCGCGACACATCAAACAGGGTGCCAACACTTTAAATCTGTACTAAAAATACAGTCAGATTCAAGTGTATCGAACTTTATCAGACGATGCTCTATTGTGCAAGTAGGGCACAAGGTAGAGTCTTCAGGCTAGATCATGTATAAGATGACAAGAAGAAGCAATTTTGTTGTAAAACAAAACTTTACTAATTAACACTAGACTAATGAAGACTGCCGACCATCCAAACGTCTGCACTCCTCATTTAGGTTAAACCACAGCTCTTATGATAGCCAAATTCAGCACCACAATCGCCCCAAAACAAGGATGTACATTTAAAGAGAGTCTTCTAGTGCATGATGTCAGATGAAAAAGCTCCATTTAAGGGTCTTGCCATGTTTTATCTACCAGACTTGATTGGATTTGGGTCAAATCATGATAGCAAAGAACATTAAAACAAATCTAAGACATTAATATGACTCAGTAGTTCTATATTAAATCTGGCAGGGGGGAAAATTCTTAAAAAAAAAAAAAAATCAACTTTGGTAATCACTACCCCACTAATTATGATTAGTGTTTCTGGCATGAATCGCAATCAGGACATTTCTGTTATTGCTGCATTTCACCTATTGCCGGTCCTATTTTTAGCTCAGCTCACATAAAAAGGGTAATCAGAATCAGCACCGTTACTTGGGTACGGCCCAGCTCAGCTTCGGCTGTGTAAACGGTGACACAGTTAAAATTTGAGATAAGAGTTGAGATGTGACTTCCAGTGAGACAGAAAAGCAGTATTTGCCATGCTTTATCTGTTAGGCATGATTCATTCAACCCATTCCTTTAATACTCTTAGGGTAAATGACTCCATGAGTCAAATGTGTTCAAGAAGAAAACAGGAAATATCCAAAACACTTCCTGTAAGGAAACTGTTTCACATTAAGAGAATGAATGAAGTGAAAAGAGCCAGACGTCTCCATCAGGCTGTTTTTACCGTGCATTTTACATCAAATTGCAAACCAGCCTATGACCATTTTTTGAAACGCGCTGCCTATACACTCAGACAAAAAGCAGTAAAAGCTAAAATAACAAAATATCAATATCTCCTCCAAGCACAAAGGCTCTCCCTGAGCAATGTTCCCTGTTTACCTCAGGCTCATTTTTTTTAAACAGTGCAGAGTGTGTGGAGTTTTTTGTTTTCGGATCTCTGTATCTCACAGCAGAACCTAAGAGTGTGTGCTGTCAGTGAAAGTCGAGATACAGGGGGAGAATATTTGTCAGGCTTGAAAGATAACACCTCTCATATCCATCCTTCCCTCTTCACCATCAGAGGAGCTTGTGGTTCCCCCAGCAGGTGAGAGTCCCTATTAATTACAGGAAGCTCCAATGCAGAGACGGTCAGCGTGAGACGGGACCCAGGGATGTCGAAAACAGGAAGACAAATGGCCCGGTCATGAGTGAACATTTGCACGCAGATTTAGCCAAATATTCTACTGAAAATGGGGTGTTTAGTCAAATTCTTCAACATCCCTCCCCCTTCACCGTGCTCAGTCGATTATACGCTAAAGTGCAGCTTTGCAATCCACATGCATACTACATCTGTAAAATCCAACCAGGCAGCCTCGTGTTTTAGAAAAGTAGGTCACACAAGGTTACGGGCTTTTTTTAAATGCTGAAAGTTGACTTTTTGTCCTCAAAAGCTGCGCTGCCATTGTGTGGACTGCATTTCGAAAAAAATGCTTAATGCAGCCATGCCAGAAAAATATGTAACTGAAAAGTGCACTCGAGTGAATATGCCCACAAGCTCGCAGACAAAAAATACACACAACAAACACACCGAATCTTGAAAGCGTTTGGATTACATTACGTCTGACAAATTCCTTTAAAAAATGCATTTGAATTTTAATCACTTTGAAGATTTATTATTATTTGAATGTATTTAAATATTAATAAGCCTATAATGTTGCATAAACTATGCATTCATATTGCATAAACCACAGAAGGTGAAAATTGAGGCAAGCTCATAATCATAAATTTTTATGTTTCAGATTTGTTATTTATTCATTTATTTCCACGCCGCAGTGGTTACTTGTTGCTCATATTTACCCCAAGTTAACATTTCTTTTGCTCGTCTTTGGTCATCCTTGTTTCTATATACGAGACACCTTTGTGGCACAAGAAGTTACAGGTTGGTATTAAAGTTATGGCTGATCTGGGTGTATATACAGTACTACACACACGTGCCTGCTTGTTGAAACTGAATCATTATTAATTATATGCCTTCGTCATGCATCACAAGTGTCATATAGCTACAAGACATGGAATGTTATTTTTATATTTCAAGTTTTTAATATTTTTTAACAAGTATATTTTTCCCCAGTTAATATACAGTGTGTGAAGCAGCCTGGAACAACCAATCGGAACTCGCCTACACCAAAAGAGACAAAAATGCATGTTGTGCCCAAAATTGAGTTTTTCTGCCAATAGCATACTTTTGCCAAATGATAGGGAAATATTTAGGCTTGTTTCTAACCTTGCCTTAGCTCTACGAGAAACAGGCAAATTAGAAACGCATTCCATTTGAGGAAAGTCTCTAATTTAACACTTTATAGTTAAAAAAAAAAAAAAAAAGCAGGCAATATTTTACAACACACATTCTAGTCCATTCAGCACACAAACCATTCCCGGTGGCAAACCATGTACTCATTCTACAACCTGCCCTCCACATGATCCTGAGCACACCCATGTGTATGAAACACCTCAAATAAAAGCTGTACATACATGTGCAGGTCATGTGCATCACGGCTGTGCGATCGACTCCTGTTTGATAAGGTTCGGAAGCAGCCCAGGGGGCTCTGCTGTTATTTTTTGACATGGACGTGAAAGCCTCCTTCTCATCTGTCACTGCACCTATCCCTCTGCCTCCTGCTGTTCTCTATTTCTCTCTATCCATCTCCCTTTCTTTCTTTTCTTTCTTCCTTCCTCCCGCTCTTCCCATCACTCACACCCACTCTCTCTCAGCAAGTCATACATTAGCACGCACAGAAGTCTCGGTTCCCAGCACTCATCCGATCCGAGATTGATAACTGCAGCGGGCAGCGCTGATAAATCAGTCTGAGCCGCGAGGTAGCAATCAGATGGAGCAGGTCTCGCCTCATGCCAGTCCCTGACTGCGCAAGCTTTTTGATTTAGTGCGCAATGACTCAACACTTCTTTCTCCTGCTTTAAAGACACTTTCCAGAAGACTGCTGAAGTGCAAGCGGAAAAAAAAAAAAAAAAAAAGAATGCAGAAATTTGTTAAGCCAAGTTTTTACTGCTTTACTGCTTTCTGAGCATTGTTCGGGCTCTTTTGCATGAGAAATGACTACAAGCTGAAGTGTATGAAATGAGCATAAAAGAAAAAAGAGGGGAAAAAAGCGTGATGTTTTCATCTAAAGCCAGCATTCAGAGCAGGAATATTACATGTAATTTTGTACTACATCCTGAAGCACTTTCCCAAAGCCTGTCCTTTGATCCTATCTTATGCAAACCTCACTAAGGCTTTGTAAATAACGCATCCATAGCTACACCTTTTCAGGAGTATCCCAGGTCTTGAAATGATTTTGACCATTCATGCTACAATTCTGAACAAGGCAGATAAAAACATTATTCTGTCTTTATTTGCTATAACAAAGAGCATAAAAAATCTTTCTGAATGCTTACAGAACATAAAGAAAAAAAAACATATACAGCTGAGATTCAGGAGCCAATGCTCTTGAGTAAACACTGTTTAAATTACGAGCACAGGAAATTATTATTGATGCAATAATGTTATTCATGAATCACTTAACTGCAGGTAAAAATCACTTTACAGTTTTCAGACACTTGGATAATCACAACAGGAGAAAAGATTTATCCCTTATGAATGTCATTAAAAACTTATATCTACGTTTTCTACACAATACAATACTGTAATGTTAGCTAGTTTGTTAGTGACTCTGGTACAGTTCCACACAACACCATAGTATAATGTTAGCTAACTTCCTAGTGAGGGTGGGGATCTATTTTTACCATGAAATAACTGAATTCTAACTAGCTTGCTAATGACACTGGGTACTTTTCTACACAACACAATACTATAATGTTAGCTAGTTTGCTAGTGGGGCTTGGAATCAATTTTACGCCACATAATAGCTAAATGTTAGCTAACTTGCTACTGACACTCTGTATTTTTCTACAAAATACAGAACTAAAATCCTAGCTAGTTTACTAATTCAGCTGGGTGATAAAATGAAAACATTTTAGGCAAACTAACTATTTTACTATGTTAGCTAGCATGTTAGTGAGTTTGAGTTTGTTTACACCATAAAATAGCTAAATGCTAGCTAGCTAGCGTTATACTGACTCTGGGTACTTTTCTACACAATACAATACTATAATTTTCATACTAGTGAACATTATAGTTCAGTAGGGTACTTATAAACACAACATAATAGCTTGCATGCTTGTGACATTGTTGAAACAATATAAACAATATAATTTGCTACTCTTAGCCACCTTACTATACTTAGGTTGGATACATGTTCACACCATAAAATATCCAAAAAGTATAGCTAGTTTGCTAGAACACACAATATTCTAATGCTAGCTAGGTTGATTGTTGATTGTATAATACTGTCATCTTAGTAATTTAACTTATTGACAGTGGATATGTTTCAACACAATAAAATACTACAATGTTTGCTAGCTTCCTACTGAGGTAACATATTTCTAGAATAGAATACATAAAAGTTTGGTAGTTTGCTATCAAGGTAATTTATTTCTACAATACAATACCTGAACTTTTTTATGCAATAATATACCTAAATGTCAGGTTATTTATTTCCACAATCAAATACCTGAATGTTTGGTAGCTTGCTAGTGAAGTAACGTATTTATGCAGTAAAAAACCTGAATGTTTGTTGGCTTGCTAGCAAGGTAACTTAACTGCTAATATTTGCTAGCTTGCTAGTTATACTGGATAGTTATTGACACAATATAATATTCGAATTTAAGCTAGCCTGCTAACAAACCTGTCGAACTCTTTTAATTACCTAACAGTTATCAAGTTGACTATAAATTTAAACTATAACAGAGTAATCTTAGTTAATTTTGATATTGGTTTTAATACTTCTTAATAATAATTATTATTATTATTACTATTAAGGATTTTTTTTCTAAATCCATGACACAGACATGTTTCCCAATATATGTGGCTCATAATTTAAGAAAACAATGTTTTATTATGCTTAGAATTTAATCCTATTATATCAAGATCTTATAAGAACAAATAAAAGTAACCCATGAACACAGAAAAAGCTGAACATTTGCAAAGATGAACCCTTGGTTTTCAGGCTTCTGTAAACTAGAATTTTTTTTTCTACAGCCTAGGCTTCTAAAAGTAAGGCAAGATAATATGACACTGGTGACTTTTGCGGTTAATCTCCTGCAGCAGAGGTGAGGTTTTCTATGAAAGGCTTTAGCGAGTGAAACCTCCGCACTCAGCATCACACCAGCTTTAAGCTTCGAAGACAAACAGCTATTCAGGCTGCTTTCACTCGGGTCCAGTGGAGGTCACCGCATACGCTTCCCCCAGGCTATCTCTCAGCAAGAACCTGAAAGAGATCTCTCTCCACCATCGCACATGCAATAACAAAACTAGTGCTCCTCTTTCCCCAGCTTTGTTTCACTGCATCAACAAAACTGCAGGGCCGCATGTGTTTTCATTCTTCAGAAAGAATGTCATCTGGCTGCTTTACTTGCTGTAGAGATAGCCTTCGCCATTCGACGCCTTCAACAATGAAGCCTAACAAGAGCGTAGATTCGGCGTCCTTCATAAAAACAAAACAAAACAAAAACCTATTCTGAAGTACTCCTAAATTTACACGTGCGCGCACAAAAAAAATGACATGCCGCTTTGTTACAGTGCTCAACAGAATTTCTTTAGGATGTGCAGGACATTCAATGTTTGACTTATAACCTTCTGCAATACAGCTCTTAAATTTAACATTTAATTTTTTTAGTTACCTTAACAAATGTATTTTAAAAATTATGACCTAGCTGCACGCACATAGTGACTTTCAGGGTCATCAGGCAGTATTTATGCCTTAGTTACAGGTATAAATGGGTTATAGGTACATTTCCTATAGCAAGCTTTGTGTCCTCATGTGCTCATTTATGTAGCAACAATTAACACTTTTGAGTCGGACACTGCATGAGCATGCTGTGAAACGTGTGAAATGTTGATGTTTTCTGTGAAAAGACTTTTCTTACATTTTGGAAGGAGTCTTCACTGTCAACGTCAAGAAGTTAAAGGTCAAGCTGTAACTAAGCGTGGCTTCACATTAGGTACAATTTTGTACCCGACCCAGGAACAACTGGTTCCCCCCTCCTCACTCCAGAGCGTTCACATTGTCACATCTCCGTTCTCTGGCACATTTGCATATTGAGGTTTTTATTTAAAATTTTATTGTAAAATTACTGATATTTTGGAGAAAACAAATACTTTAGTTACTGTGTAGATCAAAGGATGAGATTGGCGCGTACTCATGGTGGACCTGGACATTGTTCAGCGTTCTCGGGCACGGTTCCCAAGCCTGGAACGATTGTGTTTTCACTGATCACAATTAACCTGGGGTCAAGTGTTCTCGGAAAAGATCCCGGGGCCCTAATGTAAAATCTACAGAAGAGAGGTTATATGAGGTCACAACTGATTTGGCATGTTTAAACCTTGGACAATATGAAGAAAGAAAACACAGGTAATGTTTTTTATTTGTACATATGCTGGAGAATCATCTGAATGTATAAAATGACTAAAAACTAAAAAAAAATATTTTGCATAATAGATGCCCTTTAGGTACATTGCCTAAGGGAATGCAAGCCTATAAAAGATAACAGCTAAAGTATTATGTCTTGCAATTTAAACCAAGACCTGCCAAACTAGCTTACATTAGGCTGTCATTGAATTGAAGTCAATAGGAGTTAAATATAAAAGGTTTAAGTGACTAGTTAGAGTTTTAGCCTCCACCAGGTTCTTCAGAGCTAACTGTGCATGAATTTCGCCATGTGAAAGGGAAATGTCTTTCTTGAGTTTACACCCAGCTAGTGAAGTTTCCATACTGCTGATTGCCTTTTCATGTAAATCCAAGGTAAATGAGTTGCAACTTTTCTCAACAGTGATTTTCTTTTCATGGTTATTAGTCGAACATGGATTTAAAACAAGGTGATGCCCCACCATTTTAACGAGCTTCTTGTAAACCTGAACTAATATTGAAGCTGTCAGTAGTCTTGCTGTTTAAAAAGAACCACAGAGTTCTATGAAGTTTTATGATTCGCACATAATATGATCCGAGTCAATATCAACCGCAAGCTCGTGTAGAAACGAGTACCATCCTTACACCGCGCGAGCCTTCACGGCAGACAATATATTTATATTAGCACTCAGTACAGTGCACAAAGCAATAATGTCATATTACGCCTCCTCCGCTATTAAGATCCTTGGCGTCCAAACACTCAACACCAGAGTGACTTCTCACGCACTCGCTACTCATTGAAGGTCTGCTCAGACAAGCAAGCTCGTATATCAGACAAGAGAGAGGGGAAGAGAGGGGGAGAGAGGGAATAACTCTCCTAATATGCTCAGTGTTAACAGATATTCAGCGCACAGAAGATAACACAAAGGAAGGGTGCTTATGTTTTGCTCCCAAAATGCCAGAACTTTCCACAGCTCTTATCTTGAAGACTGAGAGGTTGAAAGGACACAAAAGGAGATGGGGGGTGGTGGAGGGGTTTAAGAAACCCGAAAACACAAGCAAGTCATGGCTTCTTGTTACGATCACTTGGCTTTTGAACGACTTTATCCCAGCAACTTTTTTTTTCCTCCCCAGCACTGTCACAGTGCTGAAAGATAGTGCATAGAACTTGAGGGGATCACAAGCAGCCAGTGGGGACAGGTGCTAGGGAAAAAAAAGCTAGCCAATCAGAAGAATTTGTGGTGGGTGCTGGCCTGGGGGCAGAAATCATTCATCAAAGAGCATTTATGAGCGATGGAGCAGAGCCTGCAATGATGAAATTTCAACAACAGGCTGAACGTATTGTATCATAGTCTGTCTCTTTATTTCTCTGGCTTTGTCGAGTGTCTTCACCCGTCTCCTATAACCCGACTTCACCCTTTTGTGCTTTCGGATCCTGTTCCCTGATTTGGCAGGAGTCGCTTTGGCCTGGTCTTCGTTTCCCCCATTGTCCTCTCGGAACGGCTTTTTAAGTGCTCCAGTTAATCTCAATGCATTAAACAAGTTCGCTTAGGCCAGGCAGGCACACAATGGAATGCCGGACACAAGATGTACAAGATATGAGCAGAAGGTAGACGTGCGCGCACGCACACACACACACAGACACACACTTTCTTGTGACTGCTTTTATGTAGTCTTTGTTCTATAGACTCAATGCATGCCCTTATTAGATGCTAATGGCAGACTGAGCCCACTCACGGGGCATAAAGCACAAGCCGGGCGGTACAGCCATTTGATCCAGCAACTGTTAAAAAGAAATGGAGCAGCCTGCAGCCAAGTAACAAAGACAGACAGGTCAGTCTCTCATGATCTCCCATGATCTCCCTGCACAGACTGAATGCAGACACTAACACTCTAAATCTGGGAGTTTATCGATGCAGTTAATCCAATCGTTACGCCTTGATTACAATCAGGATTGCATAAAGGCCTTAAAATATAATTTAAGTGTAAACTTTGATTAATCTGAGATCATTTGGATTTCTGAAATGCCAGTAGATGCAAGGTGGATTGCAGAGAGTCAATAGATGTTAAGAATGTTATGGTGTTAAAATTATCCCTTTCCCCATAGTAAACCAGAGCATGTGAATATGTGCATACAGGATAGTCAAACAGCTTGTTTGCCCCCCCGACCAATCATGATGGATAATTTTAATATGGAATTTTAATCACATATTTGTTAAGCTAGGTTTAAAAAAAATTTTTTTAAATGGTTCGACACAACTGTAATCAAAATAAATGAACAAATCCTTGATTAGCTCTAAGCTCTGAATCTAATCCTTGTCAGTGCAACCAATCCTGACTCAACATCTTTTTTAAACCTAGGAAATAAATCTCTAAACCGCACTTCATTTCCATCTCGTGAAACAGAGTTATGCCGGGTCAACCTGCAGACACTTGATTCCGGTGGCCTTGAGATTTTACTCTAGGTCGCAGATTTGCACTCAAGATAATCCGAAGCCGATGTGTATCTGACACAAGCATTTACTGCCAAGAGGTTTTGGCAGCCTGAGAGGCAGAAAAGCAAATGGCCAATTAGCAAAGTGCCACCATGCTAATGGCATCCTTCCGTAACCCCTCGTTAGCAGCGAAATGAACTGAACTGGAGCAGACAGCGATGCGATGGCGCATCTGGTATTGATGCGTCTCGCAGTCTGTATCACGCACTCGCTGTTCCCAAGAAGATGCTGACTGGTCAGGCTAGAACACCCACACGGTTGGGTGGAGGATGCTGATTAGTTCGGTCAGCGGAAGGTCTGCCATCTTATCTCATGTCACGCTGAGATAACGGCAGCCGACCGTCACATACTGCCTCCTGATCACTTGCTGTGGAGTCATGTGAGAAGACAGACAGGGGATAAACATGTCCAAGTGGGCAAGAAAAATATCCACATACACACAAACACACGCACATACATACAGTATGTATTAGAGATGGGAGACAAAAATCGAATCATGATTCGTTGGCGATCACTGACTCCAAAATCGATTTTTAAAACAAGATGAACTGGTCAATCGGCCAGTGACCAGAATTGGTTAGTTTTCAGTTTAATTAGCCATGACCGGCAATCAGCTGATCACCCCCTGACATAAAAGAACCTTAAAAAATTTAATTAAATAAAAGCATCTGATTTGCATTTTTCTCCAAACTAGCATTTAAGGAGGTCAAACATTGGTGATCCTACATGTGCTGCACACTGAACTATTTATGTTTTCCTCCTGTGTGGTAGGAGTGAATTATTTTATAAGTTTGCTTAGAATTAAGAATTATGACGGATCACATAAGAGATTTGCACTGCCCAGTAAAAATGTAGCATTTTGTTTAACTTAATTAAATTAAATGATAAACTCTTGTATTTGAAGTTACTTTAAAGGTATTGTTTACATGCTGCACTTGGTCTTTAAGTGAGAGAACTTATGTTATAATGCATGTGCTACAAGTTACTTAATCACTAAACTTTTTTAAAGGTTTAAAATTGTAATAAAATCAGGAAAAAAATGTAATATAAAGATTGTGATACAAGATCGCAATTTAAATCAAATCGGCACCTAGGTATCGTGATAATATTTTAACCGTGGGTAACTGGTGATTCCCATCCCTACAGTAAATAAATATATGGTTTATCCTTTTTTCAACGTCCAGGCGATAGAGGCACAACCCGAGCACAAACACGAGATATTAAATGTTAAAACAATCAGTCTAACAAGGATAACCATACTGAAACATTTCACAATGTGCATCAATTGGCTCTGAAAATTCTACTTCCTAGCTCGTAAAAACTTGTACCACAGTAAGAATTAGCCCCTCCAAGATCTCGATTAAATCTTACTAGGCAATACTACAACTTAAATATAATTATTACCTTTGAACATAAAAAAAAAAAACAAAAAAAAAAAACTCATATTTCTCAGATGATCATTTCTCTGAAAACTAATGGAGTCACCCAGTACATTGTTAAAACAGTGCAAATCACAGCTTGCGTTTCTACTTAGTGAAGCTTGGCATTACACACATGACACCGTGATGAATCAAAAAAGCATGTCCATAAATCATGCCTCACCCAGTTTGCCGGTTTCTACTGCGCCTTACAGGCAAGATCTCAGCGCCCGCTCTTTTGATAGTCAGAAAAATGCACGGTGAACCGCACGACGTTTTACGATCTTCACAATGCTTTTTTGCGGCTCGACCTGATTTCCATACAGCTTTTGAGCACATCCACAAAGTCATAAAAGGCACGCCAGAACTCAAACACTGTTCTTTTAAACACACTCGTGTGCACATGTGCCTCCCATCAGGGCTCAAATCCAGCCAGATACCACCGATGGAAGAACAAACATGAACTCATTCTTCTGAAGGCTAAAATCAAACAGAGGGTGCCAGCAGCTGCATTATCCCAGTAATCCAGTCCAGACCGCCTCGGTGAGACCAAGTGGACTGCCTGACCTCGCCAAGATGCTCCTACTGATGTTCTTCGTTGCTCCCAGGTTCCCATTGAGGCACTGTGAATGAACTCCTGACAGAAATTAAATCTTATGGCTTCATACCTTCTTCCTTCTGTTTCGGTGTAACCTGTGCCGGAATATGCAAACGTGCCTGTGTAATATAGAAGAGGTACAAGTCGAACTAATCCGGATGAAACATGAATGAGCCGGCAGTTAAGGTTTATTGCCTATGTGTAACAGAAGACGTTTAACTGCTCTGTGTGTGTGT
The DNA here is from genome assembly GCA_028565275.1 of Leiocassis micropogon. Classification (NCBI taxonomy): domain Eukaryota; kingdom Metazoa; phylum Chordata; class Actinopteri; order Siluriformes; family Bagridae; genus Leiocassis; species Leiocassis micropogon. The sequence goes on from JAOVVA010000031.1 coordinate 6,432,556, forward strand.
GGCTTGGCCTAACGGCTCAGTCTTTAACCCCCGAGGGACTATCTCTCTCACGCCGTCACTCCATTAGGTAAAGGAGAGAAAGAAGGAAGACAGACATACATTCTTCACCTCATGGTGCACTCTGGAAAACAGCTGTGTAAATGGGCACAGACGCACTAGACATTTGAGCTATGAGAAGCGAGCTTGACAAGCTCCATAAACTTATACAACCCTCTGTGGAAAAAAAAAAAAACACACACACACACACACTCAGAACAAGTCTGAGGGAAAAAGTGCTGTTTGTTTGTCTGGGCTGTAAGCTATAAACAACTGTTTAGATAGTCATTTTAAAGCATTAAAACCATGCGTGTGGAATTAGAAATCGTCTAAAATGTTTATCGCTTTCCAAGAAATCAATAAAAAGGTCCTAAAAACATCGCCTATTAAAAAAAAATCTCTATGTTCTCCTGACGTGCTTGCTAGTAAATCAGCACACATTTCTCATGAGTGTGAGATTGTAGAGTCTGTCTTGTTTTTTTTTTTTTTTTTTAACTTTTTAAAAAAAAATTTTATACCCACAGTTTAATTAACAGCAACCAGATCTGTCAAAATGTCACAACAACCCTCATGATTTTGGCTACCACTAGCTAATTTATCGCTTGTTTTTTCCTTCACCAACATTAGCTAACAGAGCTAGCTGGCTCAGCACGCAAGATTCTGAGGTAAAAGTTTCATCACTGTCGTCTAACGGTGCGAATATTAAACACTGTTTCACCTCAGTGAACATATTTTGTGCTTTTTCACACTAGTTCTCACTTAAAGAAATAAAAAAGAAATCCTGTTTTTAATGCAGAATCGGGACGCCTTGGGAACGATGTTGACCCAACCAACCGAACTGCTTTTGGAAATCATGATTTATTAGTTCACTTGAAATTTGGCTCGGTTAAAAAAAATAAAAAAATAAAAAAAGGGAACTCGGTGTATTCGCCAGACTTTCACAGCACTTCAAAAATTCCCCGAGCAGCAGTCAAGACAACAGCGTCGTAAAAAAAGGACTGGATCTGAAAATGTGTTCTGACCTGCAATAAACAGTGCGCACTTTACTATTAAGCCACCTGTTATCTATGCATACAAATGAATAGGTGAATACAAACCAAGTATCTATCTATAACTGTAGCTATGGTTACACAGAGAACTCCGGGAAGATAAGCTACTCGGGTTGCTTCTCATTACTTGGACGATATCGGCTAGGAGTCAGTACTTTTTTAGCCAGGACCAAAGAAGCAGCATGCGTTAGCGCTTTTTTTTCCGTCCCTGTTGTGTTTTTTCATTCAAAGTGCTGCTAGTTTGTATTGGCAGGATGTAATTTTGTGATGAATGAGCCTGTAGTCTGTGGCATGACCTGCCCCTTCCTCCTAATCAGTCCATTCGGAGGGCGCTCCGCTCATCTCTCGGAGCTCTAAAAAGTCTCAAATTCACTTATCTTGTGAGATGGGGCTGAAACTAATTTGCCCTGGCTCTCTCTCTCTCTCTCTCTCAGTCTGTCGTTCTCCCTCTCGATGCCTTTCTCCCGCTCCCTCCCTCTCTAAGCAATTACTATCTGTATTTACAACCTGTCTCTGAGCTGCGCTGTCAGGGGTCAGGATCCAACTGCCAGAATATAAAATTACATGATGGCAGAGTATCGTGGCCTTCTGACACTTTCGCTGTGCTTTCATTTTCTCTCTCTCCAACACACACACACACACACACACACACACACACACGTTGCGTCGGAGTAAGACACAACTTTTACGGCTTGACTGGAGACATCTGCTCAATGGCAATCACTTGGACAGAAAGGTGTCGACACCCTCACTCCGCCTCACCTTCAATCTCTCCATTTTCTCACCTTTGGTGCATTCTGAATACAAAAATCCTTGGGCTGTTGAATTGAGCAGGGTGTGTGAAACGCGATACATTTACGGCATGCATAAAGGACAGATTACCAGGTTTGGGATTTGTGCCATGTGTGCGCATTAGCCTTTTACTCCGAACCTACCTTGTTTACGCCGACACACATGCACAAAGACTCTGATTAATATTTACTGAAGTGCTTTGCCAGCTTGGAGTGCTTTGCCCAACAACGTTAATGACGAACACACAGAAATGAGCTTGCGCTCCCTTTATGCACCCCTTTAGCGAGTTATGCTTTTGCACAGGCAGGTCAATTAAACATAATAAAGCACTTAAAAGACAAACTCAGCCACGAGCCCTTAGCGTGCGGACATGGAGGCGCTCGCCAATTAGCACATGCATTAGTAGGTGGCCTTGTATTGTAGTGCTCGGCAGTCAGGCAACGGCGAACATAGCGGCTCTTTCTGTGTGGGCTCATAATGATCTCATTGTTACTCAACCGCTGGTTTGGAGAAGGCACTTCCAGGATTCAGATATGCTCTTTTTTAGGATGTAAGATGTAGCTTTTAAAAGCTTTCAAAGCCCCAGTATGGGTCAAAGAGGCCCTGTGGAAGTTTTTTTTTTTTTTTTTTTGGAGATGGAGACAGTCCCAGGTTCCCCATCATTAACAGTTTCTCTGAGAAACAGAAAACTGCCTACAGACGCACACACACACACAGCCTAAATCTTTTCACAATACAAATAATGAATTAGTAGGCAGGGGCGTTTTAGGATGACTGTCTGTCTCACTGTCTGTCTTTCTGTCTGTCCTGGGCTGAAATCTAAAATGCCAAATCACATAATGGCTTTCCGCAGTAAAGACAAACGTGACACCCAGACGTCCAAATGATCCCTGAGTGCACACGATAATTGGGCTGAGAACAGGAGACCGGATTTCTGGGGAAACAAGGGCTCTGAAACTTAATTATCCACTCTTTGGAAATGTAGGGCACGACAGAAACTGCACTCTCGGGCGAGCTCATGTCAAGCTCTCGTTTCGGACGGACCGAAAAGCGCGTCTACGCGCATGCGCAGAACCATCCGTAAATCAAATAAGCACCCTCGGACAAAAAAAAATCGCACTTTTTATAACTAGTGATATCCTGTACAAGGTCGCACATTGACAACGTTAAAACTGGCAGTTTAAGCAAATATATTATTAAGAGAAAGTCCATTGAGTAAAAAAAAAAAAAATCATCTGTAAATGAATGATTTATAATAAAAATTGTACAAACACGCACAGTTTATAGCGATCATGGAGCATAAACACTTTTATAATGTGGTTCTGTGATATTTACTCCTAACTGTCATCAGTCCATATAACTTTTAAGGAGCAGTGATGATTTCATTCTTTGAAAAAAAAAAGATATCCATTCAAAGCTGAGCAAAAAAATTCATATAAAATGCAAAAATAATATTAATTACATAAATGCGACAAAGCGCAAAAATCATCGACTTAAGTAGAAGATGCCCCAGCGAAGACCACCACATATGAGCACAGGAGTAGACAATACGGCTGTACTGATCGCTCCATAACAAAAACACGGTCCTTACCCCACCATCCAATTACAGACGGGTGACATTCGACGGAGAGATTATTTGTCTATTCAGGACAGATCCACCGGACTCGGATGCATGGTTAAAATCCCAAAGTGTGGCAGCAGAAAGAGGTGGAAATCCCGCACGTCCACAGCGGAGCAGGCAGCTGAACCGGATCCGCTCGGCAGCACAGGCACAAGCGACTATTGCACTGCTACTTCAGTCGCTTAACTCGGCCCATAGGTTTACATCAACGCGGAAGTTTCACACTACGCGCACTCCGATTGGACCAGGCTCGAATGCGGAAGTACGTTCCCTTAATCCTATTGGCGGCTCCGTGAAAAGGGGGCGGGGTTTCAGAGGAGGCAGGTCATGAGGCCGGATGCGATCCATGACGTCAACCCTTTGTTACCTTGCCGACCCCTTTTCATTTGTAACAGCGCGTGAGGCTAATAAAAGGTTCAATCCAGTGTCGCAAAGGGCGCAGCGACATAAATCACATTTCTGCACTCGCAATCCGGTCCGCTTGATTTAAAGACTGAAGAAACAGTGTCTATTAAGCAGGGAATTTTACCATCTCATTACCATAATAAACTTTATTCTCATAGCCCTAATTAAATTTATTGTAGCTTGTACATGTAGTGCATGCAATAACAAAACAATGCACTACAGTAACCAATCTACAGCCTTGCATTAACAACCCCTAATGAACAGCAATGCAACTGCAGTCACTAAACAAGATACCATAAATAGTTGCTGATTTAAGCATCCAAACAACTGCAATTACAGATATTCTGTGCATGTGCAAAATCTCGAAACTTTCCACCTATTCTGCTGTCAACACTCAGCGCTTAGACACACCGCACAAACATCCATGGTGACATTTTGAAACAACAGCTCTGATATTCAGCAAAGGTCATGAGGATGAATGCTTTTCAGAAAACAGAACGCGACTTCATTTGGGCACAGCCTGAGCCCTGCGGTAAGCCTGACAGCCTGGACTTAGATAGATAAATTACTCTGTTTGATTAACACTTCCAGAAATATTGCCTAATTCGCATGCATTTCAGCCTAAAGGACAAACCCTTCCGGATTAAACATATTACGCAATTAGCAAATGACTACGAGAATTAATTAGCTAATATTATCCTGTCTAGAAGTATTGAAAGAATGAATTGATGGATGGATGGGTGCATGGATATTTTATATGTTTCTGTTGACCCAGATAGAAGCGATGCTTGTGTAACTCCCATAACACAAAAAAAACAGTGCACCGCACAATAAGTGCATACCAAATGAAAAATGGACATTTTATATAAATAAAAAATAAGTTACAAGGGAATAATTAAAAATATACAGGGAAATAAATGTAGGAGAGGCTAGATATGGTGGCACAGCTCCAATATCTAGGGAGAGCAGAGGGCAAAGTTAAGAGTCTTTTAGAATGGTGAGTCACTGATCAGGTTAGTAAGCATTTAATGTTGTTTATGAGGAAGACTGGACTCAAAAGTCAGCTTTAAAGGACAGGAAAGCTGAGGAGAGATCTATAAGTGGTGGTGATGCAACCTATAGAACTCCAAGTAGATGCTGAGTGTTACTGAAAGGGAAACATGTCAAGAAGAAAGAGTGTGTGGAAGTAACAGATAAAGCAGATGAATAGTTCAAAACACAGAACCCTTTAAGAGGCCAGAAAGATGAGGCTGAATGAAACCTATAGTTTTCGGTGGTAATGTAACCAACCTCCTGGATTCCAACCGCTGTTGGAAGAAGGTAGAAGTAGAAGAAGAGGCCTTTGTCTGATTTCAAACATATATTGCACAAAACCTACTCACTCCCTCACTCACTCATTTTCTATACCGCTTTATCCTGTATTCAGGGTCGCGGGGACCTGGAGCCTATCCCAGGAGACTTAGGGCACGAGGCAGGGGACACCCTGTACAGGGTGCCAATCTATCGCAGGGCACACACACATACACACACTCACACACTCATTCACACACTACGGGCAATTTGGGAATGCCAATTAGCCTAACCTGCATATCTTTGGACTGTGGGAGAAAACTGGAGTACCCGGAGGAAACCCACCCAGCACAGGGAGAACATACAAACTCCATGCACACAGACACAAGGCTGAAATCAAACCGGGACCTTGGAGGTTTAAGGCACTAGTGGCTCTGTAGCATAGGTTTTTTATATAGATGATTGCATTATGATATTATTATACATATTATTATACATAATCAGGGAAGGACTTGATGCTCATACTATAATACGCACGTGCACAACTCATGCACCTTGCACATCTGTAAATATGCAGGTGCATTGTGCATTTGCTATACAATTTAATATAATAAAAATATAACACTTATGTAATAAACGCATTTCAACAAAACATACAGATAATAATATCTGCTGTAGCCTTTCACCTGGGGATGGAATGAATTAAATAATAATTAAAGGAAAACATTGTTAAAAACACAGTAACAACACAAGTGACTTATACACAATCTGCTTATTCACACACTTCTCTTCAAGCAACCCAACACAATAACTATAAAAATAATAAAAGTGTACAAGAATAAACATGAACATTCACTGCAACTCAACTGTACAGCGTTTATTTCTGTAGTTTAATCTGGCGTGTTAGCTAGCATGCTAAGACCAGCTTTCTAATATTTATGCAGCCTTCATGGGCTACCCGAATTCAGTGTAAACCCGAGTTTTCGATTCCACAGTTAAACACAAGCGTCCATGCGCATCGTAATTACACAAACCATATGAAAACCTGAATATGAAGTCCAGACATATTGCTTACCTTTATCCTTTCTTAATGAGAGAGAGAGAGAGAGAGAGAGAGAGAGAGAGCAAAAATCTGTTTTCTGTGTTTAATTAAAATTACTGATGTTTCAGTTTTTTTTTTAAACATATTCATATATACACTTACTTCTATAAAATAAGTGCGTAAATAATATACAATATTTCATCATTTATAATAGAAAGAGTTGACATATAATCAATAACAGATGCTTAGGATGCACTTAGATGCACAGATTTCATAATAACGGCTTGTTTAAGTGGGAAATAACACAAACCCGAGAGAGCACTTGAACGCAGCATAAGGCAGCCTATTAGAAAGCGCTGACTCCTTTGTTGCTTTCCTAAGATTGAAATTGATGGATTTATTTCATAAATAACTTATATTATATGCATTACAAAGAATATACTCACTTTCTGTGGACACAACAGCATTGCGCGCGGGTCAAAGCATAGTGATAGTTTATTATCTGGGGTAGTGTTTTTTTTTTTTTTCCCCCCACTGCGTTGCCGAATCACTGCTGCTGTCTGCGGCACCAACTTCCGGCGCATGCGCAGAGGGGCACCGCTGCCTGGGAAAATCGTGCGTGTTTTAGATGCTTATATGATAAATGGTGTCTCGAGATCTATAGGTTATTCATGCAATTTTTTTTCTCAGTTGCCAAGTCCCTAAAAACTGTTTTGTGTGTGTACAAGTTATTATCTTATGGGAACAAGCTATTCTTGTTGAACAAGTTATTATCTTGTAGGATCAGGCTAATATATTGTAGGATCAAGTTCTTATCTTGTAGGAACAACTTATTATCTTGTAAGCACAAGTTATTATCTTGTAGGAAGAGGCTAATATATTATAGGAATAAATTTTCATCTTGTAGGAACAACTAATAATTTTTGCACACAAGTTTTTGTCTTGTAGGAACAAGTTTTTATCTTGTGTGCAGAGGTTATTATCTTGTAGGAACAAGCTAATAAATTGTAGGAGCAAGTTTTCATCTTATAGTAACAACTACGTAATTGTCTTGTGCGCAAAAGTTATTGTTAATAAAAAAAAAATTACAAAACAATTTATTATCTTGCAGGAACAAGTTATTGGGAGCAGAAGTTATTATCTTGTAGGAACAATCTAATATTTTGTAAGTCTTTATTTTGTATACAGAAGTATTATTTTGTAGGTTCATGCTGTGCTTGTAGGAACAAGTTATTATCTTGTGTGCAGAAGTTATTGTCTTGTAGGAACAAGCTAATATTATGTAGGAACAAGTTATAATTTTGTGCGTTTAAGTTTGCATCTTGCAAGAACAAGTTATTATCTTTGTTACTAAAAAGTTTTGTGTATTTCATGGAAATAATGTATTATTTTATAGGAGCACATTATGATCTGTTGTGCAAAAGTCATGATATTTTAGGAATGGATTACTATCTTGTTGAAACAAGTTATGCTCAAAATAAAGTTTGAGAAACAATTAACAAAATACGTTTCTAGAAACAATTTATTATTTTGTAGAAACAAGCCATTATCTGTTGAGCATAAGTCAATATTTTAGGTATGGATTGTTATCTTGAAGAAACAAGTTATTATTTTGTAGAAACAAGCTCTTGTAGGAGCAAATTATTATCCTGTAGGAACAAATGATTATCTTGTAAGCACAAGTTATTATATTGTAGGAAAAAGTTTTACCTCCTACGCACAAGGTATTATTTTGCAATAATAACTTATATCCTTGCAGGAACGAGTTATTATCTTGTGCACACGCAGCTCACATTTTAACCTCAAACAAATGAACTGTTCAAATGAAGCAATAAGGCCCTTCATGTTCCAAATATTTTTAGGAAATCAACAAAGTGTTAATGTAAATGCAGCTTACCCTGCAGTTTCCATCCAAAACTAAGAATGCCTATAATAAGGTAATAACTTGTTCAACCATAAAATAATAACTTGTTTGGACAAGATTTAAAAAGTCAGACCTTTTTGGAGTCAATACTCATTTTTATAAGTTTAAATTCATTGACCAAATATAAACCACAATTACAGCCAATATTTTATTCCAAGATCTTGCTTTATGAAAAGCAAACAAAGCTTTGTTAGAATATTAATTATTAAGTCCTTTAAGGGTGTGCAGAGATTTTATTTCATTCATTCAGTTATCTCCAGTAACTGCTTTGGCATGATCAGGATCATGGTGGATCCCGAGTTAATCCCATGAAGTGTGAAGACATTCTGAATTGGACACCATTTTATCTATCACAGGGCACCATGGAAACACTCATTCACTTCTGGGAACAGCAGAGTGTAGCCAATCTGCCGGCATAATTTTGAGTGTGTGGAGGAAACCGGAGAACCTGCAAGGACACGGAGAGAACATGAGAAGCTCCACGTTGACAAAACCAAGGGCTCTGATCTGTGGGCTGTGGTTTTGCCATCGTGCCTCCAGCTGAAATGTAATGCATATTTATTATCTCCAAAACCCCATGATGGATCTAAATCCATAATATGCGCTGGCAATGATGTCAATATGTTTTATGATTTGATAGAGAGCTCAATTGTGGCGCCTGGATCTTTGGCCAGAGTCTAAAATTTCTGTGACAGCTAAGATAAATTGGCTCATTACATGCCCACACCTGCCGTCTATGTGGCATTGACATAAAAAAAAAAAATCCTGTCTCACCGAGCAAATGATTGTAACTTGGTGAAAGCGTGTGTGAAAATGCATTTGGCTTTCTAATGTGTTCTGCTGCCAGTGGTACGTGATGTAAAGTGATGTGTCTCCGTCATGGTTAAACACTGCCTCATATAGAAATCGATATTTCTCAATTGATAGCTTATACTCTCTCACTGACCGAAGAATCCGTCCTTGCGTTTGTCACATCAGCTTAGGCTTGATAGTTTGCAGTCTATGGTTTATCATTTCAATGACAATGATCCAAATCCATGTCTATCACTACAGCTAATCAACCAAATAAAGAAAAGTTGTTGTTTTGTTTTTTCAGAGATAAGAATTACAGACCAGGTTTAACAATCAAAGGAACAGTTAAGCTTCAGGAAACTGATCCTAGTTTAGCAAAAAAAAAAGGACAACTTATAGTCAAGTAGAGGGGAAGTACTCAGCAGTTGGCTCCATCAGGCGATAATACAAAGTTAATGACGCAGAATGGTGTCTTTCTTCAGCCCTTGGAGATGTCAATACAGGATGTTTAGGAACGGTGTTCCTAATTACGATTTTTGTATCCAACCCTGGCATGATTGACGATTTTGGTGGGGATGTATTATCGATCCACTTCACAGACAAGTCATATTGATTGCAGTTCTAGATTGAGTATGATTTTTTTTTTGTCCTCCTCCTCCTCCTTTTACTCTCCCTCTTTCTCTCTCACCAATCAGAGCAGGAATTTAGATTCGGGGCAGCCAAATGTGACCTGTGAGTGTTTTTTTTTTTTTTTTTTTAAATTATCCCTCTAAAAGCTTGCTGATGAGGGCACCACAAAGGATGTACCAGCTGTGTGGCTTTGTGCGCTGGGCAGCAATCACGCGTAATGGATCAGAGCGAGAATGCACTGTCTGCGTCCCTGCGCTCCTGTCCCTGGCGCTCGGCGTTTCATCAACTCTGTTGTTCCTCCTCCCCTGCAGCAAGGTTGAAAAATGGCACAGGAACAGCAGGTTGCTTCTATCCTGATGGGTGTGCATGTGTGTGTGTGTGTGTGTGTGTGTGTGTGTGTGTGTGTTCGCCTCTCACAGCCGGGAAGAGGAGAAGAGGTCTGTTGAAATATCTGACATGACAGCAGTTTCTGTGCACCCACAGCTCCTAAATGACAATGACACCAACAGCAACAGAAGCAGCGGCAGTACGGACTGCAGGGCTCAGCCAGCTATTGTTCATCTCAAATTGCTGCTCTCTTTTGTCAAGACGAGCATTTTTCCTGCCTTGATCCAATGCCTAGGCATGCACTAAATCACACTCATATTGGTGACTCCGTATTGGAAAGGCTTTTTGTCCTAGCACAAGGCCTATAAAGTGGAGTTTTACTTTATACAACCACAACAAATTTCAGGAGAAGGCAGAGTTATAATACAAATGGAGTGGCATTGTTGACCTTTTTCCGTCGCTGAAAGGTATTTTTGAAATCATAAGATGATTGTACAGACCCTTAAATAGTGCTCTGGGAAGAGAAATGTGTTGAAAACATTAATAAAAGTTTACAAAAAATCTTTTGTGCTCTCAGCTATTTTCGTATGGAGTGGGTATGTAGAGAAAGCTCTAGGGAGAAGAAATTGTGTGTGTGTGTGTGCGTGCATTTCACACATTTCTATATGTGGCTTTCATGCTGTAAATGTGGTGTGTGTGGCTTTCTTTCTTTCTTGTTTGTTTATTAATTTTTTTACATGGGTGATTTTATACAGGTTTAATTTTCACACATTATGCATCTCTATGATGATGATGATGATGATGATGATTTAATATGATTAATTAACTTTTACATGTGAATATTCAAATATAAATCAATATTCAAATTCATGTGATTTAAAAAAAAAAAAAAAGATAGTAGCCTCTTTTCATAACGTGAGTTTTATTATATTGATGTTTTTCCTCTTTTTAAAATTTTTTTTCTTACACAAAAAACATCTTACTTGCCATAAACCAGTGAGAAATCAGTGCAGATGATGACAGGTGATTAATATACTGGTGAGGCTGAATGCTGAGTGGTTGAAACAGATGAAAGGGGAAATGAGGTTGCTGCTGAGGTTGTTACATAAACAATTTTTAAATTATATCTTTAGAAACTCTGAAGCATGTCGCGGTAAAACATTTGTTCCTAATTTATGAAGATAAAACATTTGCATAGTACTGCATGTGGGAGGTCAGCCATTTTAAATTATAGACAGGGGACAATTTTGTCCAAATTGGGCTTCTCATCCACATCCAAGTTGAAATGATAACGATATATTTATTTATCATGTAAGTACATAGTAATTATATTGTTAGTTGTATAAGTCAGTTAGTAAATTGTTGTATTAGGTCCTATTTAAGAGTCAACCATAGGACTTTGCATGCCCCTCACGGGACTTTGGCTCGGGGTGCGTGTGTTGTTGTTTTTTTTTTTTAGCTTATCATTCTGATGACTTTTTGTCATGTGCAATTTCAGGGTGTAACATGTTAAAATGCAATTTAACATATATTTCACATGGAATCACACATTATTCGTGACTAAACATAATGAAATGCATGCAGTTTTTCCGGATAGAAATGCATGTCTCTATGTTTAAAGGCTTCTGTGTTTTAAAGGAATGTAAATTGTATTTTCATGTGTACCATGGTCAGAGAGAGCAGATGTGCTTTCCTATTGGCCTTGATAAACATCATACACAGTGGCAAATTCACATTTTTCAATGAGAAGGGTGAAGGATATCAGGTGACTTGTAATCTGTCATCGCACATAATGGAGAGTTTATGGCAACAAAATACAGACTCCAAGCATAGCAAGCAAAGAACTGGGCAACAGGAAAGTGTAGAACAGTGGTTCTAAGAGCAGGAGTGGTGGTGAAAAACTATTATTTTCATTCTTGTTTACCTATGTATTTTTTATTTAAGATCAATGCCTTGTTAAATGACAGACTATTGAAATAATTGCTTTAACTTTTTTTTTCCTATTTTTTTTTCTTTTTGATAAATTGTACATGGTGGCTGCAGTCGCTCATTAGTTCAGGACTGTTTTGCACCTGAGCCTCCAATAGCGAAACTGGATTCTACGTTAACTTAAACACCTTTATGACTGCAAATCAATCCCTGCTATCCGTTTTCACCCAAATGAGGATAGGTTCCCTGTTGAGTCTGGTTTCCTCTCAATATTTAGTCTTATTGCCATCTCAGGGAGTTTTTCTTTGGCACTATGATTATACATATTCCCTCACACTTTTCATACTAAGCTTCCTTTCAGACCAACCACTCTGCACTCAGCTTGGCACAGGTTTTACACCAGATGCCCTTCCTGATGCAACCCTTCTATCGTTCTACCTGGGCTTGGGACCGGCACTGCATGCTGTGGCAGGGTAATATGGGGTGTGGCAACTCACCAACAGCGGGTCTTAAACCGGGATCCTCAGATCCTCAAATTAACAGCCTAGAGCCCTAGCTAGAGCCCTAGCCGCCTGGGCTCGCCCTCCTTAGCAATGACTTATGTAAGTAAAATTAAACTGAAAACAGGCTATGAGACTGTTTATCAGTCAAACGTTTGATTACTTTTGAGCCGGATAAAATTGACTGTAATTTCTGACAGAAATATTTTAGGTAAACCGGTCGAAAGTCTACACTTTAATCATATCTTCATTTAAAAGTGAAGTAGTAGCCTACACAGAGACAAAAATGCAGAAATAGGGTCCATGTCTGAATACTTATGGACTTGACTTTATGTCAGTCAGAAACTGTATTCAGTCATGAATATATATATTTTTTTTCTTTTTGTTTTGCAATATACAGGCTACTAAACAGTATATATGGACCCGTAATAAAAAAAAGTTTCTCTACACTAATCTACTTGTGTGGCTTGACTTCAATTCCGCTTGTCCAGTAGGCGGCGCATGCGCATTAGGCCGCGGTAAGTTCCCGGCCCCTCTTCGCGCGCTCTTTGACTCAGTGACAGAAGCGTCATGGCTGCGCCCTGTGTGCATGTCAACGCAAATCCGCACATCCTGATCGCCTCGCTGGTGTAAATACGTGTCCATGTGAAAAGCGTAACCTGTTTTGATCAACAGAAGAGGTTGTAAGCCATGGCTCTGCGCATGTGCGAGTCGCTTTTGTGCAGGACTCTGTGCTTTTCCAGTCGGGCAGCGTGTGTGGAAACTGCGTCTCTGCGTCTGAGGACAGGTGTGTATGAGACACAGTGAGACAGTGAGACACACACGTAACAACACTGGAATGAAGTGTAGTATCTGACGTTTTCAGATTTCTTTAGATACGTGCTCGGCTTCTATTTGGCCTCTAAGAATCACAATAAATGTAAAAATATGAAATAAAATTGTAAGACTTTGTATTACAAATTGTATATAACAGATTTAGTTAAATATCCCCCCCCAAGAATTAGCTTTTTTTTATTATTATTAATTAGCTGTTCTTCTAAAGGTATACTTAGTCACGTGACTCACAATTCCTCCAACAGGTGTTTGATCTCACTTTGATCTCACTTAAATTAAAGGATGTGTGTCAGTGTATTGAACATTGTGAACTCGCTCTTTCAGTGATATCTTTACACTTTTATATTTTTTACATTTTTCTGTTAGTCTGTATATATATATATATATATATATATATATATATATGTGTGTGTGTGTTTGTGTGTAATGTTTTTTAAACATGTTTTTCTATCCAGTGACAAATTCAATGTTGAATAACATCTTTGACCTTCTTGAATCTAAGTAATTTTTTGTCCCAACCAGATCTGTATTGATCTGATGCTAATCATCGTGGTGAAGACTAATAATATTACTGACCTGTAGGGGTGAAGGGATTAACCGATAATCAAATTAGTTGGCAACAAGTTAAATTGTCGATTTGTATATGACGTCATCACGTTTGATTCTTGCGAAATCTTGATTCTTGCACTCACTGACATGTACTGTGTGTGTTAGGCTTACTGGAGTGAAGTGAGTAATAGAGCGATGTTAAACACTTTCATGAGCAAAAAAATTTTTTTTTTCACTTTATCCTAAAATATACCAGGTTTACGTCCGGATTAAACTCTTTCAGTGTAACTAAACAGAAAATAATACTTATAGTTTAACAACAGGTTGTGTATTTTAGGATACAGTTCAGAATCAGAAAGCATCGCTCAACTAATATTAGACATAAAACTATTGTATACATTAACCTCATGTACAAACGTTGTAATTCCTGAATAATCCAATTCAGGTTAGTCATTTTCACTAGTGTAAAAAATTTACTCCATGGGATTCCACTTTGAGAACCGCCAACGAGGATGACGTCAGTGTCGGGTTAGTCGGCATTCAGATATTGGATGTTGTATTGAGCATAGGAAAGTCAGTGCATTTCTATAAACATCTTTAAATCTGTCCAGTAAACACTGCGAAATCCAAATGTGTATGCGGGATCAGAGCAGCAGCTTGCTGATATTTCAAGCAATGGCTTGAGGAATGACTTAATTATGAGACAACACATGCCATATTTCCTATTCCCAAGGAACATCAAAGTGCATTATGGGTAATGTGTATCTGCCAGCTAATATTGTTTGGAAATTAAACTTTGTAATGGATATTGTGGACATTAGATTTTCTCCATAGTGACTACAGATTGGTAGAACCATAAGAAATGACCAGTATTTTTTTATTTTATGTTTTTTTTCTGCTTCTTGCTGTACTGCTTCGTATGCTATTTTCATAACAGATGGCTGTTCTGTATATTCAATATATTGCTTATAGACTTCATTTGTCTTTCTGTTTTTATTTCTCTCTTTGCTATACAAAAACAAATAACAGCTGCTTGAGTTGAATCACTGATTTCTGAAATCTCTGTAATTCTTCTCTTCTTCAGCTCATCGTGACCGCGCGGTGAGGAGGGCAGCATTTCGCTTTGCTCCCGCCTGTTTCGTCTCCACCGACGTTTTTCTGGACAGACTGCTGAAAGATCGTACCCTCAGCTTTGCGGAGAATCCTGCAGCCTCCCCGACTCAGGCCGCTGTTCCCCTGGACAGAGGTAATCCTTGTCCTGATCCTCAGTGTGACATCCCTGATTGAGTAATTCACAAACTAACAGGTGTTTGATCTCACTCGCATGCTTGTGTTCCAGACTGAAAGTAATTTGCCCATAAAGTTGGATTTCTCTTGACTCACACTGACTGACTTTTGTTTTGATCTTTTCCACCATGGTGGTCTCCTGCACTGTAAAATAATATAACAGTTAAGTGCAAAAGTTAGCACACCCTAAGGAGGAAGTCATTTGTTTGTAAAGTTTCACAGGATAAGTGACGTCATGGAAAAATTGTGTGGTTCGATATTAATAGTAAAAAAAATAAATGGTAGGAACGGAATATTATTCATTTATGTTTGTCTATGCTTTTATTTTTTTTGATCAAAGTTTTTTTTATTTATTTTCAAACTATACAGCAAAAAAAAACACAACAAAAGAGAACACACAATCAAACCCCCCATCCCTCCCAACACCAGACAAACACAAGGATGCCATAACAATCAGATGTCCATAAAAAATGAAAATAAAATAGAATAACAATAAGTAATCTTCCCCACACACTTCCATTACAGTACAATATTATCTGCGTTTAAGCCCTATAGGATGTGCCAGTAGACCCTCTAACTGTATATCTAATTTTCTCCAGTTTAAGGCAGTACATCACTTCCCTTATCCAGCGG
>JAOVVA010000031.1:6448295-6473693 GCA_028565275.1 Leiocassis micropogon
TCCATCAATATAAAGTTCAGACAATGAGACCAAACCCTTTCTAGCCCAAACTTTAAAAGCATCATCCATCATAGATGGAACAAACATGTAATTTTTAGCAACTGGGGCAGCCTGTGGTAATTCTTTAAGGGAAAACGATAGTCTGAATTGGTTCCAGATTTTAACTGAATGTATAACAACTGGATTAGAGGTCAAACTAGAGCTTGGTTGAATAAGTGGTATTTTAGAACACAATAATGCGTCTATGCTTTTATTTGTGGAAATTTGATCTATTGTTTTCATATATATATATGAATTTCAGTACATCCACCATCAATTTGCCATTCTATTAAATATCATTAATCTACCTATTATCCCAATACATATCATTCATCCTTTCACCCATGCATTTATTAATTCATTCATTCATGCTTCCATCATTACATATTTATTAATGCATGAATCATCATATGTTCATGCATTGATCTATTATCCCATTACATATGCTTTCATCCATCTATTCATAATTCTCTAATACTTCTATTTCTCTAACACTATTTACCTACTTCTATTTCTAATACTAATTTCTCTAAGACTCTAATATTCCAATTAACTTACCTGTAACTTAATTACAGCACACAATGAGGTGGCCAGTTTATTTGTGAAGATGATTCCTCATGCTCTCAGAATAATTCTTCTGGAGTGTTTTTGCCATCAGGCAAGGAAGGCGCCATAGATGTGATAACCTGGTCATTCAGTACCTTCAGGTTGTCAGCTGACTTAATGTTATTGCCCACTGAACCCCCAGATCATAACACTGCCTCCAGAGGGTTCTAAAGTGGCCACTATGCATGATGGGTGCATCGCTTCATGCGCTTCCCTTCTTACCCTGATGGACCCTGATGGAGTCTGAACTCATGTCCACTCAGACCACATGAACTTCTTTTTTTTTTTTTCTTCTATTGCTCCAAAATGGATCATCATGGATCTTATCATTTTTGTCTGATTAGTCTTTAATTCTAGTGTTGATTTTTGCAGTACAACTTCAACATGCACTTAAGTGATCTCAATTTACAGGCATTTATGATTTTCCTTTGGACCAAATCTTCATCATGTTTTCTTTGTTGGGTGTTGACCCTTCTGAAACTGCAACCAGTTTTGTCCATCCATCCATTGTTTATTTTCATCTTTATTCTGTCTTTTCCATAGTTGAGCACTTTTCCCTGATGCTGAAAGATCCAGATCAACCTGAAAATCCCAAGGTTTTAAGAGTGGCTATAATTGGAGCTCCAAATGCAGGGAAGTCAACACTGACCAACCATCTCCTGGGCAAGAAGGTACTTTTTTTTAAAAAAAAAAATGTTTTTATAATCCTTAACTACAGGATTGACATGACAGTTTAAATGGGTTATGAAACCTTCTTATGTCTGGTCTCTTTAAAACAGCTGTTTGCAACCTCCCAAAAAGTGCATACTACAAGATCTCGAGCACTCGGGGTGATCACGGAGGACAATACTCAAATTGTAAGTGATCGCGTTGTTTAAAAATACAATGGAATATTAAAACTATTATTCTGTTTCAATGGAAAGACACATCATGGCGGGAAAAAAAAAGTCATTTCATGCCCTTTATAGCACATTGTCTATGATTTATGTTCATCATGTGTTATGTCATTATAAAACAAACCTTTTTTGTTTTGTTTATTTTTAAATGAGATTCTGCTGGATACACCTGGTCTCACTACTCCATCGAAAGCTAAGAGGTACATTTTAATGATACAAATGCTTTTAAATTACATCTGAAATAGTACAATAGTACTGGCACTGGGGGTATTCGCAACATTGCACAAACCGATGTGTTAAAAGCAGCATGAATAAGAGAGTTCTGTATGCTGAGAGCAAGTTTAAAAGTTTATTTGCACTTATTTTAATTATTCTTTAAAGAATTTCAATCATAAAAGGCTTTTATGGTTTTGAAAGAAAAAAAAAATCTTTATTTCATTTGTATCACTGCCCATCTAACTCCTGCTGTTTACAGACATCAGCTGGAGAAAACGTTCCTCGTGGATCCACTCAAATCATTACAACAGGCTGATCTAGGTAATGTCTACTCAAAATTCTACTAAGTGTTTCTACTACAATGTTGAATATAACTATTAAAAAAGTACAAGGTGAGCGTAAAGGCTTTCCACGATTGACCCAAATATATTCAAGGGCTGTTCAAAGTCATCTCAAACTAGGACTTGAGATGAAATATCTCTTGAATGAAGTCATAAAACTGATTGACAATCACAGAAGACTTCAAGAACAGTACTGTGATGAGACTCTTAGCCGCAGTAAAACATTTACATGGTGATTTTAAAGAAGGCCGTACCTCAGAGGATGAAGATCCCGGAGTCCGCCGCAGTCGTTCCCGTCAACATTCAGTTTGACCGATGTCTTGTTGCCAGCCTGCAGAGGAGACACGTCTGTCTGTGTCTGTACACACGATCATTCCCGAACACCACTTGCACATTACTGGAACTCGGCTGGGAGTTGTTGTCATGTACCCCCTACAGTCCTGTCAATATAGCATCCATTATCCTAGCTCTTAAAGTTTCAGGATATAAAAAAAAAAACATTAGATTAATTGGTCTACATTCATGAAATCCACAGATTCTACAAGATGATTGCACATAATTACAGAAGAACTTTATGCTCATCCTGTACAATGTCATTACAATTCTGTAATGAATAAGTGAACTATCAGGGATGATATTTTGTTGTTAGAGGGGAATAAAACACTTGTACTGTAGGAAAATAAACTTCAGGTTGTGCTCATGGGTTGTATTCCTTACTTGGAATAAGAAAGAAAAAAAAAAAACAGAACTGTGCCTAAACAGATTTTAGGCTTAGATTCCCTTTACAGCATTCTACAATTCCACATGATAATTCAAATGTTTCAAAAAGACCATTGAAAGAAAATATTCTTTTGCTTCAATCTGCAGTGGTGGTGTTGGTGGACGTCTCCGACAAGTGGACTCGCGGTAGACTGGACTTTGAGGTGCTGAAGTGTCTGGCGCTGAATGGAAATATTCCTGCTGTCCTCGTCCTCAATAAGGTAACCTCGTTAGTGCAGCTGGCTCACTGCTCTGTTTCTGAATTTGTTCAGACATACAGTACTGTGCAAAAGTCTTTACCCACCGATTATTTCTTCAAATCAAATTAACCTTTGATTTAATTAAAGAAATGGGAACAAATGTTTTACAGGCTGCGAAGAGCCTAAAAACACAATAAAACCTCAGCAGCAACCTCATTTCCCCTCTCGTCTGTTCCAACCACACAGCATTCAGCATCACTAGTATACTAATGACCAGCTTTACCATCTCACTGTTGAATCATTAAAAAAAAAAAATATATATATATATATATAAAAAGTCACTGTGTGGCTTAACAAACCAGGGACTGGACCGACAAAAAAAAAAAAACTGAACCCAAACAGTAGTTCATGAAGACTGGAGAACTATTCCTCAATACTGTGTAAAAAAAATAACAAGAAAGTCTGACTCTTTGGAAGCAAAATGTAAAGAGAGAATGGGTGACTCAATACTTGTGCACAGTACTATAAATATACACAAGTATATGTTCAAATAAAATGTTAATTTTATTGTCAGAATAAGCGCTGCTTAATACTTGAAATCATATTTTTCTTTTTGACGTCTGATCTGCTTTTCTGAGCGACCTTCGACAACCATTGTGTCATCTCATGCTATGTCATGTTATGTTTGGGCATTTCTTAAACACGGACAGGTGGACCTCCTAAAGAGCAAACCCTCGCTCCTGGACATTACTGAACAACTGACCGAGGGCATCGTGAACGGCAAAAAGCTGAGAGTGCGCAGCTTAGTGAAGCCGCTCCGGACGGAAACGCGGGAGAAAAATATGGAAAAGACTCCAGCTGTGCAAAATTCAGAAGAACGAATTCCAGACCAAGACGATCAGCACGGTCGAGACGCGAGCAGAGAGCAGCTGAGGGCCCTGAAAAGCCGTAAGGGATGGCCGCACTTTAAGGACGTGTTCATGATGTGTGCTACAGATGGCGAGGACGTGCAGACGTTGAAGGTAGGCAGTATAGATAAGGTATAGATTCTTTATCGGTAGAAGATAAAAGGTCGAGGTATGGTTTTATGTCTTAGTCATTATTGCTTGAAAAACTGGGAGATCAGCAACATTTACGCAGGTTTATCAAGATCACCTAAACAAGCGATATTGCCCCGTATTCGTTTTATGGAAATGGCGTCATTTTGTTACAGATCAATACTCCAGATTATTAAAGTGCCCATGTCAACGGAATAGTGCACTAGATTAACACTATAATCCAATTAAAAAATATATGATATAGGACCTTGTCAGGGATAATAATACATTTAAATTCAAAATTTATTTGTCACATCCACAGTCATACACAGTACGATATGCAGTGAAATGCAGAGAAAAATAGAACGATAAAATATAGGATATAAAAAAAAAATTGTAAAAACTTAGCTGTACAAATATACAATGATGGCTATACAAATATGAAACGTGGAAAAATGTGCAGAAGTGTGCAAAATGAAATGAACAGAAATGTCCAGGGTGAGTGCAAATGTGCATGGATTTTCAAATGTATAATAACCATAAATGGACCATAAATGTCGCGTGTGAGCAATGTCCATAAAGTGCAGTGTGCAAAATAATAATAATAATAATAATAATAATCTGTCCATATAATCTGATCAAACTTGTATTTATGATTATCACATTGTTCAGCACATGTTTTCTGATAATCAGCCTTTCTCTTATATTATATCTTTGTATATAGGAAAAAAAGACAAGCTGTCTGAATCAAAAGAGAAAAAAGTGTGGCAGGTTAAAAAAAAGAACCCTAGAACAATGTTTACGTGTTTACCAGTGTTCCTCTGCTAAGTTATTAGATTCTACTTATATCATTCAAAGTGCTCGCAATCTGCTTGGTGTAAGAGGTCGCGATGCTGCCACATCACTCCCGAGGAGTTTAATGAAACTAATAGCTGCTTTAAAAAAAAAAAAAAAAAAAGAAATCCCATTCAATGACTTGTATATGGCCAGAGTCTTTCCTGTTTGCCAAAACTTGTCAGCAAAAATAAAAATAATAATAATAATAATAATAATACAGGCTCTCATTATGCAGATTGCCAAGCTCCAGGGCTCTCATAAAATATTAGCAAGTACTTGATAACCAATTATTATTGCTGCTGTTGTTGAATTCATTTGCTTTTGTTGCTCAAATTGTTTATATAATAATAATAAATGTAATAATAATACATTTTGTTTATATAATAATAATAATAATAATAATAATAATAATAAATTGTTTATATAATAATAATAAATTTGCTTATTATTAATAATACAGAAAATGAAATCAGAATCAGAAGTGTATTTTTATTTCTTTTATTTCTTGTTTATTTTTACATATTTTGAGTCTTTTCTATTTAGAGATTGAAAGTTAAATGTGTAATGTTTCGAAGATATCACGGGATCCATGGCGTATTATGACATAATCTATCACCATGTAGATACGGTCCCGTCACCTAACTCTGAATGCGAATGTGCTGATTGTGTAAAATGATTGGACTTGACAGAGCTATCTGATGCTGGAGGCGAAGCCAGGTGCGTGGAAGTACCACAGTGCGGTCCTCACAGATCAGAGCCCTGAGGACATTTGTACCAACACCATCCGAGAGAAACTACTGGAGTATCTTCCACAGGAGGTGCCTTACACGTTGACTCAGGTAGCGTGCATTTTCAAAAGACAGCAGACAAAGAAAACCTTTTGTTTCCATCGTACAGTGGAATTGTCTTATTTCTATGCGGTGTGTATTTTACAGCATATTGAGCTCTGGAGGGAAACAGCTGATGGCAATTTGGACATATCTGTCAAGCTGCATGTGAAGAAGGACAGCCATATGGTGAGGAATTCAATTCAAGACATAGTTTTATGTTCTTTAACTGCATTCTTCGTGCAGATGTTTGGATAAAAAAAAAAACAATGGTGAAAGTTTTGAGGTTTGAAATGAACTTAACGTTTAATAAAAACTTTAATTTTTTTTTTGTTACATTTTCCATTATCAGCGAAATCAACATTGGGTTAAAATCCTTCATAGTGTCTTTATTTTCATAACTAGATTTGCTTGCCTGAATCGAGCGGCGGCTTTACAAAAATCATCACGTTCTCCTGATGGAGGAGGCTGTAATGTAAGCAGTCAGCCTCTTTAATTTAATCTGCGATGAAGCCAAAGCTTATGGCAAGTGCTGTTCTATGAATATCAAATAATTGCTTACTTTCTCGCTCCATTATGTATGCCAGTTGAAAATAAATCGGCTACAAAAAGACATTTACACGGTCTGGGGTGTAAAAGCAAGGACAGGACACAAAGAAAACATAAAATACGACAATATTTTAACAACAAATACACTTTAAGTCTTCAAGCCAAAAGCATTTTAGCTTTTTTTTTGTGTGTTGCACTGTACTGTATTTTAATAAACATGCATAGGGGTCAGGATTGAGCAGTATAGTGCGTCATAGAATTGATTTTCAGCACAACCTAGGCAATATAATGAAATTAATAATTAATTATTTAATTTTAACTACCTAAATAAGCATGACTGATCCAAAAAATAATAATAATAATTTTACACATGCCATCAACATGTACAGTATGATCGCATGTTTTTCATGGTTGTAAAAAAATCAGTTAATATTGTGTTTTTAAGCTTTTCATTTGTCTCACTCTTTTTTTTTTATTTTTTTTTTTAAGTTTTATAAGTTATAAGTTACAATGTTTTTCATATATGAAATGGATTGATGTTTATTTCTGACTGACATACTGTATGGCTGGATAGCGTGCAGGCTTTTAATTTTATTTTCATATTCTTGCTCTTTCGTCTCTTCCTCTCTGATTATTTTAAACAGAAAATGGTGATCGGTCCCGGGGGACAGCTGATAGCTCGGATCGCCCGGGAAGCAGGTCTGGACCTCACCAACGCTTTCATGTGCGAGGTTCGCCTGAAAATATCCGCCACGCTGAAGAACTGAAGCCGATCCAGCTCTGATGTGCTGAAATTTTGTGTTGATGTATTTGATCTGAGATCTGCAGAGACTCCAGAGTGGAGTCCAGACTTGAACAACGATGACCGTTTGAGGCTACAGTTTGCCTCGTGGACAACATGTGTACTGTCTTATCTCCCACACAGCTCTGTGTCTAACAGTCACATTTGGGACAGAGCCTGCTTTCTGAGCTCGAGCTGCAGTTGCAGTGTCCTAGGACTTTTAGCCCCCGAGTCTATTTATTATTAGTAAGGTCTTTTATTCAGAATCTCATTTTAGCAGCGGGATACATCATGAATAAATCAGCATTGTTCCAGAACGACTGAAAATGTGTCCCGGTCGGAATAGCTGATGAGGTTCAAGCAGAGTTGAGATACTTTAAGGGGAGGTTTTGGCTCTAATGGTCTTGATTTCTTATCCAAGTTGCCCAGACCTGGTGTTGACCCCAGATTCTCCTTAAGAAACCCGTCTTTCAATCATCATGGTCGTTATTTTGTCCATATTGTTGATTGTAACTGACTGTTCTGGTTATATAATAAAACTGTAAAAGGGGATGGTCGATATGGCTTAATATATCATATCGTAACAACTGTTTGTTTTTGTTATTAAAAATTTGTTTGGTGCTCTGGATAGCGAATATTTTGTCCCAAAATTTATTTGACTTCTTATGCTTTTAAGGAGTATAAAACATTTGATTTATATTAATAAAATAAAAAAAAGCACAATGAAAGAACATCTTATTGCTGAAAAGTTTTTTGCAGTACGGCATTACTTCACTACAAATAAATTAAACACATATAATAAATAATAAAACCAGACTTAAAAATGTCTTTTTCATTGAAGTTTGAAAAAACATTGCCTGAACATTTTTTTTTTTTGCCTGAATTTTTAGTTTATTGGGGCCCAAGCACTATAGGACCTTCTTGTTCATAATTGAAATACTGAGTGTTGGGTTAGTTATTATTGGAACCCATTTCGACATTTAATCAGCTATACAGTGTAATAAAAAAATCCCTAACACCTGGTTATTAGCTGTAATACTCCCCAAATAATATAATGAATTTAATAGAATTCAGTATCCCTGATATAGATCACCACCTGATATAGATGTACCCTGTAGTTATTTACCGTACATGTTACAAAGGTTTTTTTTTTTAGCTCTTTGCAGTCCTTCTATCTCTCAATTCCTGCTTGTTTTTCACAGCTGCTGGAGCTTAACTAAAGGCGCAGCCCCACAGGGCTACATTACCCCTCTAATGGAGCTCTAACCTGCCACTAAAATAGGCACAAAATGGCCAGGATGCATTTGTTCCTGTATCCTCTCCTGTTGTTGAACCTGGCAGGCAGTCACTTCTTATCCAGGCCATGGTGATGGATCACTAATTCACAGATAAGCTAGCCCAAAGCAAGCTCTCTCTCTCTTGCCGAATTATTTGAGGTCACTGACAATAAGGCCATTTTTTAAAAATAATTATTCCTGGAAAAATATTACACTGTGTATTGTGCGGAAATAAAATCAGAATTTAAAAAGCACTGGGAGATATTGCTTCAGATATGTCTGTTTATTGAGCCATAGTACATACAATGTTCATAATATTTATAGCATATAATATTTACTATTATTCATACTAGTATAGTCAGGGTTGCCAATTCTAAATACTTTTAAAAATGACAAGAAATAGTCTTTTTATCATACATGTATAAAGAACAGTCGAGATAATAAAAAATTATAGATAATGGGACTGAAATAATAAATTTACAGAGGTACACCAGACTACTGAAAGTGTGCAAAAAACAAAATTTGACTAAATTAGTACATTTGATAAACTTTTATGGTCATCGTATAAGGATTCAACATTAACTTTCCCATCAATGTTACATTAAGTTCGAATAAAATAATATCTATCAAGTGCTACAAAGCATTTGCGTCAATATTTTGTTCATATATTTTGCACAATTTTAATTATTATCCCTATGAAGTTTATTCGGTTTGACGTTTCCGATGGTTGGTGCCAATGAGAAGAAGCAGGAGAACCCTTACCATTACTAAACTCAGTAATGGTAACGGTTTAACCGCCTCCCTCTATCGCAGACCGAGTGTGTGCGCTATCCCACGGGAGGAGGAATGCCACCCTGGATAGTACATCATCTATACTGTAGTGTCTCCATAACGAACTTACAGTATATGATGATATCCTGTCCAGAACGCAATACAAGATCTCAAGATCCTTAGAGTGAGAAATTTCCAAATTGATCCTGTGAAGAAAAAAAAAAACAGAAGAAAAAAGGATCAGTATCTTTTTCTTGCTATATCTCTAATTCAGATCTTACAAGACCCTTTCATATCATTGAGATCGTACATACTTGTGGCCCAATTCATCAACAGTTTAATTGGCTGCCAAAACTGACACGGAGTCGTTCACTTCCCCAAGTTTCTTTGCTTACCTTAAGGTCACATGTTTCGGATCTCCTTGAAGTAGGTGTTAACACACAGCTTAATTGCGCTCGCTTGACACCTTCCCTGTCATCTTTCCTTCTCTTCTATTTGTCTGCAGTCTCGGTGTCTCCGTTCCGTCTGTCCACCGTCACCCCCAGAGTTCTGTCGAATAGCTCTCTTCCCTGAGCATTTTAATGACCTTTACTCATTTGCATATGGTGATGACACAAGGGTAGTCTCGCTCTTATCTCGTCTCTCCTTTCTCGCCTTTCGACCAATCAGAATCCTGTCCGCTATCAACCACCGAACAGTAACTCCTGACTTTCATATCACTCCAGTTAAACCTGGAATTGGACCAAAAAAAAATGTTTTAACTTATTGAGTCGGTTTATTCGATATGTTTGTCTTTGTCTGCTTATATACCGTATGCTTCAACTCCAGAACTGAATATTTGCCCTCGCTTTTCGTCCACTTTCCTCGTCTAGAACATGCGTATGTTAAAAACAGATGACGAGAACTATTAAGGTTCTAACCACCTAAGGTGGTTTATTGTTCTGATTAAATAAAACGCTTTTGTTTACATCTGAAATGTAATCTGAATTTCATTCCGTTTCTTTTGTCTTTTAGTGTTGAAAGCAGGATATTTGGTCATTCTTTCCAACCATGTCGTTTCTTTTTATTCAAAAGTTTATTCTCCTTGTATCATGGGGAACATAGTGGTTTATCAGGGGCTGCTTACAGTTTTGGAGTCCTTTTGGATTGCTGTTCTGGTAGAAGGTTCTATGTAGACTCCTAAAACAAGGCGTTTTACAATCCCATGTAGATCCACGTTAGGGATCCAAGAACCATTAACTTTTTACAAATGGTATTGGAGAAATCATTTTTGGATTACTAGGTATAGGTATTTGTTTAATTATTCATAAATATTGTTGTTTTATTTTTCAGCCCTTTTTCCTGTCAGCTGAAATTGGAACTGTTCACGCAGACATTGGATTCTACCTAGACATGGACAACAAAAACTAATAAGAACTTTATTAGGTTAAATAGTCATACTCAGTAGGTTGTTTTACTATATTTAAGCATTGATTGCACTTTCGATGGATTGGCACCCTGTCCAGGATGTACCCTGCCTTGTGCCCTAAGCCTCCTGGGATAGGCTCCAGGTCCCCGCGACCCTGAATACAGGATAAAGCGGTATAGAAGATGAGTGAGTGAGTGATTGCACTTTATCGCAACTTTATGTTTTTACATAAAATGCAGTCATACGGATGTTTATGGACTGAGGTTAATACATACTGTACTGAGCAAACCATATAGTGTAAAGTGTGCCAACACAGGTCTGCTCTCACTTTTCGACATTTCTCCTTCTGATGTTATTCACAACTCCTCGTAAACCCAACCCGATCCCAAATCAGCACACATCTCTTGTGTCCCGCATAAGCAGGGCTATAGGCTGACATTGGGAGTGACCCCAGTTGCATGTGGTGGCTGCAGGCTCTTCAGCTTGGGTGGGGTGAGTGGGGATGAGCAGATATGGGACAAGCAGATAAGCAAGTAGAGAGTACTATCAGAGACACACCAGAACGGACAAACGCTGGCGCTGCAAGTTTATCTGGGTTTTTTTCTTTTTATATCGGTGAACGTTTTCCATGAAAGAGAGATCGCTTACACAGGAAAGAGATTCCTACAGCCTGCATGAGGACATGAGGACATGGGGTCATGCAAACTAAAAAAACAAAAGATGGAAATGAAATCTACCATAGCTGAGTCAATAAATAGTTTCAAGATTATCCCAGAAATCGATTTACATAATTGGTAAATTTAACTGGCTGGATTTTAAAAAGATCATCAGGTTTCGCACCTTTCAGGTTCAATTCAAGTGGTTGAGTTTAATTTGACTCTTAACACTAGGTCATGATTTTATGGTTTCTTGTAAATTATGATTCGTAATTGTTTATTTTAGATTTAAGAGGATACGACATAAAAGTTACACTTTTTGATATGGTAACATCTCACCAATTGCTTGTCCTTCCCTTTGAACAAAAGTCCAATTGCAAGTTTTACTGCTTGTGAATAAACTATGAGAAGTTTGGGTATGGTGGATCAATGTTTGTGACATGGTGAAGTTAGCCAGAGACAATGAGTTGGGAAAAAAACACTCTTGTGTCTAAGTGTCACTATCTACACTTCCTCTCATTAACAAGCATTTCTTGTAGGCCTCCTGTCTAGGCCTGGCCAATAAAGGGGCTTTTGGTGGAAGTTGCCGTTTGTTCATGGTCCCTGATCAATCTTGACACCGGGGATAGAAAGCATAACATTAGGTCTTGGTCTGGAAAGGCTGATCTGAGAACAGGCCGGAATGACGTTTGACCTAGAGCTAATCAAGTGGCCCCGACAACACCTAGCTTCCTGTAGGACAAACTGTTAGGATGGTTATCACCTCATGAGGCATTTGTGGAGGCTAAGAAGATCCTTAAGCTTCTGAAGTAAGTCCCCCCACCTTCTTCTCCCTAAAAACAAGAAAGTGGAGTTCCCAGACACCTCCATGGCTAGGACAAGGCTCAAACTGTGAAACATGACGGCAGATCAAAGAGCCTCGAGTTGAGGTTCTAGCCAACATACACACCTTTTTCACGCGAGAAGAGGGTGGGCGTCCACCTGGGCAGAGCTACCTCACATCACGTCATATCACATCACATCACATCCCATCTCCACAGCTGACTCCTGCATTCAGAATCAGAGACTCCAGGTTTAAGGCCATGTATGTCCACGAGGACTACCCTTATCCAATCAATCCCCTGACCAAGAGCTATGGATACTATCCACAAGGTAAGGAAGGTATATTCTTGAAGGTTATAGTCACCTTAAAGCAATGCTGGAAAATCCAGCCACAATTTGATCAGGGATTGATCCATAATTTGTATGATTTTTGTATATTATTATGATCCTACAGACATAATATTTTGTCTCTTATATATTTTTTTTGTTTTGTTTTTTTAACAGGACAGAATTCGGTTTGCCGGGCAAGCTGTGGAGAAGCTGAGTTGATGTCACTTTCAGTTCATGCGGCGCTTGAGGGGCGAGAACTGTGGGATAAATTTAACAGTGTTGGCAATGAGATGCTCATCACTAAAACCGGCAGGTAATTAATCTAGGCCTGTAGTGATTCTGCTTGTAGTGAATGATTTCTAGTACAATGTAGTGTTATTTGTAGAAGAAATAATCTTTTTTGTTTAGAAGCAAAAGAGCAAAGTATACACTTGATATTTAGATTTTAAGCTGTCCGGGTGTGAAATAACTATGTGGAAAGAATTCTCAGTACTTTTTTTTTTTAGTTTAAGTTAAAGCTAAAAGAATGTCTATGTTGCTTAAGCATGTCTATGTTGCTTAAGGTACAAACTTAACTTTGTTAAATCAGCAAGGAAACTAAGGTTTGGGGCAAAATGAATAAAGTTTGTAAAAATTGGGGGAAATCCTTATCAACATAGTTTTCTCACAAAAGCAACAGGCAGTGACAGTGGTGTAGTGGTTCCTGCCCCGGGTCGTTGTGCATGGACGTTGCATGTTCTCCCCGTACTGGGGGGTTTCCTCCAGGTGCTCCAGTTTTCTCCCATAGGCCTAAAAAACATGCAGATTAGGCTAATTGGCATTTCTAAATAGTCATAGTGTGTGTGTGATTGCTTGTGCCCTGCAATGGACTGGCATGCCTCGAGTTCCCTGGGATAGGCTCCAGGCTTCCCGCGCCTCTCAGTGAGTGAGCACTGGCACTGTAAATTGCAATCCTTGCAAGTTGTGTATTTTGTAGACCCACAGAGTCTTCACTTGCTTGCTTGAAGTTTCTAAATCCTATCCTCCTGGTAGAGGCAGTGAGAATTTATCTACAATTTATTCACAGGAAATATACTTGTATACATGCACGGTTTTTTGTAGATCAAAAAAGAAAACAAAGAAAACAGACTTACCACATTACACGTTAAAAGCAAGGTCAATAATGCTTAGTAATACTAATTAACTACACTAATTAATGCTCATGGTATGACAACAAGCCAAGAAGAATTTTGGCAAGCTCTCCTTTTTTTTTTCTTCTTCTTCTTTTTTGCTTGATGGTGGTGTTTAATTATAGTCCTGGAGACTTTTGCAAAAAAAAAAAAAAAGGCAGAAGAAGAAGAATTCCTACAAATAAGATTCTAGGAAAATGTATTCTCTTCCAGACAGGTTCATCCAACCTCCATGTACATAACTTCGACCTAATAGTACATATTTTCATAAGCCGTTTTTTTTTTTCTGTAGTTATTTCAGGATTTGTGAAGACTTGTTAAGTTTTCTCATGTTGACGGATTTTTTTGTCTTGCATTCTTTACAACTCTATATCTTTATCAATGAAACTGAATGTATAGGTAGAAAAGTGAAATATTAACTGAATTATGCACTAACATGTACATCTGTATATTCATGCAATTATTCATCATAATTATCAATAATCATCAAGTCATTAATATGTTGTTGTCCACAGATAGTGAGCTTGTGTCTACCCTTTCTGTAGCCTTCCCCATGTAGTATTCTGCTGTTGTAGCCCTTGTGCCTCGTGGGTCAGCATTATGTGCATACAGAGAAGCTTTTCTGCTCCCCACGATTGTAAAGAGTAGTTATCTGCATTACCATTGCCTTCCTGTGAGCTCAAAGCAGTCAGTCCATTCTTCTTTGACCTCTTTGATCAACAAGGTGTTTCCAACCACACCATCTGATTCTAACTTTTTATACTAGCAGATAATACTATAGAGTATATATTATTATATATAACCATTAAGTTTAACCATTAACTACGTCTCATTCTTTGATAATATATAGTAAAATATATTTCCAATTTGTACTGATATACAGTACCTGCAGTGTATTATTTAGTTCCCATCATGCTGTTCTGCTCATGGAGCTGCCTGCACTGTGCTTTGTAATCAACATTTAATAACCTTCAATAAAAATTTGTCTTGTTCAGGCAGTGTTCAGATTGCAAACTAATTATAATGGTGTCAGTGCTATGAACTGTGAATCTGTGATTTTAATCATGTTTTATTTTCCCTGTCATGTTGACTTCTTCAGACGCATGTTCCCCAGCTGCAGAGTCACAGTGATGGGGCTGAACCCCAGAGTCAAGTATGTGCTGATGATGGACATGGTGCCGTTTGATAATAACAAGTACAAGGTAACTCCCAGCCCTTCCCTTCAGTACGCGTACGCGCACACACACACACACACGCACAAACACATTCACACACTGGCTCTTACAGTATGTCCATGAAACTCACATCTCTATTAAAAATATTGTGTAATCACATATTTTTCATTTATTCATTTCTTATTTGTTTGTCTATTCATTTTATTTTGACTTATTGCATAACCATATCCTGTTTGTGTTCACAGTCCTGATGTTGTTTTATACTTTTGATATATTTTTGATTTAATGTAATTTAATTGACTAGTTGCAAACATCTAAAACATTTGCACAGACTCAGATGTCTGGTATTTGAAAATAAAGAAAAATACAATCCTGAAATACAGACAAAACCAAAACAAAGTCTAGGTGGTGTCGTGTACAATACGTTTACGGCATTTGGCAGACGCCCTTATCCCATTTTATCTCATTCTGCATCTGAGCAGTTGAGGGTTAAGGGCCTTGCTCAAAGGCCCAACTGTAGCAACTTAGTAGTGGTGAGGTTTAAACCAATCAGTAGTCCAAGGCCTTAACGACTGAGCAACCCCTGTCTCCGTGTACAATACCATACCTGGTATATTGATGTGATATACAGTATATGTTTACACACTGATCAGCTATAAAATTACAACTCAAAAACATTACGCCCCATATTGTGTAGCTTCCCTTTATGCCACTGGGGTGGCTCTGGCCCCTCAGCTCATGACTCCACAAGAGCACTGGGGGTGTGCTGTGGTGTCTGGTACCAGGAGATTCTTTGAGTGCCGTAGGTTGCAGGATGGGGCCTCCGTGAATTGAAATCTTCTAGACTTCATCCAGCGCATCCCATGGATGATGAATTGGATTGGGATCTGGGGAGTTTGGAGGTTGGATCGGCAGTCTTGAGCTCTTTGCTTGCCAGTTCCAGTGCACGGCAGGCTGTGGTGTACTGGGAGTCCGGGTGCCTTTCTGTCACAGCCAGCAATTTTTTCAGCGACTTGTGCTGTATTGGCTTTTCTGTGGGATCGGATTGGAGAGGCTGGCCTTTGGTCCTCATAGGCATTGGGGAGCCTTGGATGTCGTGTCATCAGTTTCAATATAAATGTGTTAATGTGTTGTGGTGTTAATGTTACGGCTGACAATAGAGGAGGAGTACAGTATTTCAGGTCATTCATGGCCTCTTCAGGTCATTCCATGGCCTCTTTCTATTTCTATTATTATTATTATTGTTGTTGTTGTCATTACTACATTTAAATATCTTTAAATATGTTTTATCTGTAATTAATCTAATTGTATTTGATCAACACCTCTTGATTTTAAGTGTGCTTTAAAAATAAATCGGACTTGATTGACCATGACTATCACCTGTACAGTGGAACAGGGATCACTGGGAGGTCAGCGGCAAGTCTGAACCCCACCTGCCAAACCGCTTCTTCATCCACCCAGACTCACCTGCTTTGGGAGAAAGGTGGATGCAGTATCCCATATCCTTCCATAAACTCAAGCTCACCAACAATGCATTCAACTCCAAAGGCCTGGTGAGGACCATTATCATTATAATTATTACTATTATAATTATTTTTGTTTGTTTGCTTGTTTTATGTCAAAGTAAGATCTTATATTAAGGCTTAATAGGCTACAATTACATATACAATTATAATACACAGTTTTGTAAAAACTTACATATTTTAAATATTTATTTAAAAAAGCACAATTATGAAAGAGCTAATATTATAAAACATTATTATATTATACTATTGTTATGTGCAAACACATACAGATCTAACACTGGGAATTGAAATGATAAACAAGCATCAGAAGCTACACCTAGGCCTCCAAATACAAATTGCTCCCTCCTTCACATAAATGCTTTAAAACCTCAAGAGTGAAATCCATTGAATTCCCACAGTGGTTATGTAAGAATTTACTTGAATAATTTAAGCTTTTGTAGCTTAATATATTTTTTTGCTTTTATATATAAAGCTACAATGATAAGGGACCTAAAACAACACCTTGAGGGATACCATATTTTGTTTTAGGCTTGGAAGTCTAGTTTTATGAAGTTTTATAAAGAATTTTAACAGTTTTATAAATAATGTTAAGAATTTTAACAGTTTTATGAATAATTATCCCTATATTGTAACTCAAATGGATGAAGATGTTTAGGTTTGAAGAAATTAAAGGATAAAAAGAATAAATTCAAATGACCTTAAATTGAATATAAATATGAGTTCTACCTATATATATTCACTATATTATATCACACATTTTGGTACATGCCTGGATCCAAACCCTCCAAATCCTTTCATGTCTTGTTCATTTTCCAACAGGTAATGCTTCACTCCATGCACAAATATCAGCCTCGTCTACATATAGTTCAGGCACCAGACCCCTGTGGAGCCCACAGCGGTGGATACCTGCGATTTACCTTCCCAGAAACAGGCTTCATAGCAGTCACATCCTACCAGAACCCAGAGGTGACCTCAGTTATTTGACCATAATCTGCTTACCACATAGTAATGGATGTCCTAGAGGCTTTAGAGCAACTGCAATTTATAGCAATAGTAATTAAATCGAACCTAGATTGAAATACCTAACTTGAGTCATACATTGCAGCACCATGATATAGTGGCATAGTGTAGTGGTTAGCACTGTGGCCTCGTACTTCCAGGGTTGAGAGTTGAAATCTGTCCTTTGGGTCTATCTGCTTGGAGTTTGTATGTTCTCCTTGCACTTGGTGGGTTTCCTCCTACAGTCCAAAGACATACAGATTACACTAACTGAATTTCCAGATTGTCGATACTATGTGAATGAGTGTGTGCATGCTTGTGCCCTGCAATAGACTGACACCCTGTGCAGGGTGTACTGGATAGGCACCAGGTCTTCCGCGTCCCAGCACAGGATAAGCGGTTTAGAGAACAAGCATGTGAGAGAGTTATTCCTTGTGCAGGGAATGCATATAGACTCAAACATGATTGCCATTTAATATTTAAAAGTCATCTAAAGCGGAAAAAAAATAGGCCCTCACTAGGGTAAGTGCCAAAGTGCCATCTAGTGGTTAATATAAGACCAGATGAATGATTTGACATCTTGGTATAAATGTTACTTTTTTTGTGATTCATTCACTGTTTAAAGCTTTCACATAGGCCAGTGTTTTTGATTAGATCGATTCCTCTCAGCCTGTTTTGACATTCAGATGAATCAGCTTGTGTTCATTAGTGCAGAGGTGGTGACAGATCTGTCTTTTTGTCCATCAGATCACCAAGCTGAAGATCGACAATAACCCCTTCGCCAAAGGCTTTCGTGACAACGGACTTAGCAGGAAAAGGTGACAGATGTACAACACTATGTTTACACATTTTTTTCTTTTTTTTAATGGAATGATGGACAATATTTATAATTCGATCCCATTTAGGTTTCGTGACAAGGAGATGCGTCAGAGGTCAGGTTCAGGGAAGCAGCAGGATAGGACAGAAAATCCTCAAGGTAGCTGTAACACACCATACACACCACAATCATGCATACAAAAACGTTGGATAAATGTGTTTTTGTGATGATGTCTTGTATTTGAGGTACAAATGATGTTGTTTAGTAAAGACAAAAACAACCATATGAAATACCTTTTAGTGTACTGAAAAGAAATATTTTTCATCTTTTTAGTAGAGACACATCATAAATTAAAACATTACAAAAAATCATAATTAATGAAAATGGAAAGTAAATAAAATTAAAAGTTACAAACAAATAGGAATTTTATTACATTATATAGTATTTGATATGTTGGGCTTTTTTGTTGTAGAGGGTTTTTTTTCCCATATACTAAGCTTTTTCTCTTAAAAACTGTTTGTTAAAAAATATAATCATTATTGGCTGATCTTTACATTACACCATTTGGTACACACCCTTTTCCAGAGTGACTTACATTGTTATCTCATTATACACCTGTGCAGTTGAGGGTTAAGGGCCCAGCAGTGGCAACTTGGTAGTGGTGGGGCTCGAACCGGGAACCTTCCAGTCACTACTTCTATGCCTTAACTACTTAGCTACCCCCCTGCACCTTACGCTCTCATTAGATTCTCAAGAGGTTCTCATGGCTCATAATCATTTCAGATATCGAATTTAACACATCCTGAACAATGCACATTGCACATTTCTTCCAATAATGTAAATATGATCATTTTTCTTCTTCTCAGCAAATGTACTGGACACGGATGATGAGGAAGACAAACAAGTCTCCAGCTCAGTGGGGTCCCCTGGTGTGCTTCGTCTACCGGATATGAAAGGTGCATCCGAGTGTTTCTTACCAGCATTTATGAAGTGTGGAGGTAGCCATGAGGGATTGAGTCAGAGCACCATTTCCCATCAATCCCAGCACACACTCAACAGCAAGAACAGAGACTCTTGGAGGTGAGATGATGATGACATACTACAAGGAAAACAATACCCAAAAATGTCATCACATTTATTTACCTATTCACTTATTTTACAAGTTTAGTGTTGCCTTGCAACTCCATGGTTGTGGGTTCGAATTCTGCCTCATTTCTGTGTGCTTAGTGAGTTTCCTCTAGTTGCTCCAGTTTCCTCTTAAAGTCCTGAGATATGTGCTGTTGGGTGATTCGTGTTCCCAGATTGCCCATAGTGTATGACTGGGACAGACTCAATGACCCTACAAATTATTTTAGATATTACATGGCTTTCGTCTTGCAACACCTACCATATTTAATTGTAATAATTTTTGCCTTTAATTATTTATCTTATTCATTAGAAATAACTAATAAACCATATATACTACATTCCTGTTATATTTCATAGACTTAAAGCTAGTATAGTTTCTTTCTAGCTTTAATCATTTTACATAGTAATCCTAATATTAACTGATTAAATAATGAAAAAAAAAAAATAAATATATATATATATATATAAATAATAATAATAACAATTTGAACTTATTTGAGTCTATAGAGTCCATTTTTGTTTTTTTTCCTTCAGGAGAATCATTAGAACGCTTAACTATTAATCCTTCATAAACTTTTTTTTTTTATTATTGCTTATATTTATTTTAATACATTAAAAGGAATTCTAAAATACTTGAATTGTCTCTGTATGCTTCTTGTCCAGGCCTGATGACAACTTCCAGTACATACGTGCCTCTTTGTCAGAAGTCCATAACCCCCAAATCACAATGCCGCAGCACCTGCCGTGTCCCAGCTCTGACATCCAGATCCCAGCCGTACACCAGATTTACTCAACCCACCCCACGCCCCAGCAGAACCTCCACCTGCCGCCCAAACTCAGCCGGATGCAGCTGCCAGAAAGTTTCTTTAGGGGCCTTGATTCGAATCCAAAGCCTCTGTCTGACATTTTCAACACTATCCGGGCACGAGTGGCGTCCAAGGATTCCCCAATTTATTCCCAACACGAGCAGTCAGCATCAGGCTCGAACAGGGAAGCTAAAGCTCTGATATTCCCAGCTGTCCAGGACTACGGTGTTGCATTTTGCTCTGAACAATACACTGGATATACACCAGAGTGGCCTGCTTTTAATCCCAATGGGAGTTGCACTGACACCAGATCAGTGGCATCGTCACAGCTGGTGGAATACGCTGGAGAAAGTGCTTCTGGGAAATAAAGAAAGTTAAAGACTCAGACAAACGTCAATATTTTTCATCTGAGCATTTTACAAGGCATTATGAATATACAACAGATTTCTGTAGTGGTTATTAGAATAAAAGTTTCTCTCGATAATTTTTTTTCCCTCACACATGCTTGATGGTTTAATATGTTTAAATATCTAAAGTTTGCGCTGCTTCTCCTTTGTACAGTATATGTCTGACTTTCTACAGTTTACTTTTCAACTCAGTATTGCACTATGGCAACTATGATCATGATTAACTATTAACTAAAACGTCTGGCATGTTTATTGACCCTTTTATTGAATCCAAAGGTAATTTCAAGTGAACTGAAAACAAGCAAACTCTCTTTAAATGTCAGTAAGTCTAAATGCATGATATGAAATGTAAAGTTCCCAGGTAAAATTTCTTGGTCCTATACTATATGATGTTTTTTATTTTTATTTATTACATTTTTGTTTTTGAAAAATTATATAGACTTTGTTTCCAATGATAAAGTCCCAAATCTGGACTTGTGATGAATTTCTTCAGTCCAGATTTTCAGCAAAATATGGTGATGAGACCCTCAGCCGCAGTAAAACATTTGAATGAGTTGAATGTTTTAAAGAAGGCCATGAACATCACGCGCACATTACAGAAACTCGGCTGGGAGTTATTGCCACATCCCTCATACGGTCCTGACCTAGATCCAAGCCATTTCCACATGTTTGAGCCATCAGTGGAGTTCCTGGGAGGCCGGTGTTTTAGACCTGAAGCAAGCAGTATTATCATGGATAAGCATACTTAGAAATAGCGTTCTACCATGATGGTATACAAGCACTAGTGAAAGACTGGGATAAGTGCAGTTTTACAGAAACATTCAAATTCTGGATATAAAATTAAGTGTATAAATTTAGCCAGAGGTTTCAAGGAAAAACTCCCTGACATGACATGAGGAAGAAACGTTAAGCTGAACAAGACTCTAAACTATGTAGTCAAAAAGTGCAATTGTGCAAACAGGAATTGGTTACAGGTGTGAGACAATGTACAGTATGGGTCCCTGTACTGGTGCCCCAGTGGTGTATTCCTTCCTCTCACCCAGTGTTTTCCCTTACCAGGATAAAACAGTTACTGGAGATGGATTACTGAATAACTATAATTAATAATCTGATTCAAGTTTCTTATTATACTGCAACTGCATAGATATTTGTTTGTCTTGAACAATAAAAAGCAGGTTCTCTTCATAAATGATAACAGATACTCTTATTTCATGTCAGTTGATCCACTAGACCCCCAACCAGCCAAGTGTGGGATAAATGACCCCCATAATGTTGTGAGAGTACACAGAGATACTACAATGCTGATTTTCTCTTTCAAATAAAAACACATTGGATCAATTTAGAATAATTTTCTCATTTTCAAATGTGTTCAAATAAATAATTTGTTCATTTTTTTAAGGTATTTGTTATTTGTAACATTTCCCATCTCTGCTGCCAATAATATCTATAAATAAAAAGTAGAAATAAAAAGTGAATACTTTTTAATTTAAAAAAAAATACATTGTTAAAAAAAAAATTTCCCTAAAGGCTCTCATGTAGTCTATGAACTTACCTCTGCTGCAGAGAAGTTATTCATCACCAGCCTCAAAAATCACCAATTAACAAACAGCATCTCAGATTAGAGCTGTTATGAAGGCTTTACAGAGCATAAGTAGCAGATACATCTCAATATCAACTGTTCAAAGGAGATCGTTGTATATTTTGGATTCCTTCATTATTGTTTTACAGCGTAGAAAGAAATAAAATATCAGGGAAAGACTGAATTAGAAGGTGTGTCCAGACTTTTGACTGGAAGTGTACCCATATTACGTCATTGACTTAATGTCTATTGATAACGAAATGAAATGATCATGTCTGTGTTACACGTTGCTGTTGTTTCTGTCTTTTTGTCAACTTTCCATGAATACGCTTCGACACAGCACTCTGTGAACAGCCAGTCCTTTCAGCGATGACCTTCTCTGGCTTCTCCTCTTTGCGGAGGGTGTCAATGATCATCTTCTGGGCAACTGTCAAGTCAGCAGATATTTTTAGAAATATTTCAGCGGACATGGGGAAATCACTTTTTGCTGATGATGGAGTTACATGGAAACAGGGAAGAAATGTTGAACACATAACCTGGAAACGACAAAGTGGAGTAAATTAAGTAAATGGGAAATAAATGGGGATTTCGTTTTTTCGGTATATTAAGGAATATAATCTAAAATGTGTGGAGCTAGTATTGTGTATATAAGTATATAAAGTGTATGTAGAAGAGGAAAAGGGTTTAGAAAGAAAGCTTTGATGAGAAAAGAGATCAGCTGCCAATAGAGAAAGATATGTATGGTTAAGAGGTGGCTTAGTGGTTAGCACAATCACCTTGCACCTCCAGGTTCTGGGTTCAATTCCCACATCTGTGTGCATGGAGTTTGTTTTCCCCATGCTTAGTGGGTTTTCTCTAGGTGCTCTGGTTTCCTCCCACAGTCCAAAGACATGAAGATTAGGTTAACTGGCGTTCCCAAATTGCCCGTAGTGTTTGTGCGTCTGTGCCCTGCTAAGGATTGGCCATCCCCGCGTCCCCCGCTTTGTGCTCTAAGTCTCCTGTATACAGGATAAAGCCTTACAGATAGTGAAGAGTGAAGACTCTTCACACCCTGCTCATGATCTGTTTGAACTGCTGCCATCAGGCAAACGATATAGGAGTATTAAAACAAGGACAAATAGACAAAAAAATGGCTTTTACCTTGTTGCCATCAGGGCATTGAATAACAATTAATTTTTTTTCACCTACATCTCATCATAATTCTATGTGCAGTAAGGACTCTTGTGCAATAATATCTTATCTGCATTTATACAGTGTGTTTTACCCGGAGGAAACCCACCAAGCATGGGGAGAACATGCAA
This sequence comes from Leiocassis micropogon, assembly GCA_028565275.1. NCBI lineage: Eukaryota > Metazoa > Chordata > Actinopteri > Siluriformes > Bagridae > Leiocassis > Leiocassis micropogon. Next base: position 6,471,555 of record JAOVVA010000031.1, read on the forward strand.
ACTCCATGCACACAGAGACGGGAATCGAGCCTGGCCAGGAATCAAACCCAGACCCTGGAGGTGCAAGGCGACAGTGCTAACCACTACACCACCGTGCCGCCTCTGGATTTAATAATTTACTTTAAATTCTACGTGCTATTCAAGCTCTCTCGTTTATTTATGTAGGGTATCCCTGTTTTGGTCATGTTTGTTTATTTCATTAATAAAAGACTATGACAGAATGAGAGAACTACATCAAGATGTACCAGCTGGGTCACCGCTAACAATTTTTTTGGGGGTAATGGGCGTCTGTGGCAACGCCTGGGGTCAAACCGCATGTAATGTGGAGCATAGGACATAAGAGCAAGAAACATGAGAGCCCACATGGCACCTCAAGGAAAGGAGACTGGTAGAAGTGAGGAAGCAGCGCAGCCGAGCTGGGCAGTCATCCGGGTCGTAACGATGCACGTGCCCCTTGTTAAACATCATAACAGTGTTTAGGGTAATGTGGATTCCTGTAACAACTGCAACTCGGCAATCCAGCTCCAGACTTTGTGCTTGCTCCACTGTCTGGTTTCGATCACTTCCAAATGTTCCATTTCCGGTCAGAAGTTTATGCCACTTCTGACCATAGTCTCCATGCCAAGCCCCGACCCAGTCCCAATGCTCTGCACCACAGCTTCAAGGTTGGAAACGCAGGCAAAGGATTTTGGTGGGTTGTCCGAGGACGCCAGTGGCACTCCAGGTAGTGCCTTTCAGGTGCTTTATCTCAGGCATAACCCCTAGAGGGCGCCTTGTGCCCATAGACTCTTTGTTTCTGGTTCTGCGTTTGAACTTCTCTCCCAGTTTTTACTGCACCAGAGACACATTAATTGTCTTGCACCTACTTGTGTTCTTTGATTAGTTTCTTTATTTAAGCTCCCCTGGGTAGTTAGTCTGGGTCTCGCGTCTGTCATGTTCTGATCTGCCTCTCTTTTATTTATCACTTTTCAAGTGTCATCAATTTACATAAACTTCACAAGAATGTAGAATTTGGACTCTTGCTTTACTACAAGATCATTATGTATGGATATTTGTAATGTTGCATTTTAATTACAGTGATTTGTCAGTTGTATAGTAAACTGATTATGGAGTTCTTAAGCACAGGAGAAAGTTAAAAAAAATGAAATAAAATGGTGCGTGTCCACACCAGTTTAGTTGAACAGGTGTTTGTGTAACAGTTGAGGGTAATCCCTTTTTCAACTTCAAAACACCTACCTTTCATGCATTCACATTCATTCACATAAATACAGCATGCATTCTCTGTGACATCATTTCAATGAGCTTTTGCAATGTCACAACATTCATTTCTGTCCAGAGTCACATTAATTTCTCTCCAAGATCTTGTGTTGATGATGTAAGATTCAGACCACTGCATCTTCGCCGGTCTTCTCCAGCACATCCCATCCCAAAGATTCTCAAAGGGGTTAAAGTCTGGACTCTGTGGTGGCCACTCCATGTGTAAAAATGATTTTTTATTTTGCCTGGACAACTTCTTTACAATTTTAACCTGATAAATCCTGCCATTGCCATCTTGCAATATGCCCATGGTCAATCCCAAATTGTGAGTGTAAAAATGCTCTTAATTTCACTATTAAACATATCAATAAGTTTTACTGTTCATTTGTTTCCTGCGTGCCTTTTTATCCATCTTCTGCGAAGAACGTAGGCTGCGTTGGAGTGCTTTGAAGTACTTTGCATTCTGGGTCATATCGCTCTACATCAAACAGCAATACAATGTACTGTACAAGAAGAGAAAGCTAAAATCCATTAGAAGAGAAAGCTAAAATCCATTAGAAGAGCGAGAGCAAAAAGAATAATTAGATGGAGATGAATGACATGTATATAGCAGCATGCGGTGAAGAACATTCTTCTGTTTATATCATACAGCTAGACCTCAGTGGCAGCTGCTAGCTTTTGAAACAGGGGAAGCTGTTTTAGGCCTTCATCATAAAATGAAGGCCTAAAACAGGGCCTTCATCATAAAATTCATTGTTATTTAATTAAAAAAAATTCTGCCCTCCGTTCCTTTTGCAGAAAATGTTCTGTGACCCTGTCGTACATGAACTCACATGTTCTTTGCACTTTTCATGCCTTTTGTATGCCCTGTCAAAGTTACCC
>JAOVVA010000031.1:6473793-6494900 GCA_028565275.1 Leiocassis micropogon
TAAACAGCTCCTCCAATCATCATGCAGCATCCCAGCGTCCTGGCCCGCCCACTGCTCCATTCACCCCCAGAGACGCTCAGCTTCCCTGGAAGTGACGATTTTGGTACATTTATCCAATTACCGTCCAGTTTTTCTGCAGTGAAAAAAGCAGCCGCCACTGCTAGACCTATAATGGCAAGACATTTCCAAATAATAGCACAAAATAGTGCACAATTAAGCAAGTGAGTTTACATCGAGTTTGAGGTTATACTGTGTTACAAGTAAATCAAGCATAAAGCTTAATGTTACGCAAAGCCTTGACATCATATCCGGGAGATAAGTCAAATTAAAAGTAAAAAAAGTAAATTCGAATAAAATCACAGGCCTCGTTTATCCCACATGAAATTCAGATATAGGGGGTAATTTCTAAATCAAACTTGTCTGTGATTTTGGGCAATAAGAGAATGCGTAAAATAAACAACAAATTTTTCACAATTGTATGCTTAAATTTCATGTGATTAAATGAAGTTAATTCTTATTAAGGGAGTAATTTTTTTACCCTATAAAATGTGAAAGAAAAGGAAACGAAAAAAGATCAAATCAATAGCTCCATCTGCTGGAGAAAAATACCTGTTGTACCTGGTAACTCAAATCATTAAGAAGATTATGCAATGGGTTAAATAGAGTGCACCTTAAATCACTGAAAAGTTTTTTTTGTTTCAATTCAAATACGAAACTAATGTGTTGTAGATTTATTACAGGTCAAGTGAATTATTTCAGGCCTTCCACCCCATGGTCAGAGTTAATTCCCGTCTTTGTGCACGGAGTCTGATTGTTCTCCCCATGTTGGGTGGGTTTTCTCCAGGTACTCCGGTTTCCTCCGACAGTCCAAAGACCTGCAGATTAGGCTAACTGGTGCCCCCAAAATTGCCTGCAGTGTGTGAATGAGTGTGTGTATGTGTGTGTATGTGTGTACCCTGCAATGGACTACCATCCTGTCCAGGGTGCCCTAAGCAGCCCTGTTTATACAGGATAAAGCGGTATAGATGAAGAGTGAGTGATAATGTAGTCTATTAGTTCAAAGTTGCAGCAAAAATAATTTTACAGGTTATACAGCTTTACAGCTTTACAGTGGAGTCCTCTACATTTTTTTCTTGCCTCCAAGTTGAGACCTCCATTCAAATAATTAAAAAAAAAGCACACAATGTGTTTTAGCATTATTTAATGTTGAAATAAACTTCTAACTGTTTTCAGGGATTGTATTTTAACTATAAGGGCTGTGCATAGTAGAGAACACATAGACAGACCAGACTTGTGGTAAACTCAATGAAGTTGCAATTATACGTGTACACTATATTGACGAAAATATGTTTTTTTTAATCAATATATTATTGAATTAAGGTGTTTCAATCAGGCCCCTTTATCCCCAGTGAAGGGCAATCTTAATGCTTCAGCATACCAAGACATCTTGGACAATGCTATCAGCCTTAAAGAGAAGAGTGGCTGCAAAAAAAAAGCTGTTATGGCTGCAAAAGGGGGACCGTCTCCATACTGAAGTGTATGGTATTTGGATACAATGTCATTGCAGGTTTGACTAAATACTTTTGTCCATACAGTGTAGATTCATCTCCCGCACTGCTACAGCCCTTTAAGCTTTTTTCTTAACGGAGGCCATTGTAGTACAGTCGCTAAAAATGCTTCATGCGCATGCATCACACACATGAGGTCACAATATGTAAGCAAACATTACACGCGTGCACGGATGTTGACTATACTATTGCATGGGAGACGATTACCCACAATCCCACTGCGCAAGAGAGAGAAGAACCATTGGCTCAGTTGTGATCATGTGACGCTCAGAAGACAAAGCGCATGCGTACTGAAGTACTCGTATATCAAGACTTTACTTGTTTAACAAGATAAAATGTATTACATTTTTTTTGCTTGTCTTGCAAAAACGCTCGCAGACCAAATTACGTGCAATCCAAGGTTCCACTGTATTCTATAGTAACTCCATTGGGTCGAGGTCTGGGCTCTGACTTGGCCACTCCAAAATGCGGATTTTGTTTTTCTGAAGCCCACATTACCAAAAAAAGCTTTCAGAGGATCTACGATCAAGAATTGATGATTTACGTAAAGTTGGAAAGGGTTACAAAGTGATTTCAAAGACTTTAGAAATTCATCAGTCTACGGTTAGTTAAATGGAGACACTTTGGGACTGTGGCTACTCTACCAAAAAGTTACTCAAGTAAATGTAACTTGTTACTACCCACCTCTGCAAATTACAGTCTTTGAATTGCTGCATCATCCCTAGCAATGGGGTCGACCACACCTCCTCACTAAGTTAAAGTTTTTTTTTTTTAACTTTCCTTACTCAGGAGCTGCTCTGAGAAGTTTCCTAAATCACTTTTACTTAGGACTGTTTAACCTAAAATATAGGAGCTCTCTCAGAGAATTCTAAGAAGCGTTGTGAACGCTTGCCCAGGTGTGTTAACACCTGACTTCAGTTAGCTTTTTTTGAGGTTATTATCTCAAGAAATCACATGCTTTTCCCACTAGCACTATGAGGTTTTTATGGTTGTTCTCAATAAAGACATGAAAGATAAGAATTTTTTTCTGTTATTATTTTAGGCACATTATATTTGTCAAATCTCTTGACTTGACTGATGAAGATCAGATCAAATTTTATGACAAATTAATGCAGAAATTCCCAAAGGTTCACATACTTTTTCCTGCCAATGTAGTTTTGCTACTTACCTTCAATGTACTTCAAAGTTAAAAATTTCAACTTTTTTTATTTTATTTTTTTAAGTAGGTACTGCATATAGCATGAGAGAAAATACTGAAATATGAAAATTTCATGTCACCCCACCTTTAAGTTCAACTGCTGAATACAAATCCCACAAAAAACATTCTATTTAAATATACTAAACAGATGTAGAAATATGTTTAAACATAAAATAAAAAAAACTTTTTAAAAACAATAAACATGTTAAAAGAAATGCGACATTGCTAAAAGTCTGCATACATGACCTTTTACTTTTTTGCATAAAGACAAAAACAATGCAGGTTTCTTGCAAGCATTTTATTCTCATTTGATATTAGACAACTTTGTACATAAACTTGCTATGTTTAATTTTGCAATATGGGTGAGGTATAGGTATACAGTAGCGAAAGTCATTTCACATTATGTCATCTCAGTGTTAGTTAAACATTACTTAATTAAAGAAAAACAATATTTAAAGGGAGTCAAAAGCATTAATTCACGTGTTTGACAAGGAATTACTTATTAGATGATTAGAAAATATTGCATAGTCTTTGTTGCTTTCCGTACAGTATTTAATGTATTACAGACACGGATATACAAGTCATAGCATTCTCAAAAAATAATAAGCAAAAGGTTAGAAATACCTGATACATTTGGCTGAAATATAAATGCTTAAATTGAAAATCTTGTCAGTAAGTTGGCATAACAACCAAGTTCTTTTTCTGTCTACATTCATTTATTTATTTATAATTTTCAGAACTATAAAATTAGAAAAAAAAAATTGTACTATTTTTTTTCTATCTTTGATGACTTAAACATCTCCTTCAAAACAGTAAAACAATTTCAGTATAAACAATAAATGAACAGAAAAAGTATGTACTGAAGTCCACAGTGAAACTATCGGCTTCAGGTCTTCATTAAACTGAAAAAGAGCAAAGATACTGGGAGGCGAATATTGGGTCCCACTTGATAGGCTCTAAAAGAACCTGTACACTACTGTACTCCTGAAGAACTGTGTTCTTTCTTGAAAGTTAGATAATACGGCATTTAAATAGCTTGAACTGCACAGGATGCTCTGTATATTGGACTTTCACATTAAAGCACTGGACGACTTGAGCAGCACACATATTAGCGAACGTTATTCTTGAACACATAAAACATACATATATTTGTTTTGCAATATTCAGCAACAAGCCATTTCTAGGCTATTTCATACACAACTCCCTTGTCTGAGCTTTGTTTAACCCGGACAGTAACTTCAAACCTAATATCTAACTGAAAAAAACGATGACATAAAAATCATAAATCAACACCAATACAAATAAAAAAAATAAAAGAGTGTTTAAGTTTCATACACATACTAAATTGTAGGTATATATACTTTCGCTAAAGCTAATTTAGGCAGGAGACACGCATGTGATTAACTGTTGCTAAATCTACATTTAAACAACTAAATATCTATTATACAAATGTGTGATTTCAAGTGACATCAACTTACACAAACGTCACAAAAAATGCAGAATTTGGACTCTTGCTTACAAGACCATAAATGTATGCATGTTTATAATGTTGCATTTTAGTTGCACTTTTTAATGTTGCATTTTATAGTGATTTGTCAGTTGTATAGTAAACTGATTATTACTGACTTTTTAAATGCAAAAAAAAGAAAGAAAAGAAAATGCTGTGTGTTCACCTGATGCAGTTTAGTTGAACAAGTGTTTGTGTAACGGCTGAGGTTAATCCCTTTTTCAAGTATAAACTGCAAAACAACTGTCTCTCTTTTTCTACATGCCAGTCTTTTTAATTTTTATTTACTCACTGCCCAAATCATGTAGGATAAAAAGGGTAAAAAGTTTAAAATTGATCCTATTCGAGAGCAAACTCACTTATGCATTGCAATCTTGATAATAGTAACCTGCAAATGCAAGAACTGGTGTCTAACTTCACCATTTAGGTGGCATAAGAAATGCAAGTAACCTGGAACAACGGCTGAATAACACAGGAACATAAATTCTAAACAATGGGCAGTCTGGTCCTAGACATAAATGGCACTAAGGATAAAACAAGACCTCTTTCAGCCAGGACAGAATGTCCTGGTAAGGCATTAAGGAGTGCATTTAAACTGTGTCTAAAAGGCCAATGAGGTAAAGGATTTTCATGCATGGGCACTGGTCATTTTCTGCAACAAAGGCATCTGCAAAGGGGGAAAAAATATATTTTTTTAATAAGCAAAGAAATGTAATGCTTATAATCATGTTTAAAAAATATTTAAACACGCTCAACAAGTAAATTTATTTAAAAAAACTAATAATGTACATCACTATTTTGTTTTTATCGTATATATATATTTTTTTTTTACAATTTATCATTAGTTGCGCTCCCTAGCATGTTTTACCTTTGACAGGTCGACTCCTGTGAGGGCGTTAACTGTAACCGGCAGCTCGGCCAACAGACGGCTTACTTCCCCAGTTATGCGGCTACCATCGCCGCTCAGAATGACAATCTCGTTGGTCCTGCCCAACGGAGCCGCCACCTTTCCAGCAATCTGAGCAAAAAACAATCACACCGGTTAGATAATCTGTATTATCTAAACTTAACACGATTTTATTCTGTTCATTGTTCATTCCATTTCATTTCTATTTTTGTCTTTTTCGGTTCACTTCCAATCAGATATCCTGAAAGTGACACCGGCTTCCTCTGAGGGTCAGTACCGTCTACTACTTTACATATTTTTAGGTTAAAACATGACCAATTTCCTTCTAATTTACAAATTTTAAAACTGTGCACAGCTTCCAGAAGCAAACCAAACTCCAGTCTCAAAAACAATTAAATGTTTTGTATTATATTTATCAATACCTTGGGCAATGCCTCTAGGACCAGTGCCGTTTTCGCTGCTTCGCCATACTGCTGGTAAGCTTCAGCTTTTAGCTTCATCTTCTCAGCTTCAGCTTTGCCCACAGCTTCAATGGAGGCTGCTTCAGCCTCTCCAATCTTCCTGATCTTCTCTGCTTCAGCCTGTGCTGTCAATACCTTCTTAACCCTGATAAAATAAAAAGAACAAATCATCTTACTCTTAATATTGAGGCTTTTTTTTTTTTTTTACTTACAATGTCCCGAATTTTCTGATAACAGCATACGAGTGTTAGCTTTTTTTTCCCTAACCAACTATTTCTCTACATACTTTTGTCCTTCAGCCAGCTGTTGCATCTTGTAGGCCTCTGCTTCAGCCGGCCTCTTGACTGTGGCGATCAGCTCCTTGTCTGTTCGGGTGATTTCTTTCTCCTCAATGGTGATCTGCTTCTTTCTCTGCACCACTTCGATCTCAATCTCCTCTAAACGGATCTTCTGCTGCTCCTTAGCTGCCTGCAGCTCATACGCCAGCTGGGCCTCGGCTTTCTGAACGAGCAAGAGACAGAATGGATGCAGTTTAAATATTACAATCCTTGGGCAGTGTAGCGGGAGAGATTGTTATCTCACAACATCTGGAAAAGCTAAGTTTCAGTCTCCCCACTGAACTGCCTCAACAGCAAATATCCCAAAAGGTCTGGGTTATAGCAACTTCATTGTTTATAAAGATCACCTTGCTTTCTGATTTAAAAAATTTTTAATAATATACAATCTTTTTCCAGGAATGCTTTTTCCAGGAATGCTTTTTCCAGGAATGCTTTTCATTTGACCCCAAGCTTACATAGGTCTTTCATGCCAATCTCTTAACCAGAGTAACCAAATACTCATTTTGGTCTGGGGTACAGCTAATCAAACATTCTCAAAATCATAAGAACATAAAATGAGACACCCTGTTTGTAATGTCTGCATCCAGCAATGCACATTTTAAACTGGGATTGCATGATTTGATTTTATGAAAAATTGGGATTATTTTGACACACGTTGCTCTCTCACAATTTAAATTGCGATATGTAAATTATATAAAAAAGGTAAAAAATAAATCCTTTCTGTATTCAAACATATTTATCTAGACTAACACCAAATGACTGGACAAATGATTTCATGAAGATGATGCTCATGGATTTATATTTATCATCATCACAAAAGTACTAAAAAACTAAAACTTGTATTATCGACAAACTCCACCTTAATACTATCAGTATACCCAGTAAGTAGTTTCTTTAAGTATCACAGTTTTATAAGTGTCCCTATTTGACATGTCCCTAAAATATTTTTTGTTACAATTCTATACAAACTTGGCAAATAATTTGCTCCTACCAAACAACATTTTTACCGCCTCAAATGTAAAATACATTTAAAATGTATTTAAATAAATAAATATATACAGCATATAATATTTTGGAATCAGCGTGTCGATACATGAATAGTCGCGCAAAATAATCGCAATGTGTTACGGAATTAAATTACATTACCTGTAATAAATTTTAATTGTGCAGTATTAATAAAAAACCCTACTATAAATCTTTGATCATTGCTTAGGAATTCTGCTGAAACCTAAAGAGACAAACTCAACATCATCAGTCATGAGTTTAATTTGCCATGAATTGATAACCAGCTACTAATCCTATCCGTCGATACCTTTGTATTGACTTCCTGGTTGAAAGCAGCTTTCTGCATCTCCAGCTCTCGCTTTGAGTCGGCCATTTTAGTGTCTGCCAGGAACTTTATGTCCATCATTTCCTTTTTGCATTCTGCTTCCTGTAGAACATAAGAGATGAATCATCCGTGAGCAGAAGCGCAGACAAAATCGATATAAACCAATTGATTTTAACTACCACGTACACACCCTGATCCCAGCATCTCTCTCCGCCTCTGCTACTCCAATGTCTGCATCTCTTTGCACAGCTGCTGTCTGGGTCTTTCCCAATGAGCTCAGGTAATCCACTTTATCATAGACATCCTATTTGAGGAGATCACACATGCAGACACAACACACAATCAATACCACATCCATAGAGGCAGGCTGTAACAACTAAATGCAATCCCTGTATCCTGACTGCTTGTATATTTCTTTTCCTGGACATAGATGGGTTAAGTTCCTCTTCTAAGCAAATACGTCAATGAAGCAGCTTAAAATGTTTTGTGTCTGTTTAAATAAAACTGTCATGAGTTTACAATGTTCAGACTGTTTATAACAAAATGCACTGCCTGGCCAAAAAAAAAAAAAAAAAAAGAAAGAAAAGAAAAACTGGCTGCATGCTGTAATGTTTTATTGGACTGCTTTTTATGGCCATGGCTTCTTTTTGATAAGCTTACGCAATGTTACAACATACATTTCCATTCAGAGTTGCATTAATTTCTTTCAAAGATCTTGTCTTGATAATGGGAGAGTCGGACTGCCATGTAAAGCCTTCTCCAGCACATCCCAGAGATTCTCAAATGGCCAATCCATGTGTGAAAATTTAAGCCAAATAGATCAGTCATCTTGGAAAATCCCTGTGCAATCAAGGAAGAAAAACATTTCCATGCTGCTCATACAGGATTGTTTTCACATTTTCTCCTAGAAGATGATGGGTTACTGCTATCCTTCCAAATTTTAATAATTACAGTTCTTAACTCAATTTCAGTAGTTTCAAGAATCTCCTTAGCTGTTTTCTTTGCTTGATGCAAGACAATAATTTGACCCTTCTGAAAGAGAGTAACGTCTTTGCCACAAACACAGGATATATCATCTGACATGGTTGTTCAAGAAATGGGAAGTTACACACTACTTCCCACTATTTGTTAGGGTTAAATAACTTGTTGCAGCTGAACCATATCAATCACTGCAGTAATCAACCAATGGAAGACTCTTAACTATTTGCTTGGGTGAATCCAAGTGTTGAATTTATTTTTTATTTTTGGCCAGGCAGTGTATTAAGAGAAATAACCCCAAATAGTCATCAAGTCAAACAAACAAAAATTATAAAATCCTCAGAAGACAACTTTTTACCATACTTGCATTGTTTCTTTTGCACATTGCCAACAAAACGACAACATTTTACTTAATTTATCAAATTGTTACCACTTATTTTTGTTTTGTTTTTGAGTCTTTCAGCGCAATACACAACTCTATTACGACCAAAAACAAACTGCTCACCTTAATAGTGAAGCTGAGAATCTCGATACCCATCCTACCCACATCAGGAGCTGCCACCTCCCTCACCAGACCGGCAAACTGATCTCGGTCCTGGTAAATCTGCTCCACCGTCAGGGTGCCTAGAAACACAGTTCAGCAATGATATTCAAAAGAAACACTTATAAAAGCTCTCAATCTCCTGGCAATACAGCACGCTCTTAGAGAGCAGTGCGCACCACTCTGGAGCTCGGGTTTCAGTTTAGATGATCATTCATACTAATGCTGGTCTCAGTCAGTATAGCACTGTGATATACTGCATACACACTGGTCTCAGGATGACCACAATATTTACACATCTAAAAGAAAACAGATAACTAACCCAGAATGGAGCGCAGATGACCCTCCAGGGTCTGCAGGATGACCCCCTTGATTTCAATCACTGATTTACCCAGGAACTGTTCACAGGCAAGAGATAGCAGCTCGGGGTCTGTCATTACCTTGACCTGGAAGTATTGTTTACACACACACACACACACACACACACACACACACACACACACACACATTGGAAAAACACCCAAGGACGTATTTCTGTTTACACCCCCACACACACATATACAGTATACAAATAAAATAGAGGCGAACAAAACAGAGAAGTGAATTGAAAAACTCTATCTATCTATGTTTAATGTTAATCTATTAAGTGTTTAGCAGTGTTTAAACAGTATTGATAAAGTTACAGTGAAAAACACATGCATTACTTGAATAGTTCTAAAAGAACTGATCAGTTTATTGAGGACTACGAGAGGAAACGTGTAATCATCATAATCTCAACACATCTACATTTAAATTCATCATGAATAAGAACTGATGTACTGTACTGAGGAAAGAACAGAAAACCTGTTAAATTGAAACACCTATATTTCAAGCCTAAGGGCAGTGATGGATTTCTCAACAAAAAAAAAATTATTGTGAAAATATAATGCAAATCCAAAAGCTTTAAACCGAACTGGCCTGCTATACTGATGCCTTAGGAACTATTACTTATTTCTTCTGCATTGTAGAAAAAAAAAGTAAAGTGAATCTAATACGAGTTCAGTTTGAGTAGCCAGAGCTACTTTTAATTTGTTGAGAAGTATGATAACAGACTTCGACTGTGCATCGAGTACTGAGACGAATTGTGTCAATTATGTTTTATATTAAAGTTTCATTGCCGTGGATTATCCCGCTGGTCGCCGTCACACCTTTGCATTATAATAAATGTACAAATAACCACTCCGATGTCTTGGACAGGTCTGAGTGGGAAACTTCCTTTACATCTAAAAAAGGTACCATAAAAACTTGGTAAGGCAAACGCCGACATTCCTATTCATCCTTTCAGACTTTCACTACTGAAAGTTCATGGATTTTGACCAAGCACTCTAAATCACAACCAACTGCTTGATCGATAGGAACATTTATAAAGCAGCAGATGGTGATCATGGGCAACTACACAGGGTCATCAGAAGGGGTAATGTTCCACAGACCGCAAATTCTGTCAGTCCTAGAAATAGTCGACAAATTATACTGATTTAGAGCTTATACACATGACTGAAGAATTTAATGAAGCATTAAACAAAAATAGTGTAAATTATTTACAGACCACTAACTGCCCTTTTAACTTTCATAAATAAGAGCTTCAAGAAAATGGGAATTCTGTCGCCCCCTCAAAACTGTTAACATTTTTTTGTCTGTCACACACACTTAAGAAAAACATGCTATACTGATATGCATATGAAAGCACTGGAGCAATAATCTGAACTGATACAATTGTATAAAAAACTTTCAATACTGATTGAATTCCCCTGCTGTGAAATGGGAAGAGAGTGAGCTGCTTCTTCAGACAGATCCATATAAAAAGTAGGTGTGTTAAGAGAACGCTCCTTCAGACAGGAGCGTTCCTTTCACGCTGATCTGGGACCAGCTGATCCAGGTTGCCGTCAGCAGCCTGGCAACCAGCAGGCCACAGATCAGCGCAGCCTGCAGCCGTACTCTTACACTAAGGTGAATGTGGGGTGGAGAAAAAGTGAGCAGCCACTTAAAATAAATAAATAAATAAAAAATTTAAATTGCGTTTTTCAACTGATGATGCACATGTGGGTGGTGGAAACATCATGCAAGATCAAACACAGAGTCCTAAATGACTCCCAAAATTACACTGGGCAGTGCATAGAATCGTTAGTTAGCCTGAATAAATTAATTTGCAGGATAATTTTAAGCTTCGCAGGTTCAAAATAGAACTGTTAAAAAAAAGGTTGAATACATTTTTTTATTCTTATGACAGATCTTATTGGGAGTCATTTCAGTTTCTTCTATGTTTACTCATTTTCTGGTGGATTCAACCAGTGTGTGTAGATGGAAAAGTCTACACTACCAGATTTCGCCTACAGAGGGAGCACAGCTCAGGCAGACATTCAAATCACAACTGCATGCATCTGTGGGAATACAACCGTCCACCACATAATGTACAAACACAATCATTCTCGCAAAATTAAAGGGGAAAAAATATGATTAAAAGAAATGTAAGGGAAGTGGAATAGGAAAAAAAATATGGTCTTTTCTTCAGGGTTGATCTGTGTCTACTGCTGGGCTTTCTATAAATTTTCATGGGGGATTAATACAGATGTTTTGTTTTTTTATTTTAGGTTTACAAACTAAGGTGAGACTGAAACAAGAAATGAAAAAAGAAACTGGGCCATTCTGTTGGGCTATTGTGCATAAAAGGGGGAAGATATGGTGCAAGACCTTCCTCTCTTAAATCTACTATATCATTTTTGTCAGAAAGACTACAGGTGCTTGGCAGTATTTCCTCATTTCCTTTCCTTGTTTCATGGCTCCTCCCTCTAACGATATTACAGGATGCAAGGAAACTAAAAATGATCTGGGTTTGATGGCAAACCTGTTTGCTAGAAGAGTCAGTCTTATTTACTGAAACATCAATTTAAATTGTCTGTACTTACTAAAGACTTTTTGTGCAATGCTATAATAGAGATTATAACATTATATATTATAAAAAGGCTTTATAGAACACCGTCAACTCACTATAAACTATAATCAATAAATGCGATTTTACCCGATTTTGATTCAAGGCTTTCCCTTTTTTGTTGTTAGGAATACAAGCACAGATAGTGATTCCTTTATTATCATTCTTATTATTACTCCTACACAGACTATTTTCATCTTGGTCCCTTCAGCATGGTCCCAAAAATGTCTGTTTTTATCAAATGTCCATAACTCTGCAACTACTCAGAATTAAAATAAAAATTTTAATTCCTTCTTTTATGAATTGACACTTGCACTTATACGATTATTTCAAGGTCTCCCATCTTGAACAACATTCAGGTTCATAGTGCTTGGACAGCATAATCTCTATTACTATTGACAGTACTGCCATTATCCAACCATGGTTAACAGAGGTGGATAAAGGATACCACAAAGGTACATTTAAAAAAAATAAATAAATAAAATAAATAAATCTAATAGCACAAAGCACGCAGGTGCTACAATAATATATTTACACGGGAGGCACTCGTGTAGTTTGGCGAAGTCTCTTGGAATGTGGATTTTCTTTAACTAAACAAATGATATTCAAATTAGTCAAAGCAAGACTAAACTACCCGTCTGGTGAAAACTCAGCTCCATGAAGTACATCAAATCGTCCACTACAATAAATTCTTATCAGGAATAAATAAAAGAAAAATAAAAAAATGAATAAAAATCAATGATTTCTGTACAGGCAGCCCCCAGAGTTAGGTTTCAAGATTTCTGATTTTCAGCATCCTCAAGGACTATAAAATCCAGTCCAAGGCCCAGACTTGAGTTAATGCAAGTGTTTTGTTTCGTTATGCTTTGAAATCAAGTTCATCTACCGATAATCAGATCAGATATGCACATAATTTATGCTTCAGGGCACAAAGGCTATAAGTTTGGCAAGTGCGGATGAACTTTAAATAATATAAGATCGAACCACCTAATTCATGTTACAGTCATCCAGTCAGAACTCAAAACATAAGTCTCCAACAGACAATCAGAAACCAAGAATGACTTTTTTTTCAGTTGCTTGAGTAAATGGAGCTAGAAACCTCAAAAGGTTGAAGGGCAGAACTGTGGGGGGAGGGCTTGAGGGAGTCCTGTTTATAAAAAAAAAAATTTAAAAAAAGGAGGCGGTGCTCTGGCTTTACCTGTGCCACCCCTGTGACTGTAAGCGCTACCCCTTCCGCTGTCTCAACATCCTCACACTTGGGCTGCAGGGTCATAATCTCTAGTGTTATCCTGCGAGAGACGCAAAGAAAGGAAAGAACAAACCAAAAAAAATTGGGCTGATGGTTTACAGAAGGAAATGGAGGAAGAAAGATGGGAAGAACAATAGATAAAAGAAGATACGACAACATTCAAAAATAAAAATAAATAAATAAAAATAACTTTCACTCCAGAAATGTGATCCATGTGCACTGCCTATAAAAATGTAATGAAATGCTTAGACTCACTTCAGAAAGTTAATAAACTTCTCAATAGATTAAGAAATACACAGAATGAATTTCAGATTCATTTCAGACAGTGCACATGGAAATGCTTTAATGCATGATGGTGTAGAAAAGCCAACAGTGTGGTGGTGACAGCTGACTCTCTTCCCCCTTCACTACAGAAGAAAACCATGAAAGCAGCATTGCGTAGGTAAGAGTGTTTGTCTATGCCCAGACCAGGCAGAAGCAGAAAAACATGTGCGTGAGAAAACAGATTTCCAGACCAGCTTTCTGCTGCCACTGTTTAATTTTGCCTCAAGCTGCCCTGATGTTGTCTTTCAGTCCAGTGGATTTGTTTGTCTGTTGTTTTTTCGTTCTTTCTTCTTCTATTGTTTGCTTGGACTGGATTGGATTACCTGAGCCACCCCGGTCACATCCAGGGGGACGCCCTCTGATGTTTCAATATTCTCGCAGTGACACAGGACGGTTATTACTTCCAGAGAAATTCTTTGCAGGCAGATGAGCGAAGAGGAAAAGGGAAGGGAAAAGGGGGGGAGGGACAGCAGAATGATATCAATGTATTAAAGAAACACATGATTAGGGTTTGAGGAGTTAGTTAAAGGTTAAAGCTAGACCACTGGTGTGTGTCTTCTTAAATAAACAACTCTAGCTGCCTTTTTCAAAACCATCTGCTACACTGACTTTTAAACACCTTGAGCCTCACTTTGTTTTTTGTTGTTTTCGGAGGTATACAACACAGATTATGTTGCTGTTTGGTATGAATGTGTGTGTTGGAATTTAAAGCTCAGAACATTTTGTAAACGCTCATCTTAAACCGGATGCACGAAAGTGGCTTCGCACACACTGGGATATTTGTGTCCAAGACACTTTACTTGGATGCATACAGTGGTAGGGGATGTTTATAATAATATGGCTCTCTGATGCAAACAGTTTGTCTCCACTTATACATACAAGTACACCAATCAACCATAACATTATGACAACCCAAATTTATATTGACTAGGTCCCTTCTGCCACCAACGACCGATCCTCAAGACCTCTGAAGGTGTGCTGTGGCACCAAGCCGTCAGTAGCAGATCCTGCAAAGTCGCAAGACCTGGATTGGACTTGTTTTTCCAGCACATCCCACAAATTCTTGACTGGATTGAGATCTGGGGAGTCTGGAGGCTTAAACTTCTTGTTGTGTTTCTCTAAACATTCTTTAGATTTAGTGTCATTCATGTCTTCAGTCAGTGGTCATAATGTTATGGCTGATCAATTTACACTTGATGCGTCAATGATGGCTGTGAATGTCATACACAGACTCTGACTCACTTCTAACATTTATGCAAAATAGGATCATTTGAGACAAAATAATTTCTGAGCAAACAGCTCGAGATCATGTTTGCTATATTACGTTGTTATTATTCATACATTTGCTGGAATTGCTCTCTTCATTTGAGAAAAACCCAGAGACCAAACCCTATTACAGAAGGCCAAAACGGTGTCAAATTACTCCAGCTTTCTCATCTGCACCAGTCTGATCAGACGTAAATGGTCACATGACATGGCTTGCATCCTTTCAAACGTTCAATAGGACACACTATCTAGCTACACTCGCGACAAAGGAAGTACGCCCTCACTCATTACACGTGATTATATTAAAAATATGATTACCGCTGATGTCTATGAAACAAAGCATCACCAAAAGCCAGTCTGTGCACATCTGCTATCCTGAAAAACACAAACAGTGGCTCTGCATCCCCTCCTCCATTTCGTCAAATTTGATTACCATGACACTAACAGCAGCCTCTAAGCTGATTGCTGTGCTTCGGGGCAGGAAGATGGAGGAGGGAAAGAACTCCCGGACATCACTCTGACCTCACGGCTAAGAGGAACAAGCTCAGCCTTGCGCAAACGAGAAACACACACATACAGCTTCATCGGCTGCACAGTAACACCCGATCCTTCTGGGAAGTCACAATGATGTATATATATATTGGGGGGGGGGGGGGGGGGGGCATCCCACAAATATCTGGTAAGGAATTCCACACATGCCTTTTAGTCAGCAAATTCAATCTCCTTCCACAGACACACACCATCCAAAGACCCAAAGTATTTTTGGCACAGGGTCCCACTGCAAAAAGCTCTCTTTTAACAAGTGGCAAGCTTAGGATCCCAGAAAATTTGCGTTTAGCCAAAGACAGGACTGAAAACAGAGCGAGGCAGGTTAGCATGTTGCATACAGAGGATGACATTTAGAGAACTTTCAGAAAACAGAAAGCAGATATCATGAGATTAGAAACAGCAATCGTTTAAGTCAACATTTCATTCAAATTATATCAAAGATGCATAAAAAACAAGCAGGTTAAGACCATACAGTTAGAAGCAGAATGATATGAAAAAAAGAACTTTATACTTGAAACGGGATATTAAATAGATTAAACCAAATTACTCCTCCAGTTAAAAATAGCTGATCGCGATTAATATAGAACAAGTTTAGCTGGGCGATTTAAACTAGGAGCTCGGTCAACATGTTTGAGTGTAACAACTTCTTAAGACCCATAACTGTGTGGGTTTTTTTCCATGTGTGGAAGAGGAATGAGCTGGTCTGATGATAAACTGTGTGTATACTCAGGATACACCATTGAAGACCACTAGTTTGTCTCTTCACGAATGCCCGGATGCATTATCTACCCCTGAACAGCTTTCTCTCTGAATAATGCTTTGACTTGCAGAACTGGTTGGACGACAACACGTAACATTATTCCTTCCGACATTTTTGAGATCATTCACTAGTTTGAAAACAACCAACACTACAGAGATATATGTGCGTGTGTGTGAACCAGTGTTGCTGTGAATAATATGGGAGAGAGAGTATGCTATCTCAACCCCCCCTAGAAATGAAGACCAGTTTAGCTCATTTGGACCCCAAAGATAATTGAATTATTGCTGTAAACAAATTGAAAACATACATATAAACAACTCTGTGTCTAATTGACTAAATGCAGCTACTTATTAAATTTAATTTCAGAATTTTTATCCTTGTATCCAAATACTATTTTTTTTTTGCTTTTTTTTTTGGAAATTGCCTCTAAAAAAGTATTTTTTTTCGAAGTAATCTTTACTCTTTAATCTTTTAATGCAGATTAATTTCTGCATTTTCCCTAAAAAAGAATAAGCAAAAAACTATTCACAGTTATGTCTCACTTTTTATGGTTTTCATTTGAAACTATTCAAACTAATTATCAAACTTTTATAAACTATACAAAGACGCTCCTATCATCAATATTTCAAACTAGCTTTGTTATTTAATGCACATACATCAAAATTTCCACATTAAATGAAATTGATGAGTACGGCACCGTGCAATCTGCCTAATCTCTCCCTTACACAACTCTGCAGAAATCTGTGCAGGTGTGATAAAGGCAGCTGTTTACAGTCTGATAATAATAGTGTACCATCTCCACTGCATTACTATCAAAGTGATAAATATCTAAAAAAATTATCATAAATATTTTAACAGCGGAGTTTCATTAATATAATGTGGTGATAAACTTTAAAGTCAGTAATCACTGATGTTCAGGGGGCGCCATAAAAAAAAAAAAGATGTGCAGCTTCGTCCACTCACTCATCGTGTGAGACATGACTGAAAGCATTAAGCGTGTCCGTGTGGGAGTTAAACTTGCAAAATCTCAGGGTATTAAAGAGAAATAACAATGTAAACACTTAGGAAAAGAAAAACAATAATGGATAAATCTTACTTTTGAATGTCTGTGAGGAGCCACCATGCCCACGCCCATCCTCCAACTGTGTAGGTCTTATTATCAGATCCACAACAACCACCTGGGGCAACACATTAGGGACGAGTCAAATCATTATCTCAATCAGAAATATACATGCAGATAAACATTGTGGGTATAAAAAGCGCCAAAGAAATAGAAACCACAGCATTCAACAGATTATTAGCCACATACTGCCTGGTTCCTCATTGAAATGCAGATTTTCATAGTTTCACACCTGTCATTTGAGATGTATAAAGAACAATATGAGCTGTGCGTGTTAACATGTATATAGGTTAATACACAGGAAAGCCCCAGGCACTGAAACCTCTTTCAAGATTCTCTGAGCTTCCCACCTTCTTCCTGACATCTGTTCTCAACACCTATACCACATTGATGTGCTCAGTCCCAGAACATCACAGCTCACCACAAGTGGAGCCGCGAGTAAAACCACAAATGTGCAAAAAGTAAAAGCATTGCACAGTGAGAAGGCAGCTACCTTGAGACAATGCTTTCGAAAAGAGTAGACATGTGCCTACCTTGTCACAGTTTTCAAAATCTGTTATGATAAACTGCTCTGGGGTGGGAAATGGGATAAATATATCAGGATAAAGCTTTGCTCACAAACTCCAGGCAATACAGTAGTGTTGTATATGTTTTTAAAAAAATGGTTGGATAGTTAATTTGGCTGTTGGTCAAACAAGCTTGGAACAGGTTTTACGCTGGATGCCCTTCCTGATGCAACCCTCACATTTTATCTGGGCTTGGGACTGGCACTGCTTCCACTGGCTGGGGTTTGGGTATTGGCTGGCAATCAAAACACGGGCCTTCCGCATGGCAGTCGAAACACCCACCACCGAGGCACCAATGCCCTGTTTGGATAGTTTATATGATAATCAATAAAATTATTTGATTTCTATTTGGAAAAATATAAACTGTAACAAAATACGGTATGCGCCAAAATATATAGTACCAACAGTCACACATCTCGGATGCGCATTTGCGTTTGTTGACGAGGCGTAGCTCCAGACACGCATGTTACCAGTAGTGAAAAATAAGGTTTTGTAGGTGGTGTTGTAGGAAATGGGTCTCTCGACGGAGGACAAAGTAGTTCATTCATAGTTGAGTATTTTCACTCATGCGGAAGTGGTTGTAAATGGGGTCAGAGTTTGAAAAAGGTGGCAGAACACATTCCTTCCCATACCCATCCAATTCCGCCGATCTTAGACCACCTGATGCCTACTTGTGGGGAATGTAAAAGGAGAGTGTGTTCAACTGTGAAGATCCACTAAGAACTGTGCCTGCGTTACGCGAGAAAACCGTTTCCTTTTGCAGAAGTCTGCAGCAAGCTTTGTTCCTGAATTACTAATAGTGTGTATGTTAGTTTCTTTCAGGACAACAAGGTAATATTGTTCGTCTTTTCATTTCAACACGCTATATTTTGCCGCATACTGTACAACAGAAATAACAAGAGCAACAATCGTTCTGAATATTATACACAAAAATTGGACATTAAACCTGCATAAAGATTTTTCAAATGATAAATCAAACTCTAAGCTTGATGCTAAAATAATTATACCCTTTGTACACTCTTGTGCACGTGACATTAGGGCTAAAAAGTTTGAAATTCTTTTAGACAGTGAAGCTTCCACTTCTTTTGATCAAAGAGGTGAGAATTTGCCCAATGAACCAGTCACTTATAGTTTATTTTTTATGCCGATGTCGATACTCAAATATAAAATGTCATCACTTTTTATGTTAAATGACTGCCATTTAAAGCTGCGTCCAACAAAAAGACCTCATTTAAGCTAGAGAGAGAGAAAAAGAGAGGGAGAGAAAGTGTTTTAGTACCCTACAGCATGCATGAGCTGTAAATCAGAAGCGCGTATTTCTGTTCTGAGATATTCCACTATTAGGAATCAGGCTAAACAGATAAATATCACGTAGGTGTTTGAGTCACTGTAAGGAGGGGCAGTTTGCTTCCTGGGGTCAGCAGTTTGTATGGGAGATTGCAGTTGTGGAACACTTTCACGGGAAAAATAAACATACTTTATCCGCGTTGCAAACTAAAACAGAATTTTAGGGATTAACAGCATGTCTTCTGCTGTAAAATGCATAGTAATTTAAAAGGGGGAAAAAACTCTCTTTTGGGAGCTCTTTTGAGGGAAAAAAGTGTCTTTTCTGCAGCAATACTGTATTATGAGCAAAGCTTATTTTTGAGTACACTGACCACTGTGGCACCACCTGGAGGGCTTTCCCTATTGAGATCTCTAGCTCTTTAAAGCATCCTGGCTGCTTAATGCATAGCCATGTTTTCAATTTAGCCAAAAAATTTGATTAGGATTTGTAGCACATGCTTAAAGAAGCAAAAAACATATCCCCGAACAAACCCTATAAACAGAATTTAGCACTTACAGCAACACAAAACTTCACCATTAGAAAGGTGTTATTTTGTCTCTTAAAATATAGAGGCGGTTTTAACACTGACCCAAGACAAGCTTCTGCAGTTTAACAAGTAGTTAGTAGATAAAGACTTATGGCATGATGAGGAATATAGTGTTAAAGGTTACTTGTCTTATTAGACTAAACATTCCTGCATTCCAGCTCGTAGGCCGTGTTGAAACAGGACACACCGCCATTATGAGTACATACGAATATTATAAGATCTGAACAGGCTTTGAGCTTGCTATTGAATGTGAACAAAGGCTCCAGCAATCCTCACTATCTCCCTGCCTCACGCACATACACACCCAGGCATCCCTTTAGACACAAACACACATTTAAAGCAGAGTTTCCACAGAGACGTTTTCAGCTGTCCGAGTGCTGACATGAGGCCACACAGACACTTACAGACGACTATAGTTAGGAACTGGTGTAACACTATCTTACTGTTAATACAATCCTCAAGGGTTTGTATTTTTCTTCGGGTAGTGTGCCAGCCTGGACAAAGCTATGAAAGCACATGGATGCTCAGACTATTACAAAATAGCTACGACTGCAGATGCAATATTAAGTAAATAGTTTAAACACAATTACCCCATGACTTTTCTACCATATACACTTATTATAATAATGCAGGGAAAAAATAGACATGAATTGTATATCTCAGTTATTTAAATGTTTTTATAAAATATATACATGTTTATCCACAATTATTGGTGCCCCTGGTTAAGATGAATTCTTAGGCTTCTACTATTTTTTTTATTTATTACAGAAGCATAATCTCATACTAAAAAATTTTAACTCAAGTGAATTAATCAAAAAATTTTAAAAAATTAGTCATGGATTTTTTTTTACTTTTTATAAAATCACCTGTTCCACAATTATTGGCACCCTTAACAATTGCGATAAAATAAATGTAATAATATACAGTGTGTATATATATATATTTATTTATTTTTGGAATATATATATAAAATTTGGCTTTCCCCCCAATTTTCGCCCTAATTTAGTCGTGTCCAATTCCTCCACGTCACTAGGGGGCTCCCACATTAAGCTAATACTACCACTCAGTCGGGAGGGCTGAAGACTATCACCTGTTTGCTCCGAACCACAGGACACCAGCCGACTGCATTTTTTCGAGCTGCTCGCTCGCTGGTATTTAACTCTGCAGGTGGTCCATGTAATAGTTCTGCTGTTTATTAATTAGTTAATATTGCTATAACCACCTCATAACGTCCAACATGCTGAAGGTGAGACAGGTGCGCCAACACTTCTTGCACATATAACAATCTTACTATTCTGGGTTATCTTTGAATATACGGTTTAAAAAAATTATATTAAGTTTTAAAAATAGCATTATTTTTCTGATATGCTATTGGGGGATGCCTACTGCAAGGAATAAATGATAGAATTTCACAAAATGGACTCTTTGTGAATAAAGAGACATTTTATTGCTAACTGATTACATCAACACCAAGTAAAAAACACTGACGACACAAGGTTGACCTTTGTTCTGTGTTGAAGGGAATCTGATTCACGTGAGAAATGCTTCAGCACTGGTTTCTTGTACGTGTCAACGATGTGGAGAGTTATATAAACAATTATATATA
>JAOVVA010000031.1:6530682-6545155 GCA_028565275.1 Leiocassis micropogon
TCTATAGAAAGCTTAAAGGGTCTACTTTTAAATGATGCAAGTCACATTGAAAACTAATATTCTCAGTTTATGTAATCTGTATGAAACCAAGGAGAGGCACAGAATTTCTGTCGCACTCCATTACCTGCTAATGAACCGCGGCAGGACACGCCCACATGCCATTCACACGGAAAACAGTCACAAGGTACTCTACATACAAGGCCACGCCCCCGTACACCGTCTTGAAAACACACAGATTCTGTGAGTTTTCTGCACATCTGGAAGATGGCACGCTACACAGCCGAGGAAGCTCTTCAGATGATTTTGGACAGTGAGAAGGAGTTCACCTTTACCTCAGAAGAAGACTGTGTGACTCCGACGATGAACGGGAGCATTTTGAGGAGAGAACAGATCCAGCAGAGGACATTCAAGCAAGCTGCTATGACACTGGGTAAGTTATTAAGTCTTATATAACTCTTATTCTGATCATATTAAACTAATATTAGTAAATATTTCCCTCACTTCCGCTAGCTTTTGTCAGCTTATGTGACACATTGGCTTTCAATGCCATTTATAGTGTGGCGTGGGCGGGGCGGCGGCTGACGACCAGCATGCCTTGTGGGGATGTCTGTGTGTTCACCATGTTGGGGAAGGGTGTTTGGGTTAGTGGCTTCGGCCCTGTTTGTGTGTGGTGTGTGTGTGACGTGTGAAATGTGCTCCGGTTCATGCTTAGGCTGAATTGGAGGTAGGTTCTCGGGTGAATGTGCTGTTCATGCTATACGTGCTGTGTGCTTAATAAAGTACTCCCAGCCATTGCATTGGGCAGTAAATAAGCTCACTCGTTTCTCCAACATCCTTTCCGGCGGTAAAACGCTACTATATATATATATATACAGAATGTATACACATTTAAAAAAAAACAAAAAAGTATGATGTACAGTATGTTATATTCATATAGTATTAACAAATATTATCATATTATTATCATATTAACTATATAGCAATTTAGTATTAAATTATTGGCACCCCAAATATTATTTCTATTTAAACCGCTTGTTACTGTAGCGGTGGCACCTACTTAAGTAATACAACATACGAGAAAGTGCTGTTGTGCTGGTTATCAGCACGGCTCTGATGCGGTCGTAGACTTGAGATTATGATAACGTGTCGCCAACCTGCAGAAGAGATGCATTTGTCTGAAGGAAATTGGTCACAGAATCATTCATAGACACCGCTTGTGTCTATATTACAGGAACTCGGCTGGGAGTTATTGCCAGTCCTGATCTATGGTGAAAAATTGTAATCCTAATACGTCATCTTTATTTCTTTTTAGCCCATTATTTTTGAAGGGTGCCAATAATTCTATTGTGGCCCACAGTGATAATTTATGCTATTGACCAATCAGTGTGTGCATCTGTCGGTCTTTTATCTTATGTAGACTATGGCCTGCTGTATAAGTATTAATGTTTAGTTATGTAACGTGCTTTTCCTCTTCTACGGCGCACATAATATTAACCATGCTGCTACGGACTAAATCCTGAATATCGTCATTACTTTTTCATTTTTCTCTTTATGAACTTGTGACCCTTGGCAATGCTGCTGCCAGACACTGTATGCTATTCCTAAAAGAAGTAAAGAAAGGTTAACCTGCTTTTATACTTGCAGTATATTTATCCATTTTAAAGCTGTAATTTATGTCTATTGAAGTTAACCGAGCTGTGAAATTTGTGTTTAACCAGAAACAGGAAAAAAAAGCTTTAGATAAGGAAGTAATACCAGGGTAATTTGAGGAATCATCCCAAGATCTTAGGTACAACTCTTTCCGACACACACACACGCACACATGTTTAAGCTGTATGTACACATTTTTCTTTCTCACGTCAGCAGTGTTACCAAGGTCAGCGGAATGTTCCGGTTTAATGATTGCATAGAGATACGCGGAGGACATGGCAGTGATCTGAGCAGGAGTCATGCTGACTGGGCCTGCACACGCAGACTGCACTGAGCCATATGTTCTGCTCTGGATTTCAAGTAAATGCTTCCTTAGAGATTACATAAGGGACGCTATTCTTCTCTTTCCATCACTAATACTACCAAGTGTTCTATGTACATGCCTGACACAGTTTTCACAATTCAGTGCAAATCGGATATATTTTGGTAACCCAGCGTGAACGTATATACGTATGTAGTTGTAACAATGTTGTTGAAAGTTAGAATGACACTGGGCGGCAATTCACCTCCTCGGGTGTGCGCGCGTGGGGTTTGCATGTTCTCCTCGTGTTTAGTGGGTTTAAATGGGGACTCTGGTTTTCTCCCACAGTCCAAAGACATGCCAATTCCAAATTGCCATAGTGTGTAAGTCTGTGTGTATGCTTTTGCTCCACGATGGATTGGCACCCCATCCAGGGTGTACCCCTCCTAGTGCCCTGAGCCCCCTGTGATTGGCTCCAGGCCTCCCTTGATCCTTTACAGGATAAGCAGTATAGTGAATGAGCAAGAGAGCGTCAGAATAAAATGGCATTGAGATAATGTTGAATGGACGACCCGAACGCAACGATGCAAAGACAACCTCAAAACAATAAAATCTGAATCTTTTCAGATCCACATCCATGGTCTCTTAATGGGGTTTAGAATTTTGATCAGAGTCAAGTCAGGATGGACACAACGGCTTCCCGCACACAGTGTGTGTACAGAACAGAACTTCTTTACCTTTTTGGCTGCCTTACAATTTAATATTGTTGCTGTTCTGTATAAGGGACTCCATCAGTTTGGTATTAATATTGTTTTTAAGTTGTCCCAACCTCCATATCATTGCCAAACTAAAATCACCTCAACGTTTTGCCAAACAACAATGTGGTTGGACATTTCATTTTATCCAGTCATATATGACCTCATACATGTGAACAACTTTATGAGCCTCCTAGTGATAATGTATGTTGCTTCCGTATTTTTAATGGATTGAACAATTTCGCTACTCCAACCCCATGATTGGGGCCCGGCTGCCTTTTGTGGGCTATATTGTTCAGCTTCATATCACACTGTTAGGATTTACATTTCAAAGATGCATAAGAGCACAGAACGCAATGCAGAGTGAGTACACATGGCCAAGAACCAGTGTGCACCATGGAACTGGAGTTTATTAGTGTCTAAAACCCCCGATCAGAAGTACTGCAGGGTGCTGGGTTACAGGGTGATGGAAAAGGAACTTTAGATGAGTATACTGGTGGATACTGTTGGTGGAAAAAAAGAGAAAAAAAAGCTGCTTATCCGAGATTGGTTTTGTGCTTTTGCTTATGACCGACTTTAAGCTCCCTAGACTGGTGGAAAAAAACCTTAGTCGAACTTACACTGAAGCACTGAACATACACCACAATTTAATTTCTGAAGCCTGGATTATCTCACAACACAATGTGAGAAGATTCAGGACCGAATTAAGCTTCACCGGCTTACGAATCATCCATCTGGTGCATTACATGGTGCAAAACCTATTTTCCCTTCAGCATAAAAAGGCAGATCTGTGATTAAAAAAGGAGAGAGATAGAGAATATACATTAGGCATCAGTAGATAATCAAGGACCTCTTAGTCATAGACCGAACCTCATGTAAGAAATAAAACAACATAACATCTTGTCCAAAAGGGCTAAAAATAGATTGGTAATATTTAAGCTCTAGTACAACTACTAATCCTGGCTATTAACTCATAAGTGAATGTGGTGTCCTTGAATAAATGTGGCATCCTACAGGAACCTTGTTGATCTGCAAGGTTCATAACTATACAAGTATACAAGGTTCACGATTTGCACTGCAGATCTAGTGGCACGAAAGGAACAGCTTAATATAGAGAATTATTGGTTCGAATCCCAGTTGAAGCACTAAGAGATGCTGAGCTAGTATAAGAAAGCTGGCATCCTGCCTCTGCTCTGACAACGCAATGCTGCAGCTCATGGTCTGAACCATAGATAGTGAACAGGTAATGAGCATTTAGGCGATACAGTTACGTGTCATATCATTAGGTATGAAGAAAACATCATGAGAGGGGTAAAAAAAAAAAAGGCAAGTTGGAATTCTACCAGAGATGAAGAGGCAGCAGGATATAAGCCAGTTAGTGATATCGGTCTAAAAAAGACGAGCGGCAGTGATGGTGTCAGCTGACTGTAACACCTTCAAAGAACTTGGCTCTTCATAACAGCCAGCCGCTTTCATTTATTCAGCCCAAGTCATTCTGTGTTGGGTGGACATACAGTATGGTGGGCATATATGAGGCACGAGATACTATATTTCAAAGAGGCATGTCTTTTTTTGCTCACAACAGCCAAATAAGATGACCATACAAGCCTCTGTACGAGCACTGCCACACCGTCCTCGCAAATACAAGCAAGGCACGCATCAAGTGTTCAACACCCTGGTGATTTAACAAACCGCCCCTGGCTGTCTGAACAGCTGAGTCACTGGATATCTTTAAATGAGAGCCGCAGATCTCTTCACTAATGAGCACTAGGGCTGTGCAATGAATCAAATTTTATTTCTTCCAACAATTATGAAAATAAGATAATCAAGATTCAACGATTGTTGCAACGCTTTCTATTTAGCAGTCTTCTTGTTTGGGGTCAATGAATCCATTTGCTTTACCATCTTGCGCTTTTGCCCTTCACTTAACCTCCTGAGACCCGGACTCTACTGTTGTATACACTGCATTTTCTCCTCACTGCTTCTATTTATTAGCACCTGCTGATTAAGCAACTATGAACTTAATCAGTGGCCTCAAACAGGAAGCAGTTTGGCATAACAGTTCTCATATCAGGATCACACAAGGATATATAAAGAACGTGGTTGGGAGAAGATTTAATGTTCTCGTATGAAGACATTCTTAGCTAGCCTGACACATTTATCTCATCGTCTCATCGTCTGTACCGATTTATCCTGTATAAAGGGTCGCAGGGAGCCTGAGGCTTAGGTGAAAGGCGGGGTTCACCCTGGACAGGGTGCCAACCCATCGCAGGCCACACACTCCAATTAGCCTAACCTGCATGTTTTTTGGACTGTGGGAGGAAACCGGAGTACTTGGACAACAACAGCTAACCACTAGGGCGACAACGTTAACCACTAAGCCACTTCTTATTTTCTTATAATCTTATTTTAAATTATTTTACAGTTGGATTCTATTTAAAGTTTTTTTAAAATCAACTGTTAAAACATTGTAATCATGTTAAATAACTCTGATCTCAATTTCCAATTAAATACTTGTGATTGTGATTTATTCCATAACTGAGCAGCCCTAATGAGCACTAATGATTTTTTTTTTCAGTACAAAACCCTGGATTTATACTGTCATTTTTTTTACTGTACCAACGTGTTGTACTACCTCTTCTGATAGTTAATAGTATTCCAAAACCCTGATCTGTTTTTACTAGCCTGAGGAAACTTAACTAACAGTAAGGTGTGCCTCAGGACTGGGATCCCGTGGGACTTATGAGATGGGTCGGTTTTTACTTTCATCTCCGTGGGAGCAGGCAATCAGATATGAACCTGGCTAGGATTGAGAAGGATATGCTCAATTGTATGGGTGTGGTGAGCATTTACCACATGCACTCATTCATTGTTAGGAACTTCTTCTGGTTCTTCTTCTTTCTGATCAGGGATTCGGTGGTTTAAAATGACTAATCTGTTTATATTTTGGAAAAATCTGAACCGACCGATTTCATTCGAAAATACTGAAGTCTGCGGTTGCAAACAAGATAACAACTGGTGGAGAATACGGGATTGGTCAGATTTTCCGTGGGGGGGGATTAGTAAGAATTCCACAGGGAGTGGACAGGTTCTCTGCATGCAGCTAGAACGAATGCAGGATAAGCATGCCTAAGAATCTTTACCCAGAATCTTTTTAATTGAAAAATCCACCATATAACTCCAATTTGCTAGACTGACCTCATGGATATATCTCGCAATCACATTGTATTGGGGTTCATTACTATTTAATAGCCTTTTTTGCTCGAAATGAAAGAAGCGAAGGTAGGGCAGTAAAATCCCAGATGACATGACACGTTGAGCTATACAGCAACACTATGTGCCTGAATGCCTGAGTGACATCAAACATTTCTGACACCTACTATTCCTCCCGACAACTGCTTATCATGTAGCGCCAGAGTGTTATAAATGAGTAAAGACATGGTGTACTGAAATAAATGTAACTTCAATATTTATTACATACACACCCTGACAAAAGTCTTGCTGCCTATCCAAGTTGTAGGAACAACAAATAATAACTTGACTTAGTTGATCATTTGGAATCAGAAGTGGCTTATATGAAAGGCAAAGGCCTCAAAGATTACACTTATTTTACCAAAATAAAATCTCATGATTTTTAATTATTTAATTAGGTCAGAAAGGTCAGACTTTGCATAAGCCCTATTCGGATGGGACTAGTTTTCCAAACGATGTTTGAGTTAGAATTTTTTTTCAGACGAGTCTGTCATTTCATGTATGCACGGGACTAACATCTCCGTGTTTATTACAGAGGTAGGAGTGTCTGTGTTTTACATGTGGGCGTTGCACAAGATATTGGTGCGCAAACTTGAATACTGGCGCGCTAAAGATAGTACGGTAGTTCACGTTGGCCAAAACACAAAAGAAAACGCATTTAAAAAAAAAAAAAATTGGCAATCACAGACATTCGCATTCGGACAGGATTAGATTTCTCAGAGGACCGCCGAGTTCGCTGTAAAACAGTAGGTAATTTGCTCTGGAATTTCTGCAGAGGTCGTGTGGCAGATTCGGACGGGATTAAAATCACAAAGTACGCCTGTGAAACAGAAATTTCTCTAACGACCCCCTGTAAAACTAGTCCCATCCGAATACGGCTTTAGACAAAAGTATTGTCACTTAACAGAAATAATCTACAGTACAGAACATAAAGTCATGCTGCCGTGGAAAAAGAATTAATATTGTGTATGACTCCCATGAGCTTGGAGGATTAAATCCATACGTCTTGGCAATTACTTAAATAACTTATTAATAAAGTCATCTGGAATGGCAAAGACAGCATTCTCGCAGGACTCCCATCAAGATTGTTCTTGGTTTCATCTTCAATGCCTCCTCCTTCATCTTACCAGTGACTGGTGACTGGGCTGGCCAATCCTGGAGCACCTTGACCTTCTTTGCTTCCAGGAACTTTGATGTGGAGGCTGAAGTATGAGCTGCTGAAGATTTGGAACGTAATGGGCAGCAAGAATATCTTGATACCTTAGGCTGTTGATGTTGGCATCCACTCTGCAGATCTCTCGCACGCCCCCATACTGAATGTAACCCCAAAGCATGATTTTTCCTCCACCGAACTTAACTCTTTTATGTGTGAATCTTGGGTCCATGTGGGTTCCAATAGGTCTTCTGCAGTATTTGCGATGATTGGGATGCAGTTCAATAGATGATTCATCGAAAAAATCAACCTTCTGCCACTTTTCCACAGTTTATCCTTCCTGCAAGCTGCGGGCCTTGCCAAATGCAACACGATTTTTTAGTTGTCTTCTGTTTAATGCTGGGTTCTGAGCACTAATTCGGCCATTGAGACCACTGCGTGAGAGAATTCGACAAACTGTTACTGGGGTTTCTGGTGACCAGTTGTTATGTAGCTCTGCTGCAGTTGAAAGGGCTTGCCCTCTACATTAAAGACATCTACATTAAAGATGTCTGCCACCTCAGCAGGAGACTTGGTCTTCAGGCTCTTATTGATCAGCACTTTGGTCTGTGGTTGAATGGATACTGTAGGACAAAGTAGGTCTGTATACTCTGCAGTACTGAGGAGGGAGAAACCACCTGCCAAAAATCCACATTCAAAGCCCGTTACAGAAGCATTTTCAGCAAAAAAAACACCCCTGATACTGTTATGCTGTTCAGGACCACCTCTAAACCATTTGTGCTCTTTTATTTCCAGCTGGAAAGATAACAAGCCCCTAACACAAGGCTGAATTCTTTCCAACCCCTGATCAAGAACCCTACATGAGGTGTGTGACAAATGGATTGTACACCCTACCACACTGGATTTACATTTAACACTATGTGGAATTCAACCCAGTTAATGAAGTTAACGAAGCTGATATTCTAAAGGAGATATATAGACCACCACATTCAACCACTTAGTGATGCTTGTTACTAACCGGGATTAGCAGTCCTCAGCTGGAGTGATGGTTTCTGATGTCATCAAACTACAGAAAAAAGGCTGAGACGCTACATTTATGGTCCAAAACATGCTTTAACGTTGCAAGTCTACTGAACTCGGGTGTCACTAGTGGCATGTTGGGATGTTTTTTTCTATTCCCATGCTTATTCTTTGTCCACATAATTGCCTATAATGAAGACTCCTGAGAAGTCTAGGAGAAGGGCGCCAGACACAGTCCTGGAGCAGTCAATGATTGACGAGACAGGAAGATTAACAATAAAAGAAGTGACTGGCCTTGAGTGAAGTCTTATGGTTATACAATGCACAAAGCATGTCTTTGTGACTATCGATACATTCAGGTAAGGAACAAGTAGGAGAGGCAGATCACAATAGAAAGTGGACTAAAGTTCACAGTTAAGCCCACTATTGAATTCCTACTGTAGGTTTAGTCTGTTGGTTCTCTTCTGGAAGAGATACGAACAAGAGACCTATGTACTGTATATAATAATATAGACAACCCGGGAGGACGTCACCTGCTGCAGGAGGAAACGATGTTCCCGTAAAATCATATCCTGAAGTGTTTCATTCATGTTAAACCACAGAAAATTTCTGATTATGATTTTTTACAATTAATTATCAAACATAATATTTGTTTATCAACAATTACAGCTTTAATGTCCAGTATTCCTGATGGCGTGACTTTCCACTCAAAAGATAGTAGATAAGGAAGAGGTAGTTACTGAATGGTTCAGGTTAGAGATGTTTCAGGGAGCCGAAGTATGGGAAACAGAAATCACATGACAAATACTGAAACCTGTAATTGATCATTTAGGCGGCTAAGGCTCTAGGTTGTTTTTTTGGGGATCTGAGGAGCCGGGTTCGAGCCCCGCCGTCGGTGGGTTGCCACACCCCATACTACCCAGCCACTGGATGCAGTGCCGGTCCTAAGCACGGATAAAAATGAGAGGGTTGCGTCAGGAAGGGCATCTGACGTAAAACATGTGCCAAGTTGTTGTTCGGATTGTGGTCTGCTGTGGCAACCCCTCGGCGGGAGCAGCGAAAAAATCAACACAGTCATTGATCATTCGGAACCATTGTTAATATTATAATAAACAACAACAGACAGCAATAAAATGGTTAATTACTTTCTCAGGCAGTGTATTCTACTTTCCATTTTCTTAAAAAAGTGGCATGAATCTCAGGTTAGTTACGAGTAATCTATATATAAAACAGAAATCTGCAGTGTGTGTTGATTATGTTTGCAGGTGTTTGCACAGGTAGTTCCATCACAGGCACAGACGCGTTCCACACCGAATGTAACGGCAGCGTCATCATCAACTTTTATGTCAT
This sequence comes from Leiocassis micropogon, assembly GCA_028565275.1. Classification (NCBI taxonomy): domain Eukaryota; kingdom Metazoa; phylum Chordata; class Actinopteri; order Siluriformes; family Bagridae; genus Leiocassis; species Leiocassis micropogon. Next base: position 6,540,164 of record JAOVVA010000031.1, read on the forward strand.
TCTGTGAGCATGTCACATGTGTTGTAATAATAGCAAAAATGGGTAATCAGGCCGAGATCATAGCTACAGAAACCCAGAACCAGACTGCAACTTTTCTACAGTGCATAGAAACCTTATAACCTTACAGCACAGTGAAATTATTTTTTCGCTTATTAGGAACCTGGTTTTAGTGCAGTGCCCCTGGAGGAAATAGGGTTAATGGCCTTACTCAGGGGGCTTGAACCCCCATCCTTTCAATCAGTAACTCAATAACCCAAAACCTTTAACGTTTGTGCGACCGCTGCTAATATTGGCTTTAATCGAAATATTCATTCATTCATCATACCACTTATCCTTTGTACAGGGTCACAGGGTGCATCAAACCTATCCCAGGAGACTTGGGGCATGCGGCGGGGTGCCAATCCATCACAGGGCGCGCACCCCCCACACACACACTACGGGCAATTTGGGACCGGCAGTTAGGCTAACCAACATGTCTTTGGACTGTGGGAGAAAACTGGAGTACCCGGAGGAAACCCACCAAGTACGGGGGAAACGTGCAAACTCCACACACACAGTATCGAACCCAGACCCTGGAGGTGTGAAGACACAGTGCTAACCACTACGCCACCATGCTGCCTTAATCAAAATATATTTTTAAAATATATACATATAAATAATAAATAAAAGTCTAATCCTAAAATTTCCACATTTAGAGATCCTGTTATCACCTACAGAATGCTATAACAGCTATAAACAGTCTTTCCCTCACTAGCCCCTCTCTCCCTCTTCAAGTTAACAAGACAAACACTCCTCTGTCCTGTCACAGAAAACCCTGTGAACAAATGTAACCTTTGACTCACTTCACCAAAACCTACAGGCGTTTTTTTTTTTTTTTCAAACACACATGTTTATGTGGAACATCCGCCATTCAGGTCCCTGTGTTAATTGTTACTATAGAAACGCAGCGTATGGCAGCACGCGCGTATACAAAAATCCCTGTAGCCGGAAGCGCGGTTACTAAAAGAAACCAAAACAGTCAAAATCGAGCACTGAGCTATAATTATGTTGTTTACCATGATACACTATATTTTACATAGCTTATTCCGAGCATGTTTATATAGTATACAGGAAGTGGATATCGCGTTTTAATGTTATTTTTTAATATAAATGCGTAGTGGGCGTGGCTAGTTGATAAATAATAATAAATCGTGAATCAGAGAATTGCAGTCATATTCATGACACGTTATGAATGGAAATTAAGTTAAAAAAAGCAAACAAACAAGAAAACAGAGAAACAAAACCCCGGGAACTCCGAGGCGGTTAAATCTGGGAATGCCTGCTTTGAAATGACCGGCTTGCTCAACCGGTATCAGCTACCATCACCGGGCCTCATAATCTGGTCTCGGTACTGAAAACGCGAGCAGCACCTCTCACCTCTATTTTATCGACGCTGCGCGCGCACCCGACCACCTTCATGCCCTGATGGACAAGAGTGCGCGCGATAGCCGCTCCGATCCCGATCGAGGCTCCGGTCACGAGCGCCACTCTGCCTTTCCACCGCTCCATCGGCGAGCCGAGTGCAGGATCTCCAGATCAGAGTTTACTCTGCTAACGGGAGAGTATCAGAGTACACCTGAGAGTGATCCTTCTCTCTCTCTCCTTGTCCGTATCTCCCAGTCAGACACACTGATAAGCACGCCCCAGACCCAGAGCTCAGGATTAAATATTATATGCCAACGCAAAAAAAAAAAAAAAAAAGCGCCAAGACTTGGGTTGGTGTCACCGCCCGCACTTTTTTCCCCCCTAAACGACAGCTTGGAGAAGTTGATTATGCTGCAGCATCTTAAACAATATGGAGCTGCTATTGTGTTAGATAAATCATCTTTAAATAATTAAATAAAAATAATTTGGATGTGGAGTAGAAGCCTATAGATTATACATTTATAAAAAGAAAATAAATTAATCGATAAAGTAAATGTGAGTGTATAAACAGCGCCATCTAGAGGTTGATGCAATTAACTGTGGTTTGTAGTGTAATATTATCCTGTAAACAGGGTCACGAGGGCTTGTAGCCTATCCCAGAAGACTTAGGGCACGAGGCGGGGTACATTCATACACTACAGGCAATTCTGGAACGCCAGTTAATCTAATCTACATGTCTTTGAACTGTGGAAGAAAACTGAAGTACTTGGAGGAAACCCACCCAGCACAGGGAGAACATGCAAACTCCATGCATATAGATCGCAGGCAGGAATTGAATCCGCACCCTGGAGGTGCAAGCGACAGTGCTAACCATTAAGCCACAGCATTAAAAAAAAAATAATGATAATTTATGCACAAGTCTGTGGATACCAGACCATTACACCCATACATGATTGTTGACCATGCCATTACTGATTTACCTCTCCATTTTTTGCTGTAATAATAAACTCCACTCTTCCAGGAATACTTTCTTCTAAATTCTGGAGTATGTGGGGATTTCCGTTCCTTCAATTACAAGACCATTAGAGAGATCAGGCACCGTTTTTGGTTTTAGGAGTTCTGGGATACAGCTGACATTCATTCCATTTTGTCCTGAAGGTGATCCTTGGGATATCCAGTTATTCCCCTCTATCTTCGGCACAACATGTCTTCATGGAGCTCGGTTTGTGAACAGAGGCAATGTCATGCCAGAAAATGTTTAGGCCTTTTAGTTCCAGTTAAGGGGAATTGTAACGCTACAGCTTACAAAGAAAGACATTCTATACACTTGGTTGAACCACATATAAGTGATATTCCGGTGTCTATAAATCTTTTGGTAATGTATCCATTTTTAAACTCTCAATTCTACAGTAATATCGGGCTGATTATAAAATATGTAAATACAGTTCGCTGTTAGCAAATACCCTGGATTTGGGAGATATTGTGTTAATGGACAATACACAACAGGGCTATTAAGCCGTAAGATACCAGACTCATTTCTTCTTTAAGGGAAATTATTGGGGACGCAACAACGACCAAATGGACCACATTTTGAAAGAAATCACATGGCATTTTTCCTGACAATTTAGAAAACCAATGTAAAAATATATATCAATTTGTTCAAGCAATGTGGTGAGAACAGGTTACATAAGGATACGATATATATTAAAACATTAAGTGAAACATAAAATGAATTAAGTAGGATTAACTAACAATAAGGGTTTTTTTTATTATATTTTTTTATGAGCTAGCTCTGCGACATGTGCTACCCAGGCACACCACCATTGGAAATGATGTCATAGGTACACAAATTCAGATTGTCATATGACTAGACCAGGTTGTTCATTAGCGGTCACTTAAGACTTTTAACATGAGTTGAAGCCAAGGATAAAGCTGAATAAGGAACGTTCCAGAATATTTAAATATATATATTGAGCGTTAAGGGCCTTGTTCAAGGGTCCAACATAGGCAACTCGGTGGGGCTGGGGTTTGAACCTGGGACCTTCTGATCAGTAGTCAAACAACTTAAGTACAGATTAACTTTCTCCATTAGCATGGGTATACAGTTTATATTAATACATTTATTCCAGTGTTATCAAAACTATATTGACTGTTTAAAAACATGCAATCCTTGATATAGCAAGGACATTTCAATGTTTTTGACAGATTTTCTAGTATTAGCTACTTCGGCTTTAAACTTTCCGGTTCTTGAACGATATGACAAATCTGTTTAAAATTATTAATATATAAAGTACTGTATGTTGCACTCAAAACATTGATTATTTTCCTTTAACAGCATCCCCTGCCGCTTTATTTGTTTGTTTGTTTTTTTTCACCCACAGATTGGGTGATCTACCAAAGACACTTTAGAAAAACTTAACTCACTGCATCTTAGCGGATTGAGTACATTTTGCCACAAGAAAAATTGTTCTTTTAAAACAAATCCTCCTTGTAGAAGTTTTCAAAAGCTCTTCTTCATTCATGAAACCAATTGCAAGTAAAAAAAACCACACATTTTTCTTAATGCATATTAATAAATATTCTTTATTATGTCAATTTTGCACATTGCGCTCAACAATACACCCAAACCTCCTCATAAATGGATGTTCCTCTCTCTGTAAAATCTTTATATTCAGATAATTTCATTTCTGTACACATTTATTGGTACAACACTAAAATGAAGGGTCTCAGTCAGTGAGATGTACTGGGAAAATAAAGAGAGATGTTAAATCAACGATAAGACTAGAAGACTACCGGTATCACTTCAACTGTGATCTTAAGAACCCACTCCTAGAATCAACAAATCCATAAACAGTAAATAAACTAAACCTGAGTGTCAGTGAGGAAGGAAGGAGAAATAAGCGAGGACCAAGGAGGAATTTAAAAAGTGATAGAAAATAGACCTAGACACTGAAAAGAGAAATGTGAGATGTGTGGATGTGACCATTTAACTATTCCCAACAAATAAAATTTAACTTTAACAAACAAGACACAGTTCAAGAATTTATTCTGATTTTGACCCCAAACTTCGCTTTCTTCCTCTTGTTCCCCCCATCTGTAAAAATTGTGTTTATTTTTTATTTGACACTGGTCGTAGATTGCCACTCGCCTCTACACACACTGGAGTGGCAGTAATTGGTGAAGCGCTCCTTCAGGTGCTGCCTGTACTGGTCTCGCTTGCTGTAGAAAGACTTGTTCTCCTCTACAAACGACTGGATCTCATCCTGTGTCAGGCAGTTCTCTTCATCTGATGATATTTCGGTCTCATCCTGTTGAACACACATTTGGGGGGGAGGGGATCAGTTTTTTTTGTCTAATGTAAAAAAAAAATCAATTATTATAACCAAAGTACACTAATGTTTCACTATAATGACAATGTCTCACAAAACTGAACAAGCATATTAATATAAAACCTATATACTCAGCAAAAAAAAGAAACGCCCCTTTTTCAGGACTGTGTATTTCAACAATAAATGTTGTAAAAATCCAAATAACTTTACAGATCTTCATTGTAAAGGGTTTAAACAATGTTTTCCATGCATGTTCAAT
>JAOVVA010000031.1:6555727-6570292 GCA_028565275.1 Leiocassis micropogon
GGTACAAGCTGCTCTTGTTGCTCAGTTGTCTCAGTGTTTAAGCTCTCCATGCTCGACATGTCGGCGGAATAACGTAATGTAACGGAGCGGGGTCACGTGACTCCAGACACGGTAGTGTTTTTAAAGGGAAAGTAATCGAAATAATCGACCTGGGAAAATTTGATTGATTATAGGTTCTGAATGTCGATTTCGATTACTTTTCGATTAATCGCCCAGCCCTACGCTTGATTGCTCCATCATTCACATATGAACGGTTATGTGAATAACAGGCTCGAGAGGGCAATAAACTTGACAAAGACGTTCCAAGTTTACCTGTGTTTACGCAAGTATGTCTCCAGTGTCTCCAGCAGACAAGCACTGTCTATCAGAACCACCTCGTCCCGGCACTCCTGAGACATCAGCTCCCATACGTCCATCCAGCTCCCTCTGCAACACAATCTCCACAGTCAGCAAACACGTAAACTGTCTCTACGACTACCACACAGCCAATTACCAGGCAGTTCCTGCTTTTAAGAGGAAGAGACTTTGAGAACCTGCTTTACATCCCCAAAGTCAAATACTTTGCTAAATTAATAGGCGACATACCTTAGCACCTGATATCAGGATTAAGAATTTGTTTATCCAAGATAATTCACAGTCATAAACCTGACAAAGACAACATGGTGCTCTTTCCGTACAGCGTGTTCTTATAATTGATAAGTATAATATAAGTATAATAAGATATAATAAAGAATGCACTTTCAAACCAAAAACAATGAGGTACATTACAATTAGAAATCTTGGCAAGAATAACCTTACCCCAAGGGTTTGGGCTTGTGTGTGTCTAAAGAATGCAACTGACAACGCTTATTCTTCTTGCTTTTGGGAATGGAATCAATCACATCATTCAGCTTTGACCTGCAAAAGTAAAAGGATAGAAACAAGAATCACATTGGTGCAAGTAACGACGAACTAAACACTCCGCACCTTCAGTGTTCTATTACACACACAAAAACACAATAAGACAATACAATAAAAGTAATCATCATCAGCATCATCATGCTAATTAATTTTCAATTCTGCTTGGTCAGAAGGTGGCGATAAATTTTCTACAACAGATTTTTGGACAATATTGCCAAACAGTACAAAACAGCAGCATGAGTGTGTATTGATGATGATTTCTTACCCATGGATGTAGAAGAGTGTGTAGAGTTTGCGGGGGTCTGCCAGGCAAGCTCTGGTGATGGACAGCACGCCAGCTGAGCTTACGGTCAGCGGCTCCAGGGCGAAGTAGCCAGAGTCTGTGAGCTGAGCAAAGAGGCGCTCGACGCTGCGTCTGCAGCCAACGCATGGCACCAGCTGGGAGAGTGCACTGAACACTTCACGTGACATCACCATCAGGGCCATGTTCAGATCCTGCTGCTTCAGCATGCTGTGACGCTGCAAGTAAGAAAAATAAAGTGATTGGCTTCCATATACAATTTGTAATTTTTTTTTTTTTTCAGACAAACTAATAATACTACCAATCATCTATACAGTTCCTGGAGATTGATACTCCTATAAAATGCTAAGCTCAAAGTAGGGCTGGGCAATTAATGAAAACGGACATTCAAAACCTCTGATCGACAATCCTACACATTTATTACTATTAATTCTGATCATACTTTTGCCACAGTGTGTGTTTATGTCCTGTCCACTTAAAACCATGCAACCGCATGTGTTGCTTGGTTGGTATTAGGGTTTATTGCCATATCAGCTTTACAGGCTATTTCATGGCAGAAACAAACTTTCAAACAATTTATACAAACCAATATAATAAAAAGTTATAGATATAATGTAAGGGATTTAAAAGGTAGTAAAATTTATTAAACAAATAAATATCAGATTATAACATCACCTTGAAACAAGAATTCATACAAGGTTCTTTAGATGCACTTTTGCTAGAAATTGTAAAAGTTTTTCTGATTTCATTTAGCAGAATAAGTTCTTTAAAGATTGTTTAACTGCATGTGTAACATCACATGACTCAACCCCATCCATTTTGCAACATGGAGGAAAATATATATATCCAAGCTTTAATAGTTGGATGATATTACCGTATAAACCTTATCAGTGAAAAATAAGGGCATTAAATCATAATCGAGGTAAAAGGTTCAGTTATTTTTAATCCATTTACATTTATGGTGTTTGGCAGACGCCCTTACTGAGGGCAAATTACATTTTTATATCATTATACATCTGAGCAACTGAGAGTAAATGACCGTGGCACCCTGGTCACCCCTGGTCATCAGTAGACCAACACCTAAACAAGCGAGCTACCCTGCCCTAGCATCTAGCTCAAAGCATAATCTATTTTAATAACTTACTACAATAAACACACTCACCATCACTACTACATGGCACTGCCAGGTTTATGCAACAGCCTTACCTCGATAAACAGCTTAATTTGTGAACTGTTGCTCTGATGACTGTCAAAGTGCAATACGGTGTGAGGAAACTCCATCACCATCTGGATAGGAGAGACGAAAATAAAAAGATAAGATTAGTAATATCCATGACAGTGCAATACAGCACAATGGCCAATATGATGTTTAGCCATTTTAAGCTGTGCATACTACGAAAAATTGCTGAAACACTAGGAAAACAGACAAAACCTTTTAACATTTGTTCATTAATGCTAAGGTTTAAGATTATTTCCAGACTGCAATTGTCAACAAATTACTTCCAATTTAGGTGTTTAACAGATTGTAATCCAAATGAAATGCAGAGTTTTCTCCAAAACAGAACTGGATTTAAAAAAAAAGAAAAACATATATAATTTTTACATTTTAAAAAATGTGATCCGGAACTATCAAACGTAGCACCTTTAGAGAGATCAACCAGCATTTAGGTTAAACAACTGGAAGTAAGGAACACAGCAAGCTTGTCAAGAGAATAGACCTGTTTTACATGTGACTCATGATACAGCAATCAGATTTCAGTTTCACTAACTAGAAAAGGATTTGAATAAAAGTGTAAGTGACTAAAGTGTAATCAGGATACAACCCATATGCAAAGGAAAATGACACGCTAAGGCACACAGTTACAGTCCGATTAAAAAGCCACTTTGGCAGGTCAGAAAAAAAAATCTTGCATCTAGCTGCATCCGGGATCTTTCTCTAGCTTTAAACATCGGGGGGAAAAAAATTACAACTGAAGGCACTTTCACACTAGGCACGACTGATTATAGCGTGTCCAAGAATGACTGCTTCTGCCTCCCCAGCTGTGTTCTCACATTATTATTTTTTTTCCGTACTCGAGTACACTTGAGTATTTTTACCCTCGGCAGGTAGCAGTATAATAAAGTCAGTGTTCACGCTATGCCTATTATTGACATTTCAGAAAAAATGTCTAGAGCAATGCTCTCATGTGCCTTCCTACTTTATCAGCTATGGCTGTTAAATGGAAGATGAAATTTCGGACGAGACAGACAGCACTGGTGATGTTACGTCCAATTTCCTGTTCAGGTACAATTGCCTTCCATATCTGATTTGATCCGTGTCCATGTCCGCTGGAAAAGATTGTCTCAAACCATACAGCGTACACTGGCATGGATAGAATCAGATATGGAAACCAAGTGTACCTGATCAGGGAAGTGGACGCAACATCTTCAGTGCAGTCCATCTCCTACGAAATCTCCACGGTTGCCAGCGTGGAACAATAGTGTTCTCAATAATCACAATAAATTAGACTTCAAGTCACGTGTTTTTGGAAATGATCCCGGGGCCATAATATGAAAACGTCCCAGAGTGCACCAGTTGTTAATACAGATTCCCCATTTATGTTCATTAGTATGACACTTAAAGTTCGACTACTAGCTAGCATTTCTGTGCACCTGCCTGACCCCATGCTCTTATGGCATCCAAGTGTGTCAGAATTATTGTGTAGGGATTTCACTCAAGAACAGAAACAACCATCTTACCGTGAGAGAGTCATCAATGTATAAGGGAATCTGTCTCGCAAGAAAACGGTAGTCCTCTTCTCCGTCTCTGCAAACGGCTACCAGGCGCGCCATGTCTTCTCCTAGCTACAGTCGACCGAGCGCTGCCTGTGGACCAAACAGAGTAAAAGCAAAAAACATGCTTAGTCTGTTTTTTTTTTTTAAGATATGGCACCATCTTTGTGTTTGTTAAAAAACATAATACAAATAGTAAATGGCAAGAAAATAAATGTCATTGCAATAAAAGCTGTCCTACATTCTTTAGCTTCTTTATATGATTTTTTGTGACACTTTCAAAGAAATGTTTTCTTAAAAATTGGATCATCCTTTCTGCCAAGCAATATCGATCATTTTGCTAGGAATGACTGAATCGTCCCAAAAGCGTATTCTGACACCAAGTAGCCGATATGATAGTGTGTGTGTGTTCGGTGAACTTGCGGTGAAAAGCAAGAAAGAAAGAGGGAAAAAAATAAAAAAAATAAAATAAATTAAATAACACCACAAATCATATTTACATGTTTCGAGAACATGGTTTTGCAATGATTATGGTGTATGCTGAAAGCATGTTCTGGAGTAACAGCATGTGACTCTAACCGGCATCCCTGAACAAATCTGTTGCGACACCCTTAAGATCGCAACACCTTCATTCACGTTAAAAGTTTCAAACACATTTAGTCAAGAACGGCGTGGACAATTCCAAGCAATTACTTTAGGATTTCATTTTGGGTGATACAGGACACCGATGTGACAATGTTTAGGGAATTATGGGAAAAAAAATATCTTAAGACATCTCAACACGCCAATTTACTGTCCAGCGTATCAATTTATAAAGCTGAACATTCACGTGCTAAAGTTTTTCTCTCAAAAAAGCAAATATTCATTCAACTTCTATACTGCTTGTCCTATACCTAGGAGACTTCGGGCACAAGGCAGGGTACACCTTGGACAAGGTGGCAATCCATTGCAGGGCATACATACACACACACCACACACTCATTCACACACTAGGGGCAATTGAGAGGTAACCAGGGTACCCAGAGGAAACCCACCAAGCACATGCACAAACCATTGATCCTGGAGGTGTGCGGCCACAGTCCCACTATCCTGCAAGTTCTAGTTATGCATTATTCACAATAATTGTAAATTAAATCAATTTAATCTGGGCCTCAGTCGCTCGAAAGGCTCGTGTGCTGATGGTGGAATGTTCAGGAAGCTCCAACAAATAAACTCAGTGTACAGTTTTCATGAAATGCATTTGAAAGACGTTTCACGCATGTATTTCACAGTTGAAAAAAAAAAAATCATCCCTGGATATATAAATCAATTGTCTGTTTTTCAGATTATTCATCCAGGTCGAGCTAGCAGGGCGAGCTAGCAAGCTAACAGCTGGAGCCGCCCTGGATCACCTTACTGTGGTGTTTTCACACTTAAACAGCTATCTTTACACCAGTAACTACAACCATGGCTAAGACGTCGACGTTTGCTTTTAATTAACTTCAAGACGCAAAACACCTCGAGTTAAAATTAACACCTAATTCTAAGGGTCATCTCTGTAGCATAACTAGCTAGTTTATTTAACCTGCTAACTACGTGGCCGGCTAACTATCCTAGCCAGTTCGCTGCTTTCATTTCCCCCCCCCAAGAAGCTAATCCCACGAGAACAATTTCGTTCATTCGAAAGATAACGTTAATTATTTTCCCCTCAAATATGACAACGAGTTAAACTGAAAATGGTAGCTATTAATTAATAATCATAATGAAATTATAGTTAACGCTAGCTAGGCTGCACCTGTACGACGACTTTGACAGTGAGCAGTTAGCATGGAAACAACCTGCTAGCTAATATCAGCTGACTAGCTTAGATTAGATATGCAAATTGATGAATGATAACTACGTAAATGTAGTATGCATTCCGAGGACACACGGTCTGCTCGCGGGCTAGCTGGGTTGCTTGCTAAACATCTTAACGTTAGTCAAAAGAGCATGCTAACAAGCTAGGCTAGTGGTGACAGCGTAGCAAGCTGATATTAGTTGCTAAGCAGCAACTTCACCGAGAGTACAAGTAACCGCGTTAGCTTTCTAAATACAAATGTTCTCAATCTTCGACAAACTACATTACATCAAGCTAAAGAAATACGTATATATAATACTAATAAAACAGTTTATAAAGATGCTAAGTTTGGCGCGCGCTACCTTGACACAGCTGCAGGATCCACAGCAGAGCGGCTTGACGAGTCTGAGCGCGTTTCCCGCAGGAAGTGAGCACTATTAGCGGATTCGGCTTAACTTTAACCCCGAGATACAAAAGCTACAATGCTGCAGAGAAGAATAAAGTAATAAAAGCACCCACAAGAATCACACTTACCGATGTGGAAAAAGTTGCCGCTTTCGTAGAAAACGCGACGCACAAGCGTATGTGGCGACCGAATTTTCTAGCGACCCTTGGCCCTTCGTATGACGTCACAATTAGTTCCGGTCACGTGAAAAGGCAGGGCTAGCTCTTTTATCATCAATATTATTATTAATTCTGTTTTTTACCTCAAAGAATAAGAATATAATATAGGTATAATCATTTTAATCATGTTGGATGTATGTTAAAATATTTTTTTATTAAAACAACATGACAACCCCCCCCCCCAAATATGTGTTATTATTATTATTATTATAAAATTTGACTTTATTCTTCTATTCTGCTTGTCCTATACCTAGGAAACTTTGGGCACAAGGCAGGGTACACCTTGGCAATGGATTGCCACACACTCATTCACACCACACACTCATTTACACACTAGGAGCAATTTGTAAATGCCAGTTTGCCTAATCTGCAATTGGGAGGAAACCGAAGGATCCAGAGGAAACCCAACAAGCACAGGGACAACATGCACAAACCCTAGACCCCGAAAGTTCTAGTCATGCATTATTCACATGAATTGTAAACTAAATCAATTTAATCTGGGTCAGTCGCACAAAACGTTTGTGTGCTGATTGTGGAAAGTTCAAGAAGCTCCAACAAATAAACTCAGTGTACACAGTTCTAATGGAATGCATTTGAAAGACATCTCATGCATGTATTTTACAATTAAATAGAAAAAAAAATCCCTGGACATATAAATCATTCGTCTGTTTTTCAGATTATTCTTCCAGGTCGAGCTAGCAAGCAAACAGCTGGAGCCGCCCTGGATCACCTTACTGGGGTGTTTTCACACTTAACAACCAGCTTTCCTTACACTAGTTACTACAACCATGGCTAAAACGTCGAAGTTTGTTTTTCATTAACTTCAAGACGCAAAACACCTTTAGTTAAAATTAACACCCAATTCGAAGGGTCATCTCTGTAAACTAACTAACTAGCTTACTATTTGGAAAATTGGTATCACCAATTAGCCAAATATGCATGCCTTTGGACGGTGGGAGGAAACCAGAGAACCCAGAGGAAACCCACCAAGCACAGGGAGAACATGCAGCCCCGAGGTGGGAATCGACCCCGGGCGTGCAAGGTGACAGTAATAACCACTACACCACCATGCTGTCTGCACTGAACATCTCTTTTTAATCAAAGTAAAGATCACATAGGACCTGCTGTAAAAGTTTACATTTGCACCATTTGGCAAACACCTTTAACCAGAGAGACTTTCATTTTATCTGATTATACATCTGAGCAGTTGAGGGTTAAGTGCCTTGCTCAAGGGCCCAACAGGGGCTGGTGTTATTTTTGGACAGGACAAATCTCTTGTTTTTTTTAGAATACTGTAAATAAAAGTTAATTAGCGAAAGAATTGTATGCATACATGAAATACAGAAAGCACCCTCCACAATTATTGGCACCCCTGGTTAAGATGTATTCTTAGGGTTCTAATAAATTCATTTTTCATTTAAACAATATAGAACCACAATGCAAAAAAAGAGAAAAATTAAAACTTTAATTGAAGTACAATTATTCAGTGGAAAAAAGTTACCACAGTTATTGGCACCCCTGATGTTAATACTTCATACAATCCTAAAACAGCACTTAATCTCCTCCTAGAACATTTCACAAGATAGGAGAATACAGATCTTTACAGATTGTTCCTCTTTGCACAATCTTTCTAGATAATCCAGAGCCATGGACTCCACTAGAGCTCTGAAGGTGTGCTGTGGTATGTGGGACGGTGGAGCCTCTACAGGTTGGACTTGTTTTTCCAGCACATCCCAAAGACATGGAGGGCAAATCAACTACAACCTAATCTGTTACAATATTTCGATATTTAAATAGGTGATATGCGTCAAAGTAACATCCACATAAAGGCCAGGACCCAAGGTTTCCCAGGAGAGGGGACCCAAAAGTGCATCCTGGTACCTTGTGATTCACCTTGGTTACATACACACACATACATACATGTGTATACACACAAATATAGATAGATACAGTAGATAGAAAAAATTGTTATATACACATCATATGAATATGAACTTTTAGTATAGTTATTGTATTATTTAATAAGAAGCAGGTTTAACAATCCAAGCGTTTTGCCCATGAACAGTAAAATTCTATTCTGTTTTTAGAACCTTTTCCATGCTGTGTCTAATCAACATCCAATAGTTATAGATCACAGGACTAGGAATCCCAAAACGCATAGTAGTGGTTTGCTTTCTTCACCTCATATCTTCATATGGCAACATTTCTAGCCATATTTTTCCATCCAAAATCAATCAAACACTCAACTCTTAAAGGCTCTTGTGTAATTTAGAGATTGTTCTAAGACCAGGGTCACCTCTACATGCTGACATAAAAAAATACAATTAAAATGTACCAGAGATGTACCTGGATTCTAATTTTCCCATATCTTCCTTAGTAAACAAATTATCAATCCATTGTCTCAATTGCAAGTATCAAAAAAATCCTAATTAGTCAAACCAGATGGTGGCTTAGTGGTTAGCTCTGTCGCCTTGCACCTCCGGGGTCCGGCTTCGTTTCCTGCCTAGAGTGCATCTTTGTGCATGGAGTTTGCATGTTCTCCCCATGCTTGGTGGGTTTCATCTGGGTACTCTGGTTTCTTCCCTCGGTCCAAAGACTCCATTTTTATATCTTCTTTATTGGTATTAAATAAGCTCACTTTTATTCCTTTTTTTTTTTATTTGATACATCACATATATTTTAATTCGATATAAATTAATTGATTGATACATAACAGCTTGGTTATAATTATAACCAACAATCTTGTTTAAACAATATTTTTATGCACAGCAGTGATTTTTTTCTAAACCCACTCAAACATAAAGAACAAATTACCAAAATTTCATTGTTATTTGATTTACATGTAAAATGAATATGAATAAACTGTTCATGAACATGTAAGAGAGCAAAACATAAACTGCAAAGAAGTCATTGCTTTTTAAAGTGTCTACGAGTATGTTGGTTAATCCGGTCATCACGTTCGCAAGCAGGAAAAACAGCAGCTGATTCCTGTTCACAGACTGAATTAAACACAAAGCGTCCAGTCTACTTCTTATTTTCCGTTCTGCTTCTGAACAGCGACGGGGATTCCAGGAGACTGATACGGCGGAGAAATTGGATGCCGCTTTTGCGAAAAGCAACACAATATCAGCTGCGCCCAAACACGAAAGAAAAAACAGGGACTGCGCTACGGTCCATATATAGAACGGCAGGTTGGCCATGCGACGAGAAACCGGCTCGATGTGTGTCTGACAGGCATGTAAAGCAACCCAGAGACCAAAGCTTCCCAGGAGAAGGTTCCGGATAACTCGGATCCAATCCTTGACCGAGGTTCGAGTCTGCATTAGATAGACACCGACCTGAACTCCGGCCATGTAGACAGCAACGTAACCCACGACAGAGAATATGCCTTCTTTATTGGCTTGCATGAAGCCAGTGCGTTCCGTGGTCTGAGTGAGAAATGATTTCAGATCAGTTGTCTCTAAGATGACTTGGTAAACTCCACTGATCAGCAAAGACAAGAGCCAGGAGACGTTGGCGGGAAACACGGCGAGTATAGCCGAAGCCACCACTCTCACTATGGCTAAAGTGAAAAAGAAGTTCCAGTGCAACCCGTACTCAGTGACATGTTCATGATAGCCTGTCGACTTTATGCTCGCCAGCCTGGCAAAACCCAGCACGAGCAGGGGCCAGACTGAAAAAAGCTGATTCGCCAAATGGCTCAGTTTCGAACCTTGTACTTTTTTCCCTCTAGCTTCAGGACACACCATGGCATTGGCCATAACGTAAGCTCCCACTCCAAAGTCCATAACCCCTGTCCCATACGTCTCGGTTTTGGCGTATCTCCTTGGGAAAACGCTAAAATCCACAGCTAGGATGCTGATAGCCGTCTTGATGTTAACCAGCACCCTGAACGCGGTCAAAAAAGGCACCACTTTGGACTCAACATGGCTGTTTGTGAAGCTGTCAATCAAACCTGGCTTTTTCTTTCTATGCAAGTACAGGAAAGAAACTGCACAAACATCAACGACAGTCACGGATATTACGACCCAAAGAAGGACGTCGCTTAGGATGGTGCACGAGAGGACCAGCGGCGCTATCAGTAGGCTGAAATCCAACAGCAGGTGAGCGGTGCTGCTTAGTGGGAGAACGCCTTTATTGAGGTGAAACACTAGTAAGAACAAGCCACGGCTGAGAAGGCAGAGAGGGGCGAGAAAGGATCCGAGAGATACTTCTGTCAGCGTCGTGCCGTTGAGGTTGCTCACGAATGCGACTTTTATTTCCGTTTCAGCCATTGCCTAGGAGAAGGAAGTCGTTATAAGACATATTACATTACATAACACAGAAAACAACATTTATTTTAATATTTCTCATAATTATACCACTGTTCGTTTGTGGTAAAAGTGATTATATGTAATACAGCTAAAATATATGCTTCAATTCTAAATGGATGACATGAATTACATTATTTACCTCAGTTTTGTTTTAGCTTCCTTTGTGTATTTGACTATAAGCACTGATCTTTCTACCACAAATGTTATATTTTAATGTCATGCTGGGTATTGCAATGCTTTTGTCTTCTTCTTCTTCTTTAAAATTTATATACCGTATTTTTGCAATTGAGGTGGCAAAATGTTGCAGTTCCTCTATGATCCGACAGGTGGTGCACTTTAAACTATTCACACATCCTGCGTGGTAGTAATATTTAATTGGGACATTTATACAATCATGATACTTACAGAATCACAATACAAATCGAATCGTCAACTAGGTTTCGTGATAATATCGTATCGTAAGATTCTTGACCCTAATGTCATGTTTGATTTATTTTTCTTCTTTATTGTCTGTGTGTGAAATGTAGACAAAATGTAAGGTGGTCAGCTGGGGACTCTAAATCATTTTTAGACGGTGTGATATTAGATATCTTTTAATATTATTACTTATCACAGTATATTTTTTGAATATTTTTTATTATTGTTGCTAGTTTTGTGACGTAAAACTGCACAAAACTTATGAATCATGAGCACAAGTCCGAACCACACAGACTAATAACGCAAGCAGAATGGAGTACTTTTATTTCACGGAATAATCTGACTTTGAGAACAAACCGTATTTTAGTCTGGCATAGAGTTGAGCAAGGGGTTATTTTATGTTGTTGTTGGTCTTTCGGCTGATCCCGGCAAGGGGTCACCACAGCGGAATATCCAGTCCGCACAACAACTTGGCACAACTGGATTCTCTTCCTAACGCAACCCTCCAATTTATCTGGGCTTGGGACCGGCACTGCATCCAGTGGCTGGGGGGTTTGGGCACTGGCTGGGAATCGAACCCGGGCTTCCGCATGGCAGGCGAAACACTGAGCCCCCAGTGCCCATACTGTAGATCATGTATTATCCCTATATTATTATTGATTCACAGTATGCAGTATCATAAGTTCTCTAATTGTACAGTATGTCATTTGTATATACACATTACAATGTACATACGTATCTCTTACATATATTCATGACTAATATTTCAACATACTGTAATTTTTATATACCTATAACAGTGTCATTTTTAATTCATATTACACACACACACACACACCCTGCGCACATACAATGCCATGAAAAAGTGTTTGGCCGCTTTCTAGTTTTTATTTTTTTTTTGTTGTGCAAATGGTTATTTTATACTCACACCTAATACAAGCCGTCTAAATCTAGCTTGAAATCTAGTAATGTCTCCCTGTGACGTCAGAGGGAGCGTACAACTGCTACATTCTCACTAGGTTAATAAAAGAACACCACAAAGGCAAGAATTTTAACCAGAACCACTAAATACACAAGAATGTTATAATTATAAGCATTTATACTGTTCGTAGAGCACAATTTCCCCTTAAATCATACAATTAGAGCACCTTATTCATTAAAAATGCTGATCATCTTTGATTTAGAGCTAATCTGCACGTACTGAGGCTGTATGAATCACACAAGATGTGAACCTACCTGCAGGCTTTGTGTACATGCAGAAATACTGACTTGTCTTCTGTTTTTCAGAGTCCTAGGCTGGACTTAGCTGCGAGCATTCAATCTAATCAGTCATCTGCTCAGGTGCAGGATACATTATCTGCATGATGTATTAAAGATGTATCATGATTTACGGATTAATTATTATTGTTTATAAAAAACGCCACGATTTTATCAAATTTGCGTTTGAAGTGTTTTCATTACATTTGAGTTTTTCCGGCTTTTCCGCATGTTTCCTGGTTGCGTATCTCGGGGCGTTCATGTGTACTACGTCACGAAATGGGCGGAGACTCGTCATGACGTTTGTACTCGTCCCATTTTCTTTGCCCAGACTGGCCAAATATTACACAAATTATAATTTGTAAAAACAATTTATAAAATGATAAAAACAAACCATGTTTACCTGCATTTTTAAATTCTATGTATATGTATACATGGTTTCTTATAGCAACGTCAAAACTTGTGCTGTAAATATATAAAATGTCATTAAATTAAAAATAAAGAAATGACAAAATTTATATATTTATAAATTCAATACTATATATTTGTAATTAGTTTCTTAAGTTAATAAATAAGGAAAATAAAAATATTGAATTGGATAATTTTTTAAAAAACATTTATAGACTGAATTTAAATTCAAAGAACTATTTAATATTGAAAAAAAAACTGTATTAAAAATATACTGTAGGCAGATTATTATTTATCCTTGCACAATTACCTTTGACCTATTACTTATTACAGAATTATTGTTTATATATACACACAATACTCATATAAACATATAGTAATTAGATTTATTTTTATATATTTCAATTACCTGTTATTAGGTATACCATTTCTGACTCTGATAGGTCTATTAAGATTTTAATTGAAACCTCTAGATTTATTTACTGTGTTGTTATATTATTGTTGGTTTTATTATAAATTACTGTACTGATAGGTTTAAGCATGTATCTTTACTATAAATCATTGCTTTCATTTGTTTGTTAAATGTCATATTTTGCAGTGTTTTAATTTTTAATCCTTTACAAATTTTTAAACTTAATCATTTTATTCTGCTGTAACACTGTAAATGATTCACGGGAGATAAATAAAATGTGTTATCTTATGTTTAGAGACTTAATTAATCAATGTAACATAACAAATACATAGAATTATTAGTACAAACAAAATGGGGAAAAGCTTTTGATGGCAGATTGTAAACATCTTTACTGATTTCTATGTATGGGGGAAAAAAAGTAAAACGAAAAGATATGAGAGGAAAAAAGGAAAAAATGTTTTTCAATTAAAATTAGAGGCACTTAAGAGTCTCATCATCATTTAAAAACAGCTCAATACACTATGATAATTAATGCATTTTATTATGTACTTTAATAAATAAATATTTCAAATGTAAGTTTTTTGGACACAATCATGTCCAAGAATAATTTAATGGATCACGTTATTGTATAAAGCCACACACTCTTTATTATTTATTGATGCATCTTTCAGGTTTAACGATTGTACTTGATCACTTTGTTTAAACTTAGCAGAAGGCGTGGTTTTGATCACGTGTAGCCAATCAGAACCGTCGGAGAGAACAAGGCGGGATTTGTGGGAACGTGAGTAGGAAAGCGTTGAGTTACGAGGAAAGATTTTGTCCTTCACTCTGGAATCACTGAGTCAGAAGGAGAAAAACTAGAAAGCGGTCGGTTAATGGCGGGGCTGTAAGACCAGGAACTGCTACAAACTGGCTGTTTGGTTCTTTGTATTATGGCAAATGTCAAGCAGAAACAGTTCTTCAGGACTGGACACGTGTCTGGAGGTAAAACAGATGCCGAATCTGGAAGAACAAAACGTCATGGGAAGGTAAGGGTATACTTTACTGTCCTTATGGACAACTGGGACTTTAGGGAAATGATCATAGAGAAGGGAATGCACTGCTATTGAATGTCACTTTTGTGTTCTTGATCATTAGTTTAAAAAAGTTTAATTGTCACAAGTCTTTCTTCAAACGTTTAGATCATTAAAGAATAAACTATCTATCTATCTATTTAATCTATCTGTCTATTTTATCTATCTATCTATCTAATCTATCTATTTAATCTTTCTATCTATTTAATCTATTTTATCTATCTATCTATCTATTTATTTAATCTATCTATTTAATCTTCTGTATATAATCT
>JAOVVA010000031.1:6590936-6602469 GCA_028565275.1 Leiocassis micropogon
GTTTCTTCGCAGGGCTCCGTGAAGCTTCATATGCAGAGATCTCCTCTCCGCTACGCTGACACGCACCCAGGATCCCACACTGACCAAGTGACTGGGTTTAATCAGATTCTCTTGGAGAAAACATAACTGCTCCTCCATTCATCATACTATACTTCTTGCTAATTAACCAAAGCAAGCGAAACCCAAATCAACGCACCTTTGAAATGCACAAGCAGGAATGAATGCCAGTGAAACTCCTTAGCCGCCACATCTAATATAATTCAGGGATCTGGTTTGCTGTACCTTTTGTCTGTTAACTTGTACATGTGCCTTTTGTTATTTACCGTCTGCCCGTTACATGAGGCTATTTTATATGTATTTATTCTCAAATAAATTCTATGCTTTTCATGCTGTAATCAAAGTCTTCTTGATAACACTAATATGTATGTATATGATTAGAGAGTATTTCTAAATGAACTGTTTGAAAGATGAACTTGAGATAACCTGTGCACAGTTGAACGGAAACACTAAAGCTATGTTTGCACTGGAGATGGAAGTCTATTTTTAAATGAAAGAAAAAAAAACACTACTTAATGGCAACACTAGATTCAAGGCCTATCAGGAAACGAACATGTCTTATTCATGACTATTTCTTCATTTGAATTAATTCATGATCGAATTATGGTTTTCATTTAGGATTTAGATCTTTTTTTAGGATTTAGAGAAAAAGACAGAACACAACATTACCTGGAACGTCTCTGTACTGTTTAGTACCGTGTACTTGGTATGGAACGTTTCTGATTTATTTAAAGCTCGTTGCGCAGACAATTTATGATTTAACCAGGAATTGATTTATGTCTATTTTACTGAGTTTTTTTTTGTTAAAATATATTTATATATATACAATGTTAATATAACATTTTTGAGATTTAGTACAATTATGACCTGTTTCTTATTAAGATTATAAATAAGCTAATAAATTTGATACGTTGGATTTGTGAGTTTGTTTCATTTTTATAACCAAGCAGTTCTTTATTACAAGTATGTTGGTCTTTTTTTTAATTTACATTTTATTTGGTTGCAGTATATGTTATAGTATATGGAGAATAATCAAACCGGTAACCACAAAGTAACTTTAGACACATACAAAGCATATTCAAGACAAACCGGGACTTCTGATTGTGTATAAATACAGAAAACAGTTAACCTTTGTTTCTCTATAAACGCTAAAACACTGGCCTCCCAGAAACCCCTTTAATGGCCCAAACATGTGGAAACAACTTGGGGTAAGGTCAGGACTGTACAGGGGATGTGGCAATGACTCCCAGCCGACTTCCTGTAAAGTGCAGGTTGTGTTGAATGATTGTGTGTACAGTAGCCGTAGATAGATGCATCTCTTCTTTAAGATAGCAACAAGTTCTCCAATTTTTTAGGATCAGGCTTTCTACTTGAAGAACGTTCAAGGGAACAACTGTAGTGTGCTCCAAGCCAACTCGGCCGGGATCGTTGTTCACGGTGTATAGCCAGGGTACTCAATAGGTGGACTCAGGGCCACATCCGATCCCAAATACAAAACAACTGGTGGCACAAAGAAGGTGTCACCTTTCACACTAAAAGGCATACCATGTAATTTCTGTGTACAGTTAGAAAGTTTTGGGTTTGCCTTTTTTTGTAGTTCTCTATTTGGAATTGGACTGTCACTTTTCCGGACCGCGGATTGAATGGAAATTTGGTAAGGTGTATAGCCTTCTTTTAAATGTTGGCAAATCTTCTAAAATGTGATTCAGTTTCACACCTTTATTCATGAAAAATGTCATCACAAGTCCCGGTTTGATTTGAACTTACTATTACTGTTAAACACCATCTGCAAGGGAGTTTTGAGTCTTAAACTCCTGGAATCCTTAAACTCCTGAAGAGTAGAATGAAGTGTATCCCGTCTTTTATCCTTTGACAATCCTAGAAACCAGTGAAATCAGTCTGGAAACATCATCATCGTGTTCTTCTTCAAGCACTAGCCTGAGTAAATGTCCTTACTCATACTAATCACTTTCCTAATCATCATCGTCATTATCATCATCTTGTACTTCTGTTGGCTCAACAATCTGTAAGCACTGGTTGGCGAGCTCTACAAACAATGGCTCCTGCATGGCGTTCTTCATGGCTTTGTCTTTATCCTGAGCTGAATAGACAGACAGCATCAGATTCCTCAGGTGTGGGTTCTGCAGCAGAGTCTTCAGATCCTTAGATTCACCTAGGACAATAGGCAAAGTGGAGATTTCTTTATTAACACATTAGGTAGACTGATCTCAAATTGCCCTCAAGTACAGTTTTCAAACGTCTGTAAGATTTAATTATTTTTCTAATATCCACATTGATACTGTGGTTCAGGAGTCGTGGATCGAACAGAGGCAGTCGTACCTCAGGGGGTTAAGGCTCTGGGTTACTGATCACAATGTTAGAGGGTCATGGCCAATAAAATGTATATTAAGCATATTCACATGAAATCTTACTAGCCAAATAAACACTACCTAAAAGCTGAAGTTGCTGCACAGGAACTCGGTCAGACTGACTGTCCTCATCCAGAAGGTCATCAAGCATCCATGGCTCTGCTGCTGGAATGGTAAACAAATACAGTAGACATATCTCACATGTAGGCTTAACACCAGCTATGTGGGGATAAAATTTTTATTCACTCTAGTTGCCCACTTTAACTAGGGCAATCAGTCTGAAGACTATTCTCCAGACGTAAAGGAGTAAAACTTGCCCCCCAAAAAATTAAATACCACAACGCATCCTCCTGTACACTGCCTGGCCAAAACTAAATTATAAGAAAACTAGGGAGCTTTGAAATGACTGAAACTGGGTTAAGAATCCTTCAACATATTATCAAAGCTTGTAAGGATAGTGCTGAACCATCAACTTGCTTAAAAATTGTGCATGGAGATCACTTAAACACTTGAAGTTGCATGGTAAAAAAAAAAAAATCAACCATAAAAACCGCAGCTATGTTTAATAGTGAAAGTGGGAGTACTTCCATACACACAATACGAAGAGAACTCACTAAACAGTTGTGTGGCTATTAGTGAGGCTAATAAAAAAAAAAAAAAAACATTAACGCAAGTGCAAAAGTAAACCCACCCCCACTCGGACAGGAATCCAGACACGGTGCAGGTGCAGAAGGTGCGGCATCTTGCACTGGCTGGCATGAGTCTGAAAACACAGATCATTAAAGAAACAAAAGATTTAATTTTTTTCAGAAAAATATCATAAATTAGATTAGTTTTGTACGGCAAGTATGAGGTTAGATAGTTAATATGTAAGGGAAAGTTTGTTTTTGTTTTATTTTTTCCTTGAAAAAGTGTAAAGTGGGTGAGACTGTTAATGTTAATGATGTTAACCATTTTTATTTAAATCAGTAAACTCGTCCCGAGACTTTATTTTTTTGATTGCTTGTCATCGTTAGACATTAGACATTTTGTGTGCCCAAAGCCAAATTTAATTTAATTCAATTTTATTTGTATAGGGCTTTTAACAATTGTCATTGTCGCAAAGCAGCTTTACACAATTAAAAGAATTATTAATGTTTGTATGGAATGTGAATGTGTATGAATCAAAATGGTCAGATAGTCTCTGAGTAGATGGTTCCCTTTTATTCTCTTTTTTTTCTTGGGCTTTGTCCCTTTTATCTTGGGCATTGCTAAAATTGTTCTTCTGCATGATCTAGAATACACCGGATGCACGCAAACCTCAGATTTCCTAGCCGGGCTTGGGACTGTGACTGAAAGCAGTGGCTATGTTGTACAGACTGTAGGGTTCAGGGTCGTCCCTAAGGATGCAGCAATGACCCGGAAGTGGCGAGACTCAAACGTGAACCTCCCATCAACAACCCGGAGCCCAAACCGTGTGAGCCACCACTGCCCCAGATGTTTCCCTTACTACTTAAAACCAGATAATAAAAACTCAGACACCATATTTGTACAATGCGAGGGACACAGAGAACGATACACTATATGGACAAAAGTATTTGGCCAAACATGTTAATTACTGAATTCAGGTGTTTCAATCAGGCCCCCCAGAGAAGAAAATTCTTAATGCTTCAGCAATGGACAATGCTATGCTTTCAACTTTGTATCAACAGTTTGGAGAAGGTTTGATGAGTTCGGTGTAGAAGAACTTGACTGGCAGTACAATGCGAGGGACACGGAGACCGATACACTATATGGACAAAAGTATTTGGCCAAACATGTTAATTACTGAATTCGGGTGTTTCAATCAGGCCCCCCAGAGAAGAAAAATCTTAATGCTTCAGCAATGGACAATGCTATGCTTTCAACTTTGTATCAACAGTTTGGAGAAGGTTTGATGAGTTCGGTGTAGAAGAACTTGACTGGCCCTAACATAGAGCCCTGACCTCAACCCCATCGAGCACCTTTGAGATGAACTGAAACAGAGATTGCGAGCCAGGCCTTTTCGTCCAACATTAGTTCCCGACCTCATAAACGCTCTACAGCATGAATGGCAACGAATTCCCACAAAACACTTTAAAATCTTGTAGACAGCCTTCCAAGAAGTGTGGAATCTGTAATAGCTGCAAAAGGGGGACCGACTCCATATTGAAGCCTGTGTATTAGGATACGATGTCATTGCATAACACTTTTGTCCATATAGTGTATATAGATTTATAGTAGTATAGGTCATACTTTTATAGGAATGATTACATAAAAATATTTTTTAAATAAATAAATAAATAAATAAAACAAGACCTGCTTACCATCACCTTTGTGTTTCTTAAAACATCCTACAGAACAGCTGAAATAGAAAGAATATACAATTAGGTTTAACTCTTTTTTTTTCACACCATTACATGAAAAGTTTAACAGTTAAACACAGACCTATGCGCACTATTTCTACAGAACATACACACGTGTGTATCACATGCTTACTAACGTGACTTACTATCTTATTCTGCACACAGGACATCTGTATTTGGAAATCTGCTCGCTGCAAACTACACAACGCTGCATGACTGCGTGAAAAAAAAAACCTAATTAAACTAAGATTCACCAAAAAAATTACAAATTCTAACGCCGAAACAGTGAAAAACAAACACGCTTCCTCTCGTTCAGCTGATTACTAAATACACTCTTGCTCCCTTTACACGCACACTACGTTGGGGGTAATCTAGCGTCCTTCCGAGTGCACTTCGTAGTCAGTTGTTTAGATTTGGAACGCAGCCGGTAGCTTAAGCGGCAGGAACGCGTTCCGGTGCAGAGTTCACGTGTGAGGTCATCGTGCCCTTCTGCACGTGTTTCTTGGCGCATTCGGGTAGCCGGTGAGGAAGGAGAGAAGACTTGATATCAGATCAGATCAGATCAGAACAGAAGGGAAGAGAAGAAACACAACCATGCTGAAATCACTAACACGCGCCGTAAGCATGGCGGCTCGCCTGACCAGCAAGGCCCCGAGTGCGCCTGTGTGCCGCGGCGCTGAGCAGCTCGTCAGACCCGCGCTCTGCGCTCCGACCTCGGCCACGACCCGACCGTTCACCCGCTCGATATGGATGATGTGCAGCAGCAACGGCGCGGCGTCCGACCGCAGAGGCAAACTGCTCACTTCCAAACACACCCTGCCGTCCTGCGGATGTGGAGGCCTTCACACAGAAGGTAAAGCAGGTTAAAGAATGCATTTCAAATAACTTCACCTGTCGGATAATTAACCAGAACCGTAGCTAGCCGCTTAGCATCAGTGTGAGGGTAATATACTGTAACTCATATTTTCGGTTTTAATGACTTTTTTTTTTTTTTTTAAAGGTAGTTGTCATTAAATTGTATCTCACTAAATAAAATTTTATACAATAAAATGTATTCTAATATTTAGCACGTCTCTTCATGTTGCTTGTTAAAAAACCAAGAGTCATGTGTAAGGTTGCTTGGTAACACTGTGAGTTTGTTACTGACACTTTTTTTTTTTTTTTTTTGGCTAAAGTGCATTTTGCTCTCTAAAACCTAGCGCCACGCTGCGTATGACGTCACACACGTACATTTTGCGTCATATGACCTTGAATGAGGAATGATGAAAGTCTAACCATGCGATGATACTCAGTACATAATACATGGTGGTCCAAAAGTCTGCATTCATGGGCATTTTTACTTGTACAATCCCTCAGTGCTGATTCGATTAAAATTGCGATTCTAAAAGTAATGTGATTTTTATAAATATCCTGATTCGATATCACATTTTCTATTGATTTTGTTTTCTGGTAATAAACCTTTTCAGTTCAAATTAAAAAAAAAAACTTTAACGAGTAATTAAATGCAGCCTATTTGTTGTAACATTAGTTTTCTCACTTAAAAACCAAGCATTTAAACAATACAAACTAACTTCAAATACCAGAGTTTAACATTTAACTTCAAATCAGACCAGTCACTGCACAAAAGAAGAAAATCATCTCTTCGTGAAACCGCATCAGTTCTGATTCATTTATGAAATGTTGTGAATTCAGAGGATGTCAATTGTAGCATTTGCTGTACTTTTATAGTACTTTTTATAATTTTAAATATTTTTTGCTATGGATTCAGACCTTTGGGCAGCCCAGTATGTTTGCTTGTCATTCATTCATTAGCTTATCCTCAGTAACAGCTTTGTTCTGGCCAGCTTTATGGTCGAACCAGGGTCCCTCCTGCGAACGCTATGTATGAAGTAGGAGTACATCTCAGATAAAACTCTCACTTGTTGACAACCAACAGAAAACTTTGATCCAGTCCATGTCTTGGCTTGTCAGGATCAGGGATGCTTTAGCTGTGAGGGTTAACTACCCAACGCCCCCCACAGCAGCACCATGCCACCCTTCTTTCCCCCACCCTGTGTTCCTTTTTTTTGTAAATCATCTTATCTGATATTATTTTCCATCATATCCTGAATGTCTTGCAGGCGATAAAGCTTTTGTAGATTTTCTCTTGGACGAAATCAAGGAGGAGAAGAAGATCCAGAAAAGCAAGACGCTCCCCAAGATGTCCGGAGGATGGGAGCTTGAACTGAATGGCACTGAAGCCAAACTTACTCGTTTCGTCTCTGGAGATAAGTAAGTCTACCATTCGTTGCATAAAATACTGAATGTCTGTAGATTGGAGTGGAGAAAGCTTAAATTTCTGAGAACTCGTTTTTTTTTTTTCTTTTTTCTTTTAATATCCTATTTGCTCTCCTATATCTTATGATTTTTTTTTTTTTTTTTTTTTAATTAATCTTTGAAAATTTTGTATAGCTGCATTGAGATTTACACGACCATTCTGACTTGTTTTACAGAGTGACTGTCACATTCAACGTCAACAACAGCATTCCCCCAAACATGGAGGAAGAGCCAGAGCAAGGCCAGAAGGCTGAGGAAAACGAGGTAGAGCCATCTTTTACTTCCGTATCTTTTATTTTTACCCGTTCGGACTTAATTTAAAGCACATCTGAGGGCAGCAGATGTTAATAGACTGTTTTGTTGATAAACCTCTTTATTTTCCAGTGGTAAATACAGAGGTTGTTGATTGTAAAGGTTTTTCAACGTGTATTGATTTTCACTTTAAAATTGTGGACACAAGCAGCTTGCGTCTAACTTTAGATTTTGTCAATCGCTAATTTTTTCCCCAAATCACCACAGCATCTTTTTTTTTTTTTCTTTCTTTTTTTGGTACCTCGATGATGTATGCTGTATAATGTAAAGTTATGATGGGTTTTTTTGCCTGTCCATTAGCCCGACGTCGTCTCCACACCTAACTTTGTCATTGAGGTGACTAAACAGGGGGCGAAGAATTCCCTGGTGTTCGACTGCCATTTTCCAGAAGACGAGGTAAAGCCCTAGAAATTCTGTTTGCTTTATTTATTTGTAATCTCTAACTGCACAGCGAACATACCAAGCTTTCCGACATGAAAGCATTGGCAGTTCTGATGCTTTGTGCTTAGTGATTTATTAGACGTTGCATCCAAAGCTGTTTAACTCTGAGCAGATCGGCCACGGCGAAGGAGAGGAGGAGAGCGATATCTTCACCATCCGTGAAGTCAGTTTCCAGCCTGAAGGAGAGGAGGACTGGAAGGAGACGAGCTACACTCTTAACACAGACTCTCTGGACTGGGTATGTGTGTGTGTGTGCTTATCTAGGGTAGAATAAGTACTGAAATTTTAAATAAAAATTAATCAACATGTTTAGAAACATGTTGGACTACAAAGAGAAGGGGGTGTGAACGTATCACAAGGTTAGAACGTTCTAGAGAATTTTAACACGGTGCCTATTACTGTCCACTGACACCTAGTGGTCCAAAGGACAAACTGCAGTTTCTTAGCAAAATTAACAGTCCTTTCCCTTAGTTCATGTTATTAAGGAAATTCAATACACTAAACTAGTAACACTTTACAAGAAGTTTGGGTTTTACAAGATAAGCAAGCTCTGTATAAATCAGAGATGAGTGTTTTCATGGGATAGGCATACTTGTACATTAATAGCTCCAACATTACAACTTTTTTTTTTTTGGCCTGATTTTTACCTTTATTTTAAGAGCTTTACCTTGCACTACTTCATCAAGGTCACATGACCATAAAGTAAGCTTTACTTGTACTAGAAATTAAATATTTTATTTCTAGCACAGGTAGGATTTATTAACACTAGCAGTAATAATTGTAGAAGCATTGTTAGTTCCTTCTTGTGATCACACTCAGTGTTAATCTTTAACATCTCCACAGGCTCTTTATGACCATTTAATGGACTTCTTGGCTGATCGAGGTGTGGACAACACCTTCGCGGATGAGCTGGTTGAGCTGAGCACAGCACTGGAGCATCAGGAATACATCAAGTTCCTGGAAGACCTCAACGGTTTCATCAAATGCCAATGATCAGATTGTGTCCAGCTAATAGGGAATACTAATACACAGAAATAATAAAGACCCAGTGCAAACCTTTTATACTTTATTTTGTATTTTGAAATAAATTAAGTATAGTATACAGTTGTGAATGCACATGTTGAGCTGTTAATTTAAATAATAGTGGTGATGTTAAAAACCCTCAATCCAGTGCAGGGCTTAATCTGTGTTAGGGATAAACTAGAAAATTGTTTGCAAGAAAATTGTGCAAAGTTTGAAAGGAAACATTTATTCTAACATTTATTCTTTCTACATGGAAATGGTGTGCTGAGAATAAATTTCATAAATATGTGTGAAATAGATTTGAAGTGCTATGTAAATGTGTTCCAATTAAAAAAAATATATATACAATGTGCAGTACTTGAGCCACCCCTCATATCTTTATTTTAAATAATTATTAAAAATTTGACATTTTATGCAACTCCTCCATTATCACCAATATAGTAATCACTGGCCTGATAATTTCACATCTCATTTCATGTCTTAAGTTAGATGTTTCTTTGTGCTTAAATTATTTATAGGTCACTGTGTGGCTTAAACAAAAATTCTTCCTCCGAAACTGGTCAGGTACAGAAACTACACTGAAAGAGAGCCAAAAAAAGTCTGGCTCTTTGGAAGCAAAATATGAAAACATGCAGGATAGCTCAAGACTTTTGCACAGTACGTTCATGTTTGAAGCATATATTTCATGTGATGATGGGTACCAGAACCTATCCATTTAGCATGTCCGTGTTAAATTCCACTAAACAAAACCCCTTAAGTCATGATCCAGGCTATCTGTAGATCAGTGCAGCATTCTAGATACACCACATCAAATTGAATCTTTAGTGCATGGGTACAAGTTTAAGGTTAGCTTAATAACTTAATTTTTTTTTCATATTATAGAATGGCAGCACATTAAAAACATGCTAAATAAGTAATCTCTTTATTTCCACATAAGTTAAAAACAAACACTAAAAAAAACCCACAATGGCTGCTGTACTGGAGTCACTCACAGGACAATGGCGAGATAATCACACACCTGTAGATAAGAAAAGAGATGCTTAATCAGTATTTATTCCAAAAGATTTGAATTATTCTATGATGTTAAGGGCAGACAGCATATTCCTGAGAATTATGTCTGGCTATAAATTTCAAACCAAAAAAAACCTGTCCCAAGCAAGATCCTGATTTACATCCTGATTTATAGTTCATTTTCCATCAGCTTGTGTGATTAAAAATTGCTCATAAGCAGTACAAGTGATGTTATCTTTCATATTATACTGTTCAAGCCATCATAAATCCTTGGCTCTAAAATGTTCTTTATAGCAACTGGAACCTTGATTATTGAATCAGGGACGAACTTGGTTGGCAGTTGAGAGACCTTCTCATGACATTTGAATCGCATTTTGATTTCCAAGTGATGTTACCTTGCAGCTTATCAGAAGTGTGCGTGATCCATCCACATTTGAGGCTTCTGAGAATACGGGGTTCTGAAGGCAGTCCTCCATATGTTCTGTGACTCTCAACTCAAGCAGATGCTTGAGTACATCTGGTGTTATTTTTCTTCCCTGTAGAAAGATTAAAATAGGTTTTGACGTACAGAATAGTGAACATGTACAGTTATTACTTAAAGGACCACATCCATCCCAGAATCTGCCTCACCAATGTGTTGATATAAAGGCCACATGGACATGATGTAAAATGGCTGTTCACAGTCAGGTTATTCCTGTAATACAGAAAGTACTATAAGCTCATACAGCATTATTACTACTAATGACCACATAAGCCGCTTAATACGACCTAATGTATTTACGTAGTTATTCCACTTACGCATGACATACGGGGCAGATGAGCTTTCCTTCGTCCTCCATTCCATCCACAACCGAGTCGAAATATTTTTCTTCATACTGCAGGCTTTTGTGGTATTCCTCAATGATAGTAAGCTCTTTAGAAAAAAAAAACCAATGTTGTACATTAACAGAATACATCACCTGCATTTTTCCCCCTAAACTTATTCAGGACTACCACATCTGTAGTGTATTTAACAGACTATTCACTTTCCATTGTCGTTATACATTACCCTCATAAATGTGTTTAGATAAAAGGAAACCTTCAGGAATTCCCCTTTTATTGTTATTGTCAGAGCAAAAACAGATTACAGGTCTTTATCCATGAGGTTATTTAGTGGTGTTCAAGTCAAACTTTTGCCTAAGATAAGCGAACAGTTTTTTTTTTTTTTGTTTTTTTTTTTGTAGCCGACCACATCTTTTTGCATTTCACTGAATGTAGGTAGACAGGTCATCTGTTTTGTCATACTGTTTTGACATAACAGTAGGCAGCATTATCAACTTATGTCATTCTGTGAGTATGTTGTGGGCATGTTAGCCGGAGGTCATAGCTACTGAGATCCCGGATCAGACGACGACATGTCTACATTGATGACACATACGTCAGGCACAAAAAGTAAGGCCTGCTGAAAAAAAATAAAGCAGCGTGAGGAGCAGCAGTGAGTTGACTGCACACTTATGATCATATAACCCCAATATTATCATCCCTGCAAAAATTAAGGCTGGCTACCTGTTCATTTTAGAATTAGTTACAAAATAGTATTACTTACATACAAGGCTTTAAATGGTTTAGCTCCCACATACCTAACCAGTCTTCTGATATGCT
>JAOVVA010000031.1:6629107-6646607 GCA_028565275.1 Leiocassis micropogon
GAGGAAACACGTGACAGCCACCGGCCCTCCTGGCTGAATGGAGGTTAGTAGCCTTAATGTGGGAGCCCCCTAGCGACGGGAAGGGAATTGGACACGACTAGATTTGGGAGAAAATCGGGGAAAAAGAATTGGACATGACTAAATTTATAAAAATAAAAAAATAAAAATAAAAACATAAACTAACTTTTGTAGTTGTAAACCTATTTAGATAGTTGACCAGTTACAAACAGATGTAACAGATGTGCCTCAGCCATGTTTCTGCAGAATTCTAGCATTTTAAGAACCCCTAAAATATCATTTTGCTAACAGTAGAGCTTCCTTTTGTGACCAGCAGTCCACCAGCAGTATGCCTGTGACCCAAAGAAGTTCACAGGTATCCCAGCATCCCCCTTGGCCCCCTGCTGAAGTGCCGCTGCAGTGCCAGATGCCCATGATGGTACATTCCAACATCTCTCACAGCTCTAGCATCTCATCCCTCCTCATCCCCAAGACTGAGAAACTCTCCCCTGTCCAAATCCACGTACCAGAAAGGACAAGTCTAACAGGTACACTTATACCACTCCCACCATAAATGACTATCTGTCTCTGTCTATTTAATCATTGTTACTTCTTCAATGTCAGTAAGTTTTTCAGGAAATTTTGGCCCGACATCCCCAACGATCTCGCCAGAGAAAACATCTGAATCATCACACACCTTATCTGGAATAACCAAGACAGAACCCAATAGGGTAAGCTCATGCACCAACACACGGCCATACAGTATGAATCACATATGAGCAGTTTGACAGCAGAACACGATAAATGCCATTTTTGGTCTTTTTCACATTTTGGCAAATTAGTTTTCTCTGACACAAGTCAAGTAGGCTTTTATTGTCATTTCAACCATATCCAGTTCTGTACACAGTGAAACGAAACAGCGTTCCTCCAGGACTCAGGTGCTACATACATGTAACATAAATGAACAGAAACTAACTATAGTAGCTTACTAGGACACCTAATTAGCTGACTGTCTAAGACGAACCAAAAACTATTCTAAAGTACTATACAAAAGACAACACAAGACAACATAAAGTGCACGTGCAAATGTGCAGCAGCAACATGACATGACACAATGCTATATACTGTGATATACTGAGATAGTGGGTTGAGGTACTGCAAGTTAATGGCATGATAGATTAGGAAAAACTAGGAAAATTACAATCAAAGCATGAATTTGCTATATTTCTTATTAAAACAATCAACCATTTCAACCAACATATTATCGATACTAAACTGCATACTTAAATTACTACAGACATAACCGCAGGCTGATTTATCTGTTGAGACAAAAAAAAAACCAACACACAAATAATTCATATATATAATTTTGAAATTTCAGGTTGTTTTTATCACCCTGGTGACTCATATTTAACTCTATAAGTTTGTAATAGTTCTTGCTTCATTTAAAATAAAACTGCAAAATAAAAATGGATTTATCTCATTTTGCTGTCAAACTGTTCATGTATTCTGTGTGATGTTACCGTTCCTCGTTGCGTTTTCTCTTACAGACGGACACGAGGCGAATCACACATATATCCGCTGAGCAGAAGAGGAGGTTTAACATCAAACTGGGTTTTGACACTTTACACAGTCTGGTGACGACACTTAGCTCTCAGCCCAGCATTAAGGTATTACATTTTTTATGGTCAATTTCACAATTTCCACTGTCACTTTTATGCGTCTTTATAAATAAAAAAATTATTTATTGGTCATTATTTTTATTGATGTGTCAGAGCGTCAGCCTGCTGTTGTTAATATGGTTAAAAAGAATCACTCTGTTAAAAAAAGCTAGCAGTATGACCTATTTGTAAAATGCAAGAAATGGACATTTCCTAGAAGGAACTGTTAACTCTGAGCATACAGTACATTGACTCCCAGAGATAGATCTCTGTGATTGTTTCAGTCTGACACACTCTTTCTTAGATCAGTAAGGCCACTACGCTACAGAAGACCGCCGAGTACATCAGTAAGATGCAGCAGGAGAGAGCACAGCTCCACGAAGAGGCACAGAGACTCCGAGACGAGATTCTAGCACTCAACTCTGCCATCAAGTACGACATCCTCCTTGCTTTCATATCTTTCTTCCAGAGAACAAGAGAGATTGTTGAATGAACAACTTGCAGTGCTGTGAAAGTTTGGACATCCTGATAAAAAAAATAAAAAAAATCAAAAATTTTGACACTTAAATGATTAAGATCACGAAATTCACACATTTTATGGAACACTGAGTTAAATTTCACTTCAAATATATTTTACTGCAAATAATAAATACTTTTTCACAGTACTGTAACTGTATATAACTGCTATAACAAGTGTTAACAGCAACAAAAATTTTTTACTTCATTATATACACGTGATCATCATAGTTCATGCTCTTTGCTGTGCAGCGTGTGTCAGCAGCAGCTCCCCGCCACCGGCGTCCCCATCACCCGCCAGCGCTTCGATCACATGAGAGAAAGGTTTAGAGAGTATGTCCGTGCCCAGACCCTCCAGAACTGGAAATTCTGGATCGTATCCTTTGTACTGCTTTGTGTGCGTGTGTGTATAAGTATGAATATATACTCAGGTGACAATGACATGATTTAGTCAATTTAGAGTAAGTGTCAATTTCCTGAACTTGACGTCATATAGTTCAGTGTGATTATGGAACCTCTTTTTGAGTCCTATAACGTCATGGTGTCTACAGCTAGTTTGGAGGAGATGTGTCGCACCACGCTCAGCTGGCTGGACCAGCACTGCTCACTGCCTGCTCTCAGACCCAGTAAGCTTCTTTCGCTCTCTTTCGATAGATTAATAAGCAGTGTTGGGGGACGTAACTAATTATATTACAAAATGACTGTCATTAAAAAGTAATCAGTTACTTAACAGCGTTACTTTCTGATAAAAGTAACTAGTTCGAGTACTTTTCCGTTGCAGAAAATGAAAACTCCTTTGTGATTCCTCATGCATGTTGTTTTTGTCAAGACCTTTATAATTGTTCTATCATCATCACTCAGCGAAATTTGGCCCATAATCTGTTAACTACTAATACCCCTATCTCACCTACGTGATTTTGCGCAGTGGCCGTAAGTACGGTTCATCATGATTCGCATGATTCGTTTTGGCGCTATGATTACATTTCCATCATTCCGTGCGTTGGTCCTCGCAAAAGCTTGCGGACCTTGCGGACCTTGCAGAACTTGGCGGAACGTCGGAGTCAAACCGCATGGGTGATATAGGGATGTAACACTAGGAATAACAGAGGGGGGGAGGATTATCGGGGGCGGGGCTTGTAAGACGACTTTCACACACACACACACACACACAAACACACACACTAACGGAATGACTGCTGTCTGGCTCACGGATTACATAAATTGTCTGAATAACGGATTACATTTCTGAAAATATAACTAAATAACTCAGTATTTAAATAGCGGACAGAACACGTTAGATTACACTTTACATCAAAAAAGTAATCCAAGTACTTTGTAATGCGTTACACCCAACACTGCTGATAAGTGTGTAAGTACAGAACATATGAAGCATAATGTCTATGAATAGCTTGACAATGAAGCCATTAGTTTGAGGAATGATATAAGGGTAGATTTTAAAAAGTGGTTTAAGTACATAGTGCTCTAGTGGGTATATAACATATTCCCTGCAAATACGAAACCTATACAGAGAAAATTGCTCAGACAGATAAAAACTAAACTTACCGTTCCACAATAAGTCATTTAGTGTAATTTATACAGTACTTCGAATGTTCAAGTGTGCAAATATTACTGCACAAGATAGGAGAAGAAATAACTGGACAAGGACAGGGGAAAGCATTTTATGTTAGAGCCACAAACATAGTTCACAGTACAATCACAAGTAGTAATTATGTGCTGTTTTCTTTCTCTTCTTTTCCCCCCAGCTGTTCTGAGTTCCCTCCGCTTGCTCAGCACCACCACAACCATCTTGACAGACCCAAGTCTGGTTCCTGAACAGGCCACTCAGGCAGTCACGCAGAGACACCTGTCCCACAACTACAACCAATGACAGTGCTCTCTCTTTCTCTCTCTCTCTCTCTCTCTCTCTCTCTCTCTCTCGCTCAGCCAATCATGACCCATGTCACATATCACTCACACAGCTACAACCAATGACAGAACTGATAATATCAACATTTTACAACAACAATGGTTATTAAATGCCTTTAACATGCACATACAGCCTCCATAAAGATTTACCCTCACTGGTTACTTTACTACGGATACCTTTAAACCTGAGCGTTCATGGAAGTATCCAATCAGCCAATCAAAGCCAAAGCCAGCGAACGCATAATATCATACAGATACCGTATAAGTCAAAAGATGGTAAGAGAGGGCAGGATTGAGTAGTTCAGAAACAGACAATCTTTTGTGATATATCTTTTTTATACACACCAGTCTCTAGAGTTTACAATGAATGGTGCGAAAACCAAAAAACATCCAGCCAGCGGCAGTTAAGCCTCATATGCAGTGAAATTATTGATACTACACAGCAATGATTTGGTGCTCCTGGAGCAAACAGAGTTGAGGGGCCTTGCTCAAGGGCCCAACAGTGGCACCTTGGTGGAGCTGGGGCTTGAAATGCCAACCTCCTGATCAGTAACCCAGAGCCGTAACCAGCTGAGCTACCACTGCTCAGAGAGGATGCCTAGGCTGGTTTGAGCTGACAGGAATAACTCTAATAACCACTCTTTATACCTGTATTGAACAGAAAAGCATTGCAGAAAACGCAAGACCTCGAACCTTTGATGCTTTCCTACAGTATAGCTTAGCAACTATAGACTTGGTTGGTTTTACATTCTGAAGTTTGACATGTATTAATCAATAACTAATACGTCATTTAGAATCATTCAGAGCAAATTTTAAACTGCAATAACACAACATGTATTTTCCAGGGTTTATCATCTACATTTTGCTTTTTGTTATGAGTCTATTAGCATAGAACATAGAGCTGACCATCAGGGGAATTTGATCATGGGATTTCCTCAAATCATATTTGCTTTCTTTTAAAAAAAATTTGAATGTACACAAATATTTACCTAAAACAATATAGCCTGATGTATGAGGTTTGCTCACAGCTAAAATGAATCAAGACATCTCATCTTCATGCCTCTGATTTTCACGTCCTATCACTTGCCGTTATCTTAGTAAAAGATAGACAATGGCACCATATTCCTGAAAACACTATGAACCCAGAAGCATTGATTTTTATACACACACACACACACATCTGTTTTGTAAAATTATATGTGTACCAAATTTAAGGCACAGTTACTATAGCTACGTCGCCTTGCACCTTCAGGGTCGAGGGTTTGATTCCCACGTCGGGTCTGTGTGCACGGAGTTTGCATGTTCTCCCCATACTTAGTGGGTTTTCCCCCGGTTCTCCGGTTTCCAAAGACATGCAGATTAGGCTCATTGGTGTTTCCAAATTGCCTGTAATGTGTGAATGAGCGTGTGAATGTGTGTATGCTCTGCGAAGAATTGGGACCCTGGCCAAGGTGTACCCTGCCTCGTGCCTGGGATAGGCTGAATACAGGATAAAGCGTGAGAGTGAGTGAGTTACTATAACTTAAATCAACATTTTATACCAAACATGTCTTGACTGATGATGTCTTGATTCATTTTCTGCCTTTAAAATAGATCTGTGTACATTTTCTGTTCTTCATTAGCTAGTTCTTTAAGAAAAAGACAAAAGTGTACATCCCATTGGCACAGGTAGGACTGCAGGTCATCTTTAGGGTTAGTTATTAGCGACGTCTTCAGGACCCATTAAAACCCTAAAAATAACACCCCAGATGTCTTTAGAACTAGTTACCTAAATTTGCATGCTAAAATCATCTCAAAGATTGAAGACTAAATACGTCTTATGGATTCTAAAGGTTTGAAGACTTTCTACAGACGACTTGAGGGCTAAAACAACCTCGCAAAGACAATTTTAGGTTCTTTTAAAGATGCTAAGACTTAATTAAAGCACATCATCAACAACAAAGGCTTCTAACTGGTTAGTGATTATTAAAACAGGAGCTTCTCATAGATTGGGTTGCATTCTCTTCATTTAGCTGCAGTTGATTAATCTGTCTGCTGGTTTTGCCTTTATTTCCTGTTTCCTCTCCGCAGGTTATCCCATCAATCATTTGGGATGAAAAAGAATATTTGTATTCATGTTCAGTTTTTTAAGAGGGACTAAAGTTTCGTGCCTTGTTATGTTTGTTACAATTGTATTTAACCAAGCTTTTATGGTCTCAGGTTATTAATGTGCTTCAAATGCTCTTTAAAATAAACCACCATTTGCCTTTATGGAATGATTATTATTTAAGGAGATTTTTTTCCTGTTTACTTTTATCTAAAAATTCTGGGACACCACATCTACTAGGAGCAGAATGAGGTGCTGAAGTAGTTACTAGTAATGAATCACAATAAAATGAACTGCGGTGAAGAACCAATTTTAACAACATTGGTTAATGGTTCAGCATACCGAGACATCTTGGACAATGATTTGCTTCCAACTTTGTGGCAACACTTTGATGAAGACGCTTTTCTATTCCAACATGATTGCACAAAGCAAGGACTTTATAGACAAGGTTTGATGAGTTCAGTGTGGAAGAACTTGACTGGCCCTAACACAGAGCCCTGACCTTAACCCCATCAAGCACCTTTGGGATGAACTGGAACGGAGATTGTGAGCTCATCCAAAATCAGTGTCTGACCTCATAAATACTCTACAGAATGAATGGGCACGAATGGGCACAGAAACAATCCAAAATCACGTGGACAGCCTTCCAAGAGGAGTGGAAGCTGTTATAGCTGCAAAAGGGGGACCAACTCCATAATAAAGTCTATGTAATAGGATACAATGTTATGGCAGGTTTGGCCAAATACTTTTGTCCATATGGTGTACATTTCAAAACACTATATAAATAATCTGGTACAAATGTGCTTGTTAAAGCATTTTTTTTTTCAGTCTACATGAGAACAAACAAGATATTGGGTTACACAACAAGATGTTGCGTAAAAATAGACAAGTTACACAATAAGTAACTGCTAAAGTGAAAGATTACACAAGAAGAAACTGCTTAAATAAACAAAAATAACGATGATACTATTAAAATGTATTTTGTTATTTTAAAATTTTGTTATTTTATCATTTTTTAAATGAAAATCTGTCCGTATAAAAATATATACTTTTTGTGGCTAATGCTAGTCTATGTACGTTACAGTAAGGAGTACAGGATGCTTCAGTGGGAACAGTTAAATATGAACAGTGGTCCTGTTTTTGAGATTGTCCAGATAGGCAATAAACAAATCCCAAATATGTTAAAATTTATCCAAGGATTTGGATCAAATATACCTTAATTTTTCCATCCGGATAATAGACACCATTTCGAAAATCCACCTTTGAAAAAATGGCTGTTCAAATGAGTCTCTTGGCGTTGTTCATACAGAGCATCCAAAATTTCTGTAAGGCTTTAGGTACAGTAGATGCAGCGTGGATTCCGAACAACCAAAGATTTCCAATTCAGCATAAGAACTAAAACTGTATCTTTGCCATATGCTTTGGAAAACCAAAAGGAAAATGTCTGACCAATATCCTGCAAGCGTATGACAATGGCAGAAAGAGTGTGACAAGGTACCCTCTTGTGCAGTTTAGACTTAGAGTAGTGAAGACAGTGTACAACTTTAAACTGAATCAAATGGTGTCTACTGTTAATACAGTAATAATGTCTACTGTTAAATTCTGGCCATGATTTCAATCCACAACTCACTACTCCACGCCTTTCGTAGATGATCAGTAGGTGTTTTAACATGACGGGTGACAACAGATACAAACAATGAGACCAGCTGGTGCACCAAGACATCAATGAAAGGATGTTGGATTGGTATATTTTCAAAGTTTTTTATTTTATCCCTGACATAATGTCTGACTTGTAAATAGCGGGAAAAAATGTGAATCGGGAAGCTGGAATTTGTCCTTATTCTGATCAAAGGTGGAAAATCTACCATGGTTGTTAGTCTGCTCCTACTCCAGGCATCGTAGCATTTGTCTGACCATGGTGGCAGGAAAGAAAGATTAAAACAAATAATAGTTTCTTGTTGTATAACAAGGGTGTTAGGTTCACCGAGTTTAGAAAAAAAAGCAAGGTCTTCTGTAAGGAAGAGTTACCAACTAACTTAACCTCCATTTTTACCCATAAAGAGAAATCAGGAGTATGATCCATTGTGCTGCAGGTGGTCTAATCCATTAATGCTCATGCATTAGCAGCCCAATAGTACCGTAAACACTGGAAGGCTGAGCCCACCTAAGATTTGGGCTTTTGCAGGTGAGCTTTAGCTTTCCTGGAGGTTTTACAGTTGCAGATATAAGGAAGAATAACCAAGAAGAATACAAGGAATTTTTAAACCTAGGTAAGTGATCTGAACGCTGACTATCCTAAATGATATAAGATCGAGAAAACCCGGGCTGCAGATACCTGACAGTGACATGGAATCACTTTTTTGTCCATTTGATGGTGTAACCTGACAATCTACCAAATTAATTAATTAACTAAAAATAGTTTTTATTTGATACTGGTTTGTACGAATTTAATTTATGCAAAAATCCATTAGGGTCTTTACGTAGACGTGCTTTTAGATTGAAGAACAGGAAAGCAAAGAAATGTATCACAAGGCATTAATAATTAATGATTCTGTTTTATGGTTTCCTTTCTTCGGGCAACTTCTTTCTTTTCTTTTGCCTTTGACACCAGCAGATGGCGCTAATCAAACGTTTTAATATGAACCTAAACCATTTGTTTATGGTGTAAACAGTAAATAGTGATAAATGATCCAACAACTCTTGAAAATCCTTTTTAGATAATTTATATAAAATTTATATAATTTTAAAAATGTGTCCTATTTGTACGTATTCTATTTATATGAGAAATAATACTAAGAGTGAATATGACGATAGATCCACTGAACTAACTTGTATAGAAGCACTACATCACGGCATTTCAGCATCGTCACACGGACAACTATAAAATTTTACCATTTGCAAATGTGTGAGGATATTGTACTGTACCACACCCATTTTTTGAACAATTGGAGCGAGTTGCAGAAATATCTGTAATACGTAACAAATTATATGTACATATCACATAGGCCTAAAAAATAAATACATAAATAATTTTAAAAAATCATCACACTTTTTATGTGTAAAAAAAAGTTAAAACACACATGCCCCTTTAATATTCTAACATCAAACATACATAGTTTGGCTAAAATTATAATTTTTTTAATTGCCATATCAGAACTGTGTGCCGTGTGAAGCAAAGAAAACATTGACTCAAGATTGACTCTCTTCCATGCAAAGTGCACACTGTACAAGCCTCTGGAGGCATTAAATTGCAGTCAACGGATGACCTAAATAGTACCAAAAAACCAGGTTATCACATCTATTTAGTTTTTGATCCCCAGTGGTATAGAAACATGCCAGGTCTTTAATTGTGAAACAGTGATTCTGGGAATTTGGCCTTATATTGCATGTTGTAATAAAAGCTAAAGTCAAACAAAATATTAGACTGCAGTCTTTCTTTGACCCTTTGTCAAACTTGCTCAGATTTTTCTACTTGCCCATGTTTTCCCTGCTTCCAACATACTTAGATATCTGACTGTTTATTTGCTGTCTAATATTTCCCACCCTTTAGAGGTGCCGTCATAATGAGAAAATCAATATTAGTTATTTCCTAATATATAAACATTCCTTCATGTGTTCTGAATGTAATATACACTACCAGTCAAAAGTTTGCACACACCTTTCCTGATTTTTATTTCGTTCTACATAATAAAACAATGCTGAAAGAGTCCAAAATACGCAACAATCTTCTCTGAACAGTATAACAGTCTCCTCTGCAGCAGAGGTAAGTTTTGGTCTTGCTTTCCTGGGATGGTCTCCATGAGAGCCAGTTCCATCATGATGGGTTTTGTAAACGAACCTGACAATACTGTACTGTTCTTGCAAGAACTGTTCCAGAACAGCTGACATTTGTATTTTAAAATAACAACTGACTGTTGTTCTTGTTACTTATTTACCTAATGCCATATGTGTTATTTCCATACGTGTTAAATGCCTCATCTTCATCTTCTATACTGCTTTAATCTGTATACAGGGTCGTGAGGGGCCTCCAGGCTCTCTCAGGAGAATTTGGGCACTCCTGAGGCGGGGTACATCCTGCACACGGTACCAATCCACGCACACACACAACGGGCAATTTGGGAATGCCAATTAGTCTAATCTGCATGTCTTTGGACTGTCTTTGGACTTTCTGGGTTTCCTCCGGAGTACCCCGAGGAAACCCAGAAAGCATGGGAGGACATGCAAACTCCATGCACACAGACCCGAGGCGGGAACTGAACCCTCGACCCCCGAGGTGCGAGTCACAAAATGCCAACAGTTTAAAATTAAAAAAGTATTTAAAAAAAATAATAATTTGACCATGTACACTGTGGCCTCTAACATTAAAGCTGGCTTAATCTGCATTAACCTTTTCTAGAGTTTCTCCCTCCAATCTAGATTAGATGCAGGTTTTAGTTTGT
The DNA here is from genome assembly GCA_028565275.1 of Leiocassis micropogon. Lineage (NCBI taxonomy): Eukaryota > Metazoa > Chordata > Actinopteri > Siluriformes > Bagridae > Leiocassis > Leiocassis micropogon. Next base: position 6,639,733 of record JAOVVA010000031.1, read on the forward strand.
ATCTTGTCTTTGTATGAAATCAAACAAAACCTTGTAAAATTCGTAGGAATTTCCCTACGCTCAATTACATTGTCCATAAGCGTGACAGGAGTGCAAAAGACAAAAGCAGCGAAAAACAAACAAACAAACAAACAAACAAACAAACTGTATATCCACACAGCATAATCATCAGCACAGTTCACCTCCGCGACGTTAGAGGGCAGCACTCAATGCGCTCGACACACCAGCGGAGCACTTGGGATGGTGAGTCGCGTTAGTGCCGCTGTCCAGCACTTCAGCATTCAGCACCGAGGCCAGAGAGCGGCTCGAACCGCACGCAGCGACACCAAACTACACAAAAACACCGAGAGGGTCCGGGTTCACACTCGAACCCGCTCACCAGGCTTGGGGCTTGAGCAGGTAAGATTAATCCGTGCATTTTTTTTTTTACAAAAATGATCGCGTCGATGCTTGCACCATTATGAATGCCATATTATATATATATATATATATATATATATAGAGAGAGAGAGAGAGAGCTGTTTTTTAACTAAACGTCGATGGAATGGAGCGGATCGCGCTCGGTCGGGCTTTGTTTCAGCTCTGGTTGTGTCCTGAACACGGGGTTGGGGGGTTTTTACCTCGCGCAGGCAGAGCAGCAGGACGGGGATTAATCTTCCTGCTCGGGATGTGTTAAAAGCACAGTTCCGCCTGCAGCAGATGCTCTCGGGTTTGTGCTGGTTTTATTTGTGCAGAGGCGCAAGGCGATGTGTTTAACCTCCTCCAAGTGTTCAGAGCAACTTCAGCTCACAAACACTTCTCATAGTAACACACACTCTACCCCTAAAGTCTCCATGCGTAGGAGAAATTAACTTGCACTAGATGTCTAATAATAATAATAATAATAATAATAATAACAATAATAATAACAACAACAACAATAATAATAATAATCATAATTCCAACCATCACTACTGGCCCATGGGATGTATCTTTTTGGGCATCACACTTTCGTCAACAGTGTCTTATTGTGCTTCCTGATCCAGCCCTGAGAATGATTTCGATATTCTTTTGTCTGCGATAGTCCTTATGTCTTCATATTTTGCATTTTTAATGTAGTCATGAGGAATAGTTCTCAGTGACTTTTTTGTCTCTCATTTTCCATACAGTTCTGTTTCAGAGAAGAGGAAAAAAAAAAAAAAAAAAAAAAATAATAATATATATATATATATATATATAATTATTATTATTATATATTTTTTTAAAGCCACACAAATCATCAAGCATTAAAAATTAAACTACATCTAACTTAAGGCCAGAAATGATGACAGATGGTGATTAGTATACTGGTGATGCTGAATGTTGAGTGTTTGGAACAGACGAGACGGCAAATGAGGTTGCTGCTGAGGTTGTTGCGTAAACACTCAATTTTTAAATTGTATCTTTAGGCACTTGTCACTTTAAACGTTTGTTTCCATTTTGCTAATTTAATCTACATAATTCAGTTAGATATCTAAGTATGTTGCATGTCCTCCCATGCTTTCTGGGTTTTCTTTGCGTACTCCGGTTTCCTCCCAAAGTCCAAAGACATGCAGATTAGACTAATTGGCATTTCCAAATTGCCCGTTGTGTGTGTGGGTGGATTGGTACCCTGTGCAGGATGTACCCCGCCTCAGAAGTGCCCAAAGTCTCCTGAGAGAGCCTGGAGGCCCCTCACGACCCTGTATACAGGATAAAGCAGTATGGAAGATGAGGCATTTAACACGTATGGAAATAACACATATGGCATTAGGTAAATAAGTAACAAGATATATATATATATATATTATATTATATTATAATATTATAAAGAAATGAAGTGGCACAGTGGTGTAGTGGTTAGCACTGTGGCCTCGCACCTTCAGGGTCGAGGGTTTGATTCCCAGCTCGGGTCAGTGTGTGTTTGCATATTCTCCCCATGCTTGGTGGTTTTTCGTTGGGTCTTCCGGTTTCCTCCCACAGTCCTAAGACATGCAGATTAGGCAAATTGCCCGTAGTGTGTATGCCCTGTGATGAATTGCCACCCTGTTCAGGGTGTACCCCACCTTGTGCTTAAAGTCTCCTGGGATAGGCTCCAGGCCCCCACGCGACATTTTACAGGATAAGCAGTATAGAAGATTAATGAATGAATGAATTAAAAAACGATGGGTGGCACAAAACGTTTGCACAGTATTGTATAAACATACTGTAATATAAACTAAGTATGGAAATGTTTCGGAAGACCTTTTGCTTAAAAGCGTGTGTGGTCTTTGCTTTGCTTTTGTGGAAAGACATTCCTTCTCATATTGAAGCATGGAGAGATTTGTGTTCAATCAAGCAACAAAAACAGACACTGACGTCTAGTGAGGAGAGGAGACCTGTTGTGCAGACGGCATTCCAGTTTTTCACAAAGGTTGTTCAGTGAGGTTGAAGTCCGGCTTCTGTGCAGGATACCTGAGTTCTTCTACTCTAACCATGTCTACATTGAGATTGATTTGTGCACAGGAACCTTGTCACGCTGCCACAGGTTTGGGCTGCATACAGTACAGTAGTACCAGTGAAGGAAATGAAACTGAGAAAGACAGTCGAGACAGTTATATGACTCAGGCTTTGTGAACACAGTTTGTTGAAGCGGGTGTAATAGTCAGGCATCCGTATACTTTTGGCCACATAGTGGATCTTTTTGTTCTTCTTGTCTTACAAAGTAATGCTTGTTTTTTAATTAAATGTGATGTTTATGGTTAGGAAATGATCATTGCTCTTACATTTGAACTGAAAAAAAATTAAGAATTAATTGGTTGTTTATATGCACAGTGGTTATGAAGCTATTGACTGTTTTTACTGCGCTCAACTTTATTAGCAAGCACAGCTTTCTGTTTGGAATATGAAGTAGCCATTTCTTTTAGGCTCTCAGAGGAGCAGTTGTACATTTTTATAAGATCATACTATAAAATAGAAATTCATACACAGAGTCAAACAAAAGCAATATACACTTCAGGAAAAGAAAAATAGTATGATGCATATTATATTAATACAATATTAAGAATATTATCATATTAATATTATCATATATATCAATATACTGTATAACATAAAGCAATACATTTTGTATTAAAATATTTATACATGTTTTTATTATTATTATACAAGTTATTATTATTTAGTGTGTATACATTTTTACTTTATGCTTTATATACAGCTTTTTGGATGTGACGTTCAGAGTCACATTGATGGGACATGTCTGAATAAGCTCTATATAAACTATATAAAGAACACACTGGAATATTAAATTTTCACATGAAACTACTGAAATAGTAATTATGAAAAACCCAGTTATGACATGATTAAATCAGTCATTATTGTTGACAATTTCTTTCGGTCCTTTCTCTTTCTTTTCTTCTCTTTTTCCTTTGTAGTTTTGATCAGTGTTGTGCCTCTTTGTGTTTTACGATGCTCAGCATTGGACTTTACTGTTTAAAAGATTAGTCAACATAAGCAGATGTAGTTTCGTGGTATTTTTAGTGTATCATGGTTTGGTCAGAACCCTATGAGTTATACCTACGTTTTTTCCAATACATTACATTAATGGTACAAGTCACAAATTTAGTAACACAATTCATTTCAGCTGTTAGCAGAATTCCAACAGAAAAATTAACAAAATATAACATGAAGATGCACTGGGTTACAGAAAACAAATCAACAGTGGAGTAGTGTGATGGTGTTAACGCCCCATGGTAGTTAAGCAAATTGCCAATACTAGCAAATGTTATTTATTTATTTTTACGACTTTTTGGTTGACTGTTTGCACAAATATTTAATGTTTTTATTAAGAATTGCAAGTTAAATGTCAGAATTGAATTTAGCATTCTGAAATTATATGAAGAATTTTGAGTTAAAAGTCAGAATTCCAACTTTTAACTCGGAATTCTGGCTTTAATCTCAGAAGTCTGACTCAAATCCCAGAATTCTGACTTTTAACTTAAAATTTTTCTCTCAGACTTTAAATTCAGAAATCTGAGTTTTTGCTTCCAATTTCGACTCTAATCTAAGATTTCCGACTTTAAACCCAGCATTCTGATTTAAAAAGTTTGCCCCATCCTGACTTTTTTTGTCATAATTCTGACTCTCTTTTCAGATTTCTGACTTTAAACCCAGAATTCTGAGAGAAAAAGTCAGGACTCAAATATTTTTTTAATCTCTTGGAACATAGCTTGTATTTTTATAAATGAGTCTTAGACTGGAAGGGCGGCACAGTGGCTTAGTGGTTATCACTTTCGCCTTGCACCTCATTGGTCTGGGGTCAGTTCCCGCCTCTGGCCTGTGTGCATGGAGTCTGCATTTTCTCTCCGTGCTTGGTGAGTTTTCCATGCTTTCTGGGTTTCCTCCGGGTACTCTGGTTTCCTCCCAAAGTCCAAAGACCTGCAAATTAGGCTAATTGACGTTCCCAAATTGCATTAGTGTGTGTGCTCTTTGATGGATTGGCACCTTGTCCAGGGTGTACCCAACCTCGTGCCCTAAGTCTCCTGGGACAGGCTCCAGGCTCCCCATGACCCTGTACACAGGATAAAGCGGTATAGACGATGAGTGAGAGATAGTGAGCGAGTGTGTGTTATACTGGAGACTCCTTCTAAAAATTTGTCCATATTATCAGATTTTTTTAATTGTTACTGTGAGTGCCAAAATTTACATTATTATAGCATTGAGAACAAAACAAACACATGAATAAGTAATATAGTAATATATTACGTAGATTTGTCTGCTGTCTTGCATAGTTTTAGGTTCTAGGTTAATGTTTTCTGAGACGTCCTCTTTCATCAAAGCTTACACCAGTGAAGTTCACAGCTTGACGGGTAATTGCCTGGAGCTCCTGTTTGCCCGGGAGCCTGAAGCGGTCGCAGTCGCTGGGTTGGTGATCACCAGCCAATGTAAACACGAGTCGCCATGTTTGTTCATTTAAAGTGTTTGAAGGATACCAGAATGGGTTAGATATGTGCACACTTGAGCTTGTTGTGTTGGAGCTGCTTATCTACAGTTTATTGTCTTACATTCTGCACAGATATTAAGTTATCCTGGTGTTGATCGTGTTGTATGGTTGTGTAGTCGCTGCAGTGTGTTGTGTGTCTAACACTACGTCCACACTTTGATATAAATTCATGTTTTGTGTGTATAGTGTTGGGATGATAATTACATTTTACGGGAGCAAATTAGGAAACAGAAGACAATGTAGAGATGAAAAAGTGAAAGGGGATTCGACATAAATGCATTGAGTTTTATTGGGAAAAAATTATTTATGGGAAGGCAGGGCCTTTTATTTTAAAATTGCACTTTTCACAAATGAGATTGAATCAAAATGGCTGTTTTTTTGGCTCGCCCTTCCCCTTTTCATTTTATATTCTCTCTCTCTATCTCTCTCTCTCTTTCACCCGTTCTCTTTTTGTCCTGCTCTCAGAGGCTATGTTTTCATCAATTAATTCCCCCCCTCTCTCCTCATAACTGGGGGATATTCTGTGTCCTCCCTTCACCCCCCCAATTTCTCTCGTGTGCTAGTGTGTGCTTTGCAGCAGAACAAATAAATAGACAATAAAGAATGACCAACAGGGTAGCCCCGGTGTTCTAGCATATGTCTCTTCTTTAAACAGTTCAACTGAACGTGTGTTTAAACACTTAACAGGAATGTTCACAGCTATTGAGCTCTCTCTCTCTCTCTCTCTCTCTCTCTCTCGCTCTCTCTCTCTCTTTGCTTTAGTAGAGCATACATACTTCAAAGGGGCAATTTTTAGACCTAAAAGGATTTTGGGTTTCAATTTTAGATATTTTTAGCACAATGCATGCTCAACACTTATTTATTACAATTATTTTTATTACTATTATTAGTATCATTATTATTATTATTGGATTCTCCATTTAATCAGCTCACCAGAGGATGGAATACCGGTCGTTGATTAAACTGCTACATAGCTGACTAAAATCCAAGTAACAATTTCTAGTTAATTTTAACTACAATTTTAATTGGCCTCCGAGTGGCGCAGTACTCGCCCTATCATCCGGAGATCGCTGGTTCGATTCCCAGGTGATGCTGTAACCTCTCGCAGCCGGAGGTCTAGAAAGGGGTGATTGGCCGAGCTCTCCCAGAGGGGAGGGATGAGAGGTACTTGGTGCTCCCACATTAATCACGGCTTCACCCAATCAGGGGCGTAAACAAGCGCAAGCGGAAGGAGCGGATAGCGCTGTCCTCCAAGTGTGTTACGCCGCCCCCAATGGTGCGTAATCGAGCAGTTAGAAAAGATACGGTCGGCTGGCATCACGTGATTCGGAGGAAACACGTGATAGTCTTCATCCCTCCCGACTGAGTGGTAGTAGTAGCCTCAATGTGGGAGCCCCCTAGTGACGGGGAGGAATTGGACACGACTAAATTAGGGAGAAAATGGGGAAAAAATCCCCCCCCAAAAAAAATGAAAAGAAAAAAACTACAATTTTAATTGTAGAGCAACTTCTAACTCAACAAATCCAAACACACATGACTAAAAGTCTGGCTCTATAGATAAAAAACCATATATAAAATTTGATAATTTACTTTAAATTTCAGAATTTTAAACTAACAACAGAAGATTGACCAAAACCAGACCTCATTCTTTTTCTTTTTCTGAAAGCATAGAATAATCACGGCATTAAAGGAGGAAATCATCTCTGTAAACAACCTGGAACAACGTCGGTTTGACTTGATCGCCCCTCACACATTAAGAAATGTTCTTGCATTCAGTATTTTCTGTAATTTATAATGTAAAATTATTATTTTTTTGGGTGACGACCGATTGACTGATTTGATCACTACAACAAGCAAGCACACTGTATGTCCTACCATACACCTAGAAATACAA
>JAOVVA010000031.1:6648460-6672970 GCA_028565275.1 Leiocassis micropogon
AAGACCTTTATAATTATTCTACCATCATCACTCAGCGAAGTTTGGCCCATAATCTGTTAACTGCTAATACCCCTATCTCACAAACGCGGTTTGGCGTGGTGGCCATAAGTACGGTTCATCATGTGTTTAGGTTTCCATCTTTCCGTGCGTCCGTCCTCGCAGACTAACCGCATAGGTGAGATAGGGGTATAACAGCAGGAATAACAGAGGGGGGCTGGTTATCGGGGGCGGGGCTTGTAGGACAACTTTCACACACACACACACTAACGGATTGGGAATGACTGCTGTCTGGATTACATAAATTGTCTGAATAACAGATTACATTTTAGAAAAAATTACTAAATAACTGAGTACTTAAATGGCGGGCCTAACGCATTAGATTACTCGTTACATTAAAAAGTAATCCAAGTACTCTACTTTGTAATGCGTTACACCCAACACTGATGATTACTTACCTCAGTTACCACAAGCTGGCTAAAATGCTAAGGTGACTAATTTTAATTTATATGCTACTGTTACTTACATTAAATTAAATTACCCCATCTATTCATAGTTGTAACAATTCCTATATTTCTTGTTGTAACTTAAACTACAACTATTCCAGTTAGCTGGTTAGCTAAGGTGTTGCATAGCAGACAGCTAGCAGTTTGAAACCTGCAATGCAGCTCTCACTCAAATCACCCCCTAATTATGTATCATTTTATATCATTTTATGTTTTCATGTAACTAATGAGTTACATAAAAATTCACCCCTGTACAGTTGTCATGAATGGAACATATAGCTACAGTATTGAGAACAAAATAATTTTTGTACCAGGCTATAATCATGTTTGGCGGCATGGCTTAGTGGTTAACATTGTCGCCTTGAACCTCCAGGGTCTGGATTTGATTGCTGCCTTGGGGTCTGTGTGTTTAAGATTTGCATGTTCTCCCTGTGCATGTTGGGTTTCCTTTGGGTACTTCGGTTTCCTAACACAGTCCAAAGACATGCAGGCTAGGCTAATTGCCATTCCCAAATTGCCCGTAGTGTGTGAATACTCGTGTGAATGTTGACCGGAGGTCCTGCCACAGTCATAAAATTGGAAATAAATACAATGGTTGGATAGATGTATGGTCGACAAGTTTATTTCTGTTGTAAAGGCATTGTACATGGGGTCTATGGTCTACGCGTTGATTGACTTACTTTTGGAGCCAGCTCCCAGTGGACATTCAGGGAACCGCATGTTGTGGCACATCTGTGTTGGCCTCATTTTTCAGACCCGGAGATTGCCTCTTGGTTTCCTTCCACAATCCAAAGGCATGTGTATGCTGATTGCCATTTCCAAGTCGCCTCTACTGTATGAGGGTGTGCTTCAGTTTGCTAGAGGTTGGGGATCTCAGCATTGTAACTCCACCTGCAGTACTGAAATCATAAACCATTGTAACCAGCCATTAAATGTGATGATGGCTAAGAAAGTAACCTGCAAGAGTGTAATTAAGAAATTCCCAGATTAGTGTTGTGTTTTATGATCTGTTACAGAAGAATCCGATGCATGGATCAGTCATAAACCATGATTAAATATGGTTTGCTTTTTAAAACCTGGGTTATGTTAACAGCTATTAAGAATATTACAAGATTAAATATCACCTTTGCATATACAGCACATTTAAAGATGGAACTTTTAATTTTAAATATAAGTTATAAATTTAAAGATTGGAAAATGTTTTCTCAACCTTCAGCTCTTCAGTTTTGGTGAACTTGTCTTCTCTTTAACCTCAGGTTTCTGCTTTTGTGATTTTCTGTTTATCCACTTCAGTCATTCAACATGATTTTTGAGATGCTTTTATCTAGTCTTGACATCAAAATTGTTATTTTTCTTCTTGTGTAGCAGTTCAACACAAATGATTTACAAGTGTTTACACGTAGATAACATCCTACATGCACTTACGTGCACGCACACACACAAAACACTGCGTGACTCCCACACTATCACCCCACTTGCCTTCTCTGGCCAAGGACAAACCTCTGGTTATTTTTACCGCTCCTATCATTACCTACAGAGACAGAAAAAAAGAGAGTGATACAAACATGGAATTGGGAGAGGTTACTGGCAGGATAATGTCAAAGCAAAAGACAACAAAGGACAGAAGATAGAGCGAGAGATCAGAAGAACACGGGACAATAGGCCTTGCGTTCAAAAGTTTATTTCTCACCAAGGTCATCTGTTATGGGTGTACGAGATAGTTTTAAGTCAAACTCTCACATGTGCTAAAAGTAAATCCATTGACATTTACAGAAGACTTCAAGCATAGTACGGTGATGAGCCACAGTAAAACATCCGAATGGTGCAAACAGTTTAAAGAAGGCCGTATGTAAGTGAATGATGATCCTTTGCTGAGAAGCCCACTGCCTTTTATACTTAACCATTTATCGTTATTAATTACAGCCAGAGTGTTTGCACTTGCTCCAATAGTCTCAGCTGGATTATTTGTCACCTCGGGAAGAGAAGTGTCCTCGTGTTTAGTTACAGGACCTTCTGTTCTTCCTATCAGCACCTAACACTTGTTTTAGGATAATTAGCGCTAAGCTTAGTGTTACAGTGCTTTTATCACTGTCAGCTCCTTTACCACTGTATTCTGGCTCATTAGTTTTTTGGCCTTCTATTTTAGAACTAAACATAAAATCCAAATTTCTCTTCTGTTTTTGCTTCCTGTTTATTATTTTTCTCACCCAAATAAGAAGAAAAACATTTTATCGCCTTGCACCCCCAGGGTTCGGGTTCGATTCCCGGCCAGGATAGCTTCCCACCTCTGTGTGCATGGAGTTTGCATGTTCTCCCCGTGTTCGGCGGGTTTCCTCCGGGTACTCTGTTTTCCTCCCACAGTTCAAAGATATGCAGATTAGGCTAATTGGTGTTCTTAAATTTCTGTGTATGTGTGCCTCGCGATGGACTGCCACCCTGTCCAGTGCTCTTAAGTTTCCTGGGATAGGCTCCAGGCCCTCCGTGACCCTGTGTACAGGATTAAGCGGTATAAATGATGAGAGAGTGAGTGAGTGAGTGAAAATTCTAAGACAGATTCCATATAGAAAATCCCACAAACCCTTTTAATGCTATTAGCAAGTGGCTCAAAATGCGCTATGTTGCTTGTACTCGTTCTAAAGATTTGTAGATCGAGAGAATCTTAGTTAGTAATTGACTTGTTTTGAAATGTCATTCACAGCTGGCATTTACGTTCACTGACTTTTTAGAGCGAGTTCTGAATAAATACAGGGTCATATAAACAAAAGTAGTGGTTATACTCGTCCACTTAATTGGCATATAATTGCTACTATTAAAATGCCATTTCTTGCGCTATCATCATCATTTGGAAATTTACCTGTAAATCTTGGGAATGTGTTTGTTTTCAGAAGATTAGTTAACCAGTTCATTCTGGAATTGGTGGCTCACTGGTAGGTTTTCTCGCCTGCCATGTGGAAGGCCTGAGCCCAATTCCCATCCAATGCCCAAACCATAGCCACTGGATGCAGTGCCGGTCCCAAGCTTGGGTGAAATGGGAGGGTTGCGTCAGGAAAGGTATCTGGTGTAAAACCTGTGCCAAGTTGTGCGGATCAGATGGTCTGCTGTGGCGACCCCTCGACGGGAGCAGCTGAAAGACTAACAATCACAGGAAACCTAGGAAACAACCTAGGAAAACCAATCGATTTAAACTTAAAGAGGTCTTAACAGCACTTATTTTAGCTTTAAATAGTGCTCAAACATGGCTAAAAGGGACAAGCTTTACAGTCTCTTTCTTGGGCACTGTACATTGCACAAAGCTTGTGACATTTGAAAGCTACAGAAGAGTTTATTTTGTTTCTTATAAAATGAACTGCATATAACTCACTCACTCATCGTCACCATTACCGCTTAATTCTGTATTCAGGGTAGTTGGTGGCCAGGAGCCTATTCCAGGAGGGCACAAGGTGGGGTACACCCTGGACAGGGTGCCAATCCATCGCAGGGCACACAGACATACACACATTACTGGCAATTTGAGAACACCAATTAACCTAACCTACATGTCTCTGGAGGAAACCCACCAAGCACGGGGAGAACATGCAAACTCCATGCACACAGAGACGTGAATCGAGCCTGTCCGGGAATCGAACTCGGACCCTGGAGGTGCAAGGCAACAGTGCTAACCACTACACCACTGTGCTGCCCTGTGAATAACTAATATGCATTTTAGTTATGGATACTTTCAGCTAACATACTAATCCTGAGCTAAATCCTGAGCTGTGTATTTTAAAATTTATGGGTGTGTGTTGTAGTGGTTAGCACTGTCGCCTAGCACCCATTGGGCTAAATATGTTATAACTGGAGCATGTGAGTTAAAATATACCAGTATAAAGTATTAAGGGAATAAATTCACACATATATTAAAATCCTTATCTAACACTGACCTTTAACTCAGTAAATCACGAGTAATGTATATTCTTATAGTTTTTTCTTCAAAGCCAGAATTATTGCATACAGTATCATTTTAGTTCTTTGTTGTTGTTGTTGTTATTGTAGTTGTAGTTATTTTTGTTTCTTTAGTATATTCTTGTTGTAGTAATGTAATTCTTACAGATTTATGTCTAACTAGCATTAGTGCCCATCATTGACAGGTAAAGAGATTGTAGGAATAGTTAAAAGGTTGAAGCTAAAAATAAGCTCAGCAGCTTTAGTGTAATCAGTGATATTATTATTTCAGGTTGAAGCTCATGTACAGTAGATGTCTGGTTGTCTTTCTGTACAGTAGAACTCTCTGCCTAACTTACTAAGTAAGTAAACTAAGTAAAATGAAAGGGTTGAGTATCTTACGCCTTGTTAACGCTAAGTTGACGTTCTTTCGTCGCTCACTCCCTGAGCATTACATTGACTTGGTATTTTACACGCCCTCACCTTGGATTGTTGCGGGTGCTGTATGTTTGCTATAATGACCCATGTTTTATCTCATAGTGGCGTTCCACATGACTGCTTTTTATTAGCGCCACGGTTTCAGAACATAAATAGATAGAAAGATATACTTTATTGATCCCATCAGGGAAATTATTGAAACTCAAACGAGACAAACTGGGTTTAAAACTTCCTGCAGGAAGAATAAGAAGACAATGATCTGTCCATACTGTATATCTTTGTAGGCTCAGCTCCTTTTCGTTGTGTTTCGTGAGGATTGTGGCGCCTTATAGGTGCATTTGGTTGTTTCTGTCTTCTTTTTACGCAATTGTGTATTTACAGTAAACTATCACGTTGATTGGCTCTGTTGTGGGATGTGTATAGCCACGCCCACCTCGAGGAAAAAAAACCTTGTATTCATCCAAAGAGCACTGGCTGCTGTGATGTAATCTGCTCATAACGTCACTTCTACTTAACATTTCGATTAAATTTATGGCACAGATTTGACTTCAGGCAAATACCAAAGAACTTCCAAAGTCCTGAGACTGAAACTGAAGGTACATCCCGATCGGCCTTAAGTACCCTGCGAAGTACACTACACAGGGTGTTCAACCATGTTAAGTGAGATTCCAAACCGCGAAAGCGAAATGATCCAATTCAAGGGGAACTGCGAGGGAATAACTGAACAACTGATGTTCACTTCACCGGAAAAGGGAATGAAAGAATTTCCCATCAGAAGAAAATGGAGCTCGAAAAAGGATTTATATATTTATTATCGTTATTATTGAGGCCGACATAATATTAATAGGACATAATAATTTCTATTTTAATTGAACCAAGAAATCCGTAGTATTATATAGTAATAAAATAGTAAAAAATAAATCTCAGTACATCTTTAATTAAATATTATTATTACTATTATTATTATTATTATTATTATTATGATTAATCAATAATTATATATTATATAATAAATATAATGATATATAAAATAAAAAAATATATAATAATAATTTATAATCATTGTTGACTTTATCATATACAGTGCTGTGCAAAAGTATTTGCCCCTTCCTGTTTTCACATCACTGTGGTTTATGTTGTTAAACTTTTAGCATACTCAAGAGCAGCGTTTATACTGCATCCGTGCACACTCTCTTTCTTTTGTAACTTTAATTGACTGCTGTAATCCTTTCCATTAGGTTTGCTTTGCTGTCGGTTCTCTGAAGGAGCCAACAGCATCCGCATAATATACGACAAATGGCAGGGGACTGAATGTGTGTATCTTACATAGCAGTGTGTGTGATTACAGAGCGAGAGAGGGAGAGAAATGCATCTCCTGTGGGAGATTACAGTAAGCTGTCTGTACTTTACTAGTGCGCATGCAGAAACACACACACAAACACACACACACACACACATCATTTAAGACTTCATGAATCATATCTGCCTTGTAAATACTATCTGAAGCGTGGTGGATGTCGCTTATTAGATTTATTAGTTATTGATTTAAGTTAGGTTTGAAAGAACTTATAAATGGCTTTTGGATATCAGGCTTCTATAACAACTCCAAATTTCCAGGCACACTTAATTAACTGCTTCCTCTTCTACCTTGGTATTCAAGCAAGACTGATGACAGGAGAGAAAGAATTCTCTAATCGCGTTTGCTGATCAGCAATAAGTGGAAATGTGTGAAAATATTAGCATAAATTGAGTAAAAGTAGGTAGCATCATGTTCAGTTACAGGATTAATGAGATCTAACTACCTTTTTACACAACACTATGTCCTTTCTTTTCCGCACCACTGATGATTGAAGTGCTCCATATTAGAAAACCTCAACTGGTATTAAATTGTATGCAGATAAACAAGGGATACATTGCATTAGAGAAATGAGAGTCCACTGATGTGATGAATAAATAAAGCATCGTATAAAACTAGAAGCATTAAAAACATCTCGGAGAATGACTTTAATATAAATGGGAGATAAAACGATTACTGTAGCACTTTGGTTCAGGATATGGTGCATGTAGATTATGGGTGGACATGAGCTCTGTCTTGTAACCAAAAGCCACCCCAGCTTTTAAACGACATCCACTCACTGGCCACTTTAAAAGGAACACTCATACTGTACTGTACTGTACGCTCATGAGAATCTGCAATCAGCCGCACATGTTGCAGGAACACAATGCATGCAATCATGTGGATACAGGTCCAAGAGCCTCAGTTATACACTTCAGAATGGGGGAAATGCTGAACTGTTACATGGTTCCTGGTTGGGATTTTCACACATAATCAGTCTACAGGGTTGTGTGCGAAAAACTAAAAACATCTAGTTATTGTGAGCAGAAACGCCAAGAGAGATCAGTGGAGAATCTGGCTTGATCTGACAGCAGGTTTTTTTTTCACCCGATTTTTTCCCTAATTTAGTCGTGTCCAATTCCTCCCCGCCACTAGGGGGCTCCCACATTAAGGCTACTTCTATCACTCAGTCGGGAGGGCCGAAGACTATCACGCGTTTCATCCGAACCACGTGACGCCAGCCAACCACATCTTTTTAAACTGCTTCCTCACGCACTGTTGGGGGCGGCATAACACACTCGGAGGACATCGATATCCACCCCTTCCGCTTGTGTGAGGTCACAGACGCTGTAGAGTCGTGATTAATGTGGGAGCACTAAGTACCTCTTGTCCCTCCCCTCTGAGAGATCTCGGCCAATCAGCTCTCTCTAGACCTCTGTTCAGCATTACCTGGGAATCGAACTCGTGATCTTTGAATGATAGGGCGAGCGCTTTACCACTGCGCCACTTGGAGGCCCCAACAGTTAAAAAAATTTATAGGAAGGGAATACAAGAGGTTTATTTGGTTAAATATCTCTTACGAAATATATGGTGTGTAAATATATTAATAGAGAAGAAAGGCAGATGTGGATGAATGGAGTGGGTGGAGAAATGTTTATTATTATAACTGGAGTGGTATAAGAAGAGAGCTGTTGAGGAATAGATAGTGAAAGTACATAAGTAATTCACAATGTTTCTAAAGCTGAGGGATAATGAATTCTGCGACGATGCCTCCTGCTGTCGCGCCACCTGTTAGACTATGGGCTGCTTCGTGATTTTACCCACAATGCACGGCTTGTTTGCTAAATGCTCCCCTTCTGCCTCTCGCCTTTTAACACCCGGACTAAAGGAGGCTTGACAAAAGACAGGCTAAATGCACTGCTGTTGTTTTTCTATTCAAATATAGACAAATTTACATCATTACTCAGCTAACCATGTAAAACTGAATAACATTGTGATTTTTGACTTAAACTGTATCTGTGTAATGGAACACTGTAAGCGAGGGACGTTCATTGCACAGAATGAATCACAGGACCTCAGGCTGTTTAACAGTGACAATGATTAAACTCCATGGTAACATTTTCCCCGTTATGAAAAATGAGTCTATTAATGGAGCTAACTGGCTTCCGGCCCAGAGAGGTGGAGACAATAGACCTATCCATCCTTCAATCTCTCTCTCATCCTGTCATTATTTTGTTTTTGGTGTGTGTCAGGTAGATGTATGAACCATATTTTTTAGTCTTGGGTAACTAGGAGAGATGTTCAAGTCAAAGCAGGACTTTCGATACAGTCCAGAATAACAGAGCAAAATTATAAGAGTAAAAAGCTCCCATTATTTCCCATTATAGTATACGGGATGTGGCAATAACAAACCAACCTAGATCCTTTAATGTGCAAGTGGTATTCATGACCCCACACACATATGAGTGTATTTCTCAATTTGTCACCAAAAATTCTGTTCTGCTTGGAATTATGTTTTCTACATGCTGAATGCTCACCGGAACACTACAATGGGCTCCGATCCTCCTCGGCCCGGATCATTATTCAGGGATGATGATCGCTGACGGCCTTTCTTTAAAACATTTCCGCTATTTAGCTGTTTCACTGTGACTGAGTCTCATCCTTGCACTGTGCTTAAAGTCTTCACTTCTCTTCACTGTTCTTCGTTCACAAGAAATTTCATCACATGTCCTGGTTTGACATGAACACCCCGCAAAAGATCCAGACTGTTGTTAGGGTATGGGTGAATTATAAACAATAGTCAACAATGTCAACTGTCATAACCACTTTAATAGCTCATTAAGTGAATCTGCTATGTTGATAGTCATAACTTTATATAAAGTTATAAATAAAAAAAAACATACAATTATTACATATTACATAATAAACTAACTGATCACAAATGTAAATTAACAATAATGAGCTATGCCATCTCAGAGTCAATTAAAATGTCTTCGTCCATCACCCATAAAGTACTTTTTGATGCCATTTTGTCCACATTAAAAAGCATGTTTCAAAAAATGCAACCAAGCAAACAGGCTGCGAGCAATTAATTTTTCAAATGAATGGTTCACTGGGATTATGGGCATTTGATAAGCCATATGATATGCAATATGAAACTATGAATTGGGATCAATTTCTGAGATGAACCTATAAATTATTCTCTAAATTCACATTACAGTCAAAGTTATTTTGGCCTGGGAGTAACAAACAGGGTTGTCAGGTGTCAGCAAAATTACAGCTCACAAATCACACACACACATGCACCAAAAAAAACCCTCTAAAATATTTACTAAAATCTACATTGGGAAAGTAGACTAATTTCTTTGCCATTTTTTTGCATGGAAAAATGTTCACTGGGGTGCACAATGGTTCTAAACTTTGATTTCCCTTAGATTTCTATGGCATATTGTTTTCTGGAAATGAATCATATTTCTGAATATTTGCTTTAAAACAAGATCTTGACTTAAATTAGTTTAAACAACACCTCCTATGGACATGCTGTTTCCACCTGCAACCTTGTGCCAAATCTATCCCAATGGAGTGAAATAATGTTGATCCTTGCCACCCTGATAATCAAGCATATAAGAGTTTTTTTTTTGCCATTCTAAAGCAAGGGTTTTTGCATGACTATTAATTATACTCCTTATTCTTGTAAATTAAGATAAGATATATCTTTGTAAAGGATTTATTCAGTAACTTTGTTTCCTTGCTATTTCTCTCTTTCAAAAGTGCTGTGGCCATGTACGACGGGGCGAAGGTGCCCTCTCCCGAGACCAGTGCTAACGGTGCCCCGGGTGCCGCCACACGGCCCAATGGCGACGAAGAACCGGAAGAAGAAGAAGAAGGAGTTGCGCCACCAAAGCCTGTGCTGGTGAAGAAGGCTCGCCGCGAAATCCTGGACCATGAAAGAAAGAGACGAGTGGAGCTGAAGTGCATGGAGCTGCAGGAGATGATGGAAGAACAGGGGTAAGAAACTGCATGGGTGCACATGAAGAGTGTCAGTGTTTGTTACTGATGTACATGTGGTTATCAGAAGTACAGTAAATATTAACTCCTGGCTGTGCATGTACAGGAAAACACAATGTTTGCTTAGGTTGGATATGACGTTTTTAATAGCATGCATTGTTTCACGTGTTTAGAGGGATTATAAAATATAATAGCTAGGGGAAAAAGTACTGCTCTCTTTCAGGCAGCCAAACAGAATACCTGCACACAAACACACACACATACACTCCAGCAGTCTATGCCAGCTCTCTCTTGGGCTTTTTAAGGAAGTCAGGTACAAGTAAGAAGTGACTAATGATCTAGAAGGCGTGTGACTTTGTGATTTGTAAAGGATGTTGATCAAGAGTGTGTATGCGCTTGCAAAAAGAATCATTTAACTACCGAATGAGCAATGCATAAGTCTTTCACTTGTGCAAGCTCTCCGACTTGTACACGCTATTTCTGTGGATTAATTTGTACTAATTTGATTTTGGTTTTAAAACCCATGCACTCAAACCCTTATAATCCACACTCACGTTTCTGCTGCTGAAAATTCATTTATTTAAGCTTCTTCTCCCCCCCCCCCCTTCTCCCCATATTCCCTATACCAAGTAGAGCTGCTTACAGTAATACACCTAATCCATTTAGTCTGTCCCAACCCCCCTTCTTAGACCAGCAGATGGTTTGTTCCTCATTAAAAGTTCTGGCCATTAGATTGATGAGTGTGATAAGAAGCTGGATGTCAGGCAGGAGAGCATGACCATCTGCCAAACGGCCAACACGTTCACACAGGCACCCCATGAAGCAGCTTTTGCTCCTGAAAATTGCCGTGCAATCAGTGATTGAATTGAAAATTCATGGGGGATGGTTGGTTTAAACAGTTTGAGTGGAGACGGGTAAACATTTACTGTAGCTTTGCTGGAAAACCCAATAGATATCAAGCTAGCTTATGAGATTTAAATTAAACCCTTTATAATAAACATAAGTTCAATACAAGCTGTGTTAGTTTAATAACGTTTCTATTCAAGTATGTGAAATATTCTTGAATCTAGTCAAACATTTCTATAATTTCTTAAAATAAGTTTACAACAAACCAAATATAAGATTATTATGCTTACTGCAAAGGGCTGCAAAAATGTCTTGTTCTATTTGGCAGATAATTTAGCTTCTTTTTTACGAAATATATTTCAAAAACAAGATATTTTTTACTTCTAATTTTAGTTACATTTGACTAGAAATAAGCTTAATGATCTTATATTTGGCTTGTAATCTTATTTTAAGAAATTATAGATTGGTTTGGCTGAATTAAAAAATATTTTACTTGCTAAGATGCTAAGGTGCTAAGATCTTTAAACTGCTGTAAAACAAATGTCTCAAATTTAGCTTCAGCTGGCTAACGATTAGCAAAGCTGTTTTAATGGTTGTTTTTCTTATTATTAAATAAATGGCAAATAATGTGGCAATTTGAGCTAGCTTATAGGTGTGTACTAGCAGGTTATATTCTGTTTTAAAACAAATGTTAGAAATGGCAGGGCAAGCTAATTTAGTAGTTAGCTAGTCAGCCTCACAAGTGATGAGCAAAATGTTTGCTATTAAAATAGCAAATTAGTTATATATATATATACACACACAGAGTATATTAATCTTGACATCTCAGTGGCATTAGAATTGTGCACAAGTGCCAGGGTTAGGGTTTTTCATTACAGACAGCAAATTCATTACAGTATGTACAGTAATAGTGTTGGATGCATGTATATCAATTATGTTATTCCAAACACAATGTAAAATAACGTTTAGTATAATTGCATTACATTACTAATTAAAGTGATGTAGGTGCACAAATAATTATAGGTCAAAAGATTGCTAAATTTGGCTAAATTTCAAAAGCCAGACGTAGTACTAAATGAAAAGCCATTTGGGAGCCGAACGTGACGGTTAGCTGAGCCAAATGATCTGGCTCACCGAAAAGAGACGGAATTACGATTACTAGATCCCATAAGAATTTTTACCATGATATACATACCAAAGTAGCCTGATGGGATCTGTATCATGGTATTTGTTTACATATTTCATGATATACAATAGTACATGTACCACATGGTACCATGTCGTAACATGGTACATATTTTGGTACAACAGTACGTGCATGGTACAACAGTACTATAGTATGGTACATGGTTGCATCATGTACTGTAGCGTGATCCAATGGAACATGTATCACTATATTGTCAAAAATATGTAATACATGTTTATGTACCATAATAGTTATATTTATATAGTATTGTACCATGGTATGGTCCTTTAATTAAATTCCACAGTGTATTGAAGCTCTTAATTTAATATACAATAACATGTTACTGCATATACTATACCATGCCAGTACCTAAATATCTAATATAGTATATTATATAGTAATATTTTAGATACCTGCTGAACTTTGGTAACCACCGTGGTACCCAATAAATACCATGGTATTCATCATTCTTGTGGTGTCCACTGTACGCATTGTACCTACCTAGGTACTCTATAAAGTCTTATGGTGCCTACCATGGTAATATCTGAAGTATGGTTTTATTATTACATATTATGGTTTATACTATAGTGTATCATAGTTTACCATACTACACACCATAGTAAAATGTCTTATGGGCTATGACATTACAGAGTTGTTTACTAGCTTGCTGGCTATTTAAGTAATACTATTAGTTCCAAACAAAGTCTAATGTGTTGTGTTATATTTTAGCTAATGTAGAATTCAAGAGCATGAAGTTTGTGTGTTTGAAGTTGTGCAATTGCAGTGTAGGTAAAAGCTACAGTACAGAATCCTGCACTTCTGTGTTTCCTGTGGAATTCGTGCATTTCTTCATATTTACCTCTTTAGCTGCTATGCACGTGAATGAAATCCCAATGCGCCAGGCAATGTGGTGTGCAAAACTCAAACATGGATAGAATTCAAATGATGATAATGGTGATGTGCCAACACAACGGGGATGCAAAATGGCACAAGGCTGTTTACTCCGTGCGTTTCTGTACGGAGTGAGTTGTAGCAGTGCTGTATCATAATGGGAAATAATGAGAATGTGTACTAAGTTGATGAATTCTCCCTGTAGAGTTTTACTCCAGGGGCTTGCATAAGCTAACAGTGTTTGGAGATGAACCGTGCAAATAAATTTAGTTTAAAGATATTTGAATAAAATGAGCAATGAAGATGCAAAAAGTGGGTGTAGGGGATGGAAAGGATGTGTATACCGTAGCTTAGATTAGAGTGATGGACCACGCTATATTAAAAAAAAAATCTACTGGGAGCTATTTAAACACACACGTGTATATATATATACACACACACACACACACACACACATACAGACATTTTAATCAGTGCCCTTCTTCTTATTCAGATTTTTCCAGACTCAGGTGTCATCCCAAAGCAACACAGGACACACACACACACACACACACACACATATAACATATGTACTGTGACTGCAGCCAGAGGGCATTCATCATCAGATGGGTTTTATTGCATCTCTGCCCTGGGAGCCAATTAGTCGTCTGCAACTCCCCTCTTTTCAGCAGCCTGTCTACTTCTTGCCCCTCCCAGGACACACACACACACACACACATGCACACAAAGCAGGTTCAGCCATAAAATCAGGAAGGGGAGGATAAGAAGGACCAAACCTGAACAAGAGAAAAATAGAGACACTATATTGTCTGTTAGAAAGTTGACCAACAGTTCATAAGATTTATTGTCACACCTACAAATGAACTATGTAAAACTATGTAATTAATAAAAAATATTAGATAATAGCTTTTTCATAAAAACAAGCTCTTTCTAACTCATCTGTCATGATTGTGTCATTGAAATGACACATGAATGTTATGTTATGAGAAATGAATGTTAAACATACCTACTGTACCTAAAAGTAACTTACAAAATCTTAAGGTAGAAGTTAGAAGTCTAGACGCAGAAGGCAGCAAAAAGTCAGAAATTCTTGAGTTGAAAGTATTTGTGAATTAAATGCCAAATCTGTCCAAAGATTATGATTTTCTAGTTCTCAGAGTGCCGCAGTTTTATATACAGTATATACACACAGTATATGTGTGTGTGTGTGTGTGTGTGTGTGTGTGTGTGTGTGTGTGTGCGCGGTTTATGCTTTTTTTTTTTTTTAAATAAAAGCACAGCTCTGTAGTTCTGGATGGAAGATGAGCAATGGATTTATATTAATGTAATTTTTGTAATATGTTGCCTTTTTCCGGTTCTATAGTAACAGGTGATTTTATATATAGTACTGTGCAAAAGTCTTGAGTCAGTCCTTGTTTCTTCATATTAAGTTAAATAAAATAAAATAATGTTGATCCAATTAAAGACAAAAGAACAAATATTTTACAATTTTAAAATTGGTTATGTAGATAACAACCACAACAGCAACCTCTTTTCCACTCTCGTTTTTTTCAACTAATCACTTGTCTGATCATCTGTCATCATTTGTACCTGGATGTTTTGTTCTTAAATGCTTGAATGATTCATAGGTTACTGTGTGGTTTAACAAGCACAAAACATTTCTCTGAAACTCAAGACTACATTAAAAATACAAGAAAGGAATCAAAATATGAATACATTATGTGAGACTCCAGATATTTACACAGTACTGTAGACTTGTATAAAAAGCTAAAAATAAAAATGTGAATCGTCACATCAAATCAGGGATCAAGTTGCATTTTGGGTGATTTGAAATATGCATATTTTTACATTTCTGGTTCAATAAGCTTCATTTTGATACCATGTTTATTACTGTATAACATTTGTTTGCTGGGATATAGCCAGTGTAAGTTTGTTTATGAGGAGGGATCCGTATCAAAGAAAGGTTTTGTCTGTACATTGGTCAGGACTCGCTCCTTCAATCATATCTTTACATTTCACACATTGAAGGAGCCGATACCAGTCTCAGAAAAATGTCTGTCTGTATGTCTGTCACAACAGACAGAATTTAATGAAACTTTGGCATTACTTAGGTATTTTACTGAGGTTAAACCTGCACCATGAATGAAATCAAAATGTTGAGTAAAAGGGATTTTATGACTAAATAAAAAGTAATTTATTTTACTAACAAGCTACTTGTCCAATATCAATAAACACCTGCACCAATAGATATTAATTAGAAAATCGAAACTGAATATTTTTACCGGGATTACTTATTATTTTCACCGCTGCAATAACAGCGCTGAAGTGGTATAAGTGAATTTTAACATACTAGAGTCATTTTAAGACAAAACTTAATCTTTATCTGATCTAATTTTACTACCTGAAATAATTATGTCACTGATTACATTACAGCTGATTAGCTTATTTTTAGCTTCAACCATTTAACTATTTCTATTTTAACTCTTTTCCCGTCAACAACGGGTACTTACGCTATAAATTGAAATACTGTAGGAGTAACCAGCCTGGACAATATTCATTAAAGTGCTTTAAAACAATGTTTAGGATTCAAACTTTCTCACTTATGTTGAAGGATGAGGAAGATAATATATTTATCAACTGATTTTTATAAAACTGAAATTGAAAATTTAAGACATTTCACAATGTCTCAAAATAATATCCTGTGTGACTTAATACCTGACTTGATATGACAGGTCACAAGTGAACCATATAATTCTTAATATATTGGTAAAAATTACATCTTAACAAGTGAAAACATTTGAATCTGGCAAGCTGGATCTATTATTTTTTATTATATGACAACATTAAATAACTTATTTCGAGACATATTTATATTCTGTTTCTACTATCCAATCGTTTTGCTTCTATTTAGAAAGGAAATAATGAAAAAATTATCTGCCAATATAATAAAAAAATTATAATAGCAAACTAGATCTAGAAATGGGTGCTATAGTTTCTTGGAGTAAATACAAAATTGTAAATACTGTACATTTGACTTTATTCAAGATATGTTTACTTGCAAAAATATGATTATTTCCAGGGTCTACTGCATATTTTCAGTTAGGGGTTTTCAGCATCAACGTTCTGTACGATTCAGCAAGTTTCCTTCCATTAGACAGTCTTTAGGGTGGAGGAGTTTGCACTTTCTCATTTCTCAGTAATTAACATCACAAGCTTTGGTTTCTTTTTGACTTGAAGTCAGAGAAAAAAAGAGAGGCTGATGGAACAGTTGTTTATAATGACTACTATAGTGTAAGTGATAACAGGAACTGATTTATCACATGGACAGACATTAGACATTTCAAGAGTGTGGTATGTCATGCATTCAGGAATGAAAACTCATAACTTTTGCCAGATCGCTGTATTATTAGTGATTACACAAGTTATAGATGCTTAAGCTTTATTCCTTACATATTGCATGAATTGAGACCAATTCAACAGGAATGTTTTTTGTACTCTCACATATGCTACATGTGCAGTAGCTAGAAATGACTTTAAAAAAAATGGAGGATTCGTTTAATAGGGGTTAATCAGTGGTTAAATACTAATGAAGTCTAATGAAAGAAGGGGCCATTAATTTTCAAGAAGGCTTTTGGTAATAAACTCAGGGCAGCTTCGCCCTCCATGATGTACTTCCTGTCCTGATTTTCTTTGCCACTGCAAACCGATCAGTGCTCCATTCATCATTGTATAGGGTGCGAGGGAAGATGCTGAACACAGAGATTTGTGGACTTGAGGTGCCCCTAGTCGTTAATAGTGCACAAACACTATTAAAGGCTACTCACTACTCTTATATAGTTGCTATATAAATATACTTTGCATGGATTTCTGCATATGACTGTATGGCTTAAAGATCTTTGATGAGAATCATCTTTAAAATGATAAATGCCAATCACTACTCTTACCAGATGACTGAATGACATACTGAAACCCAAGCTAAAAACAAACAGTGTTTATATTATAGACTGTATAAGAACTGAATAAACCCTCCATGACGTTTTCCGAAGAGCGGTTTTGAAGCTCAATTGTGGGAGCTCTGGTCCTTGTTTTCATCTTGGTGGGACTCCACCAAAACCCCAGTCAATCCATAAATGGGCAAATGGGCAGAATGAATGGTGCCTAGGTCTTGGTTGTAACGCGCCTGCCTAACTCAGTTAACGCAAGCTGGCTAGCCTAGCTACGATGTTCAGGAGTCTAATTTGTTAGTTTATACGCTAACATTACTTTGCATTTGATTGAACTGCGCCATACATACAATAAACGTTACCCCCGTGTCAACATTTCTTGTGATAAGGTAAACTATAATGAATCCAGTTAGCATAGTCATGCATAGCAGACAGCTAGCGGTTTGACAACTACAACGCGGCTGTCTCTCAAATCAGCCACGCCCCCTTATTACGTATCACTTTATGGCTTAATATACGGTACCATTCTAATTCCACCTTGGTCTTTCCTAATTTGTATTTCTTTCTATGCTATTTAAAGCCTTCATAAAAGAATTTCTCCTTTGCAACCGAGGTACTGTAAGTTGTGGTCTTGATCTCCTGGTATGGTCTTCATTTCATTATGGTGCTCTTGCGAGAACTATTCCAGAACAGCTGACTGCTGTTTTGTAACAAATAACAATTGACTTCTTTTGTTGTTATTTAATTACATAATAATAATTAATTATTAATCCCAAATGGAAGTTGTAGTTCCAATTAGGGGGCTGAGGTCAGATCACAGGGTCAGCCAGGATACAGCACCTCTGGAGCAGATAGGGTTAAGGGCCCTGCTCAAGGGCTCACCAGTGGCTACGTGACGGTGCAGGGGCTTAAACCCCATAACCATCTGAACCCCCATAACCATCTGAAACCCAGCAAGCTACAACCTTAACCATTTGAGCCACCACAGCCAATACAGTGGTGCCCATACAGTGGCTACTTAATTCCACATGTGTAATTTCATAGTTTTGAAATCGCCAGTATTGTTTAAGAATGTAGAAAATTCATTACCAAATAAAAAACATTGATTTAAAAGGTGTGTCCAAGTCTTTTGACTGGTACCTTGATTTAAACTGATAATGGAAGAATTCACCCTTTACAGATGTCATGAATGAGAAATTTAGCTACTGTATGTAAACATGTTTATTTCTGTTATAAAGCTGGGCATTTAACAATGCCGGTCCATGGGGATTGACTCACTTTTGGAGCCAGATCCAATTGGTCATCTGAGGAACTGCTTGTTTGGGCACTTCTTTCTGTATTGGACTCATTCTTCAGAACCACAGGTTTAGAAGGGCTTAATTTCTCCAACTTGAATCGAAAGTGTCTTTTTACTTCACAATATGACCTTGTGATCTTTCTTCACAATTTTATGGCGTAATATACTGATTATATTATGTGTGTTATATAAGTGTATGTATGTATGTGTGTTAAAAAAGAACACTGCTTTATTAAATATCTCTTGAATATTTTAATAGCTTAGTTGTGTGAGCAGGTATGAATAAGATTATAATAAGTGCAGAATTACTTCCTTCCCTTTTACCCGCATCAGATCCAATTGCTTTCTGTAGCTTATTGAGCAAGAAGAGATAAATCAACACTAACACACACACACACACGCACAAAAAAACACACACACTCTGGCTGGCAGTGGTAAAGGTTCTCTGCACGGAGGCTGATAAATCCTGGTATTGTTGTAACGGATCCCTTGTGACCAGAAGCACTGAATGCATGATGGTTGCCCTTGGTTACCGTGATCTTGGGTGAAATCATGTTGTTTGAAATATGTGTGTTTTCAGCTAGTGCAATCTTAAGCTTAATATATAACAGCTATTTACACATCACTAACAGCTAGTTATGTACGACACTGCACTGCAGTAGGATGCAGAAGTCTGATGCCTGGTCATGACCTTGAATGGAAGGCCAGAAAGTAGAAACAGAAAGGTCGGGCTTGTCTTTAACAGGCTCTGTTGTTTACACAGAACAGCTCTATTGCTTTTTTTTTGTGTCTATTTCCTTCAATTTTTATCCTCTAAAGGCAAATTATCTGTCAAGAATATAGTCCACCCTATTGCTTCCACTTCTTATCATTCAGTTTTTTTGTAGGCTGGTGGTACAAAAAAAATTCAAAGAAGAAAGGCAAGGATTTTATCTTATTGACAAGTATTTACAATTGCTGTGAGCAGAAAAGCATATCTGAATACATCAAACCTAAGGAGGATGAGCAGAAGACCAGGAGTGCAAGTGCTCCTCATAAAGTTGAATTCAACATTATTATTTAATGCGGTCATAACAATAATGATAACGCATAGAAAACCACATTGGTATCAAGTGAAAAAGGGAGGTGTGTGTCATTCATAAAAAATTTACGGAGCAAAGTGTGTACAAACAGGGGATTTAGTCGTCTATTTTCATGCAGGTGCTGGTACTCGATGCCGAGTACCGAAATTGCATTATACTGAGGGCAAACACTGTGACAAGAGGCCTTCGCAGCCTCACACCACAGTCAGGACACGCTGCTCTGATTTCATTTTCCGGTAGCGGCATGCTAAACTAAATTGAAAAATGCCGCTGTTTGACATCGCGAGTCTGCCGATTGTCAGACTGGGGCGATTTGTGCCCTGCCATGTTTACGAGTGCTGTTTGAGCACCACACGCCCTGCAGGAATGCCAGTGCAGAAAATCGGTTCCTTCTATTTTGTACAATTATGAGAAACGGATGGGGACAAGGAGAAGGCGCTTGATTTCTGCATTGCTGGAAGCATTCCTGAAGACTTTACTAAACATCTTTAACCTCTGATGTTTACTGAGGATGCGTTCAAAACCACCGGTGTGTATTTTATGTAAATTAATTGGAAGCAGCTGAATTTTTTTTATTTCAGTTTTTAAAAAATCTACTCTTTTTTTTTTATCACCAACTAGACAGCTCAAGGGCTTAGTGAAAAAAAAAAGAAGTTGGTACAATCAGATATAAGGCAGAACTCATTTGTTAGAGATGTTATGGTTACAGTATACACTGATCAGCCATAACATTAACAGTAATTAACAATTATGTAGCGGTAAACTGATGACAAGATCATGGGCATCCAAGGCTCACCAAAGCATAGCCTGTTCTGATCCCACAGAAAAGCTAATGTAGCACAAATTTTTGAAGAAAGTCAATGCTGGCTATGATAGAAAGGTATCAGAACACCCAGTGCATCACAGCCTGCTGTGCAAAGAGTTCTCAAACAGATCTGAATCTGATGAAGCATCCATGGAAAGTGCTGGACGAATAAGTCGGATCCATGGAGGTCTTAAAGCACTTAAAAGAGCTGCAGGTAACATCCTGGTGCCAGACACATACATTTTCATCACAGTATTACTGTATGCAGATACTCCGCTCCACACAATCCAGCCACCTCACGCAGTGGCATTCCCAAGCTTAGTTAGAAAATCTGGTGCCAGATCTTGCAGATGAAATGATCCAATGTGACAAGGCCTAGAATAAAAGAGACAAAGAGCGAGAAAATACTGTGGCTTCGCACCTTCAGGATTGGCAGTTTGAATTTGTATTTGTGGAGTTTTTTGTGGATTTTCTGCCAGTGTGGTTCTAGTGGTTTTCCTCACTAGAAAGAAAACCAAAAAAGAAGACCTTTTTGGAATTTCACAAGTCTATCTTCGTAGGTTTAAAAGTTTGTAGTTTCTTTCTCTTTTGACCAGAAACTAAAAATACACCACTAATCAATATACAATTGCCGATGTTACAGTAATTATACAAATTAATTTATTATCTGTACCAATTATCCTGTGTGGAGTTGCGGGAAACCTCCCAGTCTCCAGGAGAATACATTTGTAAATACCAGTTAGCCTAAACTGGGTGTCTTTGGACTGTGGGAGCGACCCAGAGTACCCGGGGGGAAACCCAACAAGCACAGGGAGAATAGGCAAACTACATGCACACAGACCAGCGGCGGAAATCGAACCCTTGATGCCGGAAGTGCCGGGCCATAGTGCTATTTCACCATGCTGGCTTTATTATATACTGTACGTGTCTAATGTCAGTTAAATGCGCATCGATAGATTTTGTTTTACATTTTTTTGTTTAGTCTACAAGCAGGGGAAGCCCCAAGTCCAAATGAGATTAAAGGCATGTAATATTGGCAAATTCAAAATGCCTGAGCAAATCTATTAAGATTAATCTGGCTCATTCCATGCTTAACAGTGAAGAAAATGACATGTATTTGAGTGATAAGCTTGGGTCCAATGTTAAATTGTGGAGCTTCTGCACTAAATAGACCAGACTAAATGTCACTGGATATCAGAGCAAGGTCGTGTGGATGTTTAATTGCCAGCTATAGACAACAGATAGGTGAGAAATTAAAGATAAACCTTTCTTCAAATATTAATACATAGTCCTTCTGACTGGGTGGCACGGTGGTGTAGTGGTTAGCACTGTTGCCTTGCAACTTCAGGGTCCGGGTTCGATTCCCGGCCAGGCTCAATTCCCGTCTCTGTGTGCATGGAGTTTACGTGTTCTCTCTGTGCTTGGTGGGCTAATTGGCATTCCCAATGACTGTACAGTACGTGTGTGTGCCCTGTGATGGATTGGCACCCTGTCCAGGGTGTACCCCGCCTTGTGCCCTAAGCCTCCTGGGACCCTGTATTGACAGTGAGTGAGTGAGTTCTTCTGACCTTTAAGACACATCACAAACCCCAAGATTGTGAACTCCACTCAGGATGCGCTCACAAGCTAAAGGTACTGTAAGATGAAGCTTTTTAACAAGAGGGTTCTCTGAACCATATCTTGGTGCATTATTAGGCAACCAAGGGCACACGTACTGAAATAGAATGGCTAAGTCTTAGTTTTTTATTACCGTTGACTTTTTTTTATGCTGCGGTTGACTTTGGGCATTGCTCTTACAGTGTGCTGAGCAAAAAAGCAAAAGAGTGCAACCAGACTCGAATTCTCATGCAAGCAGTGTAATTGTTTTGCTGCTTCAACTTTTGCCATGAAATAGAAGTATTGCATCCCGCCCAGATATCTGTATCAGTATCTGGCCTCTACCGATACAACGATCTAGAGAAACTGATATGAGCATTGAAAGCACACGCTGTATATAACTCAATGTAGTCATTCATTTTGGCAGTTTACTGCATTAGTTATGAGCCCAAACTATCAAATCCACATTCCCCTGACCTCCTAATGTCAGCACATACTATACCAGACTACTGTGCATTTAAAACACATTATCCAGAAGAGGAGATCAATATCTGATCTAATAATAACTGTGAATAGGCGTGTGCATCAGAATGGGCTTTCTTTAATAAGAGAACGTCTTCCAACTCTTTTCTGCCAAAGGTCTCACACACACACACACACACACTCCTGCACATAGACACAATCTGTCAGCATCATTTTCATGCTGCAGTACCTGGAGATGTGAGTGAGGGACATGACATGCTCTAAAAGAACTGATTTTATATTTTATGCTGGTGCAGGAAAGTGCTCTATTTCCCCCCCAGACACGGAACATAATCAAATAAGCACTCATATCACATGTACCGCTCTCTTCCTTTTATTCTCCCGACATCCTGCTCTCAATATTCATGTAAACTATAAAGAAAGAAATTGTATCTTTATCATTTGTTTCTTGACATAGAACAGCAGGACGTATTAATTAAATAGGCTTCTTGCACATTTTTTTGCATGCATTTAATAGTGATTGAGACAGATTTAGACAGATTTCTAATTGCACCATGCTGAAACCAGTATTTAGTGTACTATACATTATATTGAGACAATATCAAGTGCATTATTACACCATAACGCACTGCTGTGTCCAGAGAGTCGACGTTGCCAAGCCCAGTGTTTCCGATTTGAACTGCAACCAGTGTCATGTTATTCTGCTCCACAGTTCAAGAATTTGGATGCAACCTGATTGCTTTTTGGCTTACGTGAACACTTTGACATAATCAACTTTAAGTAGCATGAAAGAAAGCTGAAAAAACTCCAAATCTCTCTCACACTCTCACCCATTCTTTATACCGCTTAGCCTATCCCAGGGGGGCTTCGGGCAATAGGTGGGGAACACCCTGGACTGGGTGCTAATCCAGACTATAGGCACTATAGGCAATTTGGAAATACCAGTAAACCTAATCTGTATATCTTTGGACTGTGGGAGAAAACTAGAGCACTCCAAGTACAACCCACCAAGTACAATGCAGGAATTACATTTCTCCAGCAGTCAATGGAAAATAGAGATCTAATGGTACATGTATTTGTTGGGTACTGTTTGGTACAGGATGTTTGGTTTAGTATGCGTCATGATCTGAATGAATACAGTCTAGCTTTATCTAGTGCTGTGCGATTTTCAGTTTCAGTGATGTCATTTAATTCGAATTAATGTTGGTGTGCTGTGAGCATTTGCAGGTTAAGGGCTTTGATTATGGGCCAAAATTTGGCAAATTGGTGGTCCTGGGGTTCGAACTTTGGCTCTTTGAATCAGCAGTCCAACACCTTAACCACTGGGGTGCCTACCTCAGAGATATGAAAGTCATAAAGGTTTAAAAGGTCAGATGAGCAAACATATTAACAATATAATTAAGTGTTCCATCCTAAGCGGTTATTCGATTGCCGGAATGAATTATTTTGAACTTTTGACAGACGAGGTAGGAAACCTAGCGATGTATATTTTGTGTCTCAAACAGGGACCTGAATAGTCAGTGTTTTAAATTTAACAACCTAATGTGTGCATTATACTTAAACTAAAGCTAATACTTACATATACAGTATAACCATATACAGTAGCTTTTCAACACCAATGTCCCCCAAGCTTTTAGGGGGCCCCCGATGCCTGCCAAACCTATTTATGATTTATAAGATAATGCTCATGAATGTTGGTTGGAGACGCAGATGGGCTCTAACAGACTTTTGAATTGCCTCTGAATATAAGTCATTTAAAAGTAAGTGTTTTTACTTTGTTTATTTCTAATGCCTTGTGCACCCACAGTAAGCTGATGTCACTGGAAAGAAGCTTGGATTTGAGAGTACCTCGAGCTGACTTCTCAGTTGCGTTGACATGAAGTACAGTATCTTAAAAGACCTGCACTCAATTTCCTCTATAGAGAAAAAGCATTTACTGAGTTGAGCAAAAATAGTAACCACCAGCAGTAGCAAATAGGCCATATGGTATTTTAAAATATCCTTTAAATATTATATATTCAAAAGAAATATCATGTACATTTTTGCTGTACAGTAAATAGTAGTGCTTGCACAATCGAGTGCACCTACAGTAGACACCTAAACCGAAAGAAAGGTATATACATATACATTTTTGTGTTTTTTTTTTTGAGTTCACAAAATTATGGCTTAAATTA
>JAOVVA010000031.1:6731954-6749884 GCA_028565275.1 Leiocassis micropogon
TACAGTATATATCCAGTCTCACACACACACACACAGACATATATATATATATATATATTTATTTTTTGGTGCTTCTGCACGCCATCATGCACATTGGGTGAAGAATACTCCCCATCTGTGGCAGTTACTTAAGGGGTCTGGTTGCCAGCTCGACACCTGATTGTCATTCAGACCCGATTGGCAATTTGAGATGAAACTGGAGACATTTTTCGGAGGAAACTGGAGCACCCGAGGAAACTCACCAAGCACAGGGAGAACATGAAAACTCCATGCACACAGCCCCGCGAGGCTAACCACTAATCCACTGTGCCGCCATTATTTGAATGGTGGACCAGTTTCACCTCCGCAGTATCACTGCATCATTGTTTATTTTTAAAAAAAGTAAACTTTTTAATGTCACAAGACAGCTCGTTATCACTCAGCGTCTATACCGCTTTATCCTGTACAGGGGTACATGCTCAACGGGGTGCCTAATCTGCATGTATTTGGACAATGTGTTGAAACCACTATGCACAGGGAGAACATGCAAACTCCATGCACACAGACCCAAGGTGGGAATCGAACCCAGAACCTGTATGTGCAAGGCGACAGTGCTAATCACTAAGCCACCATGCTGATAGCTTCCTCATTGCGGGGCACCAGGATCCTGCATGCATTTAAAAAAAAAAAAATCTACAATAGCAACATATTGTCAAAATATTATATTTACTTGCTTCTAAAGTTACTTTATTTAATTCTCATTTTTTCCATGATTAAAAAAAAGGTTTTTCTTATTGTACATGACACCAACAGACTCGTTATGTAACCGTTCGTCTGGTTTTCCTTCTCTCTACATATACATAATGTCTTCTGCATCTACCTGAGCACTGGCCCACTGACTAATGATAAGATAGTGAACATATCAAATCTTCCCCACAGCCCTAGATACAGAGATCCTATTGGATCGTGCTGCCGCACGTGCGCTGTTCCTATTGGTCACCGGGATCGAGACAGAAGCGAACCGGATAGACTTGAAAATTCTTTTCTGATCACGTTGAAGTTTGATAATACCGAGCGCGCGCGCACGCCCGCACGCACTCACGAGCATGCCCCCGCCCCAGCAGGCGCGCGAGCACGCGCACACGCGCACCCACACACAGCTAAATTGGACAGGTAAATTGTTCTCCCTAGCGTTAACATTATTTTATTGGTGTAATAACGTTATTTAGGAAATATAATTTATAGTATTATTATTATTATTATTATTTTTATTATACAGTAAAGCTCTAAAGCTTTAAAACATGTTATCATGAAAAAAGTGACCCAGAAAATCAAGCCTAAACAAAACTAATTAAAATCACTAGACTTATATTTATTATCATCATGCAAATAGGATATACGCTGTATTGCCTTCCTGAGCAGTCAAAGTTATTAACAACTAGAGGTCATCCGTGGCTCTGCTTGTGTGTATTCACCTAATATAAAAATGATCTCGTTTATCAAATGAAGATATATTTTTTTCTTCTTCTTTATTGTTTAACAGTAGTAGGAATCCAGTAGGTTGGGTACATTACCGTCTACTGTAGGGCTCATTCGCCCTCATCCTCCCATCCATTTTCCAGATCAGCCTTCCTTTGCTTCCTTCTCTGATCTTGTCTTGACTTGGTCTGTGTCTTGAACTTTTCATCTGCTGTGTCCAGCACACACGTTTTCATCTCAGTTGAAGTTCTGTAGGTTGCTTCACCACCAACTATAGATCTCTGTTTCCTCAGATTCCCTGTCCTTCAAAGCCAGTCCAGTCTCCTTCAAAAACAACGTTAAATGCTACCCTCCCTGATCAGTGAGTGACCCTCCATTCTAAAAGACACTTAACATTGCTTTGGAAAAGTTATAAGACAGTCCAAGACAAGGACTCCCCACTCCGCCCGAGTCCAAGACAAGCCGCAACAAACTTAGGGTGTTTTATTCTAGCCAGTCCAGTTTCTGGCATGTTTTTGGGTGGTGCAGGATAACCAGAGACCCTAGAGAAAACCAGTCCAATAAGAAAACATGCGAAGGAACCCATACAGAACTAAGGAATGAACTGCCGACCATTAAGCTGTAAAGAGACAAAAATTTTGATTATCACCCATCCCTGAATAGAAAAATAATCTTCAAATTTAGTTTCTTGTAAAAAACAACTATGTGGGGTTAGGCTGTCTAAAGTGTGTTATACTAGTGTGAGTCTAGTACATCATTGGCTCCTTTATTTGTCTAAAGGTTAATTGAGCATTTTTCTTTGACTGGGCTAAATCTTCTGCCTCTGCTAGAAAAAACTAATTTGTTTACACCTGCCCTACTGACTCTCATCCTCTTAGGGAAATTACATGCTTGACTTCAGATTGCTATGTACTGGAAGATTCTGCTGTTTGCAAGGCCCAGGGGAGCACTTCAAGCCTTGAATCAGCACTATGACCTTTTAAACTAGACCTACAAATAACATTACCCACTGCAGTAAGGAAAGTCTAAATATTATTGATACCCGTTTGTTAAATTACTATAGGAACTCACATCTCATCAGTCAAGACCCACAATGAAATGGTCATGTGTTTGATTGATGCTTTCCTCTGTCACACCTACTGTATATGATACACATTGTGTGCTGTTATCATAGATATGGACTTGGTTATGATCTGGGATTGCGTCAGTTGTTCAGGTCTAGGCTACGCAAGGTTATCTTATAATAAAATGAAGTCAGCATCAATATAGGTTTTCTTCCCTGATGGCACAGGTACAGTATATTGCAGGATTCAAATAGTGAAAGAGGTTCTGGGAGCATGAGAAATAAGTTTCACACATGAATTTACCACCACACTGTGTGCTGTAATCAAAGCTAAAGGTGACTGAATGAAATCTTTTTGTCTCTCTGTCACCAAAGTAATCTCATATGTATGCTCTGCACCTGGACTATGATTAAACCTCTGTTTAAATAATAAACAAAAAAAGGTTTATAAGACACAACATGTTCTTGAATTTCATGTTTGAAGTTTAAATAAAACATACAAAGAATATACTGTGTTTCGATTTTTAAAAAAATGTTTAAAAAAAATAATAATTTAAACACTCTAGGGCGGCATGGTTGTGTAGTGGTTAGCACTGTTGCCTTGCACCTCCAGGGTCCAGGCTCGATTCCCGTCTCTGTGTGCATGGAGTTTGCATTTTCTCCCCGTGCTTGGTGGATTTCCTCTGGGCGTTCCCAAATTGCCAGTAGTGTGTGAGTGAGTGTATGTGTGTGTGCCCTGCGATGGATTGGCACCCTGTCCAGGGTGTACCCCGCCTCGTGCCCTAAGCCTCCTGGTCCCCATGACCCTGAATACAGGATAAAGCAGTATAGAAGGTGAGTGAGTGAGTTAAACTCTCTAATTTAAGTTTACTAGAAATAAAAAATTCTCACTTTAACTTAAGATATTAAGTGGTGTGATTGGGTAAAGCAATTGATATTACAAATTTTAAGTTAAGTCAACTTAGCATTTAAGTTAAACTTACTTAAGTTTTCATTAAAAATTACTTAATTTTTTTAAGGCAACCGGTTTCCTCAAATTTTTTAAGTAAATTCAACTTGTCTGGGCTTACAGTGCACTTAAGTAAGTGTGAAACGCATTTCACTGATGCTTCACTATGTGTAGATGAAAACTGTTACTGGCTCAACACCATGAGCACCATTAAGGCTTTAATGCATTACAGACATAAATCATATAGTATTTAGTAATACTTAAGCCACTGTCCTGCCTTCTAAGTAGAGTACTCTTTATAGTCTTAAAACTAAAATCACACACATGCCAAAATTTGTTACATGGTGAGCTGCATGGTAAACAAGGTAACTAACCCTGATGAAAGCTTTTAAAGGAACCGAAGCCAAAAAAGATAAATTGGTCCCCTATGGGCTCCCAATAATATTTGATCTTAAAGGGCAAGATACTAGGATGACAAGTTCCTACATCTTTGATTCATATTGAATCAAAATAAAAAGGATAAGGGTAATAGTAATGCTAATGATATATTGCAGTTGTAGTAGGCAGTTGTAAATTTAAGCATTTTGATCACATTAACTAGCTATCTAGATGAAACTGTATTAACTAGCTTACCTTACTTAGTGATTTGATCAGGTAATAATACAAATCAAAATAGATGATGGCATTTTTTCATATTGGTTTTAGGATAAAAAAGAGATATCAATGGAGCCAAGTCAGATTTAGTTTCTCTACAGTATATATCTGCTCCTTAATTCAAGATTAATTTACTTTATTCAAAATTTCTGCTAAAGTTAAAGTTAAATAACTACACTATATAATTATTTTAGTTCTAAAATTATAAAGAATTACAATTTCTTTAGGCAACACAATGACTGGGTTTGATTCTCAGCTCCAAGCGTTGGGGACCGCATGTTCCTCCAGTGCTTGGTGGGTTTCCTTCCTCGCAAAGACATTCATTGTTCAAAATGCCCATAGTGTATGATTGAAGTTCCCTAGGATAGGCTTCAGGCTCCCCCATTTGACCCTACCCAGGGTAAACAGTATAGATAATGAATAAACCATAACATTAAACCCAATGACAGGTAAAGTAAATAACAGTAAGTATTGTATCTTATTACAATGGCATCTATTAAAGATATGTTAGGCAGCAATAGTACAGTAAAGTCAGTTTTTGGTGATGTGTTGCTGCAGGAAAAATGACTAAGGGTAAGCATCTGAGCAACTTTGACCATGGCCAGATTGTGAGACAACAGGGACAGTGCATCTCCAAAACAGCTGGTCACTGCTTAACTGCAGACTAGTACAGTAACAGATCCCATGCTGACCCCTGTCCGCCACCGAAAGCGGGCACGATAGACACTTCAGATGTGGATCATAGAGCATTGAAAGAAGGTGGCCTGGACTGATCAATCACATTTTATTTTAAATCATGTGTATCCGTCACTTACGTGGAGAAAGAGCTGGCCCCAGGATGCATTATGGTAGGAAGGCAAACCAGCAAACCCAGTGAGATCCTGTCGGGAATATTTGCTGGGAAACCTTGGGTCCTGACATTCATGTGGATGTTCTGTTGACATGTATTAGAATGTCACCTACCAAACATTGTTGCAGATCAAGTACACCTTTACATGGCAACGTTATTCCCTAATGGCAGTGATCTCTTTCAGCAGCATAAGGTCCCCTGTCACACTACAAACATTGTAAAGGAATGTTTGAGTAACATGGCTTGGCGTTAAATCCCCAGATTTCAATCGGATTGAGATCTGTGGGAAGTGCTGGACAAACAAGTCCAATCCAGGGCTGTTTTGATGGCTCAAGGGGATATATTAGGACAATATTAGACAGGGGAGTTAAAATTATGGCTGACCGGTATAAACCTCATAGAAGAGCTCCTGTTAATTAGATTAATCACACATCAAATATAAATATAAATATGCATATTTAATTGTTGGCCACTCTGCTCTGGTAGAAAGGGAAATGAAGAGATGATATAGGAAAGTAATTAAGTTTGGGGAGATAACGGCATCACACCACCATCATGCTCATACAGTATGTGGTGATTACTTGGGCTTTTGCCAAATTAGAAATACACACTTGTTACAACTTACCTTCCCTAAGGGGCCCAAAAATGTTCTAACATGACAATGCTCCTATGCACAAAGTGAGCAAGATTGGAGTGGAACGTGAGTGTCTGGCACAGAGCCTTGACCCCAACACCTTTGACCTGAACACCTTTTGGATTGAGTGGAACACCATTTGCACTACAGTCCTCACAAATGCTTGGGCTGAATGGACAGATTCCCTCAGCCATGCTGCACAACCTAGTGGAAAGCCTTCCCAGAAGAAAATGTAAAAGGTAGATTACATCTTTTATGGGAAGTCACATATGGGTATAATGGTCAGGTGCCCAAATATCTTTTGCCATAGTGTACATAGCAAATAAATAATGTAAAATAATTCAGGATATCTACCACGAAGAGCCGTATTGTCAGCTATGACAGTTGTAATAGTTGGAAAAAAAACGTTTGTAACCAGATATCTTTATGCTAGAACAGGAAGCCCCTTGACTATGATTTATGACTTTCTTTTTCTCTTTTTTGTTAAAGAGTCTTGACATGTTTACCCAATATACAATTTTGTTGAGTGCTCTCCAAAAAAAAACACAAACCAAAACTATTGGCAGAAACTAAAAGCCAGATGGTAGCATTACATTCAGTTTCAGCAAACGAGGTTTTTAGCAGCCTGGATGATGGCACTGGATGGCACAGAATGAGACACTGGGAATCAAACAGAGTGCCTCTATCCAAGTCATTAATTACAGCTGGCCAGCCTGTACACATCTCATGATTTTTGTTTGGTGCTTTCATTCCATCTATACAATACTATAGTTTATATATTTCATTAATGTATTTTAATTTTTAATTTTTTTTCAGATCATAAAAAATTGTAACATTACGCCACCATTTTTTAAACGAAGCAGCAACACATTCATAGACACATTTCCATCAATGACATTATGGATACGATTAATCTACAATACAACAACTGCTGCACTGAAATGTGGTTAGAAGGATGTTGAGATGTTTTAATTCAGTTTTATTATCATCATCATTATTATTATTGTTATTTTTCTCGTGTGCATCCTCTACACGACTCACATTTACGATATCAGGAGAGACAGCTAAAAGTAAAAAAAGACAGAAAGAGGAAATAATGGTCCGTGAGTGAGTTCCTTACAGAAATTTTCTGAAACAGTTTTCTGAAAAACTGATCAACACTGTCTGTGTCTATGTGTGTGTGTGTGTGTGTGTGTGTGTGTGTGTGTGTGTGTGTGTGTAACATCTCACTGTAGAATGTGACAGAGAAAGAACAAAAGGAAAGGCCATTGTAAGAACAACAAATAGATTTACAATGTGATCTTTGATTTTTTCGCCACGACGGAACACCAGACAGAGAGCGTTAAGCTAACAGTGGTGGTTCTGTCCTTTTTATCTTTCCACTTCTTTGTTTAATAAAACCCAAATACAAGAATTGCATGTCACTATAGCATCAGTTTATGGTTCACCGTTTTGGTGGCGCATACTTCAGCAAAGGAAAAACAAATATCAATGGAAAATGGAAATCATAATAAATTTAAACAATCCAATATAAAGTAATAAATAGAAAATAATAATCAGATTGAATTCTAGTCATTTCTTGTTTCTATGAATACATAACATCTACAGTTTTTTTTTTCCTTTTTAAGTTAATGAAGTCAAGCTACGGTATATAAATACATCACCAGCATGCACAATATTGTATTATTGAGAATATTGTAGCAGTAATCATCTTACACTGAGAAACAGTATAATAGGCAAGTGCATTTTTTTAAATAAAAAAAGGAAACCAAAACAAAAAAAAAAAGATAAGAAAAGAAAAGAAAAAAAATACCACAAACCTCAAAGCTGCTTTAAGATTATCTCCCGTTTTGACATTGCCAGTGCTCTGTCTCTAATTGTTCTTTCAGTCCATGGACAAATGAAAAACAGCCAATGGTTCCAGTTGACTCCATTCAGTGTATTACGACAGGGATCCAAGTGATTAAGGATTACTTTGGAGGATTAAATTTTTCAGGATTAAAGCGCAGGGATTTTTTTTTTTTTACTCATTTTATATTACTTTGCTAAGACAGATCGCGTTTTAGGGTAATATCACTCAACAAGTTATGTATATATAGAGTATGTTGCGGTTTATGGTACTATACTGTAGCAATATTGAATAAAATCGATGTTTTTATAGTGCGGGTCACCCTTGACACCCTAAATGTCCAAACAATATCAACAATAATAATAATGATAATAATTTTTCACTGCAAGGACAACAATTTGTTTTAGCTATCAATGGGAATAGCATTGTATTTAATGGGCGGAAACTGGAATTGATTACTAAATACCTAAACTACTGTTCCTTGATCAGAGACCTGCAGCCTGTGACCACAGTGACGTTTCGTTTTTATTGTGGAGCGTTTTGAATCGCCATGTCGGCTGTAAAGAAATGGCTAACTGACTGTTAAGCGCACATCAGTATCCACAAATATGTTTAACAGAGACACAAAAAACATCCTTTCACACTCTCTGGAGCCTGTTTGCAAACTCTTACTTTTGCGAGGCTATGACATTCAAGTTTTTTTACTCTATTATTTTTTTGTCTTTTTTAAATTCTTTTTTCTTGCTCAAGCTTTAACACGTCTTCACCTGACAGTTCCTAAACCCTTCCTCCACACATATAAATAAGCAGCTTGACATCATGTTTCACTTAAAGGAAACAGTCCCTATGCCAGTGTTTGGGGTGGATTTCAACCCTAGTCATCTTGTACTTACTGACTTACTGACAATCTTTTCTTTAATAAAGTGTTGTTATGCCAAATGTTTCAGACGTGAATGAAGAAAAGGTAATTTTTACCTTTATTGTGATCATTTTAATCTAAACCAGCTTTTTAACCGGAGGCATACCTGTTGTTGAACTTAACATTTCTATTCTGATTTTTTTTTCTATGTTATATTTATCCATTTAATTTTCAAACCTGCAGTTGCGTTTGTAACATCAGCGAACATGGCTGCTAGCATTCCACCAGGCCCCCCTTTTCGCAAAACGTTTTTACTTACGCTTTTATTTTTCTTTTTATTTTTCTTTTATTTTTGTGAGCACGCGTGTTTTCTTGTGTGTTACGACTAGGAAACGGGTAATTCTTGAGGGTCTTCTCCTCTTCTGCCTCTCCATCTCGCTCTCCCTCTCTCTCCGTTTTTAATTGTTGCCCTCGCCGCCTTCGTCGTCCTGCTGGTCGCTTGTCCAGAGTGTCAAGTTGTCTCGCAGCAGCTGCATGATGAGGGTTGAGTCTTTGTAGGAGTCCTCGTTAAGCGTGTCCAGCTCAGCGATGGCGTCGTCGAAAGCCGTCTTGGCCAGATGGCATGCCTGCTCGGGCGCGTTCTGGATCTCGTAGTAGAACACGGAGTAGTTAAGCGCCAGCCCGAGACGGATGGGGTGCGTGGGCTGCATGTGCTCCTTGCTGATCTCATGTGCCTCACTGTATGCCTTCTCAGACGACTCAACCACGGCGGCACGTTTCTCTCCAGTAGCTACTTCAGCCAGGTAGCGGTAATAGTCGCCCTTCATCTTCAGGTAAAAGACCTTACTCTCGTGCTGGGCCTCGCTGCAGTTCTTGATCAGGAAGTTGTCAAGCAGGTTAAGCACATCTTGGCAAACGGCCTCAAGCTCCTTCTCAATCTTCTCACGATAGGCACGCACCATCTCAATCTTCTTTTCATTGCCATCGGCTGAGGTTTTCTGCTCGATGCTGGAGACGACACGCCATGATGAGCGCCGTGCACCCACTACGTTCTTGTAGGCCACAGAGAGCAGATTGCGCTCTTCATTGGACAGTGCCTCATTCAGCTCTGTCACCTGTAGAACAGAAAGATGAGGAATTTCAGATAACCTTTAGCTCATCCAAAAACATGTTACAGACATTTTCTGCATAATGTTTTCTCCAATGAAAAATATTTTATTTTCATTTCTTCCTGCAATTTAACATCA
Organism: Leiocassis micropogon; assembly: GCA_028565275.1. Classification (NCBI taxonomy): domain Eukaryota; kingdom Metazoa; phylum Chordata; class Actinopteri; order Siluriformes; family Bagridae; genus Leiocassis; species Leiocassis micropogon. The sequence goes on from JAOVVA010000031.1 coordinate 6,741,518, forward strand.
GGTAGTGTAGGTAAATATAGTGAATAGCTTTTTTATTATTAATAGTTGGTAATGTTAGAATGCTCCAGAGAACATAATTCATATGGTAGTTTTAATCACTACAAACTAAGAATTTGATGAAATAAAAAATGTGAATGAATATACAAATATAGCTATTATTGTATCGTATCATATATGCAGTGTTTTGCTTTCAGAAACAAAACAAAAAATTACTGGAAAAAGTAACAAAAACGATTCTTTTGATTATCTGATGTCAATTAATATGAGAAACACACCTATGTGTTGTGTTTTGGGACAATAGGCCAACTTTCTTTTTTTTTGAAAATCTGAGTTGTAGCCTTTTGGCAACATTGCCAATTACAGGACTAATACTAAATCAACAAATTAAATAAAGGGTTAATCAGGCCTAGTTTATGTAGAGAACTCTTTTCTTTAAAGCTGCTCTGAGTTTTTGGATGAAGCCCAAAGGCACGCTAACCTCACTTCATCCCATGATGCAGTATCTGAGTTAAAGCATTGGAGTCATCTCCTGTGTAATCCCCTGTGCCTTTGCTCTGACGACTAATGAAAAACTCTGAATGGAGACAACTGTCTGACCATATACACTGACCTGAGAGCAATTTTGTACTGGCTTATGTAATGCAAAAGGATTACAGATAGTACACACTGTTCCTGGGTCAGAACAAAATCACATGAAGGAAGAGTGGGGAGTAAAAGGATAAACTGCCTCATTGTGAATGAAGCCGCTGTTTGTTCTTGCATGTGTGTGTGTGTGTGTGTCTGTGTTTTTATGTGTCTTTTTAAAAGCTACTAATAACGTTTGCTGTAAGGATTTGTAAAGATGATATTTACAGTATAGAGACAATTGCTTTGTGTTTCATATACTACTCCAGGGATAGGTCTCTTCCTTAACATTCTAAATAACGTAAATAATATTCTGTATTTTTATATTATTGATCTACAAAGATAGATAGTTAATAAATGATACAAACAATTAAATAGTTACAAATATTAAAAACTACATTTTAACAAAAGTCGTTTCTATTTAGTTACTAGTTTTTCTATATAGTATATATTTTCTATATTTTTACTATCGTTTCTATATAGTTCTATTTTTTCCCCCTTCCCCCCCTATATTCCTATATTTCTATATTTTGTAATATTTTTATTATTGTACAGTTTATTTTACTAGTTAAATTTATTTTCTTTCGCATTTCTTTTTATTAATATTTATTCCTTATATATAGTTTTTATTTTCTTTTTAAGGTCACTGGCGGTCGTACAAGCATTTCACTGCATATCGTACTGTGTATGACTGTGTATGTGACAAATAAAATTTGAAATTGAATAGTTGCTTCGAGACCTTTTTTTAATGCCATATTTGCAGTGAAAAAGTTTCTTTTTATTATTGTTGAACAAAATACAAATTATTCCATTTATTTTAGATTTGTTAGCTTGGCAATGTTTATTAATTGCTTGGAATGGTTTTTGAAATGAAGTTGTTGGTGTATTAGTCACCTCATGACCATTGTTTCAACATTTGCTTACAAAACAGTGAGAACAGGATATCGTTCAGTCATGATTAACTACTGAGCGCTACTATGCCAGAGATTTCTTGTGCTGTATCTCAGGCAGAAGGAGCAGTCGCTGTGTCTATAACAATAACCAGGTCCTGTGCTGCAATTAAGAAGAGCTTAACAGCTTGATAGGCTTGTTATTTCCGGAACTAATATGTAGACAAGAAAGTGATAAGCTCTCATCACCAAAGCGAGACACAACTTGCTGCTTCCTGCTGTTTTATCCTTCTTTTAATGATTACCAAAAGAACGCCTTCAGCCTTCAGTGTTGCGGCCTTGAATCTTCAAACTACAGCTACCCCTTGTTTCTTTATATTCTGTCTTTTATCTTTAATATAATCTTGAGGAACAGTCTTCCAGGCTTCCTAAAGTACTTTTTTCTCTCAAATTTTTAGTCCAGTCCCTGTACCTGACCAGTTTCTGAGGTATGTTTTCTGTCTGCTGTTTCCACACAGTGACCTATAGATCTTTTAAGCATAAATAAAAAGCATCTCACTTAAGGCATAAACCAGTGAGAAACATGTGCAGATGATGACCGATGATCAGGCCGGTGATTAGTATACTGGTGATGCTTAACGCTGGGTATGGATCAGAAGAGAGGGGCAATGAGGTTGCTGCTGAAGTTGTTCAGACCCTTTTTAAATTGTATTGCATCATAGCCACATTTCAGCCTGTCGCAAAAAAAAAAATGTTCCCATCTTTAATTTGATCTATATAATTATATTTAATTTAATATGAAGAAAGAAGGGGTGGCTTAATACTTTTGCACAGTAATGTATATCATGAAAAGTTAGTCAGAAGGCGCTATCACTATTTCGCTTGTTCCAGAACCAATACAGTAAACTCCAGAATTATTGGCACTTCATGAAACATTTAATATAAAACTAATTCAGTTATTTGTTTTATGCAAAACTAATAATATTTTGAGTTTCAGAATGTTTAGATTTTTATTCTTTTTTTTTAACATTTTTAACTCATTTTAATCTGCCTCTTTTTCCCATGATGCTGTTGAACAGATTTTAAATGTCTGCAACCTCATTCTATACCACAGGGAATAGGAGCGCAAGGCGACAAAAGACCATTATGTTTTATTTATTTAAACTAAAAACAAATAATTAAAAATAAAAAAAAAGTGTTCTCAAATCATTCAAAATCAGATGCATTATTTCATTCATTTCACTTTTTTTTAAAGGTACCAATACTTCTGGAGTCCACAGCACACTGCAGGATTTCACACTTCCGAGTATAACATACTGATTGATTGAGATTGAGTACGTGACCTACCAATGACGAAAAAACTAAAACCATCACTCTGTAATTCAATAACTGGGATTGTGAACAAAATATTACAGAATGAAACTTTTTTCCTGTTATGGAAAAAAATCTCTAGCAGAACCACACTTTTACATTTTCTACAGCTTTACATGCCATTCAGATGACTTAAGGATCTCTGTGGCATAACGAAGTTCGTTAGTCTTAGGTTTAAATACAATTTACTGTAATCAACATGATGTTTGGCAAAAGATAACTGTTCCTTTGAATCACATATGCTGTTTTTTTTTATGCAGACTGAAAATGTAAGCATAGAGCGCTATATCACACACAATCTTCAGTTTCCATAGAAACAAGGCGAACGTTTTTGTTTGGCTGCAGAGGACTCTCTCTCTCTCTCTCTCTCTGCTGCAGCCCTGGATACACTGACAGTGCATTTGCAGTGATGCACACGACAGTATACGTGTGGGTGACGGTATATGCATGTGTATGTAATGGTAGTGAAATGTGTGTGTCTATACAGTGGAGAAAGAGTAAAAGAAGCAATTATATGTGTGGGTGTGTATGTGTTAAAGTGCATCTACATATGTGATTAAGTGTGTGTGTGTGTGTGTGTGTGTGTGTGTGTGTGTGTGTGTGTGTATGCGAGAGAGCACAGGGCACAAGTGCAGTAGTGAGTGTGTGGGTGTGCAGTGTGGGGGTTGGGCATGAAGCGAAGCTGCAGCTAGACTGCTTGCTCATAGTAGCAGCTGTGCATGTTGGAGAAGATTATCCTTTACTCCATCAACCAGTTTGCACCAGCTAGAGCTGCATGACATTTGCTCCTACTTACTGTAGCCCTTCCTATATTGAAAAAAAGAATCAAAAATTGTGTAAATTTGCTTTTTCGCATAGATTTCCTCATACGTATTGCATCAGGCAAGACATGTTCGATGTACGTTGTTTGCTCTTGAGATACGAGGACAGCTAATCTCCCCCCAAGCAATGGATGCCCATGTATAAGTATTAGTCAATAAAATTGTAACCTAGTTCACCTGGCCCTTTTCCTATTTAAAGCAAAAGGTGAAGTAAAGACCTGGATGTTGCTATTTCCATTTCATTTGCAGCTCCAAATGCAAACTGTATCTATGAAGTCCCTATATTTTGAGAGAGAAAATAATAATTGACCACTATGCCCCAAAATCCTAGGCTTTCGTGCTTCGTTCATCATGTGACCGTTTTGAGTGTAAGCCCTAAAATGGCTGCAAATTCTCCTTTAAAGAAAAGGCATAATGAATGTTAAATATGAACAGAAACCGGAGGCACAGACTCACATAGTCAGCAGTGTTTCACAACCAGTGTTGCGACATACTGCATGGATAAAGCAGTGCACTGTCTATGAACTCTTTAAAGTCGTGCTAAGATTTTTTATTTTTTTTTTAACACCTAAGCTCTTGCTTGTTAAATGAGCAAGCTTTGGACTTTGGACCTTTATTGTATGTTGTGACAGACTGAGGGGTTGTAAAAGGAACAAGGTGAGAAAGAAGGAAATAACTGAAGATAAGAAGGGGGAAACAATGAGAGTAAAGGATAAATAATTCTGTGTAAATAACATGAGATGGGTGTAGATTGTTTAAGTGGTTCTGTTTACTTGATGTACTTTCTCTCTTTACCTCGCTAGAAATTTTATCTTTCTTTCAAAAACTTACTAATGATCTGATCAGTTTAATCATGTACAGGGAGATCACTGACATTTTACACAGAGAAAATGTATTTTGCATTCGAAAATTATGTATCCATATTATGTATCCATAATACCACCCAAATGAAAAAGTGAAAGCGTCCATCTACGTGCCACCTGGCACATCGGGCGATACCACCCTGGAGATATATTCATTGTTTTTACGGCAGTTGCTTACGGGGTCGGGCTGCCAGCTCGATGGACGATTGTACCTGAGCATTTGAGGGTGAAGGACCTTGCTCAAGGCAGCGCTGGCGTCTGGGCTCGTCCAACTCCTTAATCACTGAGCCACACCAGCCCAAATAGGGCTAGTTAAATCTTCATGCGAGCTATGTTCATCTCCCTCACCATTAATTAACCTTTACCTACCATCCATTGTCTATAATATTGTATATCTTTATTTTAAAAAGTGAAGTTATCCATGTCAGGGCAATAACGATAATGCAGTGCTCTTTGATAACTGTTTCTTGTACAAGAGATGCTAGCAATAACAATCAATAGAGTTTTGTCCATTAAGCCATATCTCTAACACTAACGGTGGTACATATGGATTTTTTAAAGGGTTTTTCCTTAAATTAGGAGAGTGGTAATGTTTACAAGAAAATCTTTTTGACAAAGCCATCCAATGGAAATAAATAGGTAGTGGGAGTTGTAAGGAGTGAAAGAACAGAATGGACACTTTCAGTATACTGTAATTACTCTCACTTTTTCTTCTTCTTCTTATTTCTGCTTGTAATGTACAAATATCATATCTAGATACGGAGCAGAATGAAAGGGGCCATCTTCAACAGGTACCTGCTAGAAGGTAACACTTTTGCCAGCTGTGGTTATTTTAAATCATTTGATGTATTTAAAAGAGAAAACAACAATTACTGTTAAGCTGATGCAGTTACACTGTACAAATTGCATTTACACTGCCAACTGTGTTCTAGTGGTTTTTATCCCCCACTTTGATCACAGTGCATGGTGTGCGTGTGTACACATCTGTTTTACCCATATGTGATCAAATTATATTGGCTGTTAAAGGTTACTCACTATATATTTATTTATCTGTTTCAACGTCTATATCTGGTTCTACTTTCTGTGTTCTTATAATTTCACCTTCTCTCTCTTTCTCAGTCTCCTTGAAGCGTTCAGCCATTTGTTCTTTATGGCAAAAGGGTCACCGATCTAGCGTGATATATAGTATATACTATCAAATTCTGACAATGAATAGGGCACTAAAAATAAAAGACAAGAGAACGGGTGGACGAATAAAGGAAAGGTGACTGGTACGGTGAAAAGCAGCGATGAAAGGTGTCACAAGTCATCACATTTGGTTCATTTCAAACCCACACAGCAGTACACTGACAATTTGTCGACTTGTTTTTTCCTGGAATCCACTGAGGAACAACAAATGATGGTGGGTTGCTATGGGCAACATGACATCATGAAAATGAGCCTGACAATCGGACTGATAATGGATGACATAACCCCATTTGTATGTTTATTTGGATGAACTGATGGATTGAATAAGGACATTTTATTTATCTGTATTTAAAATTAATTATAAAGGCATGTGGACATTTAAAAAAAACTATGTAATAAGCTTTGAGAGTTGATTACATTCATTAGTCAGTTTAAAAAGGTGTCTCTATGCTCGGGACAGGCAATTAAATCTGTCAATCTGAAGACGCGCGGGAATTTTCCGGATTCATTATTCACTATTCATTTCATGCCTGGGAGGTGGGGACTGCAATTTCCTGTAATCATTAATGCCTTGATTTGTGAGAGAGATAAAAAATTTAATTTGCTGGATAAATATAATTGACCTCTGGTGCACAAGAATAAATTGTTTTGCTTCCACGACAAGGTGCACATAAGGTCCTGTCATCCCCAGACAAAGAAAAGAATAGAAACCTGATTTGATTTATTTTATGGAAACCAATGTCCTTGCCTTATTAAACTTAGATAGCAAAGTGTTAAATAAAGGATATTTTCAAAATATTCCCACTGAAAGAAAGGTAGAAACGTTAGTCATCTGTAACAGTAGTAATCATGTTGATCATTATGTACTTAATAATTTTTAAAGCCTGTTCAATCACTCTGATTCATTTATTACATCGCTGAGATTAGGATTGCGCCATTTTACTGAGTCACCATGGGAGTGGATTATGATGGTTTATTAGGTCAGGGGGAAATGAGGGATTCTCGATTGAAAAGTGGGTGCGGTTTCAGACAAATCTTGCTGGCTCTCTTTCCCTGATCTATCCTTTCGATGACTCTAAGATTGGCAAGAAATTTTAAAAAATATCGTATTCTATATCTAAGAGACATTTTGAATCAAATGTCAAAACGTTGTGTCTTAGAAACGTCCCGATAAACTCCTCTGAAACATGGAGGTACTGACAGCAGGGGGATAACGAAGAACACAGCTAAATCCTTGTGCGATCAACCGTCCAATTTTTCATGTTTGAAAAGGTTAAAATAGATGACATTAATCTGTATCTAAATGATCTAACCACAGCCCAACATATCAGATGATACCCCAGAGAGCAGCATGATTCGTCATGTTCCCTTAGTTCCCTTAGTCACAACCCAAAGATAAGACACGCTGGGCAAAGCCTCCCGCCCCTTCCTGAAGTGAAGACACAATCGAACCATGACAGAGCATTTTTCATCACCGGATGGTTTCCCGTTCGCTTCCTAATGGACCAATGCTCTTTCCGCTCAAAAGCGCCAGCAGTGAGAGATTCATCAGCCTGAGGCAGGACTTCAGCAGCCCATAAAGCATCCTAAATGGCTGTAATAAGCACAAGCTACATTAAAGTTTGATTTAAAAAAATAATATTAGGATTTATATATATATACCGTACAAGTGAAATTTAGAATTTAATCTAGAATGTTTTTACTATGTCAAATATTCTGTTGGAGAAATAATTCTAATCATGATAATGCCCATGAAGATCCTTCCTTTATGCAATACTTGAATATAAGGTTAGCTCTAAAAATTCTACAGTATATTCAGGGTTTTGTAGATGAGATGAGACAGCAAAAAACAGATGCAACATCACACACACATTAAGGAGTACTACCTAATTATGCACATGCAATACATCTGAGTTGCTGTTTGGTGCAAAATAAATGACGACTAATCCAAAGTCATGCACTGATAGATGACTGCACTAAATAATATCAACAGCATGCAGAAGTGCTGTTCTACGGGTTCCTGATCATGGTAACACTCTACTGCAAATATTTAAACTGGCACGAGGTACATATGATTCATTGAGTCTGCAGAGCAGTAACCTAAATGACCTCTCAGAGATGTGATGTTTGAGTGGGGCAGCTTGGATAATGTGCCACCCATGTGGCCAGCCCAGCATAGTGCTTATGGGGGTAGGGTGTAGCCCCCAATATGGGAACATGTAATGTAATGTTATGTCAGATCATGTTAAATAGTAAAAATGTAGGCATGCCAGAGGTAATGCAATCAGTGTGGGGTGGTGGCATTACCTTGACATGCCTACGTTTTTTTTTACTATTTAATATGATTTTAAATGATCAGACATTGCATGACATGTCAAGATAATGCGATCAGTCTGGGGTACATGGAACACATCTGCAGAAATATTTCCATGCGAAAGTTTCTGTGCTTTGCTCGGATGTGGTCGTTTCCGGGTGAGGGTTGATGGATCACTCGAAATGCTGCAGTACGGACTCTGCACCTTGGCACGCGCTGCGACACGCCTAGTGGGAGAAAACCTGCACACGCCTTTTTTTTTTTTTTGGGGGGGGGGGGGGGGGGGGGGTTGCTGT
>JAOVVA010000031.1:6834295-6854258 GCA_028565275.1 Leiocassis micropogon
GAAAGACCAACAATTGTGAAAAAAGACCTTCTCGGCTGCTCAAAACCGTCCTAGTAAATAAAGTTGGACCTACTTATTAAATGGATTATACTGGTTACTAGCACTTGCTTTAGATCAGTCGGCATTCAGATATGTTTACTTGTTAATTCTATAACAGGTCACTGGACATAACAGGACATAAATATACATCACTCACTGCCGTTAGCCGGCTAGGTTGTCGCTAACGAAAAACAAACATGGAGTTCTTCGCCTTGGTGTTCTTGCTTCCCATTGAGTAAAGTCCCTACTGTGTTAACTTGAATGCAGCATAATTATTCTTATTATTAGCCTTACGTTCACATGTGAGTGAGTGGTTACTATAGAAACGGCCTTGTAGCCGAACTCTCTCTGTCTCTCTCCGAGCCACACTGTTATGGAAAACGAATGTAGCCCGAGTCCACAGATGCAGAAGCACTGTAGTTTGACACAAAACTGGAATATAGGGTTGAGGTGTCACTCTTGGAATTGGTTTCTCATGTGAATTCCATTTTGAACATCAGAGGTTAGTGTGAGTGTGAAGATCCTTGTCTTTTTGTTTAAACAGCGCAGGTTTCACAATCTTGTGTGTGTGTGTGTGTGTGTGTGTGTGTGTAGCCAGGGGCAGTGTGTTAGTGTTTTCTGTGACTGATGGCCCCCCTGAGAGCTGAAGGACAAAATGTGTTTCCCCTCCTGAGTCATTAAGAAGCTGTGTGCTAAGCATTCAGGGGGATTAATGACACCCGGGCTGTAATTGAGGCGTGAGTGTGTGTTGTGTCTACTGCAAGACTGGCTTTTTCTCTGTCTATAAAATAACGAATTTATCCTTGTGAAAAGAAATCGCTTCTGTTTTACACGTTGCCGCAGGAACACAAATCTTTCACAGGGTTAAAGACAGAAAAGTAACTGTTTTTTTAGCCAAGTTGAGTTTTTTGGTAAATTAAGACTGTGTGTGTGTGTGTGTGTGTGTGTGTGTGTGTGTGTGTGTGTGTGTGTGTGTTTCCTAAACCTTAATGTGTGGAGTCTTGATATCGGCCAAATTAAATCTGTGTGTAATGGAATATGCAAATGAACAGGCCCCATATGCAGATGCTGTCATTGTTCCTCATCTGTTCCAAACACAGCGTCCTTTCGTCCTTAAATGCATTTTCTTCTTAGTCACTGTATCACAAGTATTTCTTAAAGCAAAGTCATTACACAGAGTGAGTAACATGGACTATTCACTTCACTTGTCCATACCTGAACCTCCTCCAGCTCCTTATGATTCCCGTCTGAGCAGCTCGGTGGGATTCTGGATTATACAATATATATTACGCTCATCTGCAACGGTATCCTTGAAACAGCTCCAGTTCAGAAGACTGTGTGTTGCTAACTAGATTTCCCAGATGTCCGAAACAGATCCAACTTAGTCCTGAGAGGAAAGGTTTGTGCTCCTAAATGGTAGTTCATTAAAGCATCGCCTAGAGACGTGTATCATTCTCAGGTGTTTTACTCGCCAAATGTTCACAGGAACGACCGCAGCGGGATCAGAGCCGCCTCAGCATTCACATTTTGTACAACTTTCTTTAAAAATTTTAATGTTTTACTACAGCTAAGTGTCTCATCAGAGCTGTAATGTTTCATGCATTCGTTCATGATGAATTTCTTCAAAGCAATTGCATATAAGCAATATTATATATTATATTGTAATTGTTTTAATAATTTTTTTTTCATGGATTTTTCACCCTAATTTAGTTTGAGCCGTTTCCATCCATTTCTCTGTCTTATCTAGGCGATAGCTACCGACCAGAGAGGGCAAAGGCTATCATGTGCTTTCTTCGAGGCACGTTTCACAATTGGATCGTAACAGTGCTTATGCAATATTGGGGACAGCTTAACACACTATCCACCCCTTCCGCTTGCATGACCACTGTTACATGGTAATGTTTCTATTTCTGTGTGTTCTGTCTTTCTCTTTCCCTGCTTCCTTTTTCTCGTTGAAGGACAAGAAAGATATTCTTTTTTCTTCATGCCTTCGGCACCATCCATGTCCTCGCTCCTAGGTGAGACTAGCTTTTCTCGTGTCTTGGTGTCCGTTTCACTATCTCTAAATAAACACTATAACCTACACTACATACCATCTACATCTAGCAGACGCCCTTATTTAGGGCGCCCTTATCCGCCCTTGCTCAAGGGACCAACAATGGCAATTTGGTGGTTGTGAGGTTTGAACCCGGGACCTTCCGAATCATAGTCCAATGCTTTAACCACTGAGCTTCCCCTAGGCACAACCAGTCTGCTCTAGGCCGACAGCTACAGACAGCTGCATATTATACTTAATATTTACAATCTACATTGTACAGTGTAATGCATCTTCTTGCTGTCTTGCTAAGAAAAAAATTCCTCATTGAAGACTTAACGAAGGAGTCGAAAACTGATTTAATGCCGCTCACAGTAGTGCAAGGTCAGTGTGACACCAAAATATTGTAGATAGTTTATTTGTGCACTGAACTGTCCGATTTGTATAATACTATACATGGGTATAATATTTGGGTTCGGATCATTGAGTGTTGTTTGTGTGTCATTCGTGTTCTTGGGTTTTGTTAACACCAGTAGGCATGATAAAAGTCCCATGTTTGTGTAATCTTGGTTAATTAATTAATACGAGCGTTACAAATATGTTTGGGACCCACGGTGGGATGTCCCAAACCCGAAGTACCCGCAAATGTACTGTAAGTGTGCGCAACCAGAAGTACGTGCAACCGGCTTGGTCATGCCTTGGACAATGCGAGGCAAATTTCTTGCAAAATTTGAGTTCTTAAGGTAAATATTCGCAAGGCAGGGCGTTCGTATGCTGAGGTACCACAGCATTTAGTACATGCCCTCATCCACAGGAGTGCATAATACTGTATAATATAACCACTTTCTTTATAAATCTGTAACCAGGATGGATTCATGTAAAACTAGCTACAGTAATTTGTAGTTTCTGAGGTAACTACAGTAAGTCGATAATAGATAAATACTATGTTTACCAATTTTGTCTAATTATGCAGCTTCACATAGTCATAATCAGATTAATCATCAGGAAAAGTGAGCCCTGGTGGTTGATTCTGATTGCACAGTTGTATTCATGCCAGGTTGCATCTGCCGACACTCCCTGTCTCTATCTCTGTCTTTTTCTCCATCTCAATCCTCTACCTTGGCTGGGTTGTGGCCCGAGAGGATTGAGTCTGGGTGTTTTTTTTATATCCTTTGGCTACAGGTTTATTAGGCAGCACGGCTGTTGGTTGATCGTTAGACTAGAAGAGGCAGATGTTAGGGTTCCTAATGACCTCTAGACCAGACACAATGGCTATCACAAGCAGAAGTCTGCCATTGTGGGCACGTGTTCAAGGACTTCAGTTCAGTAATTAATTGGGTTTCTGATACGGCCCTTGATTTGGCTCACTGTGAGCAAGAGAGGTACCGCAATCTGTTCCATAGATAAGTAGATGCTTTCGTGCTTTGCCGTCTTTTAAAAAAAAAAAAAAAACAGTGCATTTGCAGCCTTATTCTTCAAATGCATTCAGATATTAATAAGCCTATGATTATAGGCTATACTTTTACAGACTAAAAAAAATATTAGCTATAGTATCAAAATGTAACATAAATGATGGTGCGAATATTGTCGCTTTATAATCTAAAAAAATCATGGACAGGTAATCTAATGTTATCAGATATAATGTTTTAGATTTGCCTATTTATTCAAATCCTCTAAATCTGCAACCCACATGGCCTCTTATTCAACATGTAGTTAAAGTTCATAATAAACATCAAAAAGAAAATAATTTCTGTGACTTGGAAAGTTCTATGGTTATTTATTCCAGATGGGTTGGTTCGAATCTATAGTCTCTAGAGTTTCACCGAATGAAAAACCTAAAAACAGCTACAGTTCTGAAGCCAGAAACAACTAGATTGATACAACTAGATAGATACAGTAACTTGAATAAGCACTCTTTATAAATGGTGTGTGCAGCAATGTCACAAGTAGTTAGTATCGTCACCTCACTTCTTCAGAGGTAGGGGTTCAAATTTCACCTCCGACAATGGTGGACAAAATACTTTGCATGTTTGCATGTTCTCCCGCTCTTTTTTAGTGTGGTTCCTACAGGTACTCTGGTTTCCTCTCACAGTCTAATGATATGCATTTTAGGCTATTTGATGTTTCCAAGTTGCTCATAATGTACTGTATGATTAGATACATTGTGACAGGTTGTAGTTCCTACAGTAGCAATGTAACCTCCCCTACAGCAATGTATAAAATGGTGTAAAATGAGCCTCAGTAGTTGGTTGGATGGATGGATGGATGGATGGATGGATGGATGGACACGTGTATTGAGCAAAAACAAACAAACAAAAAAAAACCTGAAACTGACTCACTGAAACTGGTTAGTTAAAGTTTGAACAAAGCCCAGTTAATGCTTTTCCCATCATCAATTTTTGCCTATAAAAAGAAATAAAGAAAGAAGCATGATTTCAAAATCATGAAAGAATTTTGCTTTGGAATAACTTGTGCTTGACGCTGAAAAAATCTCATTATGCTGCATGGACAGACTTTGGGGCACACAGTTTATTGTTTCTTTTTTCTTTTTTTTACCTCAGGCTCCCAAAGTATACGAACAACGAAAACTTGATGAGTTTGTGATATTCAGTGGTACTGAGGAACATTTGGTGCAGTTGTACTGTACTTTTTGAAATATATTAAATTTAAATTCAAATTCAAATTTTATTTGTCACATACACAGTATGATATGCAGTAAAATGCTTATATGATCGCCTGTGACCTTAAAATAAAATAGGTTCAAATAATGAATAAAATAAGAAATAGAATATAGAGAAATTTAGCTTAAAAAAAACATAGCTATTGAAAATAGAACAAAATATATAAAAATATAAAATATAGAAAACTTAGTTATACAATATAGTCATTTGAAATATAGAAAACTATAGAATACCTTTGTTGTAAGTATAAGTATACACATTATGTACGTACATTGAGGGGGAAAAATGGATTGTACACTGAAGAAGAATTAGATTGTAGTAGAGTTAAGTAGGAATGACCACGGAGTGTGCAAATGTGCATGACCGTGTAGATGTGCATTATATGTATTATACAATAGTATACAATATGGTGCAAAAGTCTTGAATCATCCTTCATTTCTTCATGTTAAATTAAATGATGTAGATTAAAGAAACTAAAAAAACAAAAACAGTGCCTAAAGATAAAATTTAAAAACTGGTTGTTACATGTAAACTAGATGTAACAACTTCAGCAGCAACCTCATTTCCCCTCTCGTCTGTTCCAACTCAGCATCAGCAGTATACTAATCACCGGCCTGATCATCTGTCATCATCTGCACCTGTTTCTCACTGGGTCATGCCTTAAGTTAGATGCTTTTTTATGCTTGAATGGTTCATAGGTCACAGTGTGGCTTAACAAACAAAATATACCTCTGAAACTGGTAAGGTGAAGTGACTGGACTGAAAAAGAGAGACAGAAAAGTCTCTCAGGAAGCCTGGAGAACAGCGAAGAAATTAGGGCTGAAATGAGGACAAGAAAATTCATTAAAAGAGAAATGTAAAAAATTCTTTCAGAATCTTATAATGGATCTAACTCGCACACAAAAGCTTAAAAATGTAATGTGTTTTATTTTATTATTATTATTATTATTATTATTATTATTATTATTATTATTATTTTTAATGTGTATATATTACAAACAGCGCTATATTTCAAAACTTAAATGTGTCCCAATAGCCCTTTCTTGGCTGGGCTGCTCTAATTAAGTGTGTAAATGTATCTGGGTAAGTTTATTCTCCATTTCGTTGCCCGCTGGGGAGATAGAGGGCAGGGGTATCCCTCTGGTCCAGCTGGCACTGGCTAATATACACATGAACATGTAAACAGACACACAGATGCATACACACCATGATTCTGGAAGCAGAAGTGTGATAACTGTCCAATTCATTGATGTAAATCTTACAAATGCTTTAGTAGAACAAAGTGGAGGGGGAAAAAAGGTATTAAAACGGTAAAACGTCATTGCAAGCATTATAATTAGTAACATGTGAAAGCTGGTACAGCTTTGCATAAAATGACTTAAATGCATTGTCTTTTCTTTTCTCATCCAGAACGGAGCAGATTATGACTATCTAGTGCGGCAGAACTCAGAGCTCCTGAGAGCACTGGAGGATCTGGAGAAGACCGTCTCCACACTCCGAGAGGAGAACAGCCTCCTGGTAAGCGTCTGCTGATCTCCGAGAAGTTTGGACAATTTAGTCAGAATGGACGCTTTAGCCTTTATCTTAGACAAAGGACAAATAAATAGATTTTTTTTGTTTGATTGTTTTGTCCTCGCTATGTCTTCTGTCTTCTCTTTCTCTTCCTGTTTCTCTCTTTCTCTCCCACTCTTACAGCGTAAGAGCAGTTGTCCCGAGACGGAGGACAAGGTGAAGAGGCTGAGGCGGAAAAATGCCGAGCTGGCTGTCATCGCTAAGCGTCTGGAAGAGAGGGCACACAAACTGCAGGAGGCCAATCTTAAAGTGGTATACACACACATACAGTACACATACACACAACCGCCTGTGCTGTAACTCTAAAATACCTGTCTTAGAACCCTAAATCCGTCAAGCTTAGATTAAAGCATGTATAAAAGATTATTCATTAAAAATAGAAATAAATATAAATAGCTAGAATAAATATAGGAATTTAGAGACGTTGGGGTTGCATAGTATCTGAACATAGTAGCCATACCATAAACTGGGACACTACCAGCTGAACAATCCCTGCTTTCTGAGGCTGACTGGAAACCAGTGGTGGCGTTGGTCTTTTGGCTGCTGCGGACAAGAGATCGCCACCGCGGACCATCCGATCCGCACACAAGCTTGGCATATGTTTTACGCCGGATGCCCTTCCTGACGCAACCCTCCCATTTCATCCAGGCTTGGGACCGGCACTGCATTCAGTGGCTGCAGTTTGGCTGAGCCACCAATGCCCTAACTGGAAACCAGTGTAAGGATCCAAAATCAGATTCATGCCTTGATCTGTCTCTTCACTTGTTCTAAAGGAGCTGCAGCTTTCTAATAAGGTTTTTCAGGAGGCCCTGATCAGGATACCACTCAGATACTGATATTGGCATGCCTGATATTTTTTTCTAAAAATGCACCATTAACGTGTGTAAATTTAACTAAACCCCACTGGAACAACCCATTGACAGAGTGCATTTTCCTAGCCTATCAGAATGCAAAAACGTGAAATGGCTGCTGGGACAAAAGTTAACACCTACTTATGTTAGGGACATTATAAGCAAATTTCCAACATCGTAATCTGACAAACTAACATGGAAAAGGAGATTTTCAGTAGCTACTGATTTATTATTTTTGTATATTTTTGAGTTTCTGTGATATAAATCTGGATTTAAAAAAAGCCAAATGCAAGAAAATGATGAATTTTAAGGAGGGGATGTGTTTTTCTCATATTCTTGGAGGTATATACACAATAGAGAATCTGAAGCTCTGCACAGAGTAAAATTGTGAAATTATTATGATGTAACTATTTAGTATGATCACATCCAGATCAATCTACTGATTCAAACAATTAAGACTGAACACAAGAGCAATGTCTTTTAGACTGGGACTGCAATCAAATTGAGCAAGAGGCCTTTAAGAACAGAAAATAATACAAACTATTTAAAATTATTAAAACAATTGCACAACCATCCAAACCAACTGCTGGACAGAATTTAATGAAACTTTTTCAGTATAGATATCTCCCTGAAGTGCAACGAAAAAAGTACAACTTAGTGTAAACTACTGTAGTTTAAAAGGCATACAATACTCACCCTTACAAAATTTTATTTCTTTGTGTTAATAAGTTAGGCAGAGAGTTCTGCTGTACAGAAAGACAGGCAGACGTGTACATGGGCTTCAACCTGAAATAATAATATCACTGATTATATTAAAGCTGATCATATTATTATTTCTTTTTTTTTTTTTTAGGATTTTAACTTTTTTTTTTTACAAACTTGTTACCTGTAAAGTACATACAGTATTATATACAGTATATACTTTACAGTATGCAGAACTGTGTATACGCCATTTCAGAACTGGTCATTTATTGGGCTGCATCAAGCAAAGAAAACAACTAAGGAGATTTTAAACTGGGTTAAGAACCCTTCAGCACATTATCAAAACCTGGAAGGACAGAAGTTGCATGGTAAAAAAAAACATCACCAGTAAAAACCATAGTCATGTTTAATAGTGAACGTAAGAGCATTTTATACATACACAATTTGGTGAGAATATACAGGATGGAGACTAAACATATGTGTAGCTACTGTATAAGAAAACCACTTGAGAGAGGCACTAATCCAAAAAGGCTTAAGTTTGCTAGGGTGCATGAAGATTGGACATTGGGACAATGGAAAAAGGTCTATAGTTCAGATCCTATTCCGAGCGATGGGAGCGTCAGGGTAAAAAGGGAAGAGCATTAAGGGATGCACCCATCATGCATAGTGCCCACTGTACAAGCCCCAGGAGACAGTGTTATGATCTGGGGTTGCTTCAGTTGCTCAGGTCTGGGCTCAGCAACTTTATATGTAAAAAAAAATGAAGTCAGCTGATGAGCTGAACGTACTGAATAACCAGGTTATCACATCAGTGGAATTTGATAATCTTCCCTGATGACACTGGCATTTTCCAGGATTAAAATTGTAAAAGACTGGTTCCCGGACCATGAGGAGTCATTTTCCTACATGAATTTGCCACCACACTGGGAACCATAATCAAAGCTAAATGCAGTCAATAAAACCTTGGCATATGCACATACACATTTTTTTTTTTTGGCCGGGCAATGTATGTGGATGAAATATACTGGATGAAGTAGCGCAGTGAGAGCATTATACATTATAGCTGGTGCAAAGATGCACAGTGGACAAAGCAGTGTAATACTGTATACTGTACATAACGAGAGTGCAATAGTGCAGTGGTTATTGAGTCATTTATGTGCTCAACTTGATTGTTCAGAGAGTTGTGCCCGTTGAGCCGAAAAACAACTGCGTATTTCCAAATTGCAACCAAAAGCACTCATTTATTAATTCCTTGATAGTTATAGGGCCTGCTATACAGTCATTTCATATGGTTGTTGAGTAATTTCTAACAGCCAAGTAAAGGTCTGCTGCTGTGAGTTAATATTAGCTGTTATTTCACACAGCCTAATCTAGTCTAGGAGACTAGAGTCTTAGGGTTGGACGGTTTAAAATACTGTATAAATACAGGAATATTCACTTAAATTTTTGCTATACAAATCAGATTATTTGCAGAAAACCAGCTCAACAGCACTACTAGTGGTTGGAACATAAGCTACACATAATGGTATGAAGAGTGAGGTGATCTTTTGGCTGATTCCTTTCTAGCCCAGCCTGAAGATTCCTGCAGTCATGAAACAGTGAAATACCCCCATCAGTTTGCTCTTTTAATAAGGTGGATATTTTTCAGCCCATTTGTTTACATGCATTTATTAACATAGCATAATTTCCCATTTATTATTTTTATATACTGATCAACGCTAATAGAATTATTGTCAACGTTAGAGGTTGGCTTCCTGTCAGATGTCATCACCTGCCTTCTCTGCAGGGGACGGACATCTGCGCCACTGTGTGTATGTATGTGTGTGTGTGTGTGTGTGTGTGTGTGTGTGTGTGTGTGGGAAAGGAGAGAAATGTGATGAAAGACTGAGACAGGTACAGGAGATGGGGTGAATGTGACAGGCTGTGTATATGTGTGTGTGTGTGTGTGTGTGTGTGTGTGTGTGTGTGTGTGCTCCAAAAGGCCTCTTGTCCTGAATGGCCACCTGTCTACTCTCTGGTGGCCGTGCAGATTAGTGTAGTGGCCTGTTATCACACAGCACCTGTTACACACACACACACACACACACACACAGAGCGCTTCAGCAACAGTCAGGGGGTAATAATTCTGAAAACCCTTTTACGTTAAACCCTTTAACTTAAAATCATTTGAAAGTAAAAATCTTTAGCAGTTGTGTGACCTAGCTGATGCATGTATGCATTTGTGAAGTTTGACTGTATGTGGCACTAAAATTGAGTTATAGCTTTATATAAGATTAGCTAGCTAGCTGATTTCCTTCTTTTATTTCTTCACATACATTTCTGATAAATATTTAGTTCACCAATATTCACATCCAGTACAGTACGTCTCCTACATACGAACGAGTTTCGTTCCGAGAATCCAATTTGTTCGTAAGTCCAACAAACATTATCTACAGTAGGTACTAGGATACTAACACAATTGGCAAGACACAGCATAAAACGAACATGTTCCATTATCTTGTCCTCATGCCGATGGTTGAACGATTCATGTTAAAAGAATGAGGAATGTCTGCAATCTTTTCATCTCACTCCATTATCTCTATTATTTTCATTATTTAGCTTCATCGCCGCTGCTTTTACGTTTGCTCCAGGACGTTTTGGGATGCAGGCTGCACACACGTGACAATGTACGCCGGACGTGTGGTCTATAACGTCTGCATTTGAACATGCACAAACACATGTTTGTATACTTAAATGTTCGTACTGTATGTAGGAGACTTTCTGTATAAACACTTAGTTAAACACTTCCACTTAAACTTAAACAATTAGTCTATTATACTTAAGTATGTATATTTCACATTGCAGTTTAGTTGACATTGTGTACCCAGTTCAAAATCTTAAGTTGACTCAACTTGGATTTCAAATATTAAAGTCAGCTCAAGTGGTATTGTTTGTGGACTCAATTACTTATATTTCTCTGGGGTTGACTTAGCCCAACTTTTCATCTACTCTAAAAGGTAAGTTGTCTCCCATTGATGTAGTTTGTTAAAGTGATTGTTTTTCTATAAAACAGGTTGGCCTAACAATACTCCGACAATTAAAACGCTTTAAAAGACTTCATTCTTCCAAAACTAAAAGTTAAAACAGTGATCGGCATTAAAACAGAAGAATACACATTTTTATATCTATTTTGTTTAAAATGCCAATAAAATACCTGGAGACCACCAGATGCTTATCAGTATCTTACTGATTCTTTTACATTACAACATCATAACCATTTTCTGAACTAGCTAACATTTGACTTCTGAAGACTATTTTTCCCAATGCATCAGACACAAAAAAAGAGTCTCTAAGGCAACAAAGGTTTGTTTCTCAGAATGTGAATTGTGAATCTGAGGGGAGCGTGTCTCTCCAAGTCCAATAATAATCCTTCGGATGGCTTTATATGTGTACGTCTAGTCTAATTCCTTATAAATCACGTGACTGCATCTCAATGAAGGCAAATTACTGGCTCAACTAGATTTTTTACATTTATTCAGTCTGTGTCTTCAAACTTTTTTAAAAACAGTTGTTTCCTAACATGTTTCCTGTTGTCCCAACAAATACCACTGTAAGAAGTTGGGCCAACAATACAGTATTAAGTCATTTAACATTTATCTAGTTGGATTTTTTTTTTACAGTGTAAACAATTAGTCAATTTTACTTAAGTCATCTCTATGTTGCCGGGGTCAAAAAAGAATGAGATTTTCCTGTGTCCTCGCATCTCCAGGGTCAAGGGTCAAGGGTCCCGCCTTTGAGTATGTGTGCGTGGAGTTTGCATGTTCTCTTTGGGCTTGGTGTGTTTCCTCCGGGTAATCTGTTTTTCTCTGACAGTTCAAATACATGCAGATAAGGCTAATTGTCATTTCCAAATTGCCCACATAGTGTGTGTGTGATTGTGGGTGTTTGTTCCCTGCGATGGATATGCGCCCCGTCCACCCCGTCCGACCCCAAGTCTCATGTGACGCTATACAAGATAAGCCGTATAGAGAATGACTGAAAGTGAGAGAGATTTTCCCCCTAATGTGGCATCATATAAGGGCAACACTCCCTTGGCTTTTGTTCAGCTCTTCTGCTTTTCTCTGACTCATTTACATAAGGAGGTCATTTACATAAGCACTGAAACAGCATGCTTGGAAAGGGGGTGAAACAGAGGGAGTCTGAGGTATAAAAAACAATTTGTCATGGGTATTTCAGCTGAACTCTTTGGAGGAGCCCTGAGCTGGTGTTAACTTGCTACAGAAATTGTAAAATATGAAACCTTTAGTGAGTCTTTAGTTTTAAAGACCTGGCTCAAGGACTAGGTTGTGATTAGGTGTTTGTCCTCTGGGATGCTTTAAATGTCAGAAGTAGGACAGTTTTAATGCTCATAGATGTTAGCTCAATAAATAAAAGTAGTTGCTTAAATCATTTGTTGAAATATTTTAGTGACATTGTATTGACATGATGCAGACCTGTTTCAATTTCTCTCTCTCTTTCTCTCTGTCTCTGTTTGTGTATGCAGGTAAATGCCCCAATCCCCATAAAGCCTGGCACAGTTGAGCAATATAAGAGAGCGTTTGCACGGCAGAGGGCACGAGACTTGGCACAGCATGCAGACACACTCCTTTCCAAAGACAAGGAGATCGCCGCACTGCAGAACGAGTGTCGACAGCTAGAGGCCAGAATAGGACAGGACAAAGTATGTCATGTAGATAATTCCTTCACACAGCCTTCTTTCTGTATGGAAATGAACCTGTTTGTTTGGTCGTCATGGTTACGTTTCATAGTGTTACTATTACTACTTTTGCCACTATGCACTATACGTTATATACATCTTTAGCATAATAATTTTAATATATTGTAATTTTTTGAACAGTAATTTCTATCCTTTCTTCTATGCCCTGGCTTAACTTTGCCTCCTGTTGGCATTGTTTGGCACTACACATAGACTACCAGACTGTGTGAGACTGTACAGTATGTTCCACTTCAAAAAGACATTATCGATCCTGTTAACGGTGGCAATAAAGGTTTCAAGCCATTTGCGATCACTTCCGACATACATTTCCATATACATTTTCAGCATAGTTACTGAATATTGTGCTTTAAGACAAATAACTGAATAATTTTAAAAAAAGCACGAGATTATCTTTTGAATCTGTAGCAAAACCTGAACTTATCCTGACTCCTGTTAATTTTATAAAAAGGTTCTTGAAGTTCCCAGGCTGCATGACTCAGCATTTCCCTCAGTGGTACGGAAGGAGAACTAACGGCGTGTGTTTCAGAGGGAAAAACAGGATTGTGACCACAAGATGGCGAGACTTTTAGAGATAAAACCTATTTTACAGGAAATAGGTTTGAAAAATGGACACTGTGTCAATCTAAGGACAGCTTAATCAGACTTATATGATTCATATAACTTAGAACGTTTTGACTGGCGTTCACAAGCACATGCCTATAAACAATGTTTTGTGAAAGTAGAAAGTTCTAATGAAATGATTTCACTTTTTGATATTATATGGTTCTGTATTAATGTGACACTGATTAGTGCACTGATTTAGTAGTACACTGATTTTTCCTTCCTTCACTTCCTCTATCTATCTACTTATCTATCTATCTATCTATCTATCTATGTCTCTGTTTTGTCTGTTTATCTGTCCGTCTGTGACCATCTGTCTCTCTCCGTTTCTCTCAGCAGGGAGCTCATGGTCCTTCAGGAGCAGTGGAGTTTGAGCGGCTGCTAAAGGAATCTCAGAAAGAGGTGCTGCGTCTGCAGAGGCAGCTCTCAGTCAGCTCGGCTCAGGATCAGAACTCAGCTGGGGGAGCCGAGAAAGAGCGAGAACAAAAAGAAGCACCAGTAAGAGCGGTTTCTTACTTTCCAGCTCCCCCATGTGGCTTCTCATGGCACTGTTTTAGTCCTACGTAGCCCTCAGTGTTTTCAGTTTATCTGGAAACAACTTTTGGAAGTAGGGGTAGTTTTCTAGTCATGTCATGTGATCTACTGGGGGGAAAAAAAAAACGGTCAAAGGGATGTAATGTCCCGGAAATATTAGGGAAGTCATGGAAAGTTTGTTTATGGTCACGCTATAAAGTATGACATGTATGTGTTTTTTTTTCAAGGTTTCTTATTTGTCAACTCAGGGAGTTTTGACTTTCTCCATCATCTCCTGTTAGCTCATAAGCTTTTTTAACAGAATTTACATAGTGAATTTATATTTTTGTACAGCTTTACTAGTAAAAATAAATGTAATCAAATATTAAGGTGGCAGGATTGTATATGTTAATGTATATAATTTAAATTGTGTTTTGGACAGTCATTGGAATGCAATCCAAAATACTGATCTATCACAAGTTGTGAACATTACATAGATAGATAGATAGATAGATAGATAGATAGATAGATAGATAGATAGAAAATTTTCTCAATATACTGGAGCCATGATCGGACTGCCTACTTCACGGCTGAAACGCTGGCCTCCCAGGATCTCCATTAATGGTCCAAACATGTGGAAATGGCTTGGAGCGAGGTCAGGACTATACAGGGAGTGTGGCAATAATAATAAACTATATATGATATAATAATGTTTACACCATTCAAATGTTTTACTGCAGCTAAGAGTCTCATAACTGTGCTCGGATTCTTCTGTAATTCTATTTTATGCCTTTCATTACAAGTCCCGGTTTGATGTGTGTATGTGAATGTTGTATAAATCCCAAATAATAATGTGATTATTACCAAGCAGTTTTACCCTGACGATAAAGTCTCACACCTTTACAGTGCGATTATTTCACAGCGTGTTTGTTCTTAGTATTAATGAGTCAGTGTTAATGAGCATGCAGACAGTCATAAAGCGTGTGTGTGTGTGTGGCAGCGGGTTTAGAGCTTAGTGTGTTTAAACTGATATAAATGCTGTTCTTACATAATGGACTGGGCCATCTTCTGCTACCCTGCCTAATGAGCTGACTGTTGAACTTAAGCCAGAGAACGACAGAGATGATAAAGAGGTGTGTGGGCTAAAGTAAAAGAATTGAGATTTGCTACATAACTGTTAAGGATCTTACCACAGTTTTTAACCACAGCATGCATATACATTGTTATTTTTTTTCCATATGCTTGTCAGGTGACATTTATAAACCACAAACTATGAGATTGGAAACTAGCTGTACTAGCATTCACTAAATGTGGAAAAAAAAACACAACAGGGTGTGCAGTTATAGGAAAGTACAAGGTAATGACAAGGTAGTGCGGTGTGACCCGAAATGAGGTGTAGGTACTGTTATAATTGGAAAGGTTCATTATTTTCCTGTTTCTCTTGTTTATAACACATCGACTTGCCAACATGTACTGTATGTCATTCAGTTAACTACAGAACGGCACATTATAATATAGACAGATAAGATATAATGCTATCATTTTTATTTAAGCTATAACAGCTATAGACTGTCTTTTCCTCACCAAAAAATGTAAAATAGACATCTTTTTAGAGAAAACGTCACCATATAAGCGATTAATTGAATAACAGCGCATTATTTTATGTTTCTTATTACAGAGTTTATTCGAAGTCTCTTTGAATTAAATAATAATAAAATGATAATGTGTTAGAATAAGAGCATTAGAATAAAATTGGATGTGTACTGTATTTCATTGGTAAATCATCTGTTTAAGTCTCTGCTGTCAATACTACTGTGGATACTATACTATACTTATATAGTCATAATGATAAGCTTCGATCATTACAAAGCATTAAATGTTTAATAAAGCAGGAACACAGTTCAATAAAGCACAAAAAACCCACTAATAAAAACAATTTGTGATTGATAACAGTCAATGATCAGATGTTGTGCCACAGCCAGCAACCAAATAGTGATGGGTCGTTCATGAACGATTCATTCTTTTTGATCGAGTCTTAACGTGACTCAGAAGAACGAGTAGTCTCGGAGAATGATTTGTTTATTTTCTACTGGGCGCGCATCCGCAAAGCGTAGCAAAACCTCTGTAGGTAATGTACAGGAAACAGAAATGAGTAGTTACCGCTGAGTCTTTTCGGTCCGAATCAGTTGTTCTTTTGTCACCTGACTCCCATAGACGCTACGCAATGCAGTACGCAGGGAACAGAATTGAACGGTTCTCAACGAGTCTTCAAGTCCTAGTCGTTCATTCTTTTGTCACGTGACTCCCATAGGCGCTATGCGGTGCAATAGATCTAAAAGAACGAACGACTTGGACTGGAAGATATAAGAGGTGAACATTCTGTAACATTCTGTTTATTATAATATGTCCTTAGCTGCATTGTAATAGTTTCATTAATGGAACTATTGCCAAAATTTGTGTATGTAGATGTATTGGGGGACTGTTTATTGAAAAATGACTCAAAAAAAGATTCGTTCATTTTGATGAACGAGATTCAAAGAACCAAGTCACTAAAATGATTCAAACTTCCCATCACTAGTGCATTCCAGGCTCAGCCTAAAACTGAGGGACTTAAAAAATTTTTTTAATCTTTTAAATGAGGGAATACAAAACTTATTGACAGATGGACAAAGCGTATTAAAAAGCAAGAAGATTAACTTCCAGAGTGCAGATCATTTTTGGCTCACCCTCATATATACCCACATGACGTAGGTTGTCTTAATAGCTTCGGCCAACGCTGTAGAAAAAGTGACAATCATCAAAACCCGACACGAGAGTTATCGGATAATCATGGTGCTTGTTTATGTCAAACAAAATTCCAGATGAAGTGTTTGGTTAAGGTTGGTGATAGAATATTGTTTACACCGGACATACACTATACGGCCAACAATACAATGACATTGTATCCAAATACATATGGTTCAATATGGAGTCGGTCCCACTTTGGCAGCGATAAAAGCTTCCACGTCCACAAGATTTTGGAGTGTTTCTGTAAAAATTTGTGCCCCGTTCATTCTGTAGACCATTTCTGAGGTCAGGCACTGATGTTGGACGAGAAGGCCTGGCTCGCAATCTCCAGTTCATCCCAAAAGTGCTTGATGGGGTTGAGGTCAGGGCTCTGCATTTGGGCCGGTCAAGTTCTTCTACACCAAAGTCATCAAACCATGTCTTTATAGTCTTTGATTTGTGTACTAGGCTATCTTTGATTACTAAATCATCTGATTAGATAAATAGGAGATACAGTCACTATGCTCTCTTTTTGTTTTATTCATTTAATTTTTGTTTTTGGTCATAATCACAGAATTCAAATATGGTACAATGTCTAGGAGGGAAAAAAGCTTACCGATGGTGACATCTCCTCTTATTTCACTCTCCACACACACCACTGCACCAGCAGCTATTTTAACACTGTACGAGATAATATAAGATATATTAAATAGTAAAGTGGGTAAAAGGCTTTACAATAACGTAAAGAGAAGATGCTAGCATTTTAGCTAGCTAAACATTACACGGGTGTGGTAGCAAAAGGCGCATTTATTTTGAATTACAGTAAACACCACGCTTTGCATTCGAAAGAAAAAGTAAATAGTATATCATTGTTTTTATCATTGTTTTGTGGAAATAATACACCCTAAAAAGAAGTTAGATATAAATGAAATCCAGACCTTTTCTGGTTTGCTTGTTTGGGATCCGCCATGTTGGAATCAATAATGCGGTACTCGATTACACACCCTCATTTAAACCCGGCTTCAGGACTCGATTAACAATGTCTGAGTAATATAATGTCTATACTGCCATCTACTGGACACAGCCGGAGTCGCGCATATTATAGTTCCTACTTCTCTTCAACCCAGAACTTTACACGGTGAAGGAAAATTACGTCATTGCTTTTTACTAGCCAATCTCTGATTTTGCATTCGAATTCTCTGAACATTTTGAGTCAAAAAATGTTTAGCAAAACTAGTGAAGTGTAAGGACAAAAAATAAATAAATAAATAATGAGAGAGATTGGGTAGTAAAAAGCAATGACAATTTTTCTTCACATGATAACATCTTCCTTGTTATTTTGGTTAAAAACTTATCTAATCTCATTAAAAACATATTTACTGGTTGTTTATTGTATGAAAATATACACCAAATTCAAGCTGATATTTTGGCTTCATGGCGTGTGCACCAGTTGCCTTGTCTGGGTTTGATTCCTACCTCTGTGTTCGTGTGCTTGGAGCTCTCCCTGTGCTTGTTTGCTTTAAGGACGTCGATTTGTGCACCGGTGTGCAGTCATGTTGGAACAGAAAGGGGCCGTCCCCAAAGTTTTCCACAAAGTTGGGAGCATGAAATTGTCCAAGATTTCTTGGTACACTGAAGCATTAAGAGTTCCTTTCACTGGAAGTAAGGG
Organism: Leiocassis micropogon; assembly: GCA_028565275.1. Lineage (NCBI taxonomy): Eukaryota > Metazoa > Chordata > Actinopteri > Siluriformes > Bagridae > Leiocassis > Leiocassis micropogon. The sequence continues at coordinate 6,852,480 of JAOVVA010000031.1, forward strand.
ACAGAGCCCAACTGCTATCATCAGTTCCAACAAAGCAAGGTCCATTAAGACATGGATGAACGAGTTTGGTGTGGAAGAACTTGACTGGCCTTGACCTCAACCCGATAGAACACGTTTGTGATGAATTCGAGCGGAGACTGTGAGCCAGGCCTTCTTGTGTCTGACCTCACACATCCGCTTCTGGAAGAATGGTCAGAAATTCCCTGAACCTTGTCGAAAGCATTCCCAGAAGAGTTAAAGCTGTTATAGCTGCAAAGGGGGTGTGGCCAACATCATGTTAAACCCTATGAATCAAGAATTGGATGTTACTCAAGTTCTAAGTGCTAATACTTTTGGCAATATAGTGTATGTTACTAACTAACAGTTTTGAGGAATGTTACTTTTTAAAGTGTTATCGGGGGCAGGGCTTGTAGGATGACTTTCACACACACACTAACGGAATCACTGCTCCCTGGCTCACGGATTACATAAATTGTCTGAATAATGGATTACATTTTTGAAAATATAACTAAATAACATTTCCACATGTTTGCCGCCAATATACGATGTTCCTGGGAGGTCAATATTTCAGACGTGAAGCTCCGACGTACTGAGAAAACGTTCCTAATCGGACTCTATCATTTCAGCTTAGAAGCATAAGGTGTTTTTTCCCCCCCTTGTTCTAACACATCTAATTCAACTTATTAGCACGATAACAGATTCAGATTCTAAGTGGGATCCAAGCACTAGTGAAACCCTGGGATGAGTGTGTATATAGAGAAATGAAGGGAGTTTTTACTCTCATCATTGTGTTCTGTTATTCTGCACAATAAAAATCCCGGTTTGACTTGAATGCCTCTAGTGCTTTTCCGAAACTGAAATTCCTTCATGTGACTTGCTCAACCTCTCCTGTGTTCCGGTTGAGAACGTGAGCCGATTGTCCTGTCACATCCCGGTGAGATTGGATGATGGACAAAGATTACCGAGCAGCAAAAAAAACGACGCTGCTACACACGAGGAGAAGAGGCACATATGATGTCCAACATCAGCAATAATATACCTGCAACCATTAGGATTCACAGGCTTACACCAGCAATCAAGAGCTCAAATGGATAAATGGAAGGGGAAAAACACAGCCGACGCCCGCAGCCAATGGGGAACAGTTAACAAAATGAGAAAGCAATCACCGTACTGGGCACAGAAACAGAGTCAGCTGCCAGTAAATGAAATTCTTCTACTTGACTAAGTAGCTATTTTACTCTACTAATGAGAGGCCAGGAGATTGTATTTAGCTCAGCCCTCTCAATCAGAATCATAATTTCCTAAACACACCCACGGTGATAAGACAGCAGAGCGGCAGAAACACAAGGTGAGCAATCTGAAGGTCGCTGATGGAGGCAATCAGGAGGGGGACAATTTCTTCTAAAGGTGACTGCAAAGTACGATAGCCTTGAGGCTAACGTATTATAGAGCATATGTGCTAATGAAACGGTTCATTTAATGTACACATCTACTGAAGATTAGCTTCCCTCGTGTGAATTAGCAAGATATACTGCGGGCCATATCATCATGTATTCTGTGACTATACTGCTATTGCTGAAGATTAAGTCATCAATAAAGTTTGATTGGCTAGTACAACTGTGATGTGATTGGCTGGTACTCGTTGCCTCGACTTAATGCTTCAGCCACACACTCTTGTAAAAGCACAACAAGCCAGCCGCTAAATGAGTAAATTAAAGTTCACGCCGAAAACACATCAAGCAGCGAAGTCACAGCGTTGCATTATGCACATTTTTCTGC
>JAOVVA010000031.1:6859139-6888622 GCA_028565275.1 Leiocassis micropogon
CACTGGCAGCTCAGGAGCGACATGTATAGCTCGACAGAGAGACAGGTAGAGGGAAAGAGAGAGAGGGAGAGAGAGGACAAGGTTACGAGAGTACGTTTGACAAGGTTATGTCATATAATATGTCCAAAACTGTTGGACTGTTCCTACAATCCCAGTTTCCCAATACCCAATACCGTGTAAGCTGCAATTAGGATAATTAAACACGGCTAAGCTCGAGGGTCAGCGTATAAATTAGAGGTAGAGAATTAAAAGCTTTTTTTGTCCACTTGAATTTGTCCATATTGCAATGTACCTGTCGATCATTTCAATTCATGCCACTGGAAATTAAGCAAATGTTTAAAACATCAACGTGAAACAATGCTAGAAATAAGCATATGATTTAAACATGATTTGATGATGTGTTCATTTTTTTATTTATGATATGATTTTATACAGTATGACTTACGTTAAGGTACTTTTATTGTTGCTACAGGAAAGTGAGTTAAGCAAGAAGAGAAAAGAATGTGAGGGTCTCGAGCATGAAGTAAGGAAGAGGCAGAAGAGATGTCTCGATTTGGTGAGTGTGGCGTGCGCCTAAATCTCCTATCGCTCCTCGCTCACTCCAGAGTTCACTAGGTAGGCGGCCTCCCCTTTCTGCAGGTGTGCGAGGGGGGCGGGACCGTGGGAATGGGCACCGGCTGGTGGTTAATCCGCACTAATAGATCTCGGGCTTCTTCCCACACTATATCTACCCACCTGCTGTAGGAGCTGCTGCCCACGTGGTTATACTCTGCCACTCTGTCCGCCTCCACTGCTAACCAGCCTGTGCCCGTATGCCAGCGGGGCATTTCCCACATATCTGCATGTGCATCTTTTCTTGCCTTTTTTCCCTTCCTCCCTCCATTTAACCCTTTCCTTCCCCATTATTCCAATAAAATTTCCATAAGACCTCGCCTTGTGTCTGTGTTTATGTGTCAAACCCGTTACAGTGAGCTTATTCAAAAGTACAAGCTAGAATTCCTTATAGAATTTGTATTAGGTTAAATGACATTAAATGACACGATTTACCAATAGCCGGCTGATCATTTTGTGTGTCTGCGTGTGTATGCAGGAGAGCCAGCTTGAGGATGAGCGCAGCAAAAATGAGCGCTTAACAGAGGAAGCGGAACTCCTCAAGAGGAAGGCTCAGCTGCTTGAGCAGGTCAGTGTTAGGGCTAATGCGTGTCCGTAACACATGCAATTGTCACTTTAGCTTTCTTTACATCCACATCATGAACACTGTGTATCACTGGAACCATTAACATCACACTTATGTTTTATACTTCTTCTGTCTGTCTTTCTTTTTATATCTCTTTCCCCGTCGTGTCCAGTCGCAGGTTGAGAATGAAGAGCTGAAGCAGGAGCTCTCTGCAGTGAGCGCTCGGTATAGTTCAGTTCTCGAGGAGAACCAGAGACTCCGTGCCAAGCTGGAGAACTTAGAGCAGGTCCTAAAGGTAAATCGTAGTTGTTGGCAGGTAAGATGAGAAAGTTGTGAGTTGGAATCCTGAGCTATATTTCCTTACAGCCTAATAATCTGTTAATAAAAAATTACAACGATTCTAAGAGCTGAAATGAAGCAAGTAAAGCATGTAATGTTTAAAGGCAGCACGGTGGCTTAGTGGTCAGCAATGTCGCCTTGCACCTCCAGGGTCCGTGTTCGATTCCCGCCTCTGTGTGCATGGAGTTTGCATGTTCTCCTCGTGCTTGGTGGTAATTGGCGTTCCCAAATTGCCCATAGTGTGTGTACCGCATGTGTGTGTACAGTACATGTTTGTGCCCTGCGATGCGATTGGCACCCTCCCCTGAGTTTAATGTTTAAATCAAATTCAGTAAACCAGTCTGATTGAAGTTGAATAATCACTTTCGCCATCTGTTAAATATTTAGTTACAGTAAATTATCACCACCTGACTGGGTATGAAAAACTGGCAATGTCTGTGCTATAAATGTTTAATGCCTGTGATATCATTGGACATCCAAGTAATATTTCAACACCAGAATAATGTATGAGTTTGGTTCAATGAAAATTTTGCTGAAAATCATATAAGACACAAACAATATTAATACCAACGTAAATGACACCACAAACTGTGAACTAATTTGGTTTATATCACACATGGCATGTATCTGCGTAAATCAAAGGAGTTTATGGTACATGTAACATGTTTGCATATACAGTAAATGTAACCACTGTTGATTATATAGAATTATCTATATATACAGTATACATACAGTACTTTACACTGATCAGCCATAACATTAAAACCACCTAGTTCTGGGGTCCCATTATGCCACCTTGGGCTCTTTACCTACTAGGCCCTTGTATGGTGGGCTGTGGTGCAGTGGGTGGTTCTGGGGTCTTTTAGTTGTGGCCTGCATTAGCCTTTAACCTTGTGTGTGTGTGTGTGTGTGTGTGTGTGTGTGTGTGTGTGTGTGTGCAGCATATGCGAGAGGTCGCTGAGCGCAGGCAGCAGCTGGAACTGGAACATGAGCAGGCACTGGCTATCCTCAAGTTCAAACAAGATGAAATCAAACGACTTCAGCGGGTCTGTCACAAAATATCCCACACTACACTTAATAATAATAATAAGAACAAGAAGAAGTCATAAATAAATAATAGGAGACAATGCACCATTTTCACCATTTACAGTATGTCACTTCAGTCTGAGCTTCACCATTTTCTCTGCATGCTGTTTTTATTGTCGGTGTCACAAAATGATAAGAAATTAATCAGATGTGGTCCAAATACATTTTATGCAATTCATGTCAAATGGCCCAAATCATCTGGTTTATTTATCTGTATGAAAACAGCCTTCACTAATCATCAGCCTGTACATTTTCGACATCAAAACACCTCATACTTTTCCTTTTTTTGTTGTTGTTCTTTATTAATATTGTGTGCTCCCTTTTTCCATCAGGCTCAGTTATTTGCAAAAAGGGAACATGAAGGAGTTGTGCAAATGCTGGAGGTGAGAATTTAAACTCCAAACCCTGTTTTTTTTTTAGATTTAGAAATGTGTGTCTGTTTGTATAAATGACATTATAATTTCTGCTGATGAATAAAGGATCAAATTATCTTTCTCAATTTTCACTATATTTCAGTATGCAGAAAGTATATACAGAGTTAATGTGTTCTCTCTTCTGTTGTACACGTTATTTCACACACGAAAGACTTTTCTTGCAGCTAGTTGTATATCAGTTCATAAGCATTATTGATTGCTTGTGTTGTGACCATCTGTATGTGTCAAATTTTGTATTGTGGCCGTGCTGTCAAAAAAAGCATAGGATTTTTAGTTTATGTGTTGTTGAATAAAACAGTTTTGTACACAGTGTTTCCCCTACAATTACACAAAATCCATGTTATTCCTGTTATAAGACATGTGACTTTGCATGGTTAAAGATGTACAGCTCTTATCAGTCTTATGACTTAGGGTGTACTCACCTTTGTTGCCAGCTATTTTGACAATAATGGCTGTATGTTGCGTTTATTTCAGAGGACAGTAAATCTATACTGTTATACCAGCTGCACATTGACTACTCTAAAATATATCCAAGTTCCAGTTCTGTAGTGGGTGTATATACACTGTGTAGATACAGTGGTTGGACAATGAAACTGAAACGCCTGGTTTTACTGTAGACCACAATAATTCATTAGTGAAACAGTGAAGCATGGTGGTGGTAGTAGTTTTATGTTAAGAGTTGGGCTCTTGAATGCTTTTTTCAAGTACAAATACCCTTAACTGGCCAATATAAAAATGTACCACAGCTTGAGTTTCCTTCTCTTATGAAAAAGATGATTTTTCTTCTCTTTTTTTTTTTTATGAACCAAAATGTCAATATCTGTTCCAAAAAAAGGAGAAATTCATTATGTAAATAATGACAGTCATGTTTTATTAAATAATTTATGTTTTATTAAATAATCTACTGTATGTTTTACAGTATGTAAAAAGTAAAGCATGGAAGCTAAATAACTATGAGTAAAGGTTGTAAAAATGTTGTTTTATTCGTGAACGTGTACCAAGCTCGCATATATGAGTAAGTAACTTGATGTAAGTTTAGCTAAATCTTAAGGGAATACAGTATCACATGCTTGGATTTAGTCAGCTAGTCTATTTAATCAGATTCAGAGTCGAATTGAATATTTTAGGGGAAGCCCTGTATGCACATGATGTGTGTACATGTTGGAATACTGTGCATGATGTAAACCTTGTTATTGTTAATTGTCTAAATGAGGTTTGTGTCCTATGTAGGGGTTGATCCAGTTTGTAATGCTGAGAGAGCTGGTAATCGTTCTCCATCATTCTGTCTCTCTCTCTCTCTCTCTCTCTCTCTCGCTTTCTCTCATATCTACTTTCTTGCTGTAAACTAAATGACTGAGTATAGTATCTCTCCCCTCCAGAGGGCTCTGTCTCTCTATAAATTTGCCTAATCATTATAAGAAAAAAAGAACAAGCAAACTGTCCAAAACCATAATCAATTTTTGACTGGAAAGGATAGAAACAGATGTCTGACGTGACTTTCTGGAGAGATTTTGATACTGTACATAAACTTATTATTCAGCAGGTCTGTTTTCAAAAGCTGGAATCTGATTGCAGTGTCTACTAACCATAAGCCATTTTTATATGGTTGACCTTTGACTTGACATACTGTTCATGCATGTGGATTCTGAATCTCTGCCTCTCTCTCTCTCTCTCTCTCTCTCTTTCTCTCTGTCTGATGTGTGCCAAGCAGAACACATTGGACTGCATGCAGGTATTGATACTAAGCAGATCAGTCATTTATGCCTAATGCCTTCTCAAACCTTAGCTTCTTAGTCATGTCTATGTAACTTTATATGTGTCTTGTCAAATAAGAAAAAAAACCCGGAGTCGATACACCAGAATATCGACAGAATAGCGAATGCTCGTGTAATCTAAATCGCCTAATAAACTGGTTAAAAAACATGCCACTGTTTAACAAATAAAAGCGCATGATAAGGTTTTTTTTTTTTAAAGGAGACTTTTATTTAACATTTATGGAAGGAGTCTCCAGAGTCAGACCTTAATAGATGGAAAGCACACGTTTTCCTCTATGCCATCGCTATTTATTTATTCAGTGACTTTTGTCTTAATTTCTGGACAGAGATAAAGAGAGGCTTCTGAACATAAAAATAACATCCATAGCTGCTAATGCATAAGTGATATCATGAACTAAACTGTTTCACAGACATTCCACGTCATTATAGCTAACTATAGATGCATAAAAAGTATAATGTGAGATTGTGTAAGTCATAAAAGAATATCATTTTTGAACATTTCTAAATTGATTTTTAAAAAGAGGGGTCACATGCGTTTTTTGTTTTTTTTTTGGCAGTGGGGGAATTAAAAGCTGTTACAGGAACATGGATATAACAACATTGTATTCATTTGGGGCTTATAATGTGAAAGGAAGAGCTTTGTTCTTGTAAATCCACAAAATAGACGTACAAAATTAAGTTACTACATGATGTTCTTTTTTTTTTAATTATTATAATATTTTTTTAGCTAAAAGTTAACTATCGTTACTCCTGTTCCTACTACACATTAAAATGATGTCTTTTTCGTAGTGAGACGCACTTAGGTGTGATATTTTACAGGAAACTGGCTGTTTTTTTAGAACTGTGTGTAAAAGCGTACATGCGTGTGTATGTATATGTGTGATGAGGCCCTGTTTGCTCAGTGTCTGCCAGGAAGCTGAACCGCAGTCCCGGAAGTGAAACTAGCTGTAGTTTCTCTCGGTCTGAGATATCCGCACTTGCTATGTCCCCGTAATACAAACTCAGCATAAAGGCAAAATGGCTGCAAAACCTCTCCCTGTTTCCCGCTTCGCCTTTCGACCTCTCTCTCTCCCAGTAATCTCTGAGAAATGTTTATGATTAGTTCACTAACTGAGAATTCATTCTTGTTAACATCTGTTTTAGTTCATTATCTACCCAGAATTTAGAACTTTCGGCCTGTTCTTTGTGCTCCCATTTTACTGATAACCTGATGGTTAATATAGTTAAAAGCTGTTTGAGGTTATACTAAAGAATATTTAATAACTCTCTCCTCAGGTTAAAAAAAATGATTCGGTTAACTAATTATTATTAGTATTATTATTATTATCAAATGTTTTGTTAACACATTTTTTAAAAATAATTGTACACATGAAAACTACTTTTTCATCCGTCAATCAGTCATTTTAGAACGTAATATTACTCGCATCAGATATGGCAGTTTTGGGGGTTTTTTTTTTAAGAAAATGACTAATTTCCTCAGCCCCTTTGGCTCAGACCCGACAGCACACCGTCACTACCTTTACTCAATGCTTAATTTCCAGTGTACTTCTCATAATTAATTCGAGTGGCTAATTCTTCCCGCTTTGCCGTGTGTACGCTTATAGGCAAAGGTACGGGACCTGGAGCAGAAGTGCCGTAATCAAAGCGAGCAGTTTAGCCTTCTGTCTCAGGAGCTGGACAAATTCCGACAGCAGGCCTCGAAGATTGACCTGTCGGCTCCTGGACTGCTGTGCTCAGGCTTCACACAACTTCCCAACGGTCTCAGTCTGCCCACAGACACCGGTAACACGACATTATTCTCATGGAGTTCACACACAGCACTGCTGCTCATAGCATGACAATAAGGTACAATCAGTTCTCTGTCTCAGGTATTTACCAGCTGTATAAAGCTGCAATCTCATCACCTGGCACTTCTTTTTTCTTTATATACTTTATACAGTATATGTAGGGTATAATCACAGGGTGTGCTGTTGTAGGAAAATCATCAATGCAAGGGGAGTCACTGTCTCCAGCCTGACGTTGGTGTTGTTGAAACATCCACAAAGCAAGTGGGCTGCTTTTATGACTTATACTATAGCAGCTGTAAACAGTCAGGTCCTCGTCACCCTCCCATTTTCCTTCTCTGAGAGTTAATAAAACCACAAATCCCACCTTACTGGCTTTTACAAAACACTGGCACTGGAATATTCCAACAAATCATCAATTATACGTTTTTAATAATAATTGTAAATATTCAAAGTTTTTTATTTTTATTATTATTATTATTATTATTACTATTATTATTATTATTATCTGTTGTAACCAGGTAGTTTTTTTTTTTTTTTTTTATAAATTTGTTTCGGTTTTTGTCCTATAAACCTTGTAGGATTCTTTTAATGCTATTCCGCTTTAAAATAGTCTCAGCTAACTAAATGTTCCAGGGTTGAATCCCAAATAGCGTTAAATGGAAAGCTACCGGTAGTAAGTTCCCTTGATCAGAGAGATTTGGGAATCAGTCATGTGTTAGATGCTACAGTAGTGAACAGACAAACAATTAGGAGACAAAGTGTTGTTTATATGTTTTAAGATGCATTCTCTTGCTGAAAGTGCTTTCCTGACTTTTTTTTGAATGTGGGATTCGGCAGGCAGCTGCTCTACCCTCTTTCCAGTGCCGCACTCGGGGCCGGACCATACTGCCCTATTTTCACCCATGTTATCAGCCTACATGGCACGTTCTTATATACAAGTCTTTGTGTATATTGTTATTGTAGAAACTATAGCATATTAGAACAAGCACATTAAACTACTGTATACTTGTAGCCAGAACATCTGTCTAAGCTGCTTTTATAGAAAGTTGATCAACAGCTTCTGACCATCCAGAATTTGACAGCGTTGTGCTGTTATTAAAATAAATAATTCAAACAACATTCAAAAAACGATGAATTAGGCCTATGTATTCTTGGTCGTGTCTGATAGGAAACTCCAGAGTCAGCTTGGCCTATTTAATCAGTTACAGTTTATTTTAGGTTGAATTTAAATGTTGGTGTTTTGCCCACAAGCAGTAGTGAAGAAACTAAAATGATCAATGTCCTCTTTTGACACTATTGCCATTTAAACCTACTCAGGAAAAATTATTGTGAATTATTTTAAAACATACAAAATACACTAGTACATAAAGTCCTAGTCCTATATCCATATTACAGTACTTAATTAATGAATTACGTTATGTTTTGCATCAATGATCTGATGTATATGTAGGGTTTTTTTTCTAAACAGGAAATAACTGCGTTTGGTCATGTGACTAAACCACTCATGGGAAATCATGTAAATTTAAGCTACTTCAGTTTTTACTTATTTAAAACAAAATGCTACAGTAGTTATAGTTATATTGTGAGAGTGGGATTAAAAGTGATAAATATTACTACTACCACTAATTACTTACAGTAGTTACGCCTGACTTTTACTATCAACAGTGATCATAATCATTTGATTATACTTTTCTGAAACCGCTCGACATTTTCCTAATCTCTCGCCATTTTCTCTGCACATGCTGTTGTTTAGACACTCACTGACTCCTCAGTCGCGATTCGTCTGAGCTTGTGTTTATATTTATCCTGCAAATGGATTCTGCTGTGCTGTCTCTTTCTTTCTCTCTCTCTTTCTCTCTCTCTCTCTCTGTCTCTGTCCTTATGCTCCTCTCTTTATTCTTTCTTTCTGTCCATCATCGACTCTTCTACTCTCCAGGCAATAGTGCCTCATGGGATGACATCGCCTTCTGGAGCCTGGAGGGTAACGAGGCCCTGTGTGACGTCTCTGAGCAGGGTACCCGCTCATGGCCGCGTTTTTCTCACCAGGAGGCTGTAACTCCTGCATGGCTGTTTAGATCATGGATTATTATTTATTAATCGTGGTTCTGCTTTTACGCTGCTTTTTTCATTTAACACTGCAATCCAATGATGCTTTCAGCTTCCAATGAAACATCCAGCACAGAAATTAGAAATTTGTCTTCGATTAAATGGCTTACATTTCTTTTGCTTTGGATTTGTTCACGTTGTCCCTCACTGAAAGCATTCATCTGCATGTGGGCATACGTCTAGATGCACCTTTTGATGCTTTCCTGTTTTAGCTGTTCATGCTATTATTATTTCTTTTTTTTTAAACATGTGGTGGAAAGTATATTACCATGTGCTTAAAATCGATCACCCTGATGAAGGTTGACTTTATGAGTCGTAATAACGACGCAAGCTCTGATATTATTGTTGCAGGCGGTAGTGTAGTGGGTAGCACTGTCGCCTTGCACCTCCAGGGTCCGGGTTTAATTCCCACCAAGGCTTGATTCCCGTCTCTGTGTGCATGGAGTTTGCATGTTCTCCCCGTGCTTGGTGGGTTTCCTCTGGGTACTCCGGTTTTCTCCCACAGTCCAAAGACATGCAGGTTAGGCTAATTGTCGTTCCCTAATTGCCCGTAGTGTGTGTATGTGTGTGTGTGCCCTGCAATGGATTGGCACACTGTCCAGGGTGTACGCCGCCTTGTGCCCTAAGCCTCCTGGGATAGGCTCCAGGTCCCCCGACCCTGAATACAGGATAAAGCGGTATAGAATATGAGTGAGTAATGAGTAAAGTCTATGAAGTCAGCATTCATACTGTAGCCACACATGGTCACACTAGCAAGCGACCAGTAACTCGTGTACCTTGTGGTTTTTATCTCTTGTGGGCGACTGCTACTAATATCGCTTGTAGGCGTCTAGTTTCCATTCCACCGTTCAACTGTCCGCTAATCAGTGATGCGGTAATGGAAGTCTCATCCAGTAGACGCATGCACTATGGCTCCAGTGAGAATAAATGTTTCTCAAGAAGAGATCAGTGAGACTGAGAGACTCATCTATTGGATGACCTGTTGAAAGAGATGGATAAAAAATGACGTTTATTTAATATGTAGTTGTCTTGACCTGCGGCTTATCGCACACGCTGCCTCCCACACGAGTGTGAGTTCACCTATAGGGTTAAGCCACACATCTTTCTCATCTCTCCATCACTCGCACGCATCTGTACTCACATGCACTCTGACTTGTGCGCAATATCTCTCTCATGCTTTTTTTGCCGCTCTCTCTATCTCACACACACATACACACACACACACACACACACACACACACTTATATACACAGTTTGTCATAGTAGATGACTAGCTGGCTTAACTGTGATCTTTTAATCTAGGAAAATGATTTTGTCACAGCTATTCAGTCCTTAATAGGATTAGAACCAGCGAAGAACACCAGTGGACTTGTTGTGCAGTATGACCCCCTTTAAGCGTTTAGTGGTGCCTAATATTTGCAAACCAACCCTTCTTTGCTTGTATTAGAGCATCTATTAGGATTAATAACTATTAGGATAACTCTCAAGCATGAAGTGAAGCCTTATGACTTTGTTGTTGCACACCAACATGATCCAGAGGGTGCCAATACTTTTATCTTACTAAAACTATTGAGTCAGAGCGTACTTCCCAAGTAAATATCTAATATTGTTCTAGTGAGCTACAGTACATGGATTGTGTTGTAAGCTTAATTACAGTATGTCCAAGGTGACTAAAAAAGAAACTGCTCTCCAGGATTTTCTTGAATAATTCACACAACTATTGCCTTCCATAGTATATAAAGTTCTAAAATTAGAGAATTCTTAATATCTAAATGCAATTCCTTCATCCACTGTTAGTTTTTTTTTTTTCTCACAAAGTCCAAAAAGAACGTCATTCAGCGCTTTGGTGCCCAATTTTCCACATCACATGCAATAAAAGCTGCTCAATTTGTGTAGCCATTATTCGCCAATGTTTTGTTTAAGCTTTTTATTTATATATATATATATATATTTATTTTTATTATTTTTTTTCCCCCACAAAAGCATGTCAGCCTGTGGTAATCTGTGGCAGCAATCTACTCCTTCTTCTTCTGTTCTTTCTCCTCATTATCCCTATCTACATCCTGACAGATTTATCCGCCGTGCTCCGGACCGGCTCGGCGCCGTACTCCGGAGGTCCGTCTCAAGCCGAGCGCTCGCCAGGCACCAAACACCGCGAGCTCCCCAGCCTAAATCCCAAATCAGCCTCCACCTCCAGCACGTCTCCACCCAAGTCTGAAAACACACACCTGTCGCCGAAATCTGCCAGAAACTCACACAAAGCCAGCCCCACTCACGAGGTGAGAGAGACAGCATGTTAGTTTTTTAACCTGTTTATAATATTTCTGAATGACCTCAGAGAAGAGTAAAGGTGCTGGGATGAGACAGGCATGAACGAAAATCTTTCCAAAGCTTATCTAAGGAAGATCGTCTTGCTAGTCTTTTGTACAGGTTGTAAAATATCCATGTGCCTTCACATATTAACTGAGACACATTTGCGTTTGCTTTGAGCTACTTGGGCTATGTAATATTCTGGTTATCTTTGCCAACTGGGTATTGGTGACTCAATGGTAGGTTTCTTAGCTACCAGGCGGAAGGCCCGGGTTCGATTCCCACCCAGAACCCAGCCAATAGATATAGTGCCGATCCCAAGCCTGGATAAAATGGAAGGGATGCATCAGAAAGGGCATCCGGTGTAAAACCTGTGCCAAGTTCTGTGCGGATCAGATGGCCAACACCAACATTCTGGTTATCTTTGCTCATGTAGTGTGTTGTAGATAGAATACAAACCATCCTCGCTCATTTGTTTAACTTGATTGATTAAAAGTAATTCTCATTTGTTGTGTCTGAATTGATGCTTCACACACACCTCAATCATTTGTAAGGGCTTGTGTTTTCTGTACACACAGCCATACACACACAATGTCACCGCCCCACACTCATGCAAACATGCAGCACATGATATTTTGCCACTCATTGTTGAATCGTTATTGTTTTTGTTTGATTTTGTACAGTTGGGTTTTACTGATAAGAATATTGGTGAACCTCCAGCTGATCTCAGTCTGAATTTGTGCTTTCATGTCAATGGTCTGTTGTTTAATGTTGGCAGAGTGTCCAAATAATGGTGTGGTTTTCACCTGGATATTGTGGTAGAGTATATGAATTCTTGGGCTAATACGAGGGTTCCAGTCATATTAAAACTCCTGTTGCAGTTTCCGTTCAAGGCTACTGTCTCCCCAGTCACTGTTGTGCAGATGTGAACGTGTTACATCAGTTCATTTATCATTTGGGGAATGCCCTTACTTGTGGTCGGCATGAAAAAATTTTACTTTTAGTTTTCTGGGATTCTCAAGGGCCAGTATTCTAACATTATCAGGAAAAGATTCAACAATCAACAGTGCTCGTTACAGTGAGATGCTTATTAAAGAGCTGAAGCCTAAACTTTGGGTTAAACACACAGGGCTGCTATCCAAGGGTGTTGTGATCTTGCTTGACAATGCATGTCCGCATACTTCTGCCCACACTGTCGACATTTTCTGCACGACATTCTGCACGAGGGGCTTGGATAATGATGTAGACGGAATCCCGAAAAACCCGGAAGTAGAGTCTGATGGAGGATCTCCCGTGATGATTGTGTCTTTGAGCAAATACAGAGCACGCGCAGCTGCAGCGTCTGATCCTCGGTTGATTATTCCGGCACGAGGCAACAACACCAGAGTTGTCAGTGAAAGCACTCTTGTCCGTCGTCAGCGAACGCTGATGAGTTTGATAAATGATTAAGCATAGAATCAATGGAACCCATCACCCGATGTGCTCAAAAGCACAGAAAAGTTTCATATCACCAAGTGTTAAACATGGCTTATGATATTAGTATAGTAAACTACTACCATGTGCACTGTTAAAAAGTTTATTATATTATATATTTTGTCTCTGTTTTAGGTGGACACTGCCAGTGAGGTTGAGGAGCTGGACATCGATGTATCCCCTGTTCCCTTCCCAGCGAGTCGAGGAGCTGCGAAACTCCAGGTTTTTATTGCCCGTTACAGGTATGCTTCTCCTGCTACATGTTGCATGATGTTCTTTTTAGTTCCAGTGCAGGAATTGTGTTTTATCGTTTTTGTTTTTATTGCATTGAAACCAGTTTGAGCTGTATATTAGTTCTGTTTCTGACGTATTAATGATAAACCCAAAAAAACTCCCCTCTAATGTAGTTACAACCCTTATGATGGTCCAAACGATAACCCAGAGGTGGAGCTGCCTCTCACAGCTGGGGAATACATCTACGTATACGGAGACATGGACGATGATGGCTTCTATGAAGGTGACTTTACATCTCACATTTCCATTCACGTGTATACCGTATATCATGCATATTTAGACTATTAAATGTTGCAAATAGTGCTGGTTTTCTTTTGCCCTAATCAGTTGCACACAGTCTAAAATGAGTAAGAACTGACAATAGACTTTTTATCTTTTGAGGTCCACATATTTTTAACTCATTTATGATGTTGATATCTGCAATGATGTGCTGTAGGTGAACTGATGGACGGCCGCCGAGGCCTGGTTCCATCCAACTTTGTTGAGCGTGTCTCAGATGATGAGGCACATGAAGCTGCTGACTTTTCCCACAATTCCTTCCTGGAAGGCAGCTTTCAGAGCGCCTCGGAGAGACCACATCAGCACCAACACCATATGCGGTTAGGCCACAGCATAACAGACAGGACAGATGCCTCGGCTGCCGGTGACATAAGCAAAGCTGGTACAGTGCCACTTGTGAATGGCTTGGACATGGATCTGGACTTAGAGGATGACACGGAAGCTCACATTGTGCCACCTCCCCACAAGGTGACTCTCATCAAACAGCTAGCTAAGAGCATAGTGCTGGGCTGGGACGCCCCGCCAGGAGGAGTCATAGTGCGGAGCTACAACGTATACGTGGACCAGGAAATCCGTCTCAATGTCCCCACAGGAAACCCGACCAAGGCTGTGCTAGAGCGGATGGATACGAGCCACAAGGCTCACCGTGTGGCTGTGCAGACTGTGATGGAACACGGTACCTCTGACCCATTGCGCTGCTGCATGCTGGTGGGGAAAGACGTGTCTGCTGCACCCACTGAGCTGCGTGTAGAACGCATCATGGCCACTTCAGCCCGTCTTACCTGGCTGCCTAGCAACAGCAGTTACGCACATGCAGTCTCTTTAAATGGTAAGGTGCGCGAGTTGGTTCAGGCCGGCAAATACTCACTGCGCCTTGGTGACCTTATTCCTGGTGTGCATTACCATGTGGAGGTGGAGGCGCAGGTGCCGTCAGAGCGGAGGGAGCGCAAATGTGCTGTCACCTCTTTCACCACGCTAATCGCAGGTAAGGCACAGGAATAGCGAGAGGGGTAAATGTTAAATAAACAACAACAAGCACTGACTCTGACTTTTTTGACACTGACTCTGACTTTTATCCCTCAAGGTCCTCCTGATGCTCCTCTGGATGTGCAACTGGAACAGGGGCCAAGTCCAGGGATCGCTCAGATCAGCTGGCTCCCTGTCACTATTGATGCTGCCGGGACTTCCAACGGAGTCCGTGTCACAGGCTACACCATTTATGCTGACAAAAAGAAGGTGATTAAAATTTTTAATGTATATAACTTGAATAAGCTAAGAGAAGGTTCTTCAATCAGATAAGTTGTATATAATGTTCTAACTAATGATTCATATATATATGCATATATACAGCGGAACAGGGATGAATGAATATACATATATAAGAAATTATATAGTATAAATCAACAGATGGATAAATAATGTGTATAAATATAATGGATAAATGGTTTAAATACACTTTTCTTCCTCCTTCTAGATGCTGGAAGTGTCCTCGCCCACAGCGGGTAGTGCTCTTATTGGTCTTTCTCAGATGGAAATGCTTCAAGCGGCTCGTGAGCTTACCGTGCGCACCATGTCTCCTCATGGTGAGTCTGCCGACTCGACGCCTGTGAATGTGCCTGCCAAGCTACCTGCCATTATGGCGGGTGCGTCCATGCCTCCCTGCCAGCCAGTGCCAACCTACACCAGTGTCCTAACCGCCAGTGCCACCAACAAGGAGCCCAGTGTCCGTGCCGCCTCTTTGTCTGCTGCCAAAACGTCCACGATACCATTCAGCTCCATGATAAATGCAAGCCCTTCTTCTCCCATCAGGGATGATTATGCCAACACACCCAAAGCTGCCACCAATGATGCCCCTCTGCCCACTGCCTCATATGTAGAAGCATGGGCGAATCCAGCTGTGGCTGCACAGGAGGCACGGCCACTTCCTGGAGCCATTGCCAACCCGCAGGTGGGTATGAAGTGTAAAGATACAGTATATCTTTCTTTCATTTATTTAGGCCATTTTTAAATGTTTTCAAACATCTCTTTTGGTAGGAAACTATGCCTGCACCAAAAGTTGTGTCCAATCCTGTGCCAGTCCTACTGCCCATGCCCACAACCAGGGCCCTTGTACCTCCAGCACAGCCCAATGCAGGGCTTGCAACAACGCCAGAGCCTAGTAGAGAGACAGGGAACTCAGGCCCGCAACGTTCCGTTCCTTCTGTCTCTGATTTCCTGGATGCACCCTTGCCACACAAGTCATCACCCACCCCCAGTGTACCCAGAGTCATCGTCCCTGAAACAGATCTCCTCGACATGCCCGATACACATCCCCTGCGGCCGCCCAACCCCTCACCTGTAGAGTCAGAGCCGGAGGGGGACAGAGAGAACACTCGTTTGGTTTCCATTGAAGATTTCCTTCGACCTGAACCTGTTCCTAGAACAAAGGTTTGTCTGCTAGACATGAGCAGTTTAAAGGCTGTAAATAAAATACCAAATACAAGGAATGCTTTAATGCTAGTTTTTGCTCTGTGTTTTTGTGCTAGAACTCTATTTAAACTTTACTTAGAAATGTCTGTTTGTAACTGTATTCATGTTATCTCCTGGCTTGGTGCAGGTATATGCAGGAGGTGTGATGGACCCTCCTCCTGACTACAATGTTGAGAGCAGCCGATCAGACCTATCCGATATCCTGGAAGAGGAGGAAGAAGATCTGTACTCTGAGTCTAACACTGATGTATCACCCAAGAAGAACTCTGGACCTGAAGGCAGGGTGAGCAGAAATCCAAACATGCACACAACATAATGACATAGTGCATTCTCATTTAATCCTCTAGAAAGAAAGTTGCTATCTCAGTTATGTAGTCTTTACTGTGCCGTATCTTTATCTTCTTTCCATTCTTCTGCTCTAATTTTCTTCTCTGCTTTCTTTTTGTCTATATTTTCTCTCTTGACGTTCTCCAATGCCAACTTTTCCTACTTGTGTTTCTGTATGTGGCCTGCACACTCAAACACTCTTCTCTTATGCTGCCTCCCTGATTGTTTTTGGCTCTGGACCTGCCCCTCAGCCAGAGGGGTGGGAGGCTGACAGTGATGAGGAAGTCTTGGAGAAGATCCTGAAACTCCATCCCCAGGTTTTTGCTAATAAACAGCTGTTCAGTATCCCTGAGGTGACTGAAGATGAGGATAATAGCGAATCAGAGCTCCAGGCTGTCTCCATGCTGTCTCAAAGCAAAGGGTGCTTTCTGTGCCCGACTGCCTCTGGAAAGTGTCAGCCATGCCGGGAGAAAGCCAAAGTAGCATGGAACAGAGGGAGCACGCAGGTCCGGCCTCAACATGGCCTGACTTACATTGACACAGTGGACACCAGCAACTACGAGGAAGATGAAGAGGCGGACCTTGATTCAGAAAGCAGCCTGTACTTGGGTCCCAGCAGCAAGGACGTGACACCTCAACGTTCGCTTCGGGCACGCCAGGAACGAGACAGACTCCGTAGAGAAGCCCTACTTCGCAACCACATGACCTCCCACATTAACACTTCCGGGGAGAAAGCACATGAGCCTTACATGCTCAGCAGGACAGTTCGTCACGTCAAGACACCTGCCATGGAGATAGATGTGGAATACGGGACAGATAATGATGATGACTCTTCACAGTTTGACCCTGGAGAAGTGGTGGAGCAGATGAGCTCCGAGTGGTGGGTCGAGGGCGGAAACCAAGATTACCACCACTCTTTGTCTCCACGACAATGTAAACTGGATTCAATTAACGTCATGGCATCCGGTCACCACCAGTGGGTGTGTTGCATCACTTGTCCTGCAACTGTAGCTCAGCTTGGGATCAACCCATCTTTATGGAGATGGCTGAAACCTTTTGCATCCCAAAGTGATGGCAAACCCAAATTCTTATGGCAGCTTTAACTATTTTAAGTAGTTTAGTAGTGCAACTATTGCCCATCATGGATCATTCTATGCAAAAGGTTTAGGCCTATACTTTTTCCTCTGTCTCATCCCATAGTCAGCCATGTCCCCAGCGCTGTGTCTGTATTGTGTCTTAAATGGGAGAGCAGTCTTTTAAACCATATAGTGAGCCATCCAGTGTTTGAACCCCTATATATGACTCTGCTGTAGTGTCCTTGTTGTTCCTCTTGTCTTCCCAAGAAAGTTTACAACTTGTCATGTTTTTCAAAGCCTCAGAGTCTTATTGAGGTTGTTTGGTTAATGAATCTGATGGAAACATTACCATCCTTTTGAAGGCTGTGTCGGTCTGCATGTGTCTCTAGTCAGAATAACCCCAACTGCTGCTTTTGTTGTGCTTGAAACTGTTAGACAACCTGTCATTATGTGCAGTACGTGCAGGCACTTGCGTGAAATGTGTGTCCTTGTACTGCGGCATGTTTGTAGTGTCCGTGAGAGTGTGTAGTTCCCCGTATGTGAAATACTAACCATATATATATCGATGTGTATGGCTTGCTTCAGGATGCTGCAGGTCTAGCGGACTCAGGAACGGCCTGGTGCTGCCCCAGAGACAACTCTCCTAAATTAAATCGATTGGAGACCAGATTGCCTAAAGGTAGGGTGCTCGCAATTCTTCTTGCTTATGCCTTCTGTCTGCCATAAACTCAGCCAACATTTGAGAAGAGTCTTGCTGATTTATTAGTATATTTGCTTTACTTGAGTGTTAAAGATACAATTGGTTTGAAATAAAACTTTGTCAAGAATCCAATGTTATATAGTGAATATATGTGTTCTATGTGGACCATAATTGGTGTATGCGGGTCTGTTTTTGTTTTGGCAACTTTCACATGTGCGGTATTTTCGGTGTGTAAGTGAATGTATAAAATGTCCAAAGTCCGGTATATTGTATATTGTCCCGTATGTTGTTTTTGCGTGTGGGGATTCATTCATCAGAATGAATCAGTCCGGGAGCACAATGATAGAAAATGGCTGTCTGGTAAAGCACACAGTAAACACCATGTAGCATTCTCCTCCCCCGGCGTCTTCCCGGGCTCCCTATAAACGAGGTCAGCTGACCCCGCTGTGGCACCGGGATTCTCCTCGCGTTTTGGAGGCGTAGTCTTGCGAGAGTATAATGTGGAACCAAAACACCAGCCCTTTGTGTTTGTTTTTTATGCTTTACACTGTATATTCGTGCCAAAGGTGTAGAACACTCACCTTGTCCGACTTACGAACGTGCTCCCAGAGTGGAACACTTTCTTGTAAGTCGGGGACTTACTGTACTGAGTACTGTATGATAAATGACGATTATGATAGATAAAGATTTTAGTAAATAATTAATTGTTTATAGAAACAGTATCCAGCTAAAACCTTAACACTGTACGCTGCTGTTATATAGTTGTAATTAGGTTGTCATGCCATTCACCCAAAACACAACAATTTTAATTACACATTAGTACAAATTACTTTGATAAATCTACATTGGAATTTATTTATTTGATTGTTTGTTTGCTGACTTGTAAGAGATATTTTCTGCTCCTCTTGGTCTGACAAAGCATTCATATGTGCATTTTCTAGCAACAGGGTCCTGAAGGACTGGAGACTAGCTTTAGCAGTCCTACCCCAGGGCCTGGGTTCAAGTCCTGGTCAGGGCATCAGCTTAATTGCCAAAAAAAAACTAGCATCAGTAGTATAAGTGTTTTGAAGATGTATTTTAGGTGAGAAATATAAATGTACCACTAAACTCACAAACTGGGGTTGGGGTTCAACATTATCCCAATGCAGTGTAGTCAACATTGTGTTGGGGTCATATATTTATATAGTCAGCACTGGAGTCATGCAGTTATGTAGTCAACACTGTGTTGGAGTCATGTAGTCAATAGTATGTTGAGGTCATGTAGTTAATAGTATGTTGAGGTCATGTAGTCAATATAGTGTTGAGGTCATGTAGTCAATATAGTGTTGAGGTCATGTAGTCAATAGTATGTTGAGGTCATGTAGTCAATATAGTGTTGAGGTCATGTAGTCAATATAGTGTTGAGGTCATGTAATCAATAGTATGTTGAGGTCATGTAGTCAATATAGTGTTGAGGTCATGTAGTCATCTAGTCAACATTGTGTTGGGGTCATGTAATCATCTAGTCGTTATATTGGGGTCATGTAATCATCTAGTTAACATTGTATTGGGGTCATGTAATCATCTAGTCAATATTGTATTGGGGTCATGTAGTCATCTAATCAACAGTGTGTGGAGGTCATGTAGTCATCTAGTCAACGTTGTATTGGGTCATGTAATCATCTAGTCATTATGTTGGGGTCATGTAGTCATCTAGTCAACATTATGTTGGGGTCATGTAGTCAACTAGTCAACATTGTATTGGGGTCATGTAATCATCTTGTCAGCATTGTATTGGGGTCATGTAGTCATCTAGTCAATATTGGGGTCATGTAGTCATCTAGTCAACATTGTATTGGGGTCATGTAATCATTTAGTCAACATTATGTTGGGGTCATGTAATCATCTTGTCAGAATTGTATTGGGGTCATGTAGTCATCTAGTCAACATTGGGGTCATGTAGTCATCTAGTCAACATTGTATTGGGGTCATGTAATAATTTAGTCAGCATTGTATTGGGGTCATGCAATCATCTTTTCAGCATTATTTTGGGGTCATGTAGTAATCTAGTCAACATTTGGGTCATGTAGTCATCTAGTCAACATTATGTTGGGGTCATGTAATTATCTTGGCAGCATTGTATTGGGGTCATGTAGTAATCTAGTCAACATTGGGGTCATGAAGTCATCTAGTCAACATTGGGGTCATGTAGTCATCTAGTCAACATTGTATTGGTGTCATGTAATCATTTAGTCAACATTGTATTGGGGTCATGTAATCATTCAGTCAGCATTGTTTTGGGGTCATGTAATCATCTTGTCAGCATTATATTGGGGTCATTTAGTCATCTAGTCAACATTTGGGTCATGTAGTCATCTAGTCAACATTGTATTGGCATCATATCGTCCTATGTCCATAATGTTGCCAAATTAGTACTTCCTGCTAGTCTAAATGATGAAGAAAGAAATATCACTCAGGGTCGTGTCATTATAGCTTTTGCTTCGCACTTCTGCATCATCAATATTCATCTTTGAGTCGAGGTAAAGTTAATCTTCTTCCCTCTTCTAACTTCTTGATAAATGTAGAAAGACCTAAAATGTCTGGTTATGACAGCAAGTAACCCAGATTAGCCTTCCATGAAACCACTCTTGAGTAATTCTCATAGTTTGCCTCATCCCCCTGCATCTCTCATGCATTGTCTTTTTTTTACTACTTTAATCACTCTGACTTCATCACATGCTTTCTTAGAAGCACCCTATTTTAATTTCTTCTTAATTATGTTGTGTTTATTTTTTTTATGTATTTAGTCTTGTAACTTATTTGGTCTCCTCATATTATACTTTCTCAAACCCATACTCATATTTTATGTATGGGGCAAAAAGAGTAGCTAGGTTTCAATTATATCTGCATTTAAATGGTTGTCTAGGCTTAAGTGGCTTGGTAAGCAATGTATGTTTCGCTTAACCATCAAGAACTTACTCTGGAGATGCCTTTAAACCCATTTAAAACTCACAGCAATCCACGCTCGCGTCCAGTCTCCGGATTTTGCATTTCTCAAGATTAAAAACAAAAGGTTTATGGTTGGCATCATGTGCTTGCTATGGCTGCTTATAGTATGGCATTTGCTTATCATATTGATATTATTTGTAGTGATTGTTGATAGTAGATCTATAAATTATGTCTAATGCCATAAGTGTAGAGAGTGATCAAACACACAACTACATTTCATAATATTAATATAAAAAAAAAAACAAATGCACATTGTATATTGATCCCTGGGATTCTGTCTCTAACTGTCTGTATCTCATTTGCGAATATATACTCTTCACTCTCATTCTGCCTTGTCTTTGGATTTTTGCCATCAACTTCACACGCATCTGTGTCTCAGCAGAGCATTTATTTAGGGTACACGATGCCCACACGTGTGCTGTGTGCGAGGGAAGTGAAAATGTTCATGATCCTCTCTGTTAATGCAGCAGTACCTGATGAAATAGTCACATTTTATGAGAGGAGCACAACCAGCCAAAATTGTAATAATCAAATACAGTGTAATTATTGTTGATTAGTTTGGAGAGGATTCCTCAGCCTGCAAATATACAGTAGTAAAATCGGACACACTGGTGTGATAGCTAGCGTTTAACCGTGAGTGATTAACCGATTGGTGCAAACTTTAAAGTTATATGATTTCTTTAACTGTACAGTAACCAGTGGGGCAGCTGGTTCCTGGACAGTTACAGTTCCTGCTTCAACTTCCTATTCCTTTTCCTCAGCGAATCAGGAACATGCGTGAGCTTTGGTGAAACTCTCACAGAGACCTATATCCTGATGCCTGCATTCACAATCTGTCACATTAGGAGTTTAGGTCATTAGGACTGGGTCACATGCGATTAATGGATTGACCTCAGTGAAAGAGACCTCACACTGTGTGCATGTGTATGTGTGTGTGTGTGTGTGTGCATGTACAAATGTTGCAGAGCCAAGGCCTAGAGGTGACAGTGAAATACGGATTTTTGTTGCCCTCTTCCCATACGATCCTTCAACAATGTCACCCAATCGTGACGCAGCAGAAGAGGAGCTTCCCTTCATGGAGGGACAGATCATTAAGGTACAAAACATTCTGGAATGTGGAAAACTATAGCTATGTTATAGTTTTAGGAATTGACCCACAAGGTTTTACTGTCTTGTTTTTAGTTTTTTTTTTATAGGGTTTTTCCACAATTTTTTTCACATAGCAGTTGCTAATGCAATAACAGTGTAAATGTGAACATCCAAATGCATTTTAAAATAATTAACCCACACACCATTGTTTATTGGGCTGCACTGTGGTGTAGTGGTTAGCACCGTCGCCTTGCACCTCCAGGGTGTGGGTTCGATTATTCCCGGCCAGATTCGATTCCCGTCTCTGAGTTTGCATGTTCTCCCTGTGCTTAGTATGTTTCCTCCCACAGTCCAAAGACATGCAGATAAGGCTGATTAGCATTCCCAAATTGACAGTTGGATGTCTGAAGCCTTCCCAGTTTTCAGCTCATTCTAAAGTTCTTCCACACTGGCAGAGCTTCAGAATAAGCAGTTGTTTCTTTAAAAAAAATAGCTGTCATTTTCCAATATGGTGTTGCCAGTACGGATCTATGCCGCTTGAGTTTTAAGGGTTAACCTCACTCAATAGCTAAAGTATGTCCCAAGAAAAAATCCACAAACTAGATTCAAATTCATCATGAGAATGGTCTAACTTCAGAATTTATTCAGCGTTAAGTTAAGCAAGCAGTTTAAAACTAGACTAGAGTAAAATTAATGTTCAGACGTCAGATTTAACTACTAATTTACCATTTTTCTGATGCTTGCATAAAATTTATGCACAACAGGAGATGGGGGTTGATGAAAAACTGAGGCCCGTCTTACAGTAGTTATACATGATGCACCAGGACAGTTAATTTTTGGCCTGTAACTACACTCAGAACTATGAAGTGCTAGTGCTTCTGTAACCTCTCGCAGCCGGAGGCCTAGAGAGAGCTGATTGGCCGAGCTCTCTCAGAGGGGATAGTCTTAATGCTCCCGACTGAGTGGTAGTAGTAGCTTAATGTGGGAGCTCCCTAGTGACGGGAAGGAATTGGACATGACTAAATTAGGGAGAAATTTGGGGAAAAATCAAAAAAAAAAAAAGAACTATGAAGTACCATCAGAAAATGTCACATACATTGAATAAATTGCATGAATCCATAGTCAATTCAGAGAATGCATCGATTTAAGCACACGCCTAACTCATCTTGAGTTATACATATACCTTTACATATACATATACCTTTCCCTTTATTAACCTGATTTTAAATTGCAAACTTTCAACAGAACACTTACAGAAAACACTATATATATTTTGATCTAACAGGCCTTTGTACTCTTTTTTTTTTTTTTTACTCCTCTTTTTAGGTCTATGGTGATAAGGACGCGGATGGGTTTTACCGGGGAGAGTCGGCTGGCCGTCATGGTTATGTGCCCTGTAACATGGTCTCTGAGATTCAGGTGGATGATGAGGAGACCAGAGATCAGCTGCTACAGCAGGGTTTCCTGTCCACCGAAACGTCTATAGAGAAGATGGGTACGTTTTCCTGTATTCCTCCGTTTTTTCCATTTTCCAGTTATTCCTCAACACTCAGCAAGTGAGCGCCTGCTTCATTTGTTCAGGGAATCGGTATGGGGAATAGATGCAGTTCTGGAACTGTAACGGGCTATCATTAAGTAAAATGTTGGCATATTTGCTGCTTGATCTTGTTGTGTGTACAGTGTGACAGGAAGCAGGACATCCTGTAGATCAGATATCTAGTACAACAGAAAATATATCTCAGCCGATTTTTTTTCTTGTCTTCTATTCTATTCTATTTATTCCGAAAAGCCTGTTAAGTTTTAATTTGCATAATCTTTCAATGAAGCATCAGTTTCAATGCAACAGGACAGACTGTGAAGGAATATGGGCGTTTTCAATTTGCATATTCCAATTAGACAAATACAAATTTGAGTTATTATAATATTTTTTTCATAGGCTATACTTTTAATAGGCTATTATTATAATATTTTTTTAATAGGCTTTACTCTAAGCCTCTGAATTCTGACTTTTTCCTCTGAATTCTAAGTTTAGTTTAAAGTGATTAACCTGAGATTAGAGTCAGAATTCTGAGAAAAATATCAGAATTCTGAGAAATAAGTCTCAGACTCTATTCCAGAGAATTTAGACTTTAGTTTAAAGTGACAGTGGCACTAAAGAAAAGACAGGAGGCAGAGATGAAGATGTTGAGGTTCTCTTTGGGAGTGATAAGGATAGATAGGATCTAGGAAGAATGAGTTCATCAGAGGGACAACCCATGTTAGATGTTTTGGAGATAAAGTCAGAGAGGCCAGATAGAGGTGATTTGGATGTGTTTAGAGGAGAGATTGTGAATATATTGGTAGAAGGACGCTGAGGTTGGAACTTCCAGGCAGGAGGTCTAAAGGAAGACCAGAGAGGAGATTTATTGATGCAGTGAGGGAGGACATAAAGTTACACTTGGGGTTGGGGTTAGAGAAGAGGATGCAGAGGATAGGGTTAGATGGATGCGACCCCTGAAAGGGAATAGGCGAAAGACAAAGAAGAAGAAGAAGTTTAAAGTGATTAGACTGTCCAAGTCTAGAGTCAGAATTCTCTGGAACAAAAAGTCTAGAATTCTAGAAAGTCTAGAAAGAACTCAGAATTTTAACTTTTTATGGTGACTCTAATCCTTTTCCTTAAATGCATAAATTCTTAATCCATATACAGTCAGTTTGGACACTGGACTAATTCCATGGGCTTTGCTGAGTAAATTTCTTTCGACGTCGTAAAACAATGCTGAAGGCGTCCAAAATATGCAATAATCTCCTTTGATATTAAGATGTATCTGCTACATATACCCTAAAAAGCCTTCATAACAGCTATAATCTGAGGTGCTGTTTGTTAATTGGTGATTTCTGATGCTGATTTCTGACTCTAAATGAACTTCTCCTCTGGAGCAGAGGTAAGTTTTGGTCTTGCTTTCCTGGGAAGGTCTTCATGAGAGACAGTTTCATCATGGTGCTTGATGGGTTTTGCAAATGCACTTGACAATATTGTTCTTGCAAGGACTATTCCAGAAAGGCTGACCTTTATGTCTTAAAATAAAAACTGACTGTTGTTGTTGTTACTTAATTACCTAATGCCATATGTGTTATCTTATAGTTACTAGAATGCAGAAAATAAAACCAAACTTGTGTCCAAACTTGTGACTGGTACGGTACTGTATATAATACAGTAAAAGAGAGTATGTATGTCTGATGTTTAAGGTCTATTTATGCACCATGTCATGGCTTTGGCATTATTATGTGTTGCTGTGTGTGCTTTTTTTATGAAACATTCATAACCACATTTGTGTTTGTGTTATTCACAACAGTGCAAAGAAGTGCCAAAAACGATGCATTAGTGGGATTCGTGTTGCTGTTGTTGTTGTTGCTGTTGTTGATGATTATGATGATGTTGCCTCTATGTCATCATTGTTAATTCATGGAGTTTCAGCAGTGACCCAGGAAAAGGAGCTGTGTTACAGTTAACCTACATCAGCTGAGGTCCCATTTCCCAGAATGCTCTCTGTCAGCAGTTGGTTAACTCTTTCCAGCTCACAGTAGCTGACTGTGCTGGTTGACTGTTGCTGCTCTATTCAGTCCACGTCCTCACACGACTTTTGTTCTTGGTGGTGCTATTGTTGTTTTTTCCTGCTTTATACCAGGCTTCATGCTCGTTTTCTGTCTGCTTGTTGTCTGGTTTCATTTTCAAACCACATTTTCCTGTTTGACCTCCATCAAGGCACACGCTCACTCGCTCAGCTTCCGCACCGTCCGGCTCCACCACCCAAACCTAGACGCTCCAAGAAAGGTGTGTCTCGTGTCTCTTCGTTGCCCCCCTTTCCATCTTTTGTTCTAACCATCTCATTTGTTTATTTATTTCTATTTTATAAAGAAACTGAATTCTAATTCTAACCCAATGCGAATCCTATCCTCTGATATAGTTTACTAATGACATTTTCACCAAAAAGTCAGTTTGTTACAATTCATCAACAGTTATATTGTTTTATTAATGAACAATGGCAAGTCATGCTTTTATTCAATTATATTTACATAAAAAATTTGTGAAACAATTTCTGTGATAAAGTTTTGACACTGCAGACTCCTTCCAGCTGTTATGAAAAACACATATCTTCCTAAAAAATTTCAACAGTCAAAATCTTCTTTTTTTTTTAAATAAATGTGGTACATCCACTAGAAGAATCTGTGTTGCTATAGACAATCACATTAATATAAAGTAGGACCTTGCTTTAATGCCAAAATTAATATCAGACCTGCCTGACAATCATTCAACACCATCTGACCAATGCGAATCAAACATTTAGCATTGCTGTGGTATAAATAAAATCAATGAGTTATTATCGTCATTTAGTAATACTGGCAAAATTATTTAATGTATAAAATGAACTCAAACACATGAGTCAAATGTATTTGAATGTGTCATATGTATCAAATAGTATTTTTTGTGTTTCTTTCAACAATACCATTCCCATAAGAACATTTTAAACAAGTGTTTCTTGAGCTAAAAAAAAAAGGCCTTCATTCATCCATCATTACTCAGCTTGAAATCCATGATCGCGCTAAAATTACTGGCAACTAGGGGTGCCAATAATTTTGAAACTAGCATTTTAAAAAAGTAGCTGCACTGGAAAAATGCTTGTCCCATGTTCATGAAGGGTGCCAAAAATTCTGCACATTCTAAGCAAGAAAAGGGTTAAAGATTTATATTTTATATATAACTGTTATCACAATTCATAGCCATGATTGATTACAGAATCCACCATCAGTCTGTTCCAGTGCTGCATGTATCATTGTGCACGTGTGCGTGTATACGTGTGTGTGTGTGTGTGTACACGCTCCTGTGCTTTACTAATCATTTTTTACATTTTAGTTCCATTTGAGGTGGATTTGTTCACCCTGTGTCCTAACCCACTTTTTGTTTGATTTAAAATAATGACAGCTCCAGAAGATTAACTCTAATCCTTCATTTCTTCCGCTTCCTCAGTGGAATCTGCTGGAGTTTTGGAGGACGTTTCCATCACCGAGTTCTCCAACCAAGGTGTGCTGTCGCAATCTGTTTCAAGCTTTCTTTTGCCTCTTTTTCTTCTCAGCAGGATAGGAGAGGACATTTCATTAATCAGTCTTTTGAAGTATTTGTGTGACCCGCTGACTGCATGATTTCCAAAAGTGTCTATATACTGTATATGCATGGTTCACCTCATCTTTGTTCTGCTACATTACTGATTTAGGCTTTGCATGGTGCACAGTGCAGGAATTGGCATGTTAACTATTTCATTTCAGTCATGTTCCAGGCATGATTTATGAATTGAATTAACAACAATTCTCAGTTCCACTTTTGCGGAAAATGTGCAATGTTGTTTTTTCTGCATTTTTACTCTCTTTGTTGATAAATGAGTGCTGTTACATTATAAAATGTAAGAACCAATTAAATCCCAATATGCCAATATACAGTAAATTCCACCTAAAAAGCTCAAAGTGGGTTTGTCTGTAAATTGCAGGCCGAGTTAATTTGCTTATTCATAGATTCTGGATTTGGATTGACGCTTGAATGTAAAGATATAGGCATTATTCAGTTTTTTGCTTTTTTAAAAAAAAATGTAATTGTTCCTTTCCCCTTTAACACCATCAGTTCATGAAAAATGTCCCATGCAAGCACTGCAGCTGGAACTGAGAACTTTTGTTTTGTGTTTTTATAACCATAATGGTGTCTGCTGTGTGTTTGTCTATCACAGCGGGCATCGTTTCAATAAAAATTGGACTTCATGTTTTTCATTCTGTAGTT
The DNA here is from genome assembly GCA_028565275.1 of Leiocassis micropogon. Lineage (NCBI taxonomy): Eukaryota > Metazoa > Chordata > Actinopteri > Siluriformes > Bagridae > Leiocassis > Leiocassis micropogon. The sequence continues at coordinate 6,886,652 of JAOVVA010000031.1, forward strand.
TGTTTACTGTCAATAGCTTTTTATCATATCAGTTTGGAGCAATAGTATGAAATAATATGACGTTACAATACAGTCATGTTCAAAAAGTTAGTAACTACTCATTGGAAGGTCCCCGGTTCAAACCCCAACTCTACCAAGTTACCACTTTTAGGCCCTTGAGCAAGGCCCTTAACTCTTAACTGCTCAGATGTTTAATGTGATTATTATTTTTTTATTATTTGCTCTGGATAATGGAATCTGCCATAAATGTTAATTCTGTGGGAATTTTTTGTGTAAAAACATAATGATTGTAAAAAAAAATTCAGCCTGTCATTATTTATGTGGGAAACGATTATAAAAATAATAATAATCTGTACAGGGTTATAGTTTCCATTTTGAGACGTGCTAATCTTTCCAGGAGTGGACGTCCCAGCACATTCACAACAAACTCAGACCGTGCAGTGCTTATAAAAATACAACAAAAAAAAATGCAAGAGCTACATCCCAGACCCTGCAGACCACTGAGCATGTTAAATGTTAAAGTCCATGACAGCACAATTAGAAGAAGAGCGAATAAGTATGGTTTGTTTGGAAGAGTTGAGTTATTGCTCGCTAAAGGTTAATCTGCAAGCTGTTGAATCATGTGAGGTACTTGGTATTACCCACATTTTTTTGGCATAATTTTTGTACAGTAAATAATGGCACAGTGAAAAGCACCACATAACTTTTTATTTCGTTGCTTTTCGTCTGAGGTTGTAATTGCCTAATGCTGAGATCCGCAATGAGCAGATGATTTTTCATTATCTTTTTACACAAAAAACAGAATTAAAAGAAGGTGTACTAACTTTTGAACATGACTGTATATATTTAGGTACCTATATACATTGCTGTTTTTGGCAGATAAAGCGCAACACTCAGCCGCTGGCATGGGAAACGCTGTACCTCGCAGGATGGTGGCCGTTTTTGATTACGACCCAAGAGAAAGCTCACCTAATGCTGACATTGAGGTAAGATTATATCATATTCACACTCGATCTATACTTGCATCGGGCCTTATTTATTCTTACATGCATGTTTAAAAGTGTTTGAACTGCAGCTGATTTGCATTTAGCCATTGAAAGAACTTTTTCATTTGAAGAAGTGGAAGTTACTGTATTTTGAGTCACGTCTCCGCCGAAAATGTTTTTAATGTGTTTGAGGGTGTCTGTCACTGTAGGCCTTTCAGTCTTTTAGGGTTACACGCCGTCGCACACCAGTAAACCCTCCCCTATGCCATGTTGCAAAACAGGATGGCATGTGTCAAGGAGAAACCTGCTGTATTTGAGAAAAAACTCACTAGGGAATATACAACTCGCTGTTGGTTAGACGTATCAGATCAATTATTCGGCTTTCTTTCAAAAGTGTCAGTTACAAGAAATTCAAGCACTGACAAAACTGGGTTACAACGTGAATGACACAAAATCATTTTGTCAATCAAATAACTGCTTGCCCCTTAACAAAACTGCCCAACATTTAAGGGAATCTGTTATGCTAAATTCACTTAGTTAGACATTCAGTCTCTAGTGTGTACCAGCACCTTGACTTTGTCCTTTTTTCCATTATAGTATTGGCCAGGGCTTAAACAAGCTCTTTCCCATATTGTGACATGCAATAGATACCCTTCCCTAGCTTGTTACTCAGGTTTTCTTTTCCCTGATTGGTGCATGGCCCAGCATCAGTTCCTATACATAGACAAGTGTTTAGAGGTGTTTTGAGTAAAGGGAGTTTGGAGTAGCATGCTGCACCATTTAAGAACACATTTTGGGGGGCCGTTGAGGGAAATAGTAAAACATGGGGCCTTTAAAAGAACATGCCATGGCATACAGAATTTCTAAATCAGATTTTATCTTATATATTGTATCTGTACCTACACTACAGTGGGGCAAAAAAGTATTTAGTCAGCCACCAATTGTGCAAGTTCTCCCATTTAAAAAGATGAGAGAGGCCAGTAAT
>JAOVVA010000031.1:6888722-6902367 GCA_028565275.1 Leiocassis micropogon
GACACCAGAAACAAAATTGTAGACCTGCACCAGGCTGGGAAGACTGAATCTGCAATAGGTAAGCAGCTTGGTGTGTACAAATCAACTGTGGGAGCAATTATTAGAAAATGGAAGACATACAAGACCACTGATAATCTCCCTCCATCTGCAAGATCTCACCCCGTCGGGACAAAATGATCACAAGAACTGTGAGCAAAAATCCCAAAACCACACGGGGGGACCTAGTGAAAGACCTGCAGAGAGCTGGGACCAAAGTAACGAAGGCTACCATCAGTAACACACTGCGCTGCCAGGGACTCAAATCTTGCAATGCCAGACGTGTCCCCCTGCTTAAGCCGGTACATGTCCAGGCTGTCTGAAGTTTGCTAGAGAGCTTTAGGATGATCCAAAAGAGGATTGGGAGAATGTCATATCAAATGAAACCACAATAGAACTTTTTGGTAAAAACTCAACTTGTCGTGTTTGGAGGAGAAAGAATGCTGAGTTGCGTCCAAAGAACACCATACCTACTGTGAAGCATGGGGGTGGAAACGTAATTCTTTGGGGCTGTTTTTCTGCAAAGGGACCATGACGACTGATCTGTGTAAAGGAAAGAGTGAATGAGGCCATGTATCGTGAGAGTTTGAGTGAAAACCTCCTTCCATCAGCAAGGGCATTGAAGATGAAACGTGGCTGGGTCTTTCAGCATGACAACGATCCCAAACACACCGACCCGGGCAACGAAGGAGTGGCTTCCTAAGAAGCATTTCAAGGTCCTGGAGTGGCCTAGCCAGTCTCCAGACCTCAACCCCATAGAAAATCTTTGGAGGGAGTTGAAAGTCCGTGTTGCCCCAAAACACCACTGCTCTAGAGATCTGCATGGAGGAATGGACCAAAATACCAGCAACAGTGTGTGAAAACCTTGTGAAGACTTACAGAAAACGTTTGACCTCTGTCATTACCAACAAAGGGTATATAACAAAGTATTGAGATGAAATTTTGTTATTGACCAAATACTTATTTTCCACAATAATTTGCATATAAATTCTTTAAAATTCCTACAATGTGATTTTCTGTATTTAATTTTTCTTATTTTGTCTCTCATAGCATACCTATGATGGAAATTACAGGCCTCTCTCATCTTTTTAAGTGGGAGAGCTTGCACAATTAGTGGCTGACTAAATACTTTTTGCCCCACTGTATGTAATTGGCCAAACCTGTTAATTATTGAATTCAGGTGTTTCTATCAGTCCCCTTAACCCAAATGAAGGGCAACCTTAATGGTTCAGCAAACCAAGACATCTTGGACAATGCTATGCTTCCAAAGATGTGGCAACAGTTTGGGGAAAGCCCTTTTCTATTCCAACATGACTGTGGCCCAGTGCACAAAGCAAAGACTATAAAGACATGGTTTGATGAGTTCGGTATGGTAGAACTTGACTGGCCTGACTGCAACCCCATCAAACACCTTTGAGATGAGCTGGAACAGAGATTGCGAGCCAGGCCTTCTCATCCAACATCAATGCCTGACCTCACAAATGCTCTACAGAATGAATGCATTCCCACAGGAACACTCCAAAATCTTACGGACAGCCTTCCAAGAAGAGTGGAAGCTTGCAAAAGGGGACCAACTCCACATTGGAGTATACAATATGTATTAGGATAATATCTCATTGCAGGTTTGGCCAAATACTTTTTTGTCTATACAGTGTATATCTCCATATTGGTTTGCTTTTAACTGTAGCATTTTGAATCGAAATAATTAAAACAAATCAGCCAAGTATTATGTTAGTGCGGCTCATCATTAATTTACACAATTAAAAAGATTTTCATAGATCCCAAATAGGCCCGGGCAGTTCATCGAAAACTAATTGAAACCGACATTTGAAATTTCTAAACGCCGTAATTTTACCCGGTAATTTTTTCATTACCAAATCTGTTAATACCCTCCCTTCTGCATGTGTTCATGTAGTGTGTCCTTAAAAACACACTACTTGTTCTTTTAATTCTGTAAAGCGGCTTCGTGACAATGACCAATGTTAAAAGCGCTATACAACAAATTTGAATTGAACTACTGCATGTGTAGTCACATGACTCCGCCTCATCCTGTCTGCGACATTAAAGCAACATGGAGGATTATTAGAAAAAATATCCCTATTAAAGCTGGGATATTTTTTCTTACATTTTATTTTTTCGTGAACAATGAGAGCAAAAAAAAATAAAATAATAAGTGATAGTTCATTAATCATAATTGAAGAAAAATGTTCCATTAATTGTGATATTAATTGATTGATCCTATCACCCAAGCACTACTGCCAAATTGCAAAAAATAAAAGGGTTTATCTCCACTTTGATAAACATGACCCAGTGTGTCATTGTTAGCACACGGATTCGTATAAATGCTCCTTCTCTTTACTTCCTCAGGCTGAGCTGACTTTTAACGCCGGGGACATCATCTATGTGTTTGGAGACATGGATGACGATGGCTTCTTTTATGTGAGTAGTCAACTTAAAAAAAAAATACAAATCTGTGAGACCTTAAGGACTGGACTTTTTGTTTGGCGTAAAAGGTTACACACTTTTTTCCCCCCCTTTACTTTAAAAGTAGCTCTGAATTCTAAACCATGCTTTATGATTGGTTATAATTCCTGGATTACTGATTCAGATGATATAGGTCAGTTTATTAGGCAGCTTGGTTGACTATTTTCCATTCACCACAGAGAGATCTGATTTGGGGAGAGATTCGTACAGGTATGAGGCTGTTTAGTGATGACACCAAAAATGTTCAATGGCTTTGTAACAATGATCATATCTGGATATCGTAGTACATAGATCATAGATAACAGCTCAGATAACAGTCATCCGCTAAAATTGTGTGTAAGCTAACAGCCCATGCTGGGGATTTATTTTACTAGGTCTGCCTGCTGATAAATGACTGAGAATATACTGTAACAGTGCACATTAAGACTTACAGTAGATACCAGTTACAACTACCACCTCTGGTTAGCTAACCAGCAGGATGAAAAGGGAACATGTGGGTGTTTCTGTTTTGCATAATTCATAAATTCATTTTTTCTCTGCTCTAATGAGGTTAAAGATGTATAGATGTTCACATGCATTTTTAAGTAGTTTACCAGGCGTTTTCTCTCTACTCGTTCTTATTATTGTTATAATATAGTATAGTATATAGGGTATAGTTAAGGGTATAGTCAAGACTAACTTTCTGAACTTTGCTACATGATGGGATTTGTTGTTCTTGCCACAACAGGGGGATTTAAAAGGACAAAAAGGGTTGGTACCTTCCAACTTCCTTCATGCTGTTCCAGAGAACAGAAATGAGTCAGCAGAACCCGAACAAACTACAGCCAGCAGCCGGAGAGACTCACAGGTAGAAGCGTGCGTGTGGGGGCGTATCAAAACGGTTTGTTGGCGAAATGTACGTGACTGTATGCGTGTGCACAAGTGTGACCTTCATATCAACCAGTGTCACATGATGAATACAGAATTCTTTTTTTTTCTCTACACAACGTCCCAGCACGAGACACTACACCACAGCATGCTGTTCTCCATCTTATCATTGATTCACTTCTCGGTTTACGCACATCACATCTTGTCTTTGCCTGTCCTGTCCTTTATTAATGCATGTTAATGGCTTAGTGGTTTTTCTGTTTTGTGTGTGTTTATTCCCGCATGTCTGTGTACAGAGGCACAGGCGAGGTGTGCACTTTAAACAGTAAACAGTAAGTCTCACGTTGACCCCGTCTTTGTTTTCCTTTTTATACCCAACTGTCCCACAGACGGCCCTCACGCTTCTTCCTTAACTACCTAAAGCCCTTTAAAACTAGTCTTACTAATGCGCACGCTTTATCATTGACTTCTGTCACCACCTTCATCTTTGTCTACTGAAATAAATATAAAACATCTTCATTAATACATTGCAAACTAGTCTGGTGGCTTAGACATTTCAGTCATCTATTTCATTGAAAAGCCCTCACAGACACTTGCATGTTTTGCCCAAAAGGTGAGTCACGCTGCGTCTGTAGAGCAGACGGAACCCCTAACGGCAAGCCCCCCAGACGAGACCCGGTCTGAGCCCGATTCACACAAGAACCACCTTCTACACCAGCAGCCTGAACTCCAGCCGGGTCCCTCTCCATTCTCAGGCAATCCTGCTCCTCCTCCTGCTCCTCCTCCTGCCGTTCATCCCCCAGAGGACCATACTGTCACTGATGCCTCTCCACCTGGCAAAAAGAAAAAAGGCTTCTTCTCAAAAGGAAAGAAGCTTTTCAAGAAGCTGGGCTCCAGCAAGAAGGAATAAAACCCGAAGACTGTTACGTTGACTAATACGCTGATTGCACTTTCTCCATGTCGATGTTAAGTTGTCTGCATGTATTTCGTGATTTCATGGGTAGATTTAGTGTGTGACACAGGTGTCATGCTCTGTGACCATTTGGTGCTTTTTTTTCCTTGTTTTGTCTCACTTTTCCACTATGATACTTTGCTACAAAGAGTATAGCTTCTGACGTGTAAAAAAACATCTAAATCTTCTTCAAAGTGAGAAATACACAACATATCCCGAAACCTCTAACTTAACAGTGGGTGACATCAAATTAGAAACAAAGTCTAAACCAAAAAAAGTTGGCCTTTACAGTAAAATATTTGTTCAGGCTTTAACTGGACAGACCAGAGTTATTAAGATTCCAAAATACATGCACTAATTTAGACATGGCATAAATAAATGTTTCCAAAAAGTCATGATTTACACATCATGAATAAGTGTGTAAATTACTGTATATCATGTGTAAAGTAGAACACTAAATGTCAGCTGTAAACGTTGCTAGTATGCGCATAAAGTTCAACGGCAGCTAAAAAAAAACAATTATATGGTTAAAAAAAAAAGTTCTAAGCACGCTTCCATGAATGACCTTCAAGTGTTAGTTTACGCACATAAACCGAGTCCCTGCGATGACTTTTGCAAATAGCAAAGACACCATATAAATCAATTTGCATTGACTTTTCCTTGTAGTGCACTTGTACATAAAAATGCCACAAATTGCGTAATCATTAAACTCCAGACTCAGACAAGACATGCTACCGAGCTTATATCTACAATAACTGGCAATCCGTCATACTTCGATATGCCTATACGTCTATCAGACCTTCTCTATCGTTTCCTGATACTGACCACAAGAAAAATAATTATCTGAAAGACATTAAAAGGTTGTCTGTGTCATCTTCCAAGTCTGGAAATCAAAACAGCTTAGAGTAGAATGTCAGAGGAGTCATCTTGTAATTACTGCCATTCCAATGCACTATAAGACCGCAGATAATGACGTAAAATGATTATTATCAGTCCCTGAGTGAAATCATTAGATCAGATTAGATCAGGTAGATGTGTTGTTGTTTTTTTTTCGTTTTCAGCCTTTAAGCTTGTCTCATAGCTGTACGTGTATTATATGGCAATAAGGTTAAATCCAGTTACGTATTAGGCATAAAGTTATGTAACATTTTGTGTTTGTACTGGCACATCACTCAGCTGCTGTGTGTACTAAAAAAAAATTAAGTTCCTTCAGCACCTATGGACAAATGTTGGTACTGGAGGTTTCCGGGGCCTTGCTCATATGACTCAAGTAGCACCAAAAGGTGTGTGTGTGTGTGTCAGTGTAACAGGGGATTTCATGATTTCTGCTTGTCTAAATAAAATTTAAAAAATGAGTGTAAAGATAGATTCACAATACACAGAGTAGGTCTTGTCCAATATGCAGTTATCATCTAGCTGTGCTTTCAAGTGTAAAGCATAGAACGATCTTGTTTCCTGTGTCACATGATGGCGAAGGCTGATTTTTTTCTTTCTCAGGCTGCAAAAGTACACGTGCAAGAATTCTGCAGTCGTGAGATGAAAGTGATGGTCTTAGAATGCATAATGTGACCAGTTTCGTACCACTGCAACCAAAGACAGACTGACAGAAATTATTTTATTAGAATCTTAAAATGTGAGCTGTGCTATCAGTGTTTATCTGTGCTAACAGTGTTTATCAAAACAACATCGAATTATATAAAGCTAACAGACAGCGACAACTACAATAGTCGCAATGTAAAAAAAAATTTACAAATTTTACTGACTTTCTCAAATTACTTCATATAAGGTTACACTTCCAGGTCATTTTACAATAAGTGTGTTTACATGGACCCTAATATTAAACTAATAATGTGTAAATACCTCAATCATAAAAGTATTTTCCTGGGGCAATGGTTGGCTTGCCATTATATACACTATATCACATATAGCATGTATAAATATACAACTAATCACAGATACAAAATTAATCACAGCATTCTTGCAACTAGTCATACCACAGAAGGTGGGATTTATCAGAAAAGATGGGAAGCCTAACCTAACCTCTAAGTTGGAGGAAAGTTCTTCTTCTTCTTTTATATAACTCACAAATTAACCACTCCTCAGAGGGCAGAACCACTTTGCGCATGTCTAAAACGTTATACTCTATTTTAGTAAACGCTTAGAACGTGTAAACACTTAAGATTCAATTATTTGTCTCATGTACCTTAAAGCATTTTTGGTCATAAAGCTGGGGTCATAGCACAGGGTCAGCCAGGATACAGCACCACTGGAGAAGATTCCTTGCTCAAGGGCCCAACACTGGCAACTTTGCAGTGCTGGGGCTTGAATCAGTAACCCAGAGCCTTAAATGATTGAGCCACCTCTTCCCAAACCTTAACCCTGACCCGAAGTAAGACGCCTTAGCCGTTGGAATTTCTAATCGAAATTTCACAGTCTTCAGCTAAGATTGACTTCATATCATTTCATACAGTGTGACATACAGTATATAATATTAAACTGATACTAAAATTTAAACTGGCTTAACATGGCATGCTTCAGCTTCTAGGACATGGTGGAAGTTCCAGTCCAGAACATGACACGCTCTTACCAAACCTTTTGGTGCTCTTTGCGTTACTATGACAGTATGGAGTTATTGATAGAGCAGAGGTTCTGGCACCAGACCTGAAGTCCAGGCCTACTGTAGGTCTCTGCTTTAACTTAAATGTTGACTGTATTCATCTTTAATATATACAAACAGCTCTGTATATTAAAACAAACTATTTCTCTCTCTGTAGCCTTTAAATAAGTCTGGTGTATAGGCAAGCAATGGATGCGAAACTGTGCTATAACCCTAAAACTTGCTTTTCAACCAGCTACTATAGATCGCACGCTTAAATCACGATTTTGATCCCAGCGCTATCGTTAGAGCTAAGCTACTTTCTGCCAATCTGCACCCAGAGCTAGACTCTAGTAAAGTACTAGCCTTACGAAACCTTTTTTTTTTTTAAGTCTTATTTGTTACAATGTTTACTTTAATTTTACTTCTACTGACTGCATGCATGAAGGTGTCGCACCCAGACACGGCCTTATTTATCGATATTGAAATATTTATTATATTAAATCTTGCATTTCTTTACTTCTACAATATATTTGTAGGACTTCTTTTTTTTTTTTCACTGGATACAGCGGAGGCCAAGCTATAGGCTATCACCTGAAATCTTGAGAACTTTTGGTCTGTGTGTGATGTACAGTGTTCAGGTCAATGGTTTGCACTTTGACTGTGCTTTTCAACGTATGGTATTTTCAACCAGTGCGAGAAGCTTTAATTCTCTCATCATTCTCTCAGAAATGCTGTAAGTGTCATACAGAGAACAGGAACCTGTTTTGTAAATCTGAGGTTTTTGTAATCAATTTTTTGAAACTTGTAAATAAGTCATTTTTTTTCCACATTTTTCTTTTGTCTTTTTTTTTTTTTCTTTGCATGGTGAAGCAAATTTTTGAGTGATGACTAGTAAGATTATTATTGCTCATTGAAGGGGCCATTGTCATTTAGTTTGACCTTTTTACAGAAATAAAATCTATTTTTACAGAAAAGTTTTGTTTTGTGGTGATTGTGTGTGTGTGTGTTTGTGTGTGTGTGTGTGTGTGTGTGTGTGTGTGTGTGTGCATAAATTAATAATGATAATTTCAGTGAAAACAGTGTATGCATGGAGACAAAGTAAAAAAAACAACAACAAATAATATATAATTTTTTTTGTTTTATTAATGAAAAGTGAAAGCAGATTCAACAATGTCAGGTTTCAAACACTTATATGTCCAGAACAAATCAAAAATGTTAACAGCAACTAGCTTGGCTTTGTTCCTTCATGTTCAGCAGCTCATGTGGCCTATAAATTACACAGTGAGCTGTGCACAGTCTTATGAAACAAAGCCAGTTCCTCTTTTCTCTGTCCACCATGTTGAGTCAGTAAAGTGTGTGAACGTGCTCCCAGTAGCCAACAGTACACTCATCCATAAAGTAGGAAACACTACACTGTGGCGAGGGGTTTAGTAGTGCTTTCTACTTTATGGATGACTGCACTGTACTTCCCAAGCGCGGCCATCTCGAGGTCCCCGGCTCATCCGCGCCAAGTCTGCACCTGTAGAGTTAGTGGTTAAGAGTCCCCTCCCCCCACACACACACACACACGAACACGAACAGTCTTCCATCTCATTTACAGCTGTCTGCTTAAACCACACCCAAACTGCTAGTCTTGAAATAAAATTGCCTTTCGACAGACAAATATTCCCAAACTTTTTATGTCTCAGGACTTTTATGTTTGTTCATAAGATTTTTCAGACCCCTAAAAAAAAAAATCAGTAACGAGTCAATCAGTTTAAAAAAAAAAAAAAAAGTTCCCCATAAAGTAAAAAAAAACAAAAACTACTTTTTAACATAAGGTTCATTACCTGAAAGCAACAAAAAAAAATGTAATGTTAAAATGATGATTATTTTTAGTGTTCTCAAAATAAAAAGTCTGGTTACAAGCGTAACTTGTTGATTTTTTTTTTTACTTGACGCTCTACTAACTTTGTACATGGCGGCCATTTTTATCAGAATGAGTAAGCTGTTTCTAGCAAATGCAAAACTTGATGTTAAATTTAGAACGTTAAATATTTTTTTTACGGGGCACGCTAAGATCTTACAACACAAACGGAAGTATACACCTTTTTCTTACGTTATGGAGAAACATACTGAGATGGTGCAAAAATAAAAACCATAATGTACTGCATCGAGTTAACAGGAAGTCGCTGCCGTTTTAGGTTACATAAGATTTGCCGGCGATAATGTATAAATGTTACAAATATTATTAGCAAATTGGTAAATATTATCAAAAATATATTATTACAAGTAAATTTAATTATTTCCATAAATTTCAACTTGATTTTAAGGTTTAGTGACAGAATTAATGTGCATTTAATCTGAATATTGAATTCATAAATATATTTTTTTTTACATAGAACAACGCATTAAAGTTTTTTTTACATAGAACAACGCATTAAAGTACAAAAATATAAATTATATATCACAATAAACATGAACACAATCTGTATTTTATGCATTAAAAAATATATATATTACTCATATTTTAGCACTAAATTCCAAGTAAGTCAATTAAGTAAGTTTTCTCAATCAATAATATACTATACCTGCACAAGCAATACCCAATGGACCCTCTTTTTTTTTTTTTTTCTTTTCAGCGTCTTCTTGTCCCTCGATCTTACCAGAGTCTTCGTTATCTTCAACCCAAGTTGGAATGGACCTGTGAGCGGAGAAGCGCTCCTTTTAAACTTCTTGGCCACGTGGTGTCTTAACCACACAGGAAGAGGTTTAACAGTCACAGCCTTGCTGTCGTTCTTTTCTCATTCGTTCTTTCACTTTTTCTTGTCTTTGCGTGTACAAAATGCTAATATCTATACTTATTCATACCTATGGAAGTTTAATAAGATCCTTCATGGTGCTTTGTATTGCAGTAACCGTTGTATCCAAATAAAAAGTGCTGGGTGAATTTTAGCTAAAAATGACGCACCTCCATCTTATGGACGCTACGTATCTAAGTTCTTGATCTTCATTCTTAACTTGGTTTTGCATCATTTTAATGATTATAACACCCATTTAATGCTAACATAAAATTTTTACTTTATGAGCACACTCAGGTTCAGAGACCCATATTTTCATAATCTAAATGAAAATTATTTTCATTATTAATATGATGTACACATTACAGTCATACAAAGTGAAACATATCTTTAATGTCATTTTCAACCCACAGTTAATGTACTATATAATACATTTAATATTTAAAGTCTGAACGTTACTAGCTTTTCATTTTTCAGCCATCTTAGACTGCAGTTATCTTTGCACACAATTCTTTTGTTCTCTGTTCTCTTTACATGCTGTTTCACTTTGCCTGGCCATTGCTTAACACTTGCAACACTGAGGAAATGTTGAAGTAAGCCTCTTAAATGGTCAGTGGGAAGTGATAAGTCAGCCAGTGCAGATGTGTTTGTGGGAAGTATGTGGGAATTTAGACAATGCTCGAGCCATGGTTGTGTCCACCTGCAGAAAGACGTACAGAGCAGCAGCATCCTAATGCACTGATATAGGAACCTTTAAACTATATTATGTCACGACCAAAAAGCCACCAAAATATTTTTCTTCCTTGAGATTGTTACTGAGAAGACATGAAGAATAGCTTACTTATTTTCCTTGTATGTGTGTGTTGGGTGGAAATTATGAAAGCTTTGGTTTTTAGAGCTAGCTTTTAAAGACATTTTAATATTCAATCAGCTGTATACACAGTAAATGGAAAAAACAAATCAACATAAGCAAAATCAATGAAACCGAACTCAATCATGTCAGATCATTTTAAGCAATTAAATAAATCCAAGTGAAAAACAACCTTTGTGGAAATTTCAAATCACAATAATTTGGTTGCATAAGGATGCACACACTTTTTATAAAGAAGCATGTGATTGTGCCTTAAAATTAACCAATCACATTTAAACTCGTGTTCAAAAAGAGATTGTCACACACCTTTTATCAATGAAGTGTTTCTAAACAACCCCAAATAAAGACCAGATCTTTTTTTTCTTGACATCTTCTTGGGTTTATCTGTCTGCTGAAGTCATGGTTACAAAGCATGTATGGTATCTCATTGTGGAAAGGTCATGATCAGGAAAGGGTTACAAATGCTTTTCCAAAACATTAGATATACACTGTGGAATAGCATTATTAACAAGAAAATGCAGCACCATTTAAATATGCAGTCTTTTTAAAAATAATAAGTGATAAAAAAAAAAGAAGAAGGAAACTTATCAGACAGACTGTCAAGTAACCTACAGCAACATTAAAAGGTGTCTGGTACTCCTTCAATCTGACATTTTTCTTTACATTTCTTGGCTATGACATATGGTGACAAAAAGGAAGCCCATTCCCAGTTTTTTTTTGTTTGTTTGTTTTTTTAAAAACCTTTTTAAATCATTTCATACCATGTGGCTAAAGATGTTACAGTCTAATGAAACCAGTGTACAATTTTTGGTCATGTTTCTAAAAGGTAAGTCAACACATGGTAATGGCAGCATCAGCTTGGACTGAGGTTCTGGTCAAGATAAAGGGTATCATGGATAACTCCAAATTTCAACAGAAAGGTTAACCTTCTGGCATGATACTCAGCCAAATTATAAATCCATGTGAACTGAAGTCAATGAATGGCTTTAGATTCTTGAGTCTTTTAATCAGAGTCTAGGTCTAAATCCCATGAAGAACATGAGGAATAACTTGAAGAGGGCTGTGCACATGAAATTATCTCACAGTTTGATAGATCTAGAATATTTTTGCAAGAAACAGTGGAATAAAATTGCCAAATTAAGATAAGTTGATTGTTGGTTAGGTGGTTGTATTAGTAGTTAATAAAGTAATAAAGTTGCATTCGTTAATAAGGCATATTATACCTTTTGGTAATTTTTTTTCTACATGTTTCTATTTGAATTATGTTGGTTGCTATATCAGATTAAAGGTGTAAAAAGATCTGACATGATTTCCTTTGAAAATGTTTCTTTGAAGGTTTACATTTTTTCAAAAGAAGTTTGCATACGTACATACAGACGTACATCACACATAAGCACCCTATAGGGGGGTAACTAAAGGGTTGAGGTTCAACTGAGGGGTTTTTTCTTCAGAAAAAGATTTATAACTGATCTATTACAACAGTAACTATACCTATACATAGAAAAAAGATTCTAACTTAAGGGTTTGACTAGACAAACCCGTATGGGAAGATAAGAAGGTATTTCAAAGTAACAAAGTTTTTTTTTTTTTCCCCTAACCTACAGCATGCATACTATACAGATTTGGTGACAAATTGAAGAAAAAAAATCTAGTGGATCCGTTATGCTGTGGGTGGTAGGTGAAATTTTTTGCAAGTAGAGGGAAACATCACTGCATATCATTACAATGTTATTTGCACTGATTAAATCCAGTTTTGAAATTTCCATCAGACGTGCACAAGGGCTTATTGAATGGGTTAATGGGGATGAAAAGCACATGAATTATCCACTACGGCCTTCACAGGCATTAAATCTTAACCCAGGTGAGCACTTAGGGGAGATTTCGGAGATAGCGTTCTCCCCCACTAACACCACATTTAGTGTTCAATCTCTTAAAAACTTTTAGAGATGTGTAGAATCTATATCATAGTGCATTAAAGTTGTTGTGATGGCCAAACACCTTTTTTGCTTTCGTTTGTCCCCCACCCACTCGAGAGAACAACCTTCTTACTTCTATAAAAAATATTCTCTGCGTTAAGTTCTATAACCTCTACAAGGCTATATATAATGTCTATAAACTCAATGTTCTTTTAGAGTAGCGAAGCTCATATAGAGAAAGAGCACAGCTATGATCAGATCTAGCACAGGAAGTACACTGCTGCAGAACGACGCACTCGACTGTGTGATTTCCTGTGCAAGGCGCTGCACTGACATCAAATATCACAGTTCCTTATCTGCCGAAGCATTTCACCGTGTTACAAATAAGGTACAAATAGTTAGAATAGTAACCGTATTAGGTAGACCATGATCATTTTTCCTCTTGTTCATTTATAAATCAGACGGATCAACAGATGCTTCAGCAGGGGGAAATGCATCATTTCATCTCGTTTTATTTTTTTTTTTATCATCATCAGCAGATTGATGAGAGGATGTTCAAAGGCGTTGTCGCTATAAAATTTAGTGATGCTGCTTGATTTCATATTTGCAATCATCGTGCGAAATTAACTTAGTGTTTTTATAGTTTGGTGGCCGTTCGTAAGATCTGAAATATTGTTACTTTTCACAGACATTGAGTGATGAGGATAACTGAGGCTCCTGTCATCTTTCTTGTTCATCTTAGTATAGCAGGCCTCGACCCTGAGATGCAGTTTGCGAGAGAGAGAGAGAGAGCGAGCGAGCGAGAGAGCACAGAGGGAAGTGGGGGATGGGTCAACCACAAAAGTGCAACGGGGAAATTCACACAGAAAGCCTTTTCGTTCTTTTAGTCGCTACAAGCTGAAAAACAGAACATGAGAAAATGTATGCAATGGATCAGTGTTCAAAACTAAAGCTACAGTAGTAACGGCCTTTGCTGGATTTTGGAAGAAAAGCTAATTGTCTCCCATTATTTAGATGTTTATCTATAGTGCTGACTTATTAAGTTCACAAGCCCTTCTCAGACTACTTTTGATAGTTAAAAACACAATCGCTCCTATTTGGCCGTCATTAAGAAATCATGTAAAAAAAAAATTTAATTAA
>JAOVVA010000031.1:6942222-6957530 GCA_028565275.1 Leiocassis micropogon
GACAAGTGGGGCTTGAAAATTCGCCCACCCCCTTAAGTGGGGAATGACAGAAAATGTTTGAGAACCACTGGATTAGACAGTCCACCGGATGTTCTTGGCTGGCACTTTTTTTCAATGATTTGTGCTGCATTGGCTTTTCTTTGGGATCAGACCAGACTGGCTGGCCTTTGCTCCCTGTTGGCATGGGTCAGCCTTGGGACATAGAAGGAGGTGTAGTAGGACTAGATCGAAAATGAATTTTAATAAATATTTTCAAAAAGTCAGCAGTGGCATAACTTTCAAACTGACTAACTGTGACACTGTAACAACTCTGATCATGATAGATCTCATGTGTCGTATCGGGATGTGAGATTTTCCCCCCTGATGCATCAATTAATCTGTTTGGTTAAAGTAAATCTTCCCACATGAACCACCTCCAACAGTTTTCCCCCAATTTCCTTTTTCCCTGTTGGCGTGGGGATTTTCGTTCATTTTCATCAGATAGCTTTTACTGAAAGCGGTTTTACAAATTATAGCGGCATGTATTTGGATTTAGACATGCCATGTTATGGAAGTTATGCCATAAATGACGGGCTTCATTAATTCCACCAAAATGATTATGTTTGTAGGATGAGGTGAATGCCGTGGCTCGTCAAAACAGCCACAGGAGATCATCTGGGATGTCTAAGATTTTTTCAGCGCGCTGTAAATCATATGCCTTGTATGATTTGTCAGATCCGATTTGTTAAACTTTTCCCATCGCTGTTTTGTAAAATATCAAACTACAAAGGCTGATAGTGAGATAATGGTTAACGTACAATACATTGTTCGGCAAAGAGGGGCAGATCCACACCTGTTCACATAGGGATGATGGGAAGCAGGCCATCTGTTACCAGCCTATCAGCGTCACCCTGTCCAGGTGGAGCGAGCACAGACCTCAAAACAAACAGGCACTAAATGCTAACTTGGCTTTCCACAATAAGCACTGACTAGTCATTAGCACGGGCTTGGCATTAAATCTAATAATAACCAGCTCAACAGTGGGTCAGTGGGACGTTTCATTTTTGAAAATGATCACAAGCGTTATTTTATCCAGATGCAAAACCATTAACGGAATCAGTGCTTTGTTTTATTACTTTGTGAACCAGCTGATGGGGTAGCATTGTGTTTATGCCTAAATATCAGTTATAAATATGATTTAAAACATACAGCCATGGACAAATTTTTTTGAGAATGACACGAATATTAATTTTCAGTCTGCTGTACCAGTGTTTGTAGATATTTTTGTCAGATACTATGGTATACTGAAGTATAATTACAAGCATTTCATAAGTGTCAAAGGCTTTTATTGAGAAGTTTACGCAAATAGACACTATTTAAGTTATAAGACCTCTGCAATTCACCCGGGCGTGCTGTCAATCAACGCTTGGGCCACATCCTGACTTATTGCAGCCCATTTTTGCATAATCAATGCTTGGGGTTTGTCGGAATTTGTGGGTTTTTGTTTATCCACCAGTCCGTCTTGAGGATTGACCACAAATTTTCAATGGGATTAGGGTCTGGGGAGTTTCCTGGCCATGGACGCAAAATTTCAGCTTGTTCCCCAAGCCACTTAGTTATCGCTTTTGCCTTAGGCAAGGAGCTCCATCATGCTGGAAAAGGCATTGTTCATTACCATACTAGTCTTGGATGGTTGGGAGAAGTTGCTTTCGCAGGATGTTTTTGTACCAGTCCTTATTCTAAAAAGCCCTGAAGCAGTAGACTTTATGAAAATTAATATTTGCGTCATTCTCAAAACCTTTGGCCACGGCTGTACAGTATGCTGTCTTCACGCCTAGCAATGTTGTAGCTTCAGTGTGGAATTTAAATGCTCTGTATCATTATCTAAGATAAGTTCTTTAGATACTGTAGTGCTTCATTTATATTAAATGTAAACGAGTAAAACTGAAGAAAACACATAAGTGTGATATATGAACAGCATTCTTGCACAAAAATGAATCAACCTTTTACTCATCCTATTATATTTAGCAAAGGATGCATAAAAGAAACCCAAAAGCCTGCTTAAAAGATGCTTGTGTGTAAGTGTTTTAGAAATACAAAGGGATTTTAGTTCTGTTTAAATGGAATTAGAAGTTCCCTCTGTGCCATGAATGCTGCACAAGAATTCTTAGCTAATCTTTGCTAATGTTAGCTAAAATTAACATTTAATACTTTGTAACATAATCAAGAAATAAACATAAAACAATTGAAACAAAACACTAAGCCACTAAGCAGTGAAATATACCGATACATTTATAATTTTCCACTATAAAAGGAACGTTTTAAACATAATGACCGCTAATAGAAAGTTAGCAAGCAATGAAGCGTCAAGAAAGCTAGCTTAGCTGATGGATTAGGATTAGGATATGTTATATGGAATTGGATAAACGCCGGATTTTGCTCACTCACTCACTCATCTTCTATACCGTTTTATTCTGTATTCAGAATTTCATTATATATATTGAGTAATAATGTTCTAGAACATAATCACAAAACAATTAATTCCTGTTAGCGCTTACAATAAAGCTGATATAAACACATCATTCCATTACCAAGTTATTAGAGAAAAATTATTGCACTCTTGTATTTGTTGATTAGCACCACTTTTTATTTTATTTTTTTTATTATTATTAATCCCATGTATTATTGCATTATAAGTACACTATACAAAATCTTTGTTAATTTAATATTATTATAGCAATTATTACTTATTAGGCTTATTTAAACCGATGATCTAAAATAGCGTCAGGATTTCTGTAAAACCAAACGGTGTCATGTAGTTAGATAATCATGTATGGTTATTATCAGTATCACATATTACACCTAAACCTCCCTCGTAACCACTAGCTTAGTTCTGAAAACGTATTAGCACATGATTCATGTTTGTTTTCTTTTTTTTTCTTCTTTTTTTTCTTTTTGAGGTACCAAGCCCATTATTCAAAGAAATTTCTCATACTTGGGTGTTTATAGGATTCTGAGTGCTTGTACTGTGTTCGATATGAATAATCACAGTTAACTCCACTTAAAAGCTTTCTGGCATTATAGGCAAATTATATGTTCCTGCCCGGAGCAGGGAAGCGGGGGTTAGAGGTGACAAAGTATTTGGCTCCACATAAAAAGTAAGAAAGGTACATTAAAATGCATGATGCAGCAAGAAGGTAAAAATAAGACGCAAATATTTATAGGACACAGTGTGTGTAATGTTCATGGCTCAAGAAGTCAAAGTTTTGGCTTCTGAAGTAACTCATGAACTCAGCGACACCGGTTTTAGGTGTGGTTTAGGTAATCTTAGAAACAGTAAAAGTGACAGTATAATCGTGAATATATAATGTGGTTCATATAATAACTGGTTTCATCTAGACATGTGTATGGGTTTGTTTCTGAGTACTACTAGCATTGTGTTGTTCGTACCTGTTCATAGGATTTTCTAACAAATTCTCTCCATTTGAGCTTTATATCAACTTTTAAACTAAAATTAATTCTTATTTATTTATTTGTTTGTATGGATTGTAATTTCTGATTACTTATGTTGCACATTTCTAATCTCAAGAAAATACCCTTGTACCCTTGCTTATGCTGTTTATTATTATTTATTTAACAGAGGAATTTATTATTATTTTATTAAATTTAACACATTTTCATTTGAATAGACGGCACGATGGTGTAGTGGTTAACACTGTCGCCTTGCATCTCCAGGGTCCGGGTTCGATTCCCGGCCAGGCTCGATTCCCGTCTCTGTGTGCATGGAGTTTGCATGTTCTCCCCGTGCTTGGTGGGTTTTCTCGTGTTCTCCGGTATCCTCTCACAGTCAAAAGATATGCAAATTAGGCTAATTGGTATTCCCAAAATTGCCCGTAGTGTGTGAGTGTGTGTGCCCTGCGATGGATTGGCACCCTGTCCAGGGTGTTCAGTACACTGCCTCATGCCCAAAGTCTCCTGGGATAGGCTCCAGGCTCCCCGTGACCCTGAATACAGGATAAAGCGGTATAGATGGCGATGAGTGAGTGATCATTTGAATCCAAATAATGTACTCCTATTTGGGTACACCCCTAAAACTAAAGTAAACTAAGAGTAAAGATTATCAAAAAGTGAAATGCGGATTAGCAATCATTATGTCTACTTGATTATGTACATGTAGTTCCTGTAGTTCCTAATACCAGGGCGGATCAAACAATCATAAATCAAACATCTCAACAGTGAAACAAAGTCATATGCACCTGAAATCCATATGACAACCAAAATAAAGATGAGGCGTCAGTTAAAGGGTGTGTCCTTGTTGATGTTGTATGATTCATTTCGGTATTTATTTATTTTTTTTATATTAAGAACGTTTATTATTTGTTAGATTTCTTTTTTCTTTTTTTTTAATCCTCAGTTTTTATCCCCTTTTTTCTACATGAAACCTGACTTCAGAGAGGGCTGCAAAGCCATGGCTCAGAAACACTGTTAAACATGAATGTTTGGTTGGTACACATGAACATCTTCTGTCTTGTGATTCTTGCATCTCATGACTTCTTCTGTCACATGATTCACTGAATAAATCCATGGCGTTAGAAATTCAATTTTCCAGCAAACCGCCAGACTCGACAGTATAACGAGCTGTTTTTAAGGCTGCGCTGCGTGTGGGAAAAACCTTGCATGTTATTGTTGGAGTCTAAGTGGATAAAGCGCTGTGCATGCGAAACGAAAAACGTTCACTTCTCATACTCATACATATGCATTCGAGGGAGAAAAAGTAAGTCATTCAGGAATAAAATGGAAGGAGTCGCTGATTACGTATTCTCTACAATTTGAGCAAAACTAGGTGTCCATTAAAGGCACAAGCTGTATAGGCAGTGTTGGCAAGTATTTCCTTTTCGAACCAAATTCACAAAAATGATCTTTTAATGATCTGTTTCAACTAGGATTCTTATATCAAATAGATCTGGTGACTTCAGCAACATACATCAGGATCACCCATATCTTCTTATTAAACAGGACTTTAATGACTTGGCTAATTTTTCAGATGTTTTATAATCCCCTGTTGGTCATATAAACTTAACACACACTTACACACTGTACACGTTTAGGCTATGCGAAATACAGTGTTTGCGTTAATCTGTGCACAGCTGTTTTGCTTTCTATCTTTTTTATTAAAAGCAATTAGTAATCAAACTGCATTTTATCAGTATAATAATTTACTTGTTCTGACAAGTCTTTATTTAATAAGCAGCTACATTTATTAAAGTATTATCTTCATTACCTATCTTGCGATTTCTCTTTTTGACAGCTTTGTGAATGAAAATTTCCACTACCTCACAGCAGCTTTTAAACTCTAATTTGTGCTTCAAGGTCATTTCAGAGGCAGTGCAAGCTTAGCCGTTATCCGTACATCTGGCCAAGTGCTGTTTTTTTTTCTTTTTTCTTTATGAGGATGTCTAAATTCTTTTTTTTCTCCTAATAATATATTTGAGAACTGACTCCAGGTTTTCAGATAAAGATTTGGAATAACTGATGGTTTGACAGATTATAAATTTTATTATTTTCATATCATTACTTAACAATTACGTAGTAGTTTTGCCGAAGAACCTCAAACATCAGTCATGTATCTTCTATACTGCTTATCCTGTATACAGGGTTGCGGGGGTCTGAAGTCTATCCCAGGAGAATTTGGGCATGATACGGCGTACACACTGAACTGGGTGCCAATCTACAGTATCACACAAACTACAAACAATTAAACCCAATCTGCATGTCTTTGGACTGTGGGAGAAAACTGGCGTACCCAGAGGAAAACCCCCCAAGTACATGGAGAACATGCAAATGCATACTCACTGATTACAACACACACGAACACTCACAATCAGACCCTTGACCCTGGATGTGGGAGGCCATAGTGCTACCGTGCTGCTCTTGAACATATAAATAAATTACAACAAATTAATTACAAAATAATGAATAAAAAGAAAATGTACACAACAATGGTGAAAGTGTTAATTCATTTTAAACCTGACAAAAGATCTAGATGGAGCTCACTTCTCAACTCTACAAAGCATTGACACTGGAGACTCCTTCTGTAAAAATATTAAATACACCTTTCCTTAGCGAACTCTTTATCCTTCATTTACTTATTATTATTATTTTATTATTATTATTATTATTATTATTATTATTATTCCCTTTGAACGTGATGACTATGCTTTTTGAAGTTTTTTGTTCAAAAGATTATTGAAAAGATTATTGTTCACTAAATATTTTATTCCTTACAATCTGCAGTGAAGAGGTGCTTAAAGATTGTGATTCCGCTGCAGTCCTTTCCGTCTAGCATACGGATGAGGAAATCATATTCGGCATCACTTCAAATTTGGTGTGTTTTTGGAAGAATTTCTGCGTTTATGGCTTGTGAGTGAGTTGTAAGCTCAGACAAAAAAAAAAAGTCCCATCATAACCTTATTTCGACCTCGTTTTTTCCCCTCAGGTCAGCTGAGGAACACCATGTTTACCCGAATTGTCTTTTTATGTGTAGGCATGTGCGTGTGTGAGTACACGCGCGCAGCCTTGTTTATGCGTGAGGGCGTGTGTGTGAGGTTGGCCGTCGCTGTGATCATTACTAAACTCCATTAAGCGAGATCAAAGCGGCTCAGATGTTCCGTAACAAAAGCCATATTGTAAACTGAGACAGTCAGGGCGACAGAACATGCTTTATGTCTTTGCAGTCACATGGCTTCTTCCTCACGCTCGCTCTCTTTCTCTTTCTCACTCACACACACGCACACACACACACACACACACACACACACACAGCGGGGCCGACAGTGCACACACACTGTCCTGCTCCTGACCCGTCTGCCTCGGCGTTCCTTTCCCTCCGTCTGAGCCTGCCTTCATGCCAGGCTCTTTCTTTGCATATTCAGAGATATCAGACGACTGTGAAAAAGAGAGGATAAAAAAGAAGGCAGCGTTTGTCCAAACAGTTTTCTTTGCTGCAGATTAGTAACCATGGCAGTTCCTTTGCTTACATTTAAACAAACGGCTTTGCTTTCAACCGCGTGGTTTTCGTGAGCCTCATGGCGAACTCCAAATGTTGGGGTTTTTTTTTTCCTTTTTTCTTTTTCTCCTGGTTTTCTCCTCTATGCCATGTGCGAGCTCCATGTTTCACCTGGAGAACCTTTCTCAGACACTTTCCTGTGCTTTGCCAGGTGGCGAGGACAGTCTTTTTCTGTCGTCAGGGTTGCGAAAATATGCGCGGATTATTTTCGTTTCCCGTTAGTGACTTTGCGAGGTCAGTGACTAAGTGGCGTGTTATTTTGCTCAACGGGTTGAGAGATCGTCCAACCTTACTTCGAGACGAGTTCACCCACTTGGTAGTTTTCCCTTCGTTTGCCTTTGCTGTTTAAGCCCGGGACAATGAGAGTTTCAGATTTAGTGGATTTTATTTCTGATTTGCAAAGATTTCCACATTGAAATTCTATTGTCACTAGGTAAATTTGCCGCTCATCGTCGTCACGTCAGCGTCTTTCATGTTTCAATTTAGAAAGGATGAAAACAAGTGGGTGAGATAGAGGCATTAACTAACAACACCGCTGCTAGGAAACTAGATTAAAAGGACAAGGTTGTTCATTTTGACTTCTTGTCAGTGGACAAAAAAAATTCAGCAAGACAAATTATATCCATCATTTGATTTATCATTTGATAAGAAACGAAGATTGTGCTGGTTCCTTACGTATCCTTTGGGATTTGGATTCAGTTTAATACAGTGTTTCAAAAGGTTTTATTTTTTTGTTTGAGATGTTCTTTTTTTTTTTCTTTGTAGAATGATAGAACAGTTCAGTTATGCAATATACACACAGTAGCATCAGCATATCAGCACGAATGTATGAGATTATCAACGCAAATGTACTAAGTAGGCAGGTGCTGATAATCAAATATACAGTGTATATATATTTGTGTGTGTAAAATCATAAGCCACTCCTTATTCTTTCTTATTAAATTAAATTAAATTAAATTAAATTAAATTAAATAATATACAATAAATTACAGCTGGAAACAAATATTTTACTGTGACAGGCTCCAAAGTGCCTAAAATTTTGTTTAATAATAAAAAATAATTAATGTTTTTTTTTTTTTTTATTCTCAGCAGCAACCTCATTTCCCCTCTTGTTTCCTTCCAACTATTCACATACTAATCACCAGCCTGATCATCTGTCATCATCTGCACCTGTTTCTCACTGGTTCATATCTTAAGTTAGATGCTTTTTATGCTGGAATAATTCATATGTCACTGTGTGGCTTCCATCCATCCATCTAGGATACATCAGCATTCATTACCGTATGCGCATTTACACACTACGGGCAATTTGGGAACGCCAACTAGCCTAATCTGTATGTCTTCGGACTGTGAGAGGAAACCGGAGTACCCGGAGGAAACCCAGCAAAAACACGTATAAATATGCAAACTCCATGCACACAAGCCCCGAAGCAGGGAAAAGAAAAGGTGATAACCACTAAGCCACCGTGCCAACTTATTGTGTGGCTTAACAAACAAAAAAAAAAACATTCCTCTTAAACTGGTCAGATGCAGGGACTGGCCTGAATACGAAAAAATGAAAGAGCCAAAAATGAGAGCCAAAAAAAAAATCCTTTTCTTCGTTTATTTGTTCAAAACCACGTTAACAATACTGCCTCGTCGGAAGCAAAATATGAAGAAATAAGGGGTGGCTCAAGACTTTTTCCCATCAGTACTGTATATATACACCATAACAGGTAAAGGATGAAAGTTTAAAGTCACCAACTTTATCAGCTTACTCTTGAAACTTGCTGTCAAATTTAAGAGCTTCATTCAGTCTTTTCTTCACTCAACTCCACACACTGACACACACACACACACACACACACAGAGCCAGTGCGGAGCTACTGCTGCATTACCTCGGCAACCTTTTCATTCAGCCTTGAGCAGAGGACAGATATCTCTCTTCCTGACACACACACATACACACACACACAGAGACATACAGGCCATATTGCTTTTTATTGGGCAGCATTAGGGGCGGGTGTGTAATTCCTGTGTGTTCCCAAACAGCGTCAGTGAAGTTAATGTAAACGCATTGCTGCTGCGAGTAAATTATTTGAAAGAATCTCAAGTTACAGACAAAGGCAGGGAAAAAAACCCCTCTCTCTTATTCTGAAGATTATGTTGCGTGAAACACATCTAATTTCAGTATTGCATTATTAAAAGAATAGTTCCGTATTTTTAAACGTAATGATTTTAACCTCTATAATTTGTATGTGATAACAGAAATCCCGCTAGATTTTCATGTACTAAGAAAACCATGGTAATGTATTTGCGTCAGAGTCACTTGTAGTGGAAGTGTGTTGAATTCCTACAATAGTTAGACTCTAGCAGGGTCAGCTATGTGAGAGATCCAGTTACTTGGGCCTGCTTAGTTACTTGCTTAGTTTTCCCCTGGAAAAGAAATCGGTCCCATTTCTAAAAGAATGAATAACACAGATTTAGATCGCAATTAGTGTAGACAAAGCTGTCTACAAAAATGCAGGTTGTTAAATGAACTCTTGAAGCTCTTGAATTAATGTGTTTTTGATAAATAATTAGATTTTTTTTATCCTGGAAGAAATGTGTCTGTGGTAATCGTACATATGGAACAGACGATACAGAGAGTCGTGTGTGTGCGTGTCCCGTGCTGTAGGTGCAGGTGCATGACTGTTATAAAGAGCTCTGGAGCTCAAATCACTATCATACCGTATCGCTTACATAATCTATGCCCCTTATTTACATTTTTGATAATAATGCTTCTTCCTGTAGCTCTTTCTTTCTTTCTTCCTTTCTTTATCTCTCTTTCTCTCTCTCTGTGCATTCCAAAGTTCACTGCACAGCACCTGACCCAACACAAAACACCATGCCCTTTGTGTCAGAATGTGTGTGTGTGTGTGTGTGTGTGTATGCGCACATGTTTCAGTAGCCTCCAGAACCTAATAATGAAATAAACACACTCCTGTACTTCTCACACCTGTAAACATTTGCCCCTTTGGTGCATCTGATTCTAGATTATCACGTTAAAGCCCAAGTGGGCTTCACTTACCATCGTACTTATATACGCGTTCTCGTACATACACAGCCGATCCAGAGCAGTGAGAGAGCAGTGGGCTTGGGTAAGATAAGCTTGGCTATTTTAAGCTTTTGTTCTCTCTAGCCCCCTGTTCTTCTGCCCAAATCATCAGCAGTCCTCCCACCCTCGATTCTGCCACGTCCTTTCCTGTCCGAGTTGTGTGAAGTTGGCTTCCCTTCAGATAATCACACGTCTCCCCTCGTGACCTTCGGCTGTCTGCAACAAGGCACAGCAACAGGGGCTTCTCTGGGGCCAGAATGCATCCACACACACTGTACATACAATATGATAACATTTAACAGGACATCGCTCGTTATTAAATTCACGACCTCCATTAATCGTAGTTATACAGTATTAATTTATTATTAAATTAATTGAAAGCCATTTAGGAAAAAAAAAACATTCTTAATCCTAAACTTTTGTTTTTCTTATAAATGCTTTTAATGTAGAATAAAATGTCTAACTAGATTCGTTTAGTGTATAAAAACTTTAACACACTCAGTATGGGATATTTGAATAGAGAGTAAATGCTTCAAAGTCAATAAACACAGATATTGATCAATTAATTAACAATATCTTAGATTCGATAATATGGTTGATTATGTAAGAAATATGATACAATGGGGAGTGCTATTGCAGGAAATTAATCATGTGACCCAAATTATATGACCCAAACTGTTACTACGACAGTGTTTTATTATTATATTTTTTTTACTAATGAAAGCAAGCACCTAAGTGTTTTATTTTTCTGATACTAAAAAAGTTTACCAACGATGTTTATCTGTTCAAGTCAAAACGGGACTTTTAATTGTGCAGAATAATAGAACACAGTTGAGAGTAAAAACGTCTTTCATTTTTCTGTATAATCCACTGCTACACTCATCACAGGCCTTATACACTGTCATGGTAGAAAGTTTTCTTAATACATGATCAGAATGCCTCCTTCATATCTGAATACCTGGCCTTCCAGGAACTCTTTAATGGCCAACATGTAAAAATGGCTTAAAGCGAGGTCAGGACTGTACAGAGGGATGTGGCCATAACTCCCAGATGAGTACCTGTAATGTGCATCCATGAATGATTGTGTGTACAGTTTTCCACAGTCGAATGCGTCCGTTCTGCAAATTGGTGACAAGTTTTGGGTTTGTTTTCAAAGCTCAGGTGTTTCACTGAACGACTGCAGTATGCATGGATGTACAGGCCTCTTTAAAATGTTTGCACCATTCAAATGTTTTACTGCGGGTAAGAGTCTCATGCTATACATGTCAATCAGTTGTATGCCTTCGCTCACATCACGAGTCCGGGTTTGACTGAAACACCCCTCGTGTTAACGAATGACACATTCCTTTAATCTATTTATCTATGTTTAATGTTTTGTAACATCCAGGAAACAATTTAGCTCTTACTATCACTTACGTTCTAACAGCTATAAACAGTTGTTTCCTCTCCAAGCTCTCTTTTTTTTTCCCTCACTTAAAGTTAATTTAAGAAAACATCCAGCTAGTGTACATTCTATTACATGTATGTTGTAATATCGACCTCGAATAGTCATATCTTGTGATTTATTTGACAATACTATTTATTTATTTTACAAATATACCCTCATCAGGAAATCACAACAGCTTGTGTTTGTCCTGCCTGTGTTGAAATAATAGAATTGCATGATCATGATTATTTAAAAGAACTTATATTGTAGTTATAACAAGTTCATCAATAATGCCTGACTTTGACTGTAGACATTATGGAACTTCCAGTAATTAATCTCTTGTGAAATTATAATTATATAGGCTTATATGTCTCTAAAATGAGATATATATATATATATATATATATATTCTACATAAATACTGGTAAAAGTATCCGCCACCGCTCTGTGAGTGATAGCGTGGGAGATATATCAAGACAAAAGGTGGTGATAGTAACGATGCTGATGAAGCTCATATCCTTAAAATGCTGACTTTAAATCTATTAATGCAGGGGCTCAATTAGAATTTCGCATTCCTTCCACTCGACTCACACTCACAGATGTACATGTGTGTTCAGACATGCTTGGAATGTTCCCTCTGAGCGAGTTTCTTAATGTGGATGTCTGTGTGTGTGTGTGTGTGTGTGTGTGTGTGTTCTGACAGTGCCGGCTCTTTTGTAACGCTGTGAGTTATTGTAGTACTCATACAACACACCACACAGACTCTTAATGAATATGTGAGCTTAACCTTTAACCCCATCCTTATGGTGTATAGCTGGTGAACCCCTGGTGTATACATGTAGGGCTAGGAATATTCATAAGTCACATGTTTCATAAGTCAATCATGCAATATTTAGCAGAGCAGTTAAAAGTGCATACATTATTTTATATGCATTTTAAAATTTTGTTCACTCGGCTAATTCCTGACACGACTTATTTCATCACTTGTGGTAAAAGATTAAAAGGATGGAGGTTAGGATGGAGGGATGAATTTTTTTTTAAAAAAAGGGGTCCGATTGTAAATATTGTAAAAAGTGTGTGGTGTATAAAAGGTTGTACCATGTTCCCGCTTTATGCTGTTTCTCTCAGAGTATTTGCAGACTCTGTTAACTATTACCGAGAGATGTGTACTTTGGCTATGGCCCAAAACTGTTACACACAGGCGGGCCGATATCAAAAGAGAACTTGCACTTCTGGCTGGAGTCCCTGCAAAAACATTCTGCTGCTGCACCTCGAGCATGATGGCCCTCCCGTCCTGCTTTTTTTTCCTCATAGCTTGTCACTTGTGGATTGTGTCTTTTTGTGGTGTTGAGAGCATACACACAGACACACAAACCCATGCACTCTCACAAGCACTCCTGCACACTCCCTCCTAGCTTACCTGGGTTAAGCCTAAAAGGCAGATTGATCAAAGGGAGCGGGAGCTGCCATCACTGTTGACTCGGCCTGATATTTTTGCTGTTACCCGGCCAAAACGGTTATTCATTAATTTCTCCCTTTCCCTCCTTTTATCAGCAGGCCTGCTCTGGCCGCCGTGTGTTTGCTCTCTTTGTGTGTTTGCTGTGCGGTGCCGCTGGGTCTGAATAAAGCGCTGACTGCTCTGGCACATGCATTGATCAGCATTTTCATAGTATTTCCTAGTGCATTGCACATAATTGAACATGTCACATCACCCACCTCTTGTCTGATATTCACTAAGAACCTCTTAAGACAATCTTACCATTTAGTTATTCTGCATCAAGAACTCTGAAGTCTGAAAAAGAAGTTGTATTCAAATAAAAGAAGGAGGATGGAGATTAATCAAAAAAGCAACCACTTTTAATCCTACTTGAGAACTCAAGGTTCTGCAAACTTGCTCATACCTAGAATTTGGCTTGTTGTGTAGCTAATGTTTCATAATTGGTCAGCTAAGGAGCATTCACAGTGAAAGCAAAACTTGACTAGCGTGCTAATTTAAACTGAGTAGTTCACAATACCTAACCAGCTAGCTATTTTGATGAGTTACATGAAAAAAAAAAAACCTAACAAAATTAGCTAATATAACTGGCCAACATACAAAAAGGAATAGATAAATAATTAAACAAGTTAGCTAGCTAGTAATTAAACCTTACTAGCTAGCTAATTTGACATGGTAATTTACAAAACTGAAATGGCTGGCTAATATACCTGGCTAATTCACAGAACATAACTAGCTAGATAATTAAACAAGTAAATTTAAAAAGTATAACTAGCTAGCACAACTAATTTAACAAGCTAATTTACAGAGTAACTGGCTAATATAACTGGTGATTTTACAAAACCTAACTAGCTAAACAATTAAACAAGTAAATAAAAAAAAACTAACTAGCTAATTAATTAAAAAAGCTCATTTTCAAACCTTTAGAAGCTAGCTAATATACAATAACTGGCTAATTTACAAAACTTTAAAAAGTAGCTAGATAATTACATCATTCTCTATACCGCTTATCCTGTACTGTACAGGGTCACGGGAAGCCTGGTGCCCTATCCCAGGAGACTTTGGGCACAGCATTGAGGCAGGGTACACCATGGAAAGGGTGCCAATTCATCTGAGGGCACACACACGCACACAGTGTCACAGACTACGGGCAATTTGGGAATACTAGTTAGACTAATCTAAATGTCTGTGGACTATGTGATGAAACTCCCCAAACACTGGGAGAACACATCACACACGTGGACAAGAACTCCACGCAGGCAGACCTAAAGCGGAAATCAAGCCATGTGCTGCCAGCTAGAAAATTAAACAGGTTAAAAAAATAATTACCTGGCTAATTAAGCAAGGAAAATAAAACCAACCAGCTAGATAAATAAACAAGGTAATTAAAAAGCATGACTAATTTTAACAAACTTTGCTAGCTACTAATTTACCCTAATTTAACCAACTATTTTACAAACCATGACATACTAAACTCAACATCCTTCAATCTGATTGTACGTTTTACATGTCACTATTTTATTTTTCTATGGCAGGAAATTGAGACCGTAATAATAATATAGGGCTGAGATCACATATGCATATCAGATTGTCATGTGCATGTGCAATCTTTGGATATCATGCAGTTTATCAATCCCCATAAAGTAAGGGAAGGTTTTATAGTACATATGTAGATTAAAGTATAACAGAAGACAGCTGTGGATCTGTTTACTTATTCAGTGGAAGCTGGTCAGGACTAGACGAGTGATCTGAACTGTCCATTGAAATAATTAACCATCTATGATTCATTGATCAAATTGATTCTCTGCCTACAGTAATGAATGAAAGGTTTTAATGATCTTTAAGTATATACTAGCGCTTACAAATTTGGGATCACTTTCTATCCATATGATCGTTTCTCATTTTTATTTCTTTTAACATTATTAAGCAATGCTGAATCCAATATCGCATCCAAAATATGCAGTAATCTCCTTTGAACACTTAATGTTGAGATGTATCTGCTACTCATGAACTGTAAAGCCTTCATAAAGGCTCTTATCCAACTGATTGTTGTTGTTGTTACATAATTGTCCAATTCCATACGTGTTATTTCATAGTTTTGAAATCCCCATTATTGTTGTAGAATGTAGAAAATACGTCACTAAATAAAAACAGAGAAATTTGTGGTCTGAAACATTAGAGCGGTAGTCTGAATCTTTTTGCCTTCTCACCGACTTTCATCTCAAAAAACCCTTGTCATGGAAACTGTAAACATGAAACTTAAATG
>JAOVVA010000031.1:6964257-6989190 GCA_028565275.1 Leiocassis micropogon
AAAGATTCATGCCAGACAGCTGTGCGCTTAACGATTTATATAGTGTGCGGCGTCGACGTTGGCTTGTGGCAGATGTCATTTTAAAATGGTTAGACTCCTTCCATCACGGGGGAAAATGTAAATAAAACCAGACTGCAATGATTTGCAAATCTCGTCAGTCCATATATTAGCCACAACAGAACATTAAACCCATAACAGGTGTTTTCTCACCATAAGTCCAGTGTCTTTAAGATAGCCCAGTGCTTCACCCCAACAGCGATCGGGATAAACAGGTATTTCTCAGGTATGCACTGGAATGTCCTTGGACACCATTCCATCTGTCTGTACCATTGACAAGTCACCATATTTCACCTCACCAGCATTGGCCCTTGTTGGCAGTCTCTGTAACAGAAACCAGTAACAGACTATGGGACAAAACAAAACTCCCATAAATATTAAAAAGTGTACTGAAATCGCTCATTCGAATTTTACATTCCATGCAACTTTAATGACCGCCATACATTTTCTTATATTTATGATAGTCCTTGTTCTCCATATGCATGAAGACAAGAAGTGCAGCCAGCTTTTCCTGTTATTTTCCTGTTCCGGTGTTTGATTAGCTGTAATCAATCTCCAGTTGTGATAAGAAACGGAAGGGAAAAGTCTGAACACTTGACTTCAGTGGTATGCAGTTTTTAGTGCTGCTTTTAATTTTACGCTCGTTTCCGGGCTCAGTGGCCATCGTGCGGCCTCACACTCATCTCATTTCCAGTCGTTCAGTACTAATTCACCAAAAGCATGCTCTCACTGTGTCGATGACTATGTTTGTAAGTTCAGCTCTACACCATAATTGACTGATTATGCATGTACTTGTAGTGTGCCAAAATATATTACTCTTTCATCTCTGGTTTGCTGTGTTATTTATTTATTTATTACTTTTAAGTCCTTCTGTCCAGGCAATGAAAGTGAAAAGTTATAGAATGTGTGACTAATGTATTCTAACAGATAATGAAAACGTGTGATCATCACTGTAACCGCAGTGTAATAAAAGTGTGGGTTCACCAGTGTTTTCGAGTTTGTGCGTGAAAGCGCAGGGCCAAAGCATCTCTCAGCAGCCAGCTCCACACTGGTTCCTTTCGTTCATTCTCTTTTTCTTGTTTACCACCGGCTGCGTTTCGGCCGCACTTTGAGAGAACGAGAGAACGAAAAAGAGAGAGAGAGAAAGAGAGAGAGACACAGCAGGAGGGGGGGAGGGGGGTCGGGGTGAGCTTTGATAAGAGAGATCCACTGTTTGGAGTCCACGCCGTCTGTTAGCAGCTGTGCAGAAAGCTATCCGACATATTTGGCAAAATGCCCCCCACTCACAGTACAGCTTCAAACCACGGAGGGAGGGAGAGAGTTAGGGTGCCGGAGAAAAACAAATGAGTTGTAGGGGGATGATTGAGTGCACTTAAAGGCTTGAAGGGCAAAATGTGGCTCTTTGTAATGATTTGTAAACAAGCTACTGTTTTCCACTAAAATCCACAAAATCAAAAGGCAAGACTCTTAACGGTAACTAGTACTACTGTACTTCTGTGAAATCAGCTGACAGTTTAACTAGGCCTAGTAACCCAGTGTAAGGATCTATCCAATGATGGAAAACTTCAAAGCAACATTTTCGCATCAAACGCCAAAATGTAAATGTAACTAGACATGCGTATATATCTCTGCACAAACTCAAGTAACTCCATGTGTCCAAAAAATCGTGCATCTTTACTGAAACTATAACTCCCACACACAAAAATGTGCACTCAGCCCTGTCCCACTCAGCAGCTGGGAAGTAAAAAAAAAAAACTGTAAAAAAAACTTGATATTAACATTTTTTATCATTTTTATCATGATTATAAAAGATTGCACAGGAATGGCTGACTTTTACTAACTTTGTTAGTCAAATTTCTCCGATAACACCAGTTTAACAAATTGTGTCACAATGTTGCCAATTCTCATTATGGTGGAAGACATGGAAGGCAAATCAGCAGTCAATGCTGAGTGTAAATACTCCAGATTTCTTTAGTCGTTTGCCAACACATTAAAAGAAAAATGTTGATATCTGGTTCAGTCTTGTTTCTTCTGCTACGGAGCTTGGTAGTATAAAAGACCTAACAGCTACGGTATGTCCTAGCTAAGCTGAGGTTAAATGACTTGGCGGACACACAACAGAAGCTACATGAATGGCAAATAAATCAACAGATACAGAAAATATACGGTTGTTTAGCAAAAACGAGACAAAAGTCGTTTTTGGACTTTCACCCATTTTCACAGGTGCACGTGTATTAAAATTCTAATAATAATAATAATAATAATGTTAAACTATCATTAGCACTAGTTTTTCTACTTTCGGGAGCCACGGTTGTTGTTGTTGGTGTTAGTCTTTCGGCCGGTCCCGTTGGGAGGTCGCCGCAGCGAACCATCCGATCTGCACACAGGTTTTACATCGGATTGACGCAATCTCCCATTTTATCCAGGCTTGGGAGCAGCACTGCATCCAGTAGTTGAGGTTTGGGTTTCGATATTTATGAAAGTCATTTTTCTAAAAGGGAATTGGGAACAGAGATAACGCACCGAGACTCGTGAATGCTCTGTGTACAAGAGACATGAGATACGTGTTTTGTAAGGGAAGTCGCCGCATTGGCTACGCTTTGCCCCATCTCCAGTCAGGATTTCTGAACTCTCTTATAACCTAATGGGTGCATAATATTATGTATATTATTATAAAGCGGAACATTGGCTTATGAATTTAATTTGTTCTGGAAGCGAGTTCTTCAGGCGAAAAATCCGTGTTGTGATACGAATTCTTCCATAAAAAATAATGCAGTTAATCCGTTCCAGCCTCCCAAAAATACTAGCACTATTACAAAAAACACGTGAAAAATCACTTATAGCTTTTGAACGCTTGCCGAAGGCAACGTTGGTATCGTGGGTTGACTCTCCCGAAACAGCTTTCGCTGAAATTTCCGTAAACTCGCTTCGCATGGCTTTTCACTAACGCAAATAAGTTTTGAACGCCTACCAGACATACACACAACTTATCGGGCTTTGGGTTTGATTCAGTTAATGCTTCGTATGCTGATGCAATTTTTAAAGGCGAAAACTTGGCATTCATATGCCGAGGTTCCACTGCTTTATATTATAACCTTATGTGGTTGATTGATACCCCATCAGATGTTATATGCCCCATAACTGTACTGTGATAAGGCGCTGTCATCAAAAACCAAAGTGTCACCGAAACTGGTAGGTGAAAGCTTGTAAGTTTTTATACTTTAATTTTAATGTTACTTATGATCATTGATAAACTTTAATAATTAAAAAGATTTTGTATATGCAACAAAACTCCACACTTTTTCCAATTTGCTACCATGATTCATTACAAAAACACAATAACATAAAAAAACGAGTTTGCTGTAAAAAGATTACTCTCAACCACCACTTTTATTAATATTAAGTTGTGTATTTCCATAAACACAAACACAAGTAAAGGCTGAAAGCCAAAAAAAGATAAAACTATATGAAGTGGATTTATAGTGTTTTGCAAAATCTCCCCTAAATTCTTTTTAACCAAAACCTTTTTCTTCTGCCAAAAAATGCCATATGTCTGCGATATCTTGTTTTTGCTGTCCAACTCTCCATGCAAATTGTTTATATGATAAAGCTCGCTGTGAGGAGACATTTATGCGGCATTTATGGAAGGAGTTTTTCGTGTCAGCGTTTCTTTTAAAGAAAGTGCCAAGTGTGCACGAGAGTGTATGAGTATGAGAGGAATAACACACTTCTGGTCCTAATGTTACTGATGGATGATGAATGAAAAGAAATTTGTCATAACACTTTTAAAAAAACAATATTACAACATATTTCACAACAGGATTTATTGACTGTTAGCCAAGTTTTTAAATTATTATTATTATAATTTTTTTTAAAGGCAGACCAAAACTTTAAATCATAAACGTCACACTTGGTTCATTACTCGTGACGCAGTGTTCATCGAGAAGGGCCTACTGTACAGTAAGTGTCGGAACACACCCCGATCCCATTTCACTAATGAAGCCTGCTGCTTAGACGAGGGGGAAAAAAAAGAGATCCGTATACGGTGATTTAAATCTTGTGTTGTACATAGTTTCATAATCTCAAAAGCTATTGTCTCTCAATGACTGAGTCATTCGAGCAGCGGCGCCTTTAAAAAAAACTAGCCAGACAGAGCAGAACTGTTCTCAAATCGCCAGGAACGGCCATCTCTGATAGCACCCTTTTTGCCTGGCAGTCCCAGGCGAAGGCGTTTGTTGAACTTGTGCAGTAGAATGGAAAGAGCTGAATGGAGGTAGATTACATATTCATACGCAGGCATTGAGAGGAAACTGTGCCTGCCAGCCGCTGCCGGCAACACGTCCAAGTGACAAAGGCTTCGTTCACAGGTGCAAGGATGCCCTTTTCCCCTCTTTATCTTCTCCCTGTTTCATCATTTTTTTTTTTTTTTAAATCAGTGCTTCCATCTCACGGTGTCTTTTAACATGGTCGCGCTCTCTCTCTGTTACTTTCGTGGCCCGTCTCCTATCTTCCCATCTTGGCGCGTTTCTGCATGTACAACCCTTTGTGCCTTATCAGCAATCCACATCTCTTATCATCTCCTTTTTATGTAGGAGCCTTTTCTTTCTTTTCTTTTTCCGCTCCTCTCTCTCTCTCTCTCTCTCTCTCTCTGGAAACTTTTATTCTTTAGTTAGATCACACAATAAAGCTGCCATCAAGGCTGCGGCTCAAAAGCGAGTGACATCTCCTTACAGCTCAGGAATGTTCACTTCCTGACCCTGAGGTGTTTGCTGACAGTACTGGGGTTATAAAAAAAAAAAAAAGGAGGTGTGGCTTATTTCTCAGCTAGGATTTCTATAAAAGGCTAATATGTAACCGACTTTTACCCGAGTGTAACCATAACGGATAAGGAGCTTAGAGAAGACAACATTTCAGCAGTAACTTTCAGTTGCAGTGGTTGAGGTTGCACGCATCTTGAACATGCAGTGTTGTTATCAAGGTTGAGTAATGGGTTACTTCTATTATATGTAGATAATGTTTAGTTTTTTTCAAGGTTGACCTCTCAGTGGGCGGCACGGTGGTGTAGTGGTTAGCACTGTCGCCTCGCACCTCCAGGGTCTGGGTTCGATTCCCGGCCAGGGTCGATTCCCATCTCTGTGTGCATGGAGTTTGCATGTTCTCCCTGTGCTTGGTGGGTTTTCTCCGGGTACTCCGGTTTCCTCCCACAGTCCAAAGACATGCTAATTGGCGTTCCCAAATTTCCTGTGGTTTAGGGATGGTTGGGGGATATGGGGGTTTCTCAAAAGGTGTGGAGTAGTTGGTGGTGGCGGGGGTTGGCTTACGATCATTTCCACTGTGCTTGGTGGGTTTCCTCCGGGTACTCCGGTTTCCCCCCTACAGTCCAAAGACATGCTAATTGGCGTTCCCAAATTCCCGTAGTGTGTGACTGTGTGTGTGCCCTAGAATTGATTGGTGTACCCCGCCTTGTGCCCTAAGTCTCCTGGGATGGGCTCCAGGCCCCCCGCAACCCTGTATACAGGATAAATACTTTTGTATTGGTCAGGGTTTTAGCAAGCCCATTAGATTTCTCCTCAGTGTGATGAGAAGATATTCCCCTCCCCCCAATGTTGCTCAGTTCTGCTGATGGCTCAGGAGTGGTTTATTTATATATACACAAGCATCAGCCACTTGCATACGAGACAAGTTATTTGGTCAAGAGCATTTATTGATTGCTTTTATCAGGCAGGCTAAGGTGGGTTAAGGTGTTGGTCAAGTTATTTGGTCAAATATGCAAGTGGCTGCTCAAGGGATGGTGGGGGGATGGGGGTTTATCAAAAGGTGTGGAGTAGTTGGTGGTGGTGGGGGGTTGGCTTACAATCATTTCCACTGTCAGCACATTCCAAGTCCTGGGATTAACCTTCAGGTCACAAGTGCACCCGTTAAACCATCACTGTACGACCCGTACACTCACTTAGGAGGGGGTGGTAACTAAATGTCCCTGTTTTTTGTTTTTTTTAAAAAAGGACCGGGCGACAGGTAGTGAATCTCCAAAGCGGTGAGATAACGCTGTTAAGTGAGAGAGGGGCTCCCGTTGGGTTTGATCAAAGTGAAGTCGCTGTCAGTTATATTGGTTCTTTATTAACCTCTCGGAGCAGATAACACTCATGATTTAGCATTTTAGGCCCCTTCATTTACAGCACTGTTGTGTTGACACACATACGCAGGGTGATTTACTACAGGTGTTTGAACAGCCTTCAAACTATAACAGCTCTCACTTTTTCCCCCTGAGAGCAGAGTCGTTTGTACTTCTTTGATGTTTATATTAGGAGGGGTCATATGATTACATGGTGGCACAGCGGGTAGCGTTACCGCCTCACGCCTCGAGGGTTCCCCGTTAGATCATGTACGGCTCTAAATCCGTCCTAGGTGTGAACGAGTGTTGGAATGAGTTTTCGGATGGTACCCTGCATTGGGTCGGAGTCGCATTCGGGCTATATTCCCGCCTCATGTCCAGGGATCCACCGCAACCCTGACATTGTAACTCTGCAAAAAAAAGAAGAGAGGTGGTCATTTATAACTTATTTAAACTTATTTAAAGAAGGAGAGGTCATTAACATGGATGAGTCAGTGGCGTCATTATGTATTTATTCATTTATATACAGTTTTAAAATTCTCACGGCATGTCCCATGTTCTTGTACCTGTAATCGTAAAATGCTAATGTGATCTAAATTATGAAAAGTAATTTCACAATTTCACAATAAAAATACATTTATTTTAAACAAACTGAATGATTAAATAGAAACCAAGAAGGAAAAGAGACCAAAAAAAGAGAAGATAATTCACATCTCTCATGCTACTGTACCTCAGAGCTGTAGTTTGACCCGTTGTGTTTGATATCACCTCCGAAGGCGTAGGGCCTGAGGAAGCCGGGAGCGAGCGTGAGGCTCACACCTGCCTGATGAAAGTCAGAGATCTGAGCGTCTCTGCCGTGGCTGTAGGCCTCTCAGCTCTACCCGAGTGTGTGTGTGTGTGTGTGTGTCTGCTTCTCTTGCCTCAGGTAGCGGTTTTATAGATAGGTGTGTAAATATCCTCTCCTTGTAGTCGTCCCTCTCTCTCTCTCAGCCTGCAGCGAGCCCATGGCGTGCACTCCCGAGTCTGTAATTAAAGGCTCGGAGGAGGCAGAGCACGGTTTTATTAAGACTGCAAATCTCATAGATCTCTCCCTCCTCCACGCTGACCTCACTGTTCCAGCGCATGATGTGAACACTGCACTGCGATCAAGACATGGCAATGTTAAAGGAATACGTCAGCATTTTCTTTTTCAGATGGATGACTATCCACAGCATCTGTAGCTGGGGAAGGCCTCAAGGGCAGATGTTGAATTCTGTCATATAAAACTAGGGTTGGTTACTTAAGTAACAACAACAGTCAGTTGTTGTTTTAAAACACGAAGGTCAGCTGTTCTGAAATAGTTCTTGCAAGAACAATATTGTCAAGTGCATTTGCAAAACCCATCAAGCACCATGATGAAACTGTCTCTCTTGAAGACCTTCCCAGGAAAGCAAGACCAAAATTGTCCTCTGCTGCAGAGGAGAAGTTCATTTAGCGTTACCAGCCACGGAAATCACCAGCACCAAATCAAGTAGCAGACACATCTCGACATCAAACGTTCAAAGGAGATTATTGCATATTTTGGACGCCATCAGCATTATTCTAAAATCAGGAATGACCATTAAATTAGAAGGTGTGTCAAAACTTTTGACTATAGCGTATGTTCACACAACACAAAAGGATTAAGGGAGCACCTAGCTCCGGTTTGACTTGTCTTCTCGAATTGTATGCAAATGGATGTATATACACTTTAGGGAAAAAAATAGTATGATGTATATATACACGTGTATGGAGTTTAAGTTAGCCAGGTAACTTTTTTTTATATTCTTGGAAAGTTCTCATATGAGTTTTAATGAACTTTCCATGAATAAAGAAAAAAGTTATCTGAATAACTTAGGCTTTTCCGGATATTGTTGTTTCACAATTACTTTTATAAAATGCTAAACATCTAACCCCAGTCTTCCATAGCAAGTGCATTTAATAATTATAATAATTTATAATTAATTCTGTTTCAGTACAGTATTGAAATACTGGTTTGTCATAATAGAACCTATTCTGCAGCCACAGAAGATAGACGTTGTGTTGAGTTGTTTTTTAATTCTGGACATAAAACTTCAACTCTGGACATAAAATATGAAAAAGGCTTTTTAACAGGTTCATGCCGACTCGGTAGACAGTTAATAAGGCCCTAAT
Source organism: Leiocassis micropogon (assembly GCA_028565275.1). Lineage (NCBI taxonomy): Eukaryota > Metazoa > Chordata > Actinopteri > Siluriformes > Bagridae > Leiocassis > Leiocassis micropogon. The sequence goes on from JAOVVA010000031.1 coordinate 6,972,599, forward strand.
ATGCATGAAGTTAACAATATGACCACAGTTATGTGTATTAATGATCTGTTTATTTTATGGACACACATTTATTGAGCGTTTAATTTGTATTATATCTGTTTATGTATTCACACTTCGCAGGTGTGAGTGCATACCTTGTGTGCCACTTTAGATATTTAGGAAAAGGTGTGTGTGTGTGTGTGTGTGTGTGTGTGTGTGTGTGTGCGTGTGTGTTACGAGTGGCTGAAAAGGAGATGGATCTTACAGATGATGCTTCAGGAGCCATGTCTGCTTCGAGGCAGCTGTGATTGCTATCTGCTTTGATATTGCTGTGTGTGTGTGTGTGTGTGTGTGTGTGTATAGCGAATACACTATGCATCTCTCCGGTCTTATAAACGCAAGTGGCATGCAAGCCCCATCATTTCTGGAGGAAGTGGAAGTGAACCAGATTGGTCTCCACACAAACACACGCACACACACGCACACACTGTCTGTTGTCTGTTATTGAGTTTTTAATATTTTTTCCTCTTGTTTCTCCATCAAGCAACAGGTGTTTTATCTTTGAATGGATTGTAAGAGATGTCTTATTATGTCTTTATAGTCATCTTTGTAAAACTGTCTCCATATACAGGATTTATTATGTAGGTTAAATGAAGCTCTGTTGTTTTATATCATTTTCAATAGATGTATGAGATATAATATACTATATACTATCATTTAAATACTTTTAACACTGCCACCCTCTCTCTCTCTCTCTTTCTCATTTCTCTGGGTGTGCAATTACTCCACCGGTTAGTCAGGTTAGGATTTTAATATAGGATTTTAATGTTGTGAAGCTAAAGATGTGGATAAAGGTTTAAAGAGGTGGGGCAATAGAGTTTGTACAGTAGATGTCCCTTTTATAGTTTCCTTAATTTAGATTTTTTTTTTTTTTAAAAGAAAAGAAAAAGTATGAATCACTATCGAATCAGCAGTTGTATTATTGCATGTTCTTTTTGTTTATTCATTTCCCCTCTATCTACTCTATCTTTTATATTGCTCCTCTTTCCACACCCTCCCTTTTCATCTCCAAGTCATTATTTCTTTGTCCTACCTCTCCCTTGTTAGGCGTGACTTGCCAAGTCGCCCTCCACTGGCCGCCTTTTTCTTGCACAGCACTCACTAGTCCATTACATATTTAATGTAGTATTTTTGATCCAAGCATTTTTTTCTTATGTTGACCCACACATGGACAAACCTAAGCAGAATTTACAGTTCTTTAATTTGTAACACATCCTAATGTGCAACACATTAGGATGCATATACTGTACAGTATGGTGAGGCAAATATGTCTGTTAAGCTAGTTTGGAGCAAAATTAATGGACTTTCTTCCAAACATACAAAAGGATGAGGTTTGGGAGGAGACGAGTCACTGGTTCGGATCAAGACTGCACACGTATACTGTAGCTCCGGTCAGGTGTGTCACAAAGCCTCCGGAACCCCTCAGGACTGGAGCAAGAAACATTGCAGAGATGGTGAGACAGGGAGCAGAGAATGAATAGATGAATGAGCTAGCGCAGTCTCTCCTGAGGGTCTTAAATGAGTCAGTGTCAGGAGCCGCTGAGTCAGAGCCGCTGCTGAAAGCTGAATGGATCAGTTAATCTGGGCTGTGGGAGAATTGAACCACATTAAAGCTGGCTTTAATCTGGGTCCTGAATAATACAATCATGCATGCACCAGCGCACCGAACTCCTCCATGCTCTTATGATACGTAATTCGTGGAGGGTATAGAGACCATCAACATTACTGTCTAGCTTGCTTTCGATACAATTGCAAGATTTACATTTTTTTTAAGAAGGGGAAATTTTACTTCTGTATGTTTTCGGAACATTTGTTGGCACTCTTGGCCTTTTAAGCTGTCATAGTACCAAAAACCACACATAAAAATATTCACATACACCAGTCATCCTCAATGCTGTGCGTCTGGCAGGCATGGAAAAAAAAGGGCAGTGTTGATGGAGCATACTAGGTGTTTTTCTAGAGAACTTACTGTGTGTGTCTGTATTAGCATGGAAAAAGACTGACCGAAAGACAAACTTCACTAAGTATAAAGCCATGTTCTCTGCAAAGGCTTCTTGTATAAGACTGATGCGTGTCTGCTAACCAAAAATAGATCCCCTGTCCCATTAAAGTCGTGGTCAAATAAAAAAATCCCAGATTCAGAATTGAATATCTTTGCCTGATCAAACAGTTAAGCCACTAATTAAAAAAAAAAAAAAAAATGAACAGCCTTATTACTGGTTAATTTCTGTATATGTTTTCTCATATATCAGAACATACTTCTTCTGAATTCTGTTCGCACCTTTACACCTTTATGCTACTTTCAGAATAACGAGATACAAATCACACCTGTCCGTTCATCTCGAAAGGAGTCTCTGCCAAACCGGTGTCTGTGTAAATGTAAATATAGTGGTGGCAGAACTTCATTTGATCTCTAATCAGGAACAGTTCCTGTAGCAATTCGTTAGTGATTAACCGATAACAAATCTGTCATTTCCCCTGCAGTGTTTACTGTTTGAGCTGTTTACCTGCAGCGGTGTGGATGAATTACGGCGTAGCGGTAAGAACACAGGCTTTGTAGCCAAAGGAAAGGTTGTAAGGTCGGCTCCTATGGGGAAATGTGGGTTTAACCCTAGCGAGGCACTTAACCCTCAGCTGACCTCAGCAATAAATCTCCTCTCCTCTCATAGAACCGCTGACCCCGGGTTTGCTCTCTGCGCACTTCCTAGAACCAGGGGTTGCCAGATTGGTGCTGACAAACTGAATAATGAATCTGCGTTTATGTACCGTGGGGTCTAAAAGTCTAAGAACGATACTGAACATGCTTCCTTTTTAAATTTGATACAGTAATGCTAAATATAATTTATATATATATAACTGACAGTGGCCTGAGTGAAAAGTGACTTTTTGAAATATTTACATATATAAAATTTTTTTATTATTTGGCATGTCCACTTTTCGCTTTACTGACTTCGCTTTACTGGAGCTAGCACAAGGGAAAAGTGCAGCTAACATAGCCAATACCATAAATTTGCTTAAAGAACTAGATCGTGCATCATATTAATTATATACAATTCTAATAACCTTTAGTTTTTAATGAATTCTCAGACTTTTGGATCGCGCTGTAAATGGCAAAAGACATGGTAGGTAGAACAAGTAAAAAAGTATAATTAACATGCGCAATATAGAGTGACATATGGCAATATGAAAAACTGAATTTGATTTAATTTTAACCAACTATACAAACATGACTAAGCAAAAAATGGGTCACTTAGGCAAAGAAATAGCACAGATACACATGACGTGTTTTTTATTGGTTGTAAAAACTATCGATCTTCCACATATTCCAAAAACCCAAATGCACAGTTTGAAGTCTGAAGCCTCCCCATTAACACACACCGGCAATACTTCCAAATATTCTTTTTGATTGTCATTGACCTATATCGTCTTGCGGGGACAAATCTGAAAAACTAGTCCATTCCTTCAGCTAATATTAGTGTTAGAATTAACAAGTGTTAGAACCCTTTAATAAACGTGAATTCAAACACCTTGCTCATGTCAGCCACAGAGAATCTATGAACACACACATATGAATGCTCCAAACATTCCTCAATTTATCTTACATTGTTCAAACACACCTTCTGTGCTCTGAATTCCGTTCTTTTTCTCTCAGGTTTTGTTGTTAGCTAGCTGGCAAATGTTACCAATGATTCACTGATAATTCAGATTCGCTTTAGTTTCTGTTAGCTATTTCTGAAGGGTCTATGAATATAACTTGACATTTCTGTCAAAAATCCTTTCAGATTAGCCTGGATAAGCTACCTAGCTAGTGTTAAAAGTGAAAGATGTGAAAGAAGTGATTGGGATGAGTAGGAATAAATCTCTCCTACAGTTTAGCTTGCATTAGGTATCTGGCTAATGCTAGAAATAAAGACAGAACATTTCTGTGCTGTGTGTGTATTAGCATTCTGGATAGTGGTGAAAAAAATGTGAGGAATATGACTTTTCTCAAGAAGTGTCTTCAGTTTAGCTTCTTTAACCTTTTGACTAGTGTTATAAATAAAGAATATGAACATTTAGGGAGGAAAGAATTCTCAGAAATTCTGTCAAGTTAGCTTGTGCTTGCTATTGATGCTAACAAAAAAAATGCTATTGATGTTGAAAAAAACGCTTACATGTCAACACTACTCGCCTTTTTCTTTGCTGGTTTTATTTGATATACATAACTTTTAAGGTAACATATTCTGTGGTTTGTGTATATACTGTATGTGGCAGTTGTTTTATAGCTTTCAGATTAAATGAAGAAATCGAGTCAGGGTCAGGGTCAAGCTCCATAATCAAAGCGTTTCATGTCGCCATAATATAACTGATAAGCAGTATATTCCAATAGGCCATGGGTAATTTACAGTTCATTCATTTACAGCTATAGTCAGAAATGACTTGTTGAGTGTTCATTATAGACGTTCCCACAGACCTGACAAGGCATGTATTTAAGCACCGTGACTCACACGCATTAACAGTAATCTGTTGAGTATCCCTCATGCTCACATGAAGCAAAAAGCAAACAGTAAATACAGCCATAAGACATAGAACTTGACTTCCCATACTTAAATGAAAAATCCCTTCTTCTTCTCGAACCCACCCTTCTTTTGTTCTTTGGCTTCGTAAGTCCGTTGAGCCGCACAGTTGGGGATTTTGTTAAGTTGTGTTTTTTTATTTTATTTTTGGTGCCGCCCTTTTTCCATTCAACCATGGGTTTGGTTGCATTTGTTTACCTTTTAAAGGCTTTGTAAACAATGGAGCCAAAAACCTTTTTATTTTTAACTCATGGTGTCATATGACAGTTTACCTGGCAGCTAAAGTTAGTTAGTCCTTCAGGTCCTCCTGCCACAGTGGACCATCCGATCTACACACAACCTAGCACAGGTTTTTACTCTGGATGCCCTTCCTGACACAACCCTCCCATTTTATCGGGCTTGGGACTGGCACGCATCCAGTGGCTGAGGTTTGGGCATCAGGTGGAAATTTAACCTGGGCTTTCCACATGGCAGGTGAAAAACCTACCTTGGGGCCACCAATGCCCACCTGGCAGCTAAAACATCTCCAAAATTTGACAAAACCAGAATATTTTTTATGATTAGGTTTTTTGTTTTGTTTTTCCTGCGAACAACACCAGTAGCTATTTTCACCCAGTATAACATTTCAGACATGTCCTTTATTTGTCATCTGTTTAGCTTTCAACGGCGTTTCATCATTAGTCGTTAGTGGCCAAGTATCCACTGCTGAAGAGCACATTCCATATTTGACTTTTCAGTACAGTATATTAAATATAACATTAAAAATCTTTTTTCCGCTTGTTTTTAAACTTTTCCCAGAAGTAACACTAACATCGGATGACGTTTTTATATAGATGTAAAAATGTCACAATGACGTACAACCACATAACCACAACTAATAACATAACCACAACCAATAACATAACCACAATGTTTTGACAGCTAAAAATTCCTGCTGGTGTGTGAGTACGCAAATTGTACATCTTAGATGACTTTATGGCATAAACCATATGCCGGCTCTAAAAACACTGCATCTAAAAATTTGCATTATTCGTTGCAAAACCCACAAAAGATGTATTAGTTAATCAGTTAAAATTAGCTAATGATTTTAAAATTAAGTACAAAAGAATACGAATAAGAAAATATTATTTATTTCTTAGGTAGAAATTTAGCGGTAAACTCGAATATATAAAATATTTAACCCAGTTTTCCTAGCATTCACAATTGTGGTTGTTTCCATCTCCTGTGAATATTCCCTAAATGTGTCTGCGCCTTCTTCTTAAAATATTAAAACTACACACTTTAAAAACCTACCTACCACATAAGATTTTCATATCAACATTATTTTATGTGTTGCTTAGTTTTATACTAGTTTTATACGTGACCAACTACAGTGGTAGCCAACAATACTGAGACAAAAGTCAAATTCAGTTTTAATTAAATTAAATTGCTCTTCAACAGTCAATATTTGGTTTGAAGTCCTTTATATTTAAAAACGGCTTCTGCCCAGGGCAATATATCACATAAGATGTTCGTATGAATCGAAAACAACCTATAATTACATTTATAGCAGGCCTTCCAGTAAAAAAAAACAAAAAAACACAACTTTACAAAGTCAAAAGTAAATTTCAACCGCAATTGTGGCTCTCGCATAATAAGAGCAAGTGAGTAAGAGAGTGAGTGTGTGTATGCATACATGTGTGCAATAAATCTGAATGGGATTTTGCAGCCCACCCACATGGCTGTACTGGTGTGAGAGAAAAAAGAGCAAAAAGAAACAAAAGACTACAGCATTTTCTCCCCAACTTTTTCATTCCTGTGGGTATTAACCATGGGGTGGGCTACAATGTCAAATGATGTTGGGAGATATTTTACATTCTCTTCCCTTTCATTCTTACCCTCTTCTCCTTCTAATTTGTTCCCCCAACTCTCTTTTTCTTTCTCTCACTCCAGTACACAGGTGTGTATGAATTGGAAAAAGGTTCTGTCCTGGCATGCCTACAAAAAAAAAGGTGAATTTTTTCAGCACATTTCTTTTGTCCTTGAGAGGAGATGTTTTTGTTCCGTTCCATTTTTCTCGACCGCCTGTTGAACCAGAATCTTTATGGTCCAGAACAGAGTTAAAACAAATCAATCAGTTGTTGTGCCATTGATGCGTCTACCATTCATACAGACCCTCAGCCATCCTGGCTCCCTGAAGGCTCGGGGCATTAGGTGATGCTGCGGTAGTGACTGTCGCCTTTTGATGAACACAGTCCTCACCTTTCACTCGTCTGATTCCTGATCAGTGTACCCCGAGACTGGGTCAAGGGTCAAGCACTATTTTGGCAAACTGCCCTTTGCACATTGCCCCGGGCTGATGCTTTTTCCTCCTGTCTGTCTTTCTGTCATTCGCTGTGTTTCGCTCAGCACGATCTACTGTCATAAAACGCCTGATTAGTTAAACGAAATTGTCGCTGCAGGCCAGGACTTCTTCTGAACTTCTTCTGACCCTGAGTTACCTTGATTCATGGACAGCTGGATCATATCTGCCAGATAATGACTGTAATTAATAATGCAGTGTTTATTTTCTTTCTGAGTCATTTGGATACCAGGTGTGTGTATTGTTGCTCTTTATTTTGCTCATTAAAGATATAAGAAAACTTCAACAGTCTAGTTCCAAATAACAGCAAAAAAAATTGTATATAAAAAAGCAGTACACAGTAATTAAAATTTTACTTTTCTTTAAAATTACATATTAAGTATTAGAAATGCTTTTTGTATAATTGTATTTTCTCCAACAAAATATACAGTTGCAATGCCCAGTGTCGCTGTATGTTTGAGCTTAAAAGATGACCTACTGTATGTTAAGCATCCAGTATTGTCTTAATAGTAAGCATAATAGGCTTGCCCCAGCCCTTATTTACTCATACTAAATGAAACTAAATTATATTAATTCAATGAAACAAATGGGAACAAATGTTTTACTACAGCAGGCTGCAAAGTGCCTAAAGTGCCTTATGTAACAATCTCTGCAGCGACCTCATTTCCCCTCTCGTCCATTCCAACCACTCAGCATTTAGCATCACCAGTATACTAGTCACTGGCCTGATCATCTGTCATCATCTGCACCTGTTTCTCACTGGTTCATGCCTTAAGATGAAGTTTTTTTTATGATTGAATGATTAATAGGTCACTGTGTGGCTTAACAGACGAAATTCCTCTGAAACTGCCCAGGTACAGGGACTGGACTGAAAATGAGAGCCAAAAACTTGCCAAAAATGGGAGCCAAAAATATTTTTCAGGAAGCCTGGAGAACTATTCTTCAAGATTACATTCAAAATACAAGAAAGTCTGGCTCTTTGGAAGCAAAATATGAAGACATGAGGGGTGGTGCAAGACTTTTGCCATTCAGTCATTCAGTTTGTATTCATTTTTGCTGAGTTGTAGTTTTTCTTTAGGCCACTATGTATGACACGGATGAAAGACAGTTGACTATAAATACCCTTGGTCATACAGGTTTTATCACCCTTGCTCTGAGAGATATTACTTACAGCCCTGCCCTGTCTAACACTGGTGCCTTTGATCCACTTTTAACCACAGATTGGACGAAGAAACAACATCAATGGTCTGGAACAGGAGCTATGATTATGCAGAATTCCTTTAACTCCTACCAGCAGCTCAGTGTGGTTGCTGAACTGACGTTTCCATGGGCACCGAGTGTCAGAAGTACCGTTCCTGCTGTGTTGTGGTCTATTCTTACATGGTTGCCCTGAGAACAAGTATAGACAGCTTGTATAGAGTCCTGAAATGAGCTACTTTCCATTGATTTTTCCTTTATATTCCTTCAGAATTACTGAACAGAACACCAAACTAGCATCATCCCTTTCCTTTCAGCGCAGGCTGGATAATGTTCTCGTTGTAAGTCTGTTTACATTACCATGAACTTATATTTGACAGATAATTGGCTCTTAGATGTTTTGTGGTGTTGAATTTAGCGATCAGCCAGTTCTCCTGCACTGTTCCAAAAAGAAATGGCATTGAAGCCAGATGTCACTGCAGTCAAGCTGCTAGACATAGAATTCCAGGAACTGCTGATCTCTGAACAACCCTCGCATATCTGCGCAAGTAATCTGGAAAACAAAACCTCTCGACCTTCCAATGGATTGCGATCATTGAATCAAATAACCTGGAACAATTTCCCAACAGCACACTAAAATCCAATTTAAGAGCATATATCGTCTTTCTAACAATTTCTGATAAGACATACACATCGTATTTTGATTTTGTATATTTTTAGGAAAAAAAAAAAAAAAGTTCAGGTAGCTCTGATCTTTGAGTTACCAAATCATGCCGTACGGTAGACTTAAGTCCTTTGAAGAAGAGGAGATTAAAATAAATATGCCCGCAGGAAATATGTTAAGGAGCCCCATGAAACTCTCATTGGACTCTTACTTTTTTTCACTTTCTCTCTCTCTTCTCCATATGTCGTTAAAGAAGAGAATGATTTCCAATCCGTTCCGGGAACAACGTGCCAATAAAACGGTGCTCAAAACACGAGGCCTGTGTCTGCTTCTGCTACTGTGCCAGGAATCTCATCTCCGGAAAAACACATGTCTCAGACCAGCGATGGAGCGCCGAGGTTTATATCGAGTCTTTTATCAGTGGGGACGCCAGGCCATTTTGGGGGGTTCCACGTTTTGGCATTGTCCTCAAGATAAACCAGTCTGTCCCTGGAGGATTTCGGCTGGGATCCAGCGTCTGTTTATATATAAAGCACGCCACAATTACATATAAAGCGAGAGTGAATGCCAAAGAGCAGACCTGTTTGTTGCTTCTTCTGTTGCTTGTGGCCCAAACGCCCAAGGAGAAAATAGGAGGGAGGGGTGAAAAAAGCAAGAAATTCGGGGGAAAAGTGGCGTAGGAAGGCAGTGCTTGTGGTAGGAGCAGGGAGGCTCTATGTGTGTGTGTGTGTGTGTGTGTGTGTGTGTGTCGTGTAGGCCTTGAGGATGACTCAAGACGTTTTGTGCTCTTCTGTAATTATGTCAAAAATATACTTTAAAGAGGAGCAATGGGGGAAACGAGCGGCGCACACTTGCACGCAGGGTTTTTTTTTTCCTTGTAGGACGATGGCTTTCCCGTTTACTCTGATGGGGTTTAGGAAACGAGGCCAAAGAAGCAGGCAGGACAAATGGAGATTGAGAGCTTTCTCTTTTCCTTTTCTTCTTTCGTTCGCTAGTATCCACCCCCCACCCACAACCCGGCTGGCGCCTAAGCCTCTGATTCGACCAAGGTGGCACCAGGCCGTGAAAATAGGGGCCCTCTTGTAATTGGTGTGCGTCCAATATTTCTGCAGCTGTCCTCATCTGTGTCCAAGCAGAACCATTACCTAAACAGAGCATGTGCACGTGGAGGTATCTTATATCTTATAGCATACATTTGTCTAAGTGTATTTCCTGTCTTGAAGCAGCTGTATAGAAGTGCACAGAGACTAGGATTTAAATGGCTTTGGTAATTGCATGTCAGGAGTGTTTTAGTCTCTGTCAGACAGGTCTGATTTGAGAAGCTTCCTAATAACTTCGGTGAGCTTTGTGTGGACAGGTGTGGACACAGAGGCGTATCGATTGTGGTGGAAAGAGGGTGAATACACAGTCAGAAGATACTGTATGCTTCAAAGTATGCACATTCTAATAAAGTGGTGGAGAAATGGTCAATTCGTGAGCTAGCCCACCAGGGATGTGAACACTCCAAGAAGGCTTGTCCAGTCCCATGATATGTTAGCCACCAAGAAAAATGTGAAGCAACTGGAGAATGGTAGATCTTAAGAATACCAAGAAGAATATGGTATCTACAATAGTCTACCATATAACATGGCGTAATATACCATAGTTGTAACATGGCACTTTAGGCAGCATATGACTCTATAGAGTACCAAGGTAGGTACTATAGCTCTTTTACTGGTTACCATGGGAATACTATGGTACGTACCTTTATACTGTGGTACTCTGGGTAACTATGGTGTGCATCATAATACTTGGTGAATAATTGGTGAATACCATGTGGGCAATGGTGGCTCAACGATTAAGGCTCTGGATTAATGACCAAAAGGTTGAGGGTAGAGGGTTGACACTGTGTGAGCTTTTGACCCAGGGCCCTTAACCCAATCTGCTCCAGGAGTGCTGTATCCTGGCTGACCCAGCACAGATTTCTAATAACTAATAATAACTACTGACTACAGCTGAACTTTGGTAGCCACAATGCTGTATAAACACATATACAATTTTTGACAGTATCCAAGTATGTGTTCCATATTATCAACCATGTACCATACTATAGTAAATATCAACCATGTCCCATTTGGTGTTACATGTACTTTGTCAGCAAATATGTACCATGGTACTGTCTAAAATACCATTCTACAGGCACCATTGGAATACCATGGTACCTACTGTATAACGTGTTTAAATGTTTAATGGAATGATTAGCCTACTGATCCTCATAGCAGTCTGCACTTACAGTGCATGGCTGTAGGGATTCAGCTAGCTAGTGTGTTAAGGTTACTGACATGGGTAATAGAACCATTACTGAAGAATCTTAAATGTTTGTGTATTGAGTCTAAAGTGATATGTAGAGGGTCTCATATCAGATATAGAGAGTTTGATTGCATTTGTCGAGCCTCTGTAAACCCCTGCCCTCACTAAACATAGATTCTAACTGTACATCAGAAACAAGTGCAAGTACATATTTGTGTGTGTGTGTGTGTGTGTGTGTGTGTGTGTGTGTGTGTGTGTGTGCACGCGTATGTGACTCAAATACTCTTATGCAATCTTTCTGAAGCCACAGCTGTGTGACACTAATACAGAGCGGATTCTTTTCTCGTTATCGTTTCTGAAGATCAGTATGGCAAAATGAACAGATCAAGGAACAAGGAAAAGATGGAGAGAAAGAGAGTGGGAGGGAGGGAGAGGGAGGAATGGAAGGAGAGCGATATAGAGGTTGGATCAGTAACTTCAAAGCGGAACAGCAGCATTCTGCAGGCTGGCGATGTTTATACTGCTGAGAGGAGTCGACATTCCTGCCTCTCGTTTTTCCACGACATTCCATGAGGATCTCTCTCTCTCTCTCTCTCTCTCTCTCTCTGGCTGTACAGCCTGGACCCTACAACTACTGCTACCTTTCTACTCCATCCTCCCCTTCTCTCCACTCTTCTCTTTCTCCCTCGCTCCCTTGTGACCAACAGGGTTAAAGGACATTTGGTTCACTCTGGGTGATAGCCGCATGTACTCCAAACCCCACTGCGGCAAGGGTTGGCTTAGGGTCACAAGGGTTATCTGCAGTTACAATCCAGTTCATTATTTCATTGGACTTGGACTCATTCGATTAATCCGAGACGCTAAACTTATCTTTTCTTATTAGGGAAACAGCAAGGAAAATTTATGGTAGGTTGTAAGTTTTTGACTGGTATGTTTCTGTTTCCAGTGTCTGTCTCCAGTGTTTTCTCTTGTTTCATTTCACCTCCCAAGAACATAAGATGGGTTTAAATCAATTGCCCGTAATTAAAAATCGTTTGTCAGCATGAAAATGTTTGTGCAAATGGTACCAGCGTTCCAAGGATACTCTCTGGATCCTAGGTGAACCTGATCAGGATAAGTGTTTACCTCAACTAAGTAAGAAATTGAGGGTTGATGATTCGCACTCTCGCCTTGCACCTCTAGGGTTCGATTCCCACCTCGGATCTGTGTCTAGGGAGTTTGCATGTTCTCACTGTGCTTGGTGGGTTATCTCCGGGTACACTGGTTTCCTCCCACAGTCCAAAGACATACAGATTAGGCTAATTGGTGTTCCCAGAGTTCCTGTACTATGTGAATGAAGGATAAAACAGTATAGACAATGAGTGAAGGTAATTGGTCTCCGTGATTTTTAGATTAGCAATAAAAACGCTGCTGATTCTGAAACCTGTCAGGTCCGGTGAGGCAACCTAAGGCGTTTCATATCAATAACAAGATTATTGGAAAAGCAAGGAAAAGCAATTGCCTAGAACTGGTATTCATAATTGGGCGGCACAGTGGCATTGCCGCAAGCATTGTGGCCTCTCACCTCCAGGGTAGAGGGTTCAATTTCTTCCTCTGGTTTGTATCCGTGGAGATTCTGTGTTCTCCGCGTGCTTGGTGAGTATTCTAACTGACATTTCTAAATTCCCTGTATTGTGTGTGCTTATGTCCCCTGTGATGGACTGGCACGCCGTCCATGGTGTATCCCGGTTTGTCCCCTGGGATAGTATCCAGGCTTCCCTTGACCCTATACAGGATAAGCAGTATGGGGAGTGAATGAGGAAGAGAGAGAGTTATTCATCACTGATTCCTCTGGTTCCTTTTGAGCATCTTCAAACTCGACATATTAATATAAACGTAATGATTTCCTTTTTGTCTTTTGATATCTTCATAATGAAATCAGAAACAAAAATCTTTCATGCCTGATCATGTAAAATCGTCGAGATGCACGTCGTAATGAAATAATAACCACATATTGTTTCTGATGTCATACTGTTAAAGCATAACTCTTAGTGGTATACCATCATACCTATAAATAAACACACCCTCAAATGGAAGCACCCGAGCACAACATTTGCCTCTATAACACTCTAGTGCCACATGGAGCTTTTACTAGACTCACTTGTCCTCTGTTTGTTTATTGGCCTCTGATCTCGTGGCCTTTTCTTGACGTCTGCGATCCTGTGGAAGGAAAGTTTTTTAAGAGCCGCGGCCTCCTCTGGAAATCCGATGCGACCGCGACGGTATTTTGTTCGTCTTCGTGCGCATGTTTACGATTGAAAAAAAAAAGAAGACGTTTAGAAGGATAACGGCGCTAAGATATAAGGTTTGTTTTCGCAACCCCGCTTGTAAGAAGTTTAGGTTGTAATTGGCTGCTTGTTTAGAATTCCACTTAAACGATTGGTGCTCAGGGATCATGTGGTGCGTGTTTCCGTGGGAGCGGTTTGTATGAAGCGGTGGTGTTTACGCTCGGAAAAAGAAACAACAATAAAACGTCCTTCCTTGATGTGGCGTTTTAAATGTGTGTGTTTATATGTGTGTAAACGCACGATGACGGCATCTCTCCCTTGATTAGTTGTGGCAACAGGATATAGAGAAATAACAACAGGAAGTGTGGGGGGGGAGGATAGCGCATTCCTTCATTTGCAACAAAAAAAGGCTTGCGCGTGTTGACGTAGTTCTGGCATTTCGGATTTGTTTCTCTAATGCAAAGCGCTCGTTTTTTCATTCAAAAGCTATCCTCATGCAGAGTTCAGTCACAATATGAACCTATAAGAACTTTTACTATGGAATGTAATTTAGTACATATGGTACCATAATATACCATGCTATCACCATGGTAATTCAGACAATGCCATGGTACTGTAGGTACCATAGGACTTTATAGAGTATGCGTGTTGGTACTGTACTATGGCACGTGTTTGTACTGTACTATGCCATGTACAGTACCATAATAATTTGGGTAATAATTTAGCAGGTATCTAATATGGTATCTGTATACTGTACATATTGTACTCAATTAGATATACTGTATTAGTACATACTACTGGAATGGTATAGCACAAGCAGTACCATATTAGACCTCTGTATCACCCAATAAGTACCATGGAATTCCATAAAGAACTGTGTATTAACTTTTTTACTTAAATGGTACTGCAGAGTTTAATATAACAATATTACCATTATAGTACATAAACGTGTATTCCATATTTGTTGACAAGTTCCGTACTATAGTATGTCTACCATTGTGTACCAAAGTGTGTACCATTGACCACATGTACTATATCAGCCAAAAATACCATGGTACTATATACTGTACTAGTACAGGTACCATCAGGACACCATGATACCTATACTATGGTAAAATGTCTTACGGCATCCTATCATAGGAGTACGTATCACCGATCTAAGAAATGGTCCAATCTGCGAACCAACTTAATTCTCCACTCAGTGCTGGGGTTACATCCATAGCTGAACATCGTCATACCAGGCCACAGCTGTTAGCGCTGATTGATATTTTGCCATATTCATTTGGAACTCCGAGCTCTGGAAGATAGCGGGATTTCCCCTAACGCGAAAGCCGATCGTTTCCCTCAGTGGCCGCTTCCCAAACATTAGCGTTCGCTCTTAACGTTCGCTCGCTGGATGGTGTTCTCAAGTAACCCCATTTGCAGCTGAAACAACATCGTTTTCATCAATGAAGTTGCCCCAGAGGCTTGACACTATGCAAAACTCATTATTCTGGCCCCTGATGGAATGTCGACATGAGCCTGAATTGGAATAAGCGTGTGTGCGTGAGAGAGAGAGAGAGAGAGAGAGTGTGAGAGTAAGTGTTGGTGGACCGGGTGTCTCTTTCATAGGAGAAATAAAAAACGTGTGATGTCGGGGGTAGCGGGTGCATCGCACCGTGAGTACGGGTCAGTGTGAAATCCAGTTTGTAACGTTCATGGAGTTGGTTGTATAAGGATATGTGGGGGAGGGGATGTCATCATGGTGGGCTGTTACAGGAAAACAATCAACGACAGGGTGGTACTTCACTATGAAGTATTATTATTTATCTGCGTATTATTTAAATCATATCAGAGGATGTTTCATTCCTCATATGCCAATGTAATTTGCCAATATTCACATTTTTACAAGGGGTGTTTAAGTCAAACCGGGACTTATGATTGTCCAGAATAGCAGAACACAGTTATGAGAGTAAAAACTCCCTTGGTTTCTCTATATAATCCCCTGTTACACTAATGCACTTATATTGGTAGAAAGTTTTCTCTGTACACCAGAGCCATAATCAGAATGTGTGCTTCATGTGCTGTATAAAACACTGGCCTCCCAGGAACTCCCCTAATGGCCCAAACATGTGGAAACGTTTTGAGGTCAGGACTGTACGGGCGAAGTAACAATAACTCCAAGCTGAATTCCTGTAATGGTGTCCTGAAGTCCTGAATGGTGTTTGTGAATCATTCGCTGGATTTTCACCATTCAAACGTTTTACTGCAACTAAGAATCTCATCACCGTACTGCGTTTGAAATGTCAATCGGTTTTATGCCTTCATTCATAAGACATTTCCCGGGGGTTGGGGGAGGGAGGGGCAGAGTGTGCAAGGGGTGTGTAGATGTGGGGGATTTGGCAGCACTGTGAAAAAAATTGAGACATGGAGAACTACTGTTCTTCTTCCGCAAACTGTTATTGACATGGAGGTTAATTACATTCTACAGTGTAACTGTTGACTTCTCCCTGGGTCAGGAGTCTAAGATCAATCAATATGCTTAACTTTTAGAGTAAGAGAGAGGTGTGTGTGCGTGTGTTTATGCCATTTCACCTTCACATAGGGATTCGGACAGGTCACTGGTGCAGGAAAGAATGTCTGTGGTCTGTCCCACTCTGACAAATCTGTGTGAGTGTCTATACCCCCCCTGCTGGGTACCATGTGTGAAGCAGTTAGACTTGTAAGGGTATACATGTATGACCGGGCCCTTGTAGTGCAACTACACCAGTTATGCAGTTTACATGCATAACATAATTAAATTAAGTGCTTATATTTCGCTTGTTTGGTGTGAAAGAAAAGTGAAATGTGTATAAAAATCGGGACCTGCCAAACATATTAATTATGTATATTGTAAATTGTTAACATTTTATTGTAATCAAACTAAAAAAAACATTTGATTAGTACTATTGCCTTGCACCTCTTGGGTCCAGGCTCGATTCCCTCTTCGGGGTCTGTGTGCATGGAGTTTGCATGTTCTCCCATGATTGTGACAGGGTTTTCTCCAGTACTCAGGTTTCCTCCCACAGACTAAAGACGTGCAGGTTGGCCTAATTGGCTTTGACAAATTGCCTGTAGTGTGATTGGCATCGAAATGGTAATACGATCATTTAGGCCTTGTTCACACGGGCATTAAAATCAAGTGTTTTTCTTGCGTTCGTAGCGTCCGGTGAGCGCGGATCAAGCGCCGAGTGTTTTCTACACATAGGAGTCAATGAGAG
>JAOVVA010000031.1:6991459-7027157 GCA_028565275.1 Leiocassis micropogon
CCGCCCGATCTGCTGTTCCGCTTCTCGGAAACTGCCACAATACCTCCAAATCCTCCTCATTGACTCCACAGACAATCCGACGTCTCTCTCCATCTCTCTCTCTCTCTCTCTTTCTCTCTCTCTCTCTCATTTTCCCAGTTCGTACAGTAATTGCTCCGCCGTCATTATAGTATCAATTTCTCAGCAGATTGTGCGTCTCCCCCCCCGTCTCAGAGGATGGGGTACTAAAGGATGGAGGTGAAACGTGACTCCACTGCTGTTTTGACAGCAGCAGTGCTGTAATGTCCTTTATTTCTCTCTGAGCACACACACATATACAGTATACACACCTTGTACATGTTTTAAACCTCTACCAGGAAGCAGGTTTGAATCCCCAGGCTTCGGGAGTGCCTCTGGTTTAAAATAAGAAAGAAAAATACGTGACATCAGCTGGAATCCTGACCGAGGAACATTTCAATCTAATTATTGTTAGAAAGCTCGTTTTTTTCCAGCATTGTCTGGACTTAAGACTTTGATAAACAAGCACATAGAGAATATACACGTTTCTGTGGGTGAATCTGAGCGGGGAGTCTTTGTGGTCTTTGACTGTAGAGATGGAAAAACACTTAGCGTGTCTTATTTTGTCATTGCTGATAAGTTGGTAAACACAAGATAATAGCTAGGATTTTGATAGCTATCAAGAAAACAGCAGCTAAGTCGATTGGTAGCATGGAGGACTTCGGCGCTTTGAAAACCCGTTCGTTTGAAATCCCCTGCCGTGTGACTGTTTCGACAACAGTCTTTCGGAATTTTGTTTAATAAGCCAATCATTTTGATCATGTAGGAATTTAAGCTTTGTGTGTTCGCGTTCAAGTCAAACCAAGGCTTTTGACTTTTGTGCGGAATAACAGGACATATAATATTTGAAATACATAATATTTGGACAAATTATTTAAAAAAAAGAAATTAATTAAAAAAAATAAATAAACATTCATTTAATACAATAAGGAAGGAATAAGAAATTCCAACGTCAGTCACACATCCTCTGAGGATTTCCATGAAATCATGCAGCAAAAGCTCATCAACCTGTTATCTTTTCCATCACAGAGTATTTCAGGCCCATTCAGAACCATTTAAAAACTACCACGCTGTTGCACATGTAGACAGTTATTGTACTTAGGGCATCAAAGATTTGGGTAAATAAGAAAGGCTCATGCAGGATCACGGAGCAGCGGAATGCACTTGGAGGAAACTCTTGGCAGAATTTAAGTCACCAACAATTAGCAAGTGTCAACTGACAGAAGAGTAATGCCATGCTTCCCACCCAGAGAGCAGAACCGCTTCTAATCAGATACATCGCCAGGATTCAAAGCCACAACCTCCCAATGCTTGCTGTCTTCAGAAATGTTCATATGCAACAGTTAGCACCTGTCTTACCAAGAAAACAAGCTCAGGATGTGTTTCACACAGACATGAGTGTTTGTGTGTGAAAGAGAAGCTTGGCAGGGTTCTGTAGAGCATAACAGCGCTGTTTGGATTAGACTCGCTGAGCGAAGTCTCACAGACATACACACAGATGCACATACGCACACAGTGAGAGAGACAGTTGTCACGGGAAACTGGGTCGGAACAACACGCCGGCTGCTGGCCAAGTATTTTGGCTCTGTTGGAAAGAGCAGAGAGAGAGAGAGAGAGAGAGAGGTCTGGGCGCGGGATTTGGGGAACGGAATTCTTTCCTGACACATACTAGACTTGGCTGGGTCTCTGGCCCTCAGGGGGTGAAGCCTTTGAAATGGGGATAAAGGGCCTCCCTGACCCCAGTTTCCTGTCAATCACACCCCGAACCCCCTCCGCATGCTAAAAAGCCCCAGCTGCATGCACTACCATGTAGGTTTACTGCATATTGATATTCATTTGACTAAATGGATAAAACACTCTAAAGTTGTATCTATGTCTGTGTGCATGCCGGATTTGGTCAGATTAGTTGTAAAGCACAGAAGTGGCCAATTTGTCACAGACAACATTTGTAACCTCAGAAACAGAAGTCTTAAGAGAAGCCCTTTCCATCTGTAAGCTTTGAATGGAGGTAAATTGAAGGGTGGAGGATGATCTAAGGCCTAGGGGATAGAGAAATAGACAGATCAAGGACGACAAAGCGACTGACTCTTGCATCTTAGCTGAATTGGCAGGACATGAACTGGCCCCAGTGTTGGCACAGGACAAAAGGAGACCCGTAGGGCAAAACTGGGAGGGGAAAAACATTATTGACTTCTCACCACAGCCACTATTTATTTTTCCCTGCTCTCTGCACCACTGTTTGTTTTTGAGGCTGTCAAGTCTTTTTTTTTCTTCTATTTTTAGTTGGCTAACTACGGCGGCGGCAGAATGCTTTTAATCGCGAGTACAAAGGCGCAGGATGGGGACATATCATCCACTCTCTAGCAGAGACAGACAGCCAGAACTGACCACTGTCAACATTCAGGCTGTCAACATTCTGGGTGGTGACTGTATGCACATCTTGTGGTTCGATTTAGGTTCCCAGTTGAAATCAAACCTGTAATTTTCAGTTCCAATGCCTGCTGATTGTAATGTCTTCTCCAACTATCTCAGAGAGTCCGCTCGGTGTTATGCAATAAAGATAATGGTGAGCTTTAAAATGAACTCATAACCAGATCTCCTTTGGATGATTAAGGCCTCTGTCTTTGGGACAAGCCTGAAAAATATAACTCTTTCCACAAATTATGAATTCTCATCTGGTTGTTAACATTGAGACTGTAATTTTTGGTTCCCAGACCCCTTTTTTTATTTATTTATTTATTTTTATTTTTTATGAAACCCTACAGAAGTTTTGTCTCACTGGATCAGATCGCTGTCTCAAAAGAGGCTACTAGTTTTGAGCTTGTGAGTAAAAATACTCTGAGATCATGGGGTTGCATTTGAGGCAGTTTGACATTAAGTAAAATTGGCATGTTTTGCAGTAAGGAAAATAAATGAATTTCTAAAATACTAAATGCTCATCACATTATGATTACTTGAATGTTCAAAGCCCCAGCATTTAAGACAAGCTAATGACCAATGACCAATTCTACAAGTCCTCATGAGACAACCTAGTTATATATAATTTCTCTGAATCTGTTCCAAATCTAAAGTGGAAGAAGGCATTAGATATTTGTAATTGAAAGCTTATAAGTCATTCGCTGAGAACTGAGAAATGTCCAGTTGTAACTAATAAGAATCACCAAAAGCAAAAGCTGCTGCCTATGAAATATGATGATATTATTATGCATAAATTCTTAATAAGCCTATTTCACACTAGTTTTTCTGAATACTTCACATTCATGTTCTATAAATGTTTGACAGTTTACAGCACTCAGTTTGCTCCTTGCGAGATCTGTATCATGGTTCTAGACATCCCTTCTTCTACCAGTTTTTTTTTTTAAGTATACTTCTTTCATCCACTTCCACAGCCATTATCATCCATTGGGTCCACTGACAGCACCAACTGCATGTTCCGGATAATGGCATTTTTTCTAACATGTTTCGCCCACCGTTTATGTCATGCTTGGGTGCTGGTTTTCAGGATTTCTCCCTGAGGTCAGGGGAACTCTCCTCACACTGATCCCCATTCCTTGGCCTACCACAGAATGCTAGGTTAAGCCCTGGTGAAGAATCCTTCCTGGAGGTTTTAGAAAGAATTTAGAGGAGATTTGTGTTGAGAGGAAAGCATAAGAGATAACAATATTGCTTTGGTTGACTCACGTCAGGATAAAGAAATATGGCTTTTTGGTGGTGATTTATGTGATATTTTATAGCATTTTGTGGTCACGGCTATTTAATAATTTTTCTAGACCATTTAATTTGAAGTATAGTACAAACATCACTCTTGAAAAGATGGACATGAATTGGCACAAATTGACCTCATATAGAAGTAAATTTAGCATGCACAAACAGATCTCAGCATAGTTAGTTAGCATAAATTAGCAAACACAATCTGATATCAGATTAGCTTGAATTAGCATAAATTAGCAAACACAATCTGATCTCAGGTTAGCAGAAATTAGCAAACACAATCTGATCTCAGGTTAGCATAAATTAGCAAACACAAACAGACCACAGGTTAGCATGAATTACCAAACACAGTCTGATATCAGATTAGCAGGAATTGGCAAACACAATCTGATTGATCTCAGGTTAGCATGAATTAGCAAACACAAACAGCCCAAAGTTTAACATGAATTAACAAACAAATTAACTTAGCACAAGATTAGCACAGAAGTTCAAATTAATTTAAACTAGAAGAAACAAGTTGTTCTCAGATTAGAATAAATATTGAATATCAAATTGTTTTGCTCTTATATGACTGGAGGTTTTTCTTGAGTCTCCATAAAAACATTTAAAAAAAATAAATTTCTAATTTCATTTCATTTATGTTAGAAATAGCACCCGACATTCATATAGCTATTGAGTGGGAGGTGGCTATCTACAGTATATAATAAAAAGAAAGATTTAGTCTGTATATTGGTTAAAACTCACTCTTTCAATGATATATTTACGTTTCATACATTGTAGGACCCAAAACCAGTCTCAGAAAAATTCAGATTTTCTCACAGCATCATGCAAAACTTTTACAGTCCTTTGGTATTTACCTAAAGTTAAACCTGCCGCCATGAATGAAATAAAAATATTCAGTTGAAGTAAAGTTATGAGCATTTATGTGCCAAGTACTGTGCATACATCAAACTGTAGGTGCGTCTTAAATTGACCACTGAACAGAATTTTATGAAAACTTTCAAGTGACATTAAAATGTTAAGATAAAAGATTTAATAATCTACCTTAAAAATAAGCTAGTAATAAGCTACTTGCTCAATGTAAACAAACCCGCACCAATAGATATTCATTAGAAATGCTAAACTGGCCTCCGAATAGCGCAAAGGAAAAAGGTCTAGAGAGAGCTGATTGGCCGAGCTCTCTCAGAGGGGAGGGATGAGAGGTACTTAGTGCTCCCACATTAATCCCGGCTCTACAGCCAGTCAGGGGCTGTGAGCTCACGCAAGCAGAAGGAGCGGATAGCGCAGTCCTCCGAGTGTGTTACGCCGTCCCCAACGGTGCCCCAATGTGATAGTCTTCGGCCCTCCCGACTGAGTAGTAGTAGCCTTAATGTGGGAGCCCCCTAGTGACGGGGAGGAATTGGACACGACTAAATTAGGGAGAAAATCTGGGGAAAAAAAAAAAAAAAGCTGAACTGAATTTTTTTTTTGCAGGATTAGTTAATATTTTCACAGTTGAAATAGTACAAAACTTAATCTTTCTCCGATCTATTTTTTCGATTTCTTATCTGTTATTGACAGGGAATGTATTCCAACCTTACAAAATTTTATTTCTTAGTATTAATAAGTCTGTGATAGATTGGCATGTTCCTGTCTCCTGGGATAGGCTCTAGGCCCGCTGCGACCCTGAACACTGGATAAAGCGGTATAGACGATGAGTGAGTGACAGATGAGTCTGTCGAACAGACTCATCTGTTCATGGGCTTCAACCTGAAATAATATCACTGATTACGTTAAAGCTGATCAGCTTATTTTTAGGTTTAACCTTTTAACTATTTCTACAAACTTTTTACGACGGGTACGTACGCTAGTTAATCATACAGTATGTGCACCCACAGGTACAAGATGAGCTGAGTGTCACACACAGACATTTGTCATACTATTCTCGAGGACCTTCAATTGACATAATAATCAACCCTTTTATTGATAGTTGGCAATCTACACAAAGTTCCTTTTTGTTTCTTTTTTGCATGTGTCTGGTATATAATTAAACACAACCCTTTCTCTCTCTCTCTCTTTTTCTCCAGTCTCACCCGCTGTCTCTGTGTAACACCAGCGAGGATGAGAGGCAGGAAAGCTCCTTCATCAGCATTGTTAAGCTGGAGAGTCCAGAGAGCAAAGTGCCCCAGTGCCAGCCACTTCTGGAGAAGGTAGGACCGCTCATGGAATGCAAACACCCCCTGCCACAACACACACACACACACACACACACAGACACACATACACACACACACACACACACTCACCCACTCCAATAGTGAAGACACAGGGAACATTTGTGTTTGCTCAGTGATAAAGCACATGGTGGTATCGAGCTTGGCATGGAATGATCGAGGCACCCACAGGGAACAGAAAACAGATCTGTGTGTAGGGGCTGGTGGGTGGTTCGGAGGATGTGTGCACACTCGTGTGTGCAAGCAGGTTCCAATGTGGAAATAAGGAAATACTATGTTCTGAAATTCCTATACTATCTAACTATCTGCCAGTGTTTTGTAATATTTTTTATACATAAAAAGTGTGATATTTCCAATCTCATTTCCTTTTTTTTCTTTTTGATTCTTTAAAGCTGCTTTGCGAAAATGACCATTGTTAAAATTGATGCCTTTGGCACTCGGGCTGCGGTCTTGTCCCTACGTCCACATCTGAGCCATGCTATATAGCCAACAATACAACACTTCATTACGTGATGCTCATTGACATGTACATGACATGCCGTGCAAAATTGCTGTGCAGAATAGTTTGAAAGGAATTCCTGAGTGTAAAAAGCATCCTGCATCCTATTATGAGCCCTGCAGCAAGTTGTGGTCATTTTTCTAAATGATTGAATGAAAGCATCTTTTAAACTCTACTACACGTCTCTCAGAAAGCAGCTCAGAGTAGTCTCGTCCAACGGCGCGGTCCTCGGAATGAGAGGAGCTCCAAATATTTACGCGAAGGAGCTCATCATCGCTCATGTAATCCAAACATCCCCTTGGGTTCAATTTTCGGAGATATATCTCTCTTAACGAAGACGTAAGATGTTTATACATCCCGCGGCATTGTAATTATTAGCGCTAGGCTTGAACCGAGCGAAGAAATTGTTTTCTTTCTCATTTTCTTGCCTTGCACTAGGCCGAAGCTTAATGCGAAGCTGTGGTTTTTTTTTTTCCTTTCTTTTTTTAATTTGTTTCTTTATAAAATCAATGAATCATGAGTGTGTTTGGAGTTTAGCCCCATGTCTGAACTTGCAGGCCCTTGATTCGATGCTTTTGTCCCTTTTAAAGATGCGGCAACGCTTCATTGAGCCATTTCTAATCCTGTTTACTTTTGAGATGGAAATAAGGAACGAAAGGCAAGCCTAAAGTATGCATGTGTGTGTATGAGCATGTGTGTGTGTGTGTGTGTTTGTGTGTGTGTGTGTGTGTAAAAGCGAAAGGGAGTGTTTAAAGTTTGGAAGGGTTGGGAGCTGTGGTTTGATGGAGAGTTTGCGGACGTTTTGTTTGGGCCTATTGTTGGATGTGCTTAGATCATAGTATCTCCTATGTGAGAACAATGCAAACATACAAATGCTTATGTATGTCTGTATAAGAGACCAATTGGGCTTTTGACGTTATTAATTTGTATACATGTGTATCCGTGCAGCTGTAAGCGATGTACAGAAGAAGCTTTTCGGCAACATACTGTATATCCACCCTGGCCTGCCCATAAAGCATATATATATTACTGCACTTTATATATTGATTTTCATAACGATATGCATGAAGAATATGCATTTATGCCAGGCTCTCATGCTGTCATATTAACTCTTCTGTCTTATATTGCTGCACATATGGAATATTTCAGAGGCGTTACGCGGAGTAGCGTCAGCAGTCAGATTAAAGAATTATATTCTGTTCTATATAATATAATCCCGAACTCCTTGATAGAACACGACTCACGGCGTCGTTTCCATGTACTCAACTACAGCCGGGCACACCTCCGCTCACGCCAACCAATCAGCTTTTGCCAGAAGGATAAATGACGCACAAAAGAGACATACGAAACATTTGGATTTTTGAGGCCTGTACGTCAACGCTTTTCTGTACGCTGAACTTACAACCCCCTCTCTCTGTGTCGTAATGCAAATCCACCTAAAGACTGAAGTGTAAACCAGCTTTTACTTGCTATATCCTGTTTTTGTTGCTCGGTCCTGTCAATGAGGGACTTTTTTTTTTCGCATTCTTTCTATTTCAGTCTATCCTCCCTCGTTTCAATTTTTATCTTTTTACAGTGTCTTGAAGTGCCAGCTCGGATATACATACATCGGTCACGTGATCTGTTTCTGAACGGGTTGCACTACAGAAAGACGGACGTCTCAAAAAGTCTGAACACGCTGAGGATAAATAGAGCAGCCGCTTGATCCTGGCATGTCGGCGCTTTATGTTAGGGGTGGAATGGTATACAAAGCATAAAACTATGCAACAGATCACAGTGTCTTGAAACTTGAGTTCATGATTGGGTTATCCTAGGCTTTCCTATTCCCCATTGGCGATTATAAACTGCTTCTCAGTATGAATGTGTGTTCATGGTGCCCTGTGATAGGCTGGCATCCTATCCAGGGCGTTGTCCCAGGTCACGCCTAGATTTCCTGAGATCTATTGTAACCTTGAGCAGGATAAAGCCATTACTGAAAATGAGTGAATAAAGGTTGCACATAGTTAATATAATAGCACAAGTCAAACCGGGATGTCTGATTGTGTTGAATAACAGTTATGAGAGTAAAAACTCTCATTATTGCTCTTTATAATCCCCTGCTACACCAGTGCACTTCTCCCAGCGTTTCACCAGTGCCTGGATATCCCCAAAGTAGAAAGTTTCATGTCTGAAACACTGGCCTCCCAGGAACTCTTTTAATGCACCAAACGGCTTGGAGTGAGGTTAGAACTGTACAGTTGATGTGGCAATAACTCCCAGCCAAGTTCCTGCATCGTGCAAGTGGTGTTGGTGAATGATTGTGTGTACACAGACCTATGCGTCTCTTCCTGCAAGTTAGTGACAAGGATTTCAAGGATCAGGCCTTAAAAAGTCCCAGTTTGATCTGAATGGACCTCGTATTATCACAACGGTATTATAACTTATTAATTTTTTAATTCCGTCTTATTTTTTCTGTGTCTTAGTTACATAGCGAAAGTGTTATCATAGAGAGAGAAAAAACACACATATCCGCAGGATTTTTTTAATACACTAGGTACTTAAAATGTTCCTGCATGTGCACAAGATACAAATCGTCCCCACGTGTCCAAAATTCAACATACCGTGACATCCACTTCACATTCTCTATTTAGACAGCTTGTTTTAACGGCTCAGTCACTATCATTGCAATCAGGAGGGCAGGAATGCACAAAGTGGCTACATTTATTTGACATTTATCCTCATACAGTTGTTATTTATAGGCATTCACTAATTGAGTTTTATTCCATGCAATATGGAGGCATACAGTATTATCAACCTTTGTTAGTACTATCATGATTTAATAAAACAGGAGTTTTAAGGAAGGAATTGTGCTTTATGAAGCTTTCTTCGTCATCCTATCTGCTGTTCATTTATAAGTCTATTTAGCACGAGCAAAGAATCTGAACCCGCGCATACATGTACATTAAATAGGATTTACTGGATATTTCTGTCTGAAAACAAATACAGCAGAAATTGGCCCTATTAAATGGATGTCACGCTATTCTTCCAGCATAAATCCAAACGCAAGTGGTCGCGGGATTCGGATGCATTCCAGATGCCAGGTCTGAAGGGCTGTGCGTCTCAGCTGTCCACTTCTGATCGGATCAGTCAAGACGGAGGTTAATATACAGTACAATGGGAATATATAGACGGGACCTTAAAGTAGTACATCATAAGGTATAGAGCCTCTAAAGATTAATAAAAAATTCCAATAAAAACACTGATATGTCTTCTTGATCTCAACATTCACACAACAGAAACCCGATCAGTGTATGCTGCTGTCTTTTTTTAGGATGCAGCGTTACCTCCCAAAACACCATTCTTTTTTAAAAAGAAGGTAAAATGATGTTGGGATACCAATAAACGAATGACCCCAGTTTGGTGCAAATGCAATCTTACTAACAACACAGTGCAGTACAATGCATCGCTGAAAAAAAATCAGTGCTGGCCATGATAGAAAGTCACCAGTACATCCAGTGCACCGCAGTCCGCTGCACACTGGACGTACCAGGCAAAGAACCCAAGGCCACCAACTCGGCCTCCTAACTCCCCAAATTCCAAGGCGATTGAGCACCCATGGGACGCGTCGCCAATAGGACCAATAGAGGTCCCACCCCGCAACCTACAGCACACAAAGGATCTGCCACTTACGTCCCGAGACCCCACACCACAGGACATCACCAAAGCCCCTGCAGAGCCACTCCGAAGGCACAAGGCAAACCCAGAACCTAGGTCGTTTTAATGATA
Organism: Leiocassis micropogon; assembly: GCA_028565275.1. Taxonomy (NCBI): domain Eukaryota; kingdom Metazoa; phylum Chordata; class Actinopteri; order Siluriformes; family Bagridae; genus Leiocassis; species Leiocassis micropogon. The sequence continues at coordinate 7,001,705 of JAOVVA010000031.1, forward strand.
TTGCTGCTCGGTATACTGTATGTTCAGTTAAATTAATTTATTTGTGCATTTAGTATTCTCAGTAAAAGGTTCCCGAGTGTGCCAGTCACTAGCATTCAGAACTGGTGCCCTGGGTTTGAGTCCCGATCAGAACAGGGGCTTTGTTACCGATAAATAATCATATAAATATACCCTAGCAACAGCATTTTGAGCAATTCAAGGAAGTATTTCACTTGCGTGAAATAAGTCAATGTTGTTTCAAAGTCGGATTGTCATCATTGTGTTGAGGGCATTCGTCCCATGTTATCCCAAAGTAATGCAAGTCAACGTAGGTCCAACATCGACTCATCAAAGTACTTCGAACTTTCAAAAACAACCAAATCCCATCGGTAGTTCCAACGTACGGAATGAAAATCGCCACAATGTTTTGACAAACAAAAATCCCCGCTGTGTGGCTTCCCACCTTATTTCTTTACCCCCTGCTGCTGAAACACACACAGTGAGTACATATCATTTGCCTTTAGGATAAGGAAACAGAGCCGAACTCAGTTCTGCCACCTATCCCTCGCATGGCAGTATTGCAAATCGTCAGGCATTCTTTCCAATCTTTAAATTGTTATCATTATTATAGGTCTAGAAAAAACGAAAAACACTAGAAAAAAAATGACAAACTGCCCCTTTAAGAAGCCTCTTTATGTAGTTCACGCCATACAAGTCCTGGTCTTTTTAATCCGCCACGGCCAACTTTCAGCCCTATTCATGTCGTTTTTTTCTCCAGCGCACTTCCTCCTCCTCCAGAGCCTCTGTGTTTGTTCCTTTTTTTTTTTCTTTTTTTTTGTGGATGAGCGCTTTTTAAAAATCACTTAATGGTTCCACTTGAAGGCATGTTCTTGACGGAGGAGGTGTGTTGGAGAAGGGAAGAATTTCTCGTCCGTTTTAAGCTGTTTTTGTCTCAGCGGAATGGCCGAGAGCATTTGTTTAAATCTCATCAGGGCTTGTTTTAGTGGGGAAGACAAAATTGGAATTTAAAGGAGATGACAATTGGACAAACGTTTTCAAATTCGGATTAATCCAACCAAGAAGTAACACAGTTTGAAGCAAGGTGCCTCTCAGCCGTTCATTCATAATGTTGCCAGAGTGTGACGAAGGCATTCAGTATTTAATCGAATGCGTGTTTGTGCTAGTACACCCTGTCTCTGTCTTTAGAGCCCCATCTGTCCTGATGTACCGAGGTTTTTTCAATTAGATGGTATCACTACGGCGTAGACAACTTGATAAAAGACGCAAGAATGGCCGTCCTTGTGAAAGGGCCCCCCTGCGTTTCCCTTCATCTTAGAAAGAGAGACAGATGAAGGAGGGACGGATTTGGAGGAAGTGGTCATCTTTTCATATAACGGCCAGCAAAAGTGTCCTGTGGTGTGTGTTTATGAGTGTATAGGCTTTGTGTGATTGAGATTTTGAGCATGTGTATATATATATATATATATGTGTGTGTGTGTGTGTGTAACATACCCAGGCATTAACTGTATGGTCGTAACATGTCTATGTGTGTTTGTGTGTTTGGGAGTGTGTATACAAGACTGTGTTTCGGCCGGTCTCCGAGCAACAGCAAACACAGTTGTCATGGATTCCAGCGGTGCATCTGCTGTGTTTGAAGTCCAAGGCCAGTGTGGCTTGGTTTGATTGGTCTTATGTTGTCATCACTCACTCCCCCTCACACGCACACACGCAGTGGAGTGGATTCCCGTGTGAATGGGCTACTAACTCACCCTGGGACATGGACAAGCTAACTCTAGCGTCTACAAGGATAGAAAGATCTGACAAGTTCGACCTTCTGATCTGTACAAGACAAAAGGTTTCGCTGTGTTTGTAAGGATGTCAGGGGACGTTGGGGAACGTTCAGCTGGTCCCTATGAGGAGAACAATGGCATTAATAGCTGCTTTAAAAGACATGCCAGATGAAGGTCCTTACAAGAATAATAAAAAGAAATATCTGTGTGTGTTATGTGAACTCTGGTGTGTGTATATGCGTGCTCTTAACCCTACAGTTCCATAAGCTCAAAAAGATTTACCTACTGAGTATAAAGATTTTTAGTTCAAACTGTGACAAATCATTTTGCAGCCAATTAATGATTTTATTTAATTTTTTTGAAGGAAAATAAAGGGCCGTTCAGGTCAATCCGGGACTTTTGATTGTGCAGTGCAGAACACAACAGAACGCAGTTATGAGAGTAAAAACTCCCTTTATTTATACACCAGAGCCATGATTGGACTGACTGCTTCGCGTCTGAAACACTGGCCTGTCAGGAACTCCTTTAATATCTTAATATGTAACATGTGGAAATAGCTTGGAGCGAGGTGAGGACTGTATGAGGGATGTGTCAATAACTTCCACTTAATTTCCTGTAATGTGCAAGTGTCCAACTAGAGGAAAGGGAACATTAAAGGAATTCCTGGGAGGGCCAGCGTTGATGTGAGGCAGGCAGTCCAATCATGAATTTTATTTAAAATTTTTATAATAAAGTTTTGTAAACGGAAAATTAGCTCCATGAAATAACCATGAGTTAAATAATACAGTACTGTACGTTGCTAAACCATGGCAATCATATCTCTAAGCTTCACAATAATAAAACAATAGACGTCTTCATCTTGCTTGTGTAGATCCTTTTGTTATAGTGGATATAAGGACAGGTTGCTATATGGGATTGTAGGAGTAATACTAACACATGTGCACAATAGCTCACAGTAACAATGATACGGGGGCAAACTATTACGCATGCACATAGAAACGCATCCATTTACTGACAGATCGACAGCTGCACTCATGCTTACTAATTTTTCAAGTGTTTTACGTCTGCACTGCCCTGCTGTCACACGGAGGACGTTAATTCTTGGCCAGTTTTGCCTTTCATTCAAACCAAGAGCCACAATATGTAGAGTTCTTTCATTTGTCTTTTTGTGCAATTTGTACTTTGGACAATGTGGGCTTATTGAACTTACATTCAATCTTCTAAAAAAAAAAAAAAAAAAAGCGCTTAAAGAAAACGGATGATCGAGTACATAATCTTCCTCATTTATATCCTATATCATATATGCTGCTGATGACATGGTATGGATGTGACATGGAAGCAGGCTTATAAACAGACCACAGATCTGGAAAGAGTTTTACCCTGTGTAAACACTTAACGTAATTTTACTTGGATTTTAAATCGCTTTTACACCTCATGTAATAAAAATTATTTCATGACTTGATTATGCAGCCTGTTGAATGTATTCCTCGTTCCACATATTGAACGATGTGAAAATTAGTCCTTTTAGTTTATTAATTAAGTAATGTTGTAGTCGGGACCCCACTGTATGTCTTTTCAGTATCATGAAGATCAAAACTCCTGAGCAGTTTCAGAAACTTTAACCAATGTTTATCCTCAAGCTCTAATGGATGTGGAAGCTGATTCTACAAGGGGGTGTATGTTAAACTGGGACCTGTGATGAAATGTCTTATGAATGAAGACTTAAAACTGATGGACTTCAAGCACAGTATAGTGATGTGACTCTTACCTACAATAAAACATTTGAATGGTGCAGATGTTTTAAAGAAGGGAACTCGGCTGGAAGTCATTCCCACGTCCGCCATATAGTCCTGACCTCGCTCCAAAACATTTCCACATGTTTGGGCCATTAAAGGAATCCCTGGGAGGCCAGCGTTTCAGACCGTCAAGGTATTGTCAAGGCAAAAAGCTTCACTGCTGAAACGCTGCCCTTCCAGGAACTTCATTGCTGTAGTGGAAAAAAAATGTCCAGGTTTGATCACCAAAGGCATACTTACAACTCCTTACTGGCCCCCGCACAACTTGCACATTACAGGAACTCGTTTGGGTGTCTATGCCACATCCCCGTACATTCCTGATCTTGCTCCAACCACATTTCCACGTTTGGAAAAGGAGTTCCTGGGAGGCCAGAGTTTCTGACATGATGCTACCAGTCTGATCATGGCTCCGGCATACTGAGAAAACCTTCTTCCTTAATTGTATCCAAGCACTTGTGAAACGCTGGGATAAGTGCGTTAGTGTAGCAGAGGATTATATAAACATAAAAGTATTTTTCACGGCTGTGTTGTTATTCCACACCATCAAAAGTCCCAGTTTGACTTGAATACCCCTTGTATATGAGTGGACATCAGAAAGTCCAACACGCTGCATATTCTCAATGCTGGTCCTATTTCACCTCTCAGCAGTGGTTCCTGCCACCTTTTCCTTCTGATCTTTGTGTAACCAACACGCCCATGCTCTCAACCAGCCTTTTTCATTATTGAAAAAGAATGCACAGCACAAGAGGGTGTAACACGACCCATGGGTGTCTTCCTTTCCGGGTTCGCTGACCGGTCATATAACTGCCTGTTTAAGGAATATACGCCATTATGGAATTCCTTTTAACATCACAGTACTCGCTAAAGAGGTTCATCACTTGTTATTGATATTGTTATGATATTGCATTTTTGAAATGTCTGCATGATTAAACCTGGAATGTACCTAGTTTTACCTAATTTACAGTTGTCAATCATGTTTTTAAAACTTTTAACAGGGCAGTATTATGCGAACGCCCTTCCCATGAAAGAAATGCACTTGAGATTTGTCCAAATTATGAAACATGTTTTTATTATTGTAAAAGGACTGTCATGACCTCATACTGTAGCTGTAAAGTTGCTCAACAGTACTGTTTAAAGCTAGGGAGGAAAAAATCATTAACTTAAAAGTAAACTAAAGATTAATAAAAGGACTTATAATAAATAAAGGACTTATATATAATGCTTTACCGAACCTAGGTATGGGAATCACCCAGGATCACCCGATATGATATTATCACAATACCTAATTCGATTATTATTATGATTAATATTTTTATAAACATAATTCGTTTTAGCCTGGAGCCTATCCCGGGAAACAACCCTGGACGGGGTGTCAATCCATCGCAGAGCACACACACATACACACACTCACACACTCTTTCACACAACACGGGGAATTTGGGAACGCCAGTTAGCCTACTCTGCATGTCTTTGGAATGTGTGAGGAATCCGGAGTCCATTTTAGCACATATAAATTGGTAAAAAATGTCTATATTTTGGAGTCAGTGTGGCGATACATGAATTGCCCCAGAAAAGAATACGTAACTGGAATACATTTTTTCCCTCATCTCTAATGGAAAAGAATGGGTTTCATAATATGAATTTTGATATTATAATAGCAGTTTGATCCATCCATCCTTCCATCTTCAGTAGGAACCTCTGAAGTCCAACTAGTGACCATGGAGGCCAATGGTGAATATTGTTTGTTCCCATTTTTATAAACATGGTCCTCCAGTCAACAATCACACACTACGGGCAATTTGGGAATGCTAATTACCCTAATCTGCATGTCTTTGGATTGTGGGAGGAAACCAGAGTCCCAGGTGGAAACCCACCAAGCACGGGCAGAACATGCAAACTCCATGCACACAGATCTGAGGCGGGAATCGAACGTGGACCCTGGAGGTGCAAGGCGACAGTGCTAACCAGTAAGCCACCGTGTCGCCAGCAGTTGTGATGTTATCATGAATATGGGCAAATATATCTAATTCTTATTATGAGAATATTATGAGCAACATTAGGTAAATTTTATTACATCTCATTTTTCTCATACACGAGTTTCATTATGTGAGACTAGAGTAAATTAGATTTTTGATGTATTTTGCTAGTACAGGAATTCGTATCATGAAATCTTGTGGCAATAAATCACACGCTAGAGATCTACTGTTTAGACGTTAGGTTGCCAAATGCTGGCATATTTAGCTAGCCTTCAACTAGTTAAGTTCATTCCTAAATTTAAAAAAAAATTCCCCCACAATAGGGGGGAAAATGTGTTGGATATGATGTGTTGGATATGATGGATTTCTCAGTAATAGTGTACATTATACCTGACAAATGTACCCAGTTCGAGTTTAGAAAAACGCTTTTCCGAAGAAGTTATTTGTAAAGCTTGTCTGTGCATGATTATGCTGTGTGTGCCCGTCCTCGCGACGACAAGATGAAGAAAGAGCGTGGTGTAACGTGAGCGGTCCAGTGGTTCGAGGGATTTTGAAAGTGGTGTAGTGTGTACTTAGCGTTAGCGGCACGTTGTGTGTTCCAAGCTGCTCCTTTGTCTGTTTCTCGGAGGAATAAAGGCTGCTTTAAACTTTGCAGTTCGCAAGACAATACTTCGCATGCTTCAAAGTTCCTTTATCCACGAGGACTCCACATTCCAGGCTTTGTGGCCCCGTTTGTTTAAAGAAACGAAGAGGCCGGTATGCGGCGTGCCACTCAGGTGTGGTCTAGGTCCTCTTGCTTTCAGCTTATGAGGGAAAATCAGAAAAGCAAATATTTCCTGCATCCGCGCGTGTTTATTGAGATGTTCGGCTTTGCGTGAGGTGAAGAGTGATCGAGTGACGCAGGGTGACTGATGGAATTAGTATAGGAATGAAGGCAAAAAGGCAGAAATGTTGTAAAAAAAAAAAAAAGACATGTTGAATGTCAGTGTGTTTGCGAGTCTTTTTATGGTCTCTAATTAAAGTTCCTATTAGTCATTTTAAATATGAGCCTGTCAGTGCTTTGAACTTTCATTCTGCTCAGTGCTCCCATTTAGGAAAAAACTTGTCAGGCCTTCCCTTTCCAGAAGAGACAGCTTTCTTTTATCACCTTTGACTTCCAGCTGTCAGAGATCATGGCTAAGTAGAAAGCTGTTGGTCATTCCCCACGTTCAAGGGAAGACCGGGTGTACACTCAGACGCAGGATTTGCACTACCAAGCAAGATAGTACAGTATGTGGAGTTTAAATTTGAAAACTTTTTTTTTTTTTTTCATTTTAATTAAATAAAATGCCCTTGGAAACACTGGAAAAAGCTGTGGTATAAATGGCAGGCTTGTAAGAAGGCCATAAATAAATACAATAATAAAATGCCTCAAGCAGCAAGATCTTTCTTTTTCCCACATTCTTCTTATCGGAGTGTTTACACCTCTGCATGAAAGTAAAAACCTTCCACTGGTGTTTCATTTTTTTTTTTTTTTTTTTTTTGGCAAACGTCTACTCTTAATTAGATGCCCTGTGAAAAAAAATTACATTATGCCTCCTATCTGCATTTGTGTCTTTTGTATTCTGTTCCATCAATCTTTCATAAAGGACATGAGTCTGCCTGTGCCTTAATCTAATCAGATCAGCTATTTTCTCTGCATGTTTGTGTGTGTGCATGCGTATGTAGTAATTGTTCTTAATAAATCATGTGATGCAAGTACAGACAAACTATAAACACACAAACATAAAAAAGGCCTCATCTTTATAGGCTGTCAACATGCTTTAAATCTAATTTCATGCTCTGCCCATTTTAAATCATTAGGCAGTAGTAATAAAGAGCTGTGACAACTCTTCTCCTCAGGGTTCTCTTTAAGTGTGTACCGCGCCCATCAGGACCAATTTTCGAATACTGTTCTGATCTTTGTATGTGTGTGTTCAGAAGCAAAAAAACACGTAATGTTCATTTTGTAGTGTTATCATTTATTGAAGGTATTTAAGGTTTGTTAAAGTATCCAAGCCTAAGTTTTTTTTTTTTTTTTTTTCGTATACAGTATGTGTCGTGTCATATTTTAATCCAGGTAATCTTTTTAAAAATAATTCCGTCTACACTGGCATGTGTACTATAACTCAGTGTGCATCCTATATAGTATATATACTGTACTGTATATGGAGAATAGGAATATTGCTAAACAGGTGTTTCAGTCATATAAGAATCTCAGGTCAAAGAGGTAATGGTGTATTATATGCGTCTATCTCTCATTCTATGATCTACTGCATGTATGTAGTACTAGGTTACAGTCCACTTCACATGATATTCAACCAGCAAACCAACATAAAAAGGAGCTGCAATGATAATAAAGGCACCACAGATTTGATACACACAGCATTTAGCCTACGCTAAAACTCGGAACTTGACCACCCATAATTATGCTCAAAAAAATAAAACAATACACTTATTGCGCAATCACTAGCAATACAGTTGAAATTAATGGTACTTACCTATAGGGCCCTTCTTTTATTTTTCTTAGACCACTGAAATCCATTTGTTACAGGAGGTCGCGCTCGATTGACATTACAGTCAAGTATTTGAGTTTGTTTTCAGTCATAGCACATCTCACATTGTGAGAACTGTACAGGTCTTCCTCTGGCTCATTTAATTTTATGAAACAAGTGTTTCTTCGTTCATTTGCTTTTTGTTGTATATATGGTGCTGTGCAAAAGTCTTGAGGCCACCCCTTCTTCCATTTCCTCATTTTAAATTCAATTAAATGATGTAAATTAATTTAAAGAAATGGGACCTTTTTTATGGTGACAGACTGCAAAGTGTCTAAAGATACAATTTCAAATGTGCTTGTTTATGTAACAACCTTAGCAGCAGCCTCATTTCCCTTCTCGTCCGTTCCAACCACTCAGCATTCAGCATCACCAGTATTCTAATCATCATCCTGATCGTCTGTCATCATCTGCACCTGTTTCTCACTGGTTCATGCATTAAGTTAGATCGCTTACATGTTTGAATGATTCATAGGTCACTGTGTGGCCACAAAAAATAATCCTCTGAAACTGCTCATGTACAGGGACTGGACTGAAAACAAGAGCCAAAAACTATTCCTCTACGTCTGGCTCTTTGGAAGCAAAATATGAAGAAACAAGGGATGGCTCAAGATGTTTACATAGTACTTAAGCCACTATATATATACAGCAACCCATATGGCTCAATAGGATTATGTGGCCCTGAGTATCTGTGACGAGTAAATGTTACTATTGGCAAATGAAGTAAATTAAGGAAACAATGTGCAAAATTAAATGGTTTGAAGAAAATGCAGAAAATTGAACACAGTGCCCTTTAGGGAGCCTCTGTGTTTAAGGAAACATGATAAAATGCACTATTGGGTTCCCCTCCAGGAGACTGTATAGAAGGTGCCCTTGAGATATTTTTTTGTCCCATATGAGTATTTATTTTACTATAATATTTCCCACATATTAATATTCAAATAAATTCAAAACTTGAAGTTAATGAAAATCAGCTGTATGATACAACACATCTGTATAAAGAAATTTGACGATTCGCCAAACGAAAGCTGTGTGTCCTGTGCTACAACCATCTCTCTCTCTCTCTCCACACGTTTTCTCTTTCCCACTCCACTTTTTTCCTCTGCCTCTCTCTAATATGAAACATATCATCTGTCCTGTCAGCACCACTGCTCTTCTGTTTATTGAAATTGCTCCTTGCAACTGACCTGATATCAGTGTTTTCCATCTGTGTTATGATATATGGGTGAGGAAAGCTGATCCTAGACCAGCATAGTGTGACAAATCTGGAACTCCGGTCACGGCCGGGTGTGTTTCCACTCGGCTCAACTATATCGGCAGTGCCGCACAGACTGAAATAGCAGAGTGTGTACTGTATGTGTGTACTGTATGTGTTTGTATGTATGTGTTTACAAGAAGGAAAGAGTAAGTTGCTTGTAATCAGTGAATTACTTGTTCTCAAAGCCTGTGTGTAACAGCATGAGGGAAGTATGCTACATGATCGAGGGCCTGCTTTCACGTCCAGCAACAACTGTAGTATTAATGATTAAAGAGTATTTTGAAATAATAATAAACCAGGTAGAGTGGAAAATATGGTATATCAGTATCAAGCAGGTTTAAAACTGTAGAACGAGTAGAAAATCGATGGAATTTACTGTACATTAAAGGTATAGTTTGGGTTTGTTTCAAGTCTGCCTTAAATTAAAATTAAAGTGTATGTAAGTACATTACAGTAGGGCTTGGTCGTTATAAATTTCCTGCTTTGCGCACCGACCATGAAGATTGTCACTCTAGTAATCAGGGCAAAATTCTACAATTATAACTGCGTTCCAGATGGCAAACTTCATTTTTATTTATAACAACCAAGATCTGTTGTTATGTACTTATATCCATCTCAATTTTGATTCAAGGCAGACTTGAAAAAACCTAATACTATCCCTTTAATACTAATACTATCCCTTTAATATCACTTACCAAATTCAAGTGTCGATCCTGCAGGGTCTGACATTTCAGTAACCGTATTACCACACTGCATTATCATTACAAAGCATTTTAATTATGACCCCTGTTAAAATTAATTTGAAATATTTTTAGTCATTTAAAAAAAAATAAGAATTGGCTCACTAATGCTAGTTTGTTTTTAAACTAGCGCTAGATGAATTAAGAGATTAAAACCTTATTTAAGACAATGAAGGAAAGCGATAAGAAAGTAATTTAGAAAGTATACAGTCCTGTATCGGACTATAACAGACTATAGTAATCAGGAAATATATTTAAACGTATTAAAAGCAATAATACAAATCCAATGCAAGAACAATACCAAAACTATTACAGACACGAACATGACAGGGGCAAAAAAAACATGGAGGACATGGTATATATGAAGTACAGTATCCTAAGGCCAGTGTCGAAGAAATGACACAGTAATAGTAGATTGGCTGGGAAACAAGCTATATGTTTAGATAGCATACATACACTATATGGACAAAAACATTTGGCCAAACCTGCAATTAAAATGTATCCAAATACACATGCTTCAATATGGAGTTGCTCCCCCTATAGCAACATCCACTCTTCTTGGAAGGGTGTTGTCTTGCAAGATTTTGGAGTGTTTCTGTGGGAATTCGTGCCCATTTATTCTGTAGAGCATGTACTGTATGAGCTCTTAGGCTGATTTTGGACAAGATGACCTGGCTCTCCGTTCTATTTCTTCCCAAAGGTGCAGTGGGGCACAGTCATGTTGGAATAGAAAAGGGCCTTCTCCAAACTGTTTCTGCAAAGTTAGAAGCATACTGTACAGTAGCATTGTTCAAGTTGTTTTGGTATGCTGAAGATTGTCCTTCACTCGGGATAAGGGGCCTGATTGAAACACCTGAATTCAATAATTAACAGGGTTGTCCTGTACTATCTACAGTACATATAGAAAATACTATACTATATAATAGCATGAAAAATTAGATGTTGAATACAGTTGTTAGCTTGCTTACATACACCTATAGTAGTGCTTGTTACTTAGGTCCACACAATAACCATATCTACTGTAGCTTCCTGTAACATATATCATATCTAGCTACCTATGTAGTTATTTCTGTATAAAGTGCAGTAAGCAGTAAATAACATACGGTATTCACTTCAATTCTATTTTCACTTGAATGCTGTCGGAAAATCATTAAAAATATATGGAAATAAGACTGTTATTAAGACTTGCATTAAATTCAAATTTAACTCTTATTTGTCACGTACACAATCATACACAGTACGATATGCAGTGAAATGCTTATACGACCGCCCGTGACCTTAAAAATAAAAGCTTATTAATAAGAAATAAACATGAATAAAAAAGAAATACAATGGAAAATAAATTTAGCTAGGATAAAATTAAAATTAAAATATTCTGTACAATATAGAAAAATATAGAGAATTTTGTTTAAATAAAGAAAAATGACTGGGGGGTGTGCAAATATTCATGGAGGTGTCTTATTAAAGTGACTTGTGTGCAATGATCCAAGAAATGAAATATAAATATGTAAGTGGCCATTACCCAAACAGTCTGTCACTGTACTAGATAAACATTACTTACAGAACCTAGATGCTTGGCTGGGATCTTCAAGGATCTTTTTTCACACTTATTCTATTGCATTTATTTGTAGAGACAAAAAAATAGAAATAGAGATCAGGACAACAGGTGAATCAGTGCTAATATCATGCACTGAGTACTTGCAATTGGTTTAAATTATTTTGTTTTTCGCGGACATGTGGGTGTGCGTGTGTGTTTTAGCATGCTTCTGCTCTTTCGGTGTCCAAGCTGGGGCACTTCTGGTATCCCAGAATGCAGAGTGTTTGCATCTAAAGGCATCCATTTTCCAGGTGCCGCATTTCTTGCATGTCACTGGAAAGAGTGCAGAGTGAGAGAGTGCGAGTGTTTGTAAAAGACGAGCTGAGAGGAATGCATCCCTAAATATAGCCTCACAGTGGGGACAGAGTGACATGTTGCCACTGAATAACTGTTAAATTACTGCTATTAAAATACCTCAGTGCCTCAACCAACCACTCACACTCACTCTCTCTCTCTCTCTGTTTGTGTGTATTGGCTCCCTTGTGGCCCTCATTAGCATTTTTTCCCCTTCTTTCATTTTCTCTGTCTGTGGGACTGGGGTGGTTTGGCTGTACGAAGTGACCTCTAGCTGCAGCCCTGCACACAAAGCCCTCATGCTGGGCAGAAGCCCTTGGTTTTGTGAGCAAATGCCAGAAAATGTTTTTAGCCCACAGGAAAGGGGAGCGTATAGAAATTATGTAATGATAGTCAACATTTACAGTCATGACTTTGGAAATTAAAGCCCCCACTAAGCTAAATCATATATCATTAATAATACACTGTAGTCCCATTTTTCCGCCTACATAAAGCCTTCCTGGCTGACTAGCAAGCTAACAGTAGCTCAGCTGAAAAAACAGTACTAGCTAGCTAGCTTTATATCCATTTCTTGAAACATTCATAGTCATTCATCAATTAAAACCAAAAAATTAACACTAGATCTAGGTTTATTTACCAGGCACTGTATTGTGTGTAATATACAGTAGTATTGTTTGTTAGTTATTTAACGAATACTAGCTAAATTAGTTAGATATTAGCCAGGCTACTAGCTAACTAGCTAGCATCAGTTGAAACATCTGCATGTAGCTGGTTAATGTACAGTAGTTACGTTAGAGATTGGTGAGGTAGCTAACAGAGATGCATAATGTCAGGTGTTAACATTAGCATGTGAAGATAAGCAGTAAAGAGTGCAAATGTTGACTTTATTATGAAACTATATGCTAGCTAATTTTTGGCTATAAAATATAATATATAAATATTTATAAAAACAAGATCGGTTTATTTTGTGTTAAGGTAAATTAACTTGTACAAAACTGTAAAATAGTTTTTCTTAGCTAGTTAGCTAGCTAGTGTTGTTTTTCTTAAAAGAGCTGTTTACTTTCCACTCAAACCAAAGCTTAGGTTCCATTCTCCTTGCTCGAGGAGAGTCAAACTGTCCAAACCGATCGAAGGATATCCCAACATCGGTTTTATTTGTGTTCCTTAGTATCCTTGGTGTGTGATACAGCGTTTTTTTAAAGTAACATGTGAAATACACCAACATGTCGGGGCAAAACTTAATCAGTGCAGCTTTTGCAGCTTTTACTTTGCTTAATGAAAATAGCCAAAGGGCATGTATTAAATTTTTGAACAAAATTATACCATTTACTAAAAAAAAATTATCATTTTAAAATGTTCAGCTACGTGGCCAGAACATTATCAGTGTGGTAAATTTCTGAAATTAATTGCCCCACTAGTGTTGTGTGTGAAAATGATTTAATTGACATCTATGTTGTGTACACTGTTTTACACGCCTTAATAAAACACATCCTTATGCTTACGTACTTTCTTTCTTTTTTTTTTTATTAGATTTTTTAAGTTTTGGTTTTAATTTTACTCTTCCAGGAATGCCTTTGATATCTAAAATCGCCACAGATATTGAAAGGAATTAGTGCACTCAAATCCACATTTAAACATTTTCCCTGACTGTTTTTCCATGCCACATAATTCATGCGGTTATTCTTTGTGAATCAACCGCAACACACCCACTAACTGCGCTTGCAATTTTTCTCAACTGCACACGCAAATTAGTACCTGTTATTTAGAACTGTAATAGTCCAGAGCCTTATTGTTCTCATTGTAAAGAACTCTTCTATTAAATAAAATAAGTTAAATAAATGAAAGTTAATTCTTTTGAGGAAAAAAAAAAATCATGTTTTGATACACACTTGATACTGAATACTACGTGAGGTGTTCAAGTCAAACCAGGACTTTTTCTTTTTTTTACTAAAATGTTGTGCAGAATAACAGAACAAAGTTATGTGAGTAAAAAACGAACTTTATTTCTCTATATAATCTCTTACGACAATAATGCACTTATCCCAGAGTATCCCAGGTAGAACTTTTTCTCAGTACGCCAGAGCTATGATCGGACTGCCTGCTTCACGTCTGAAACTCTTGCCTCCCACGAACTCCTTTAAAGGCACAAACATGTGAAAATGACTTGAAATGGCAAGGAAATGGCAATAACTCCCAGCCGAATTCCTATAATGTGCAAGTGTTCTTGAATTGTATGTACACTTCCCACAGACAGATGCGCCTCGTCCACAAGTTGGTGTAAAGTTATCCAACAGATTTTAATGATCAGGACATCTTTAAAACATTTGCACCAATCAAATGTCTTACTGAAGTTCATCAGTGTATTGTGCCTGAAGTGCACATGCAATCGCTCTCTCCTTCTCTTTCTCTCCAGTAATATGCCCTGAATTAAGAAACTCTAAATTTCTTCAGGCACGTACACACACAAACACACACACACGCACGCACACACACACACACACAGGATGTTAAAATGTCTATTAGTTCAGCTCTTTATATTGAGCCCTGGAGCATTCAGCAAGAACTTTTACTATCTACCTTATTATCTCTTTGATCGTGCAGCAGGGCGCGTTTGAAGATCAACCTGCCTTTTTAGTTGGCTGTGAAATGTCTGTGCGGCTCAGGCTTGGGCTTGCTTGAGCTATTGGAGTGAGCAATAGAGATATAGGGATTGGGGGCAGGGTGGATGACAAGGGTTTATGGTGTGTGTGTTAGTGGTGTCAGATAACTCAATAATTCAGGTGTTACAGAAGAGAAGGTTGTGCCATGCACATTAAATAATCTTGTGTGGGAACATGATCATTAAGCCTCCGATAGAAGTTTAGAAAATTCCCACATCAGTTTAAAGATGCAATTGTGCAGCATTAAGGAGTTTTGTATTTGTTGTTGAAACAGGTAACGTTTATTGAAGTAAACTTTGATTTGCATGGCACCTTTCACACAAAAAAAAAGCACATTATTTTAGATATAATTATTGCACAGACGTTTGCTCAAGGCAAAATATCAGTATGGGAGAAAATTAAGATAAAATTTACTTGATGCAATATGAAATTACTATACCGTAAACAGATGAAAGATTTGGTGAAACAATGCACAGTAGCTGATTTATGATGACAGTGATAAGTGGAGGGAGCGGCAAGCTGGAATGAGAGGCACACGTGCGTGTGTGTGTCTGTGTGTGTGTGTCTGTGTGTGTGTCTGTGTGTGTGTGAACCTCACAGGGTGGCATTAATTTAATGTTTATAAAAGGAGTCTCCAGTGTCAGCACTGTAATGATCTGTAGGTTTTCTGCCATGGGAAAATCTTAAGATCATAGAAAATCCTAGAGAGATCATCACAACTTTTGCCAGAAGTTTAATTCTTGACTTTGCCATTGTATGTTATGTATGTTATGTATTTTATTTATTTTATTCTATTTTATAATTTTTTTGGATGTTCAGTCCTTTGGTCTACGTTGTAGCATAAAGGACTATATAAATAAATGAGACTTGAGACAGAAGTTTGCCAAAATGCTCAAAAATTCTAAATGGATGTGTTCAAGTCAAACCAGGACTTTTAATATGAACAAAACACAGTAAAAAAAAACACTTTACAGTATAATCCCGTGCTGCACTAATGCATTATCCCAGTGTTTCACTAGTGCTTGAATACTATCAAGGTACACCGGAGCCATGATTGGACTCCCTGCTTCACATCCGAAACACTGGCTTCCCAGGAACTCCTTTAATGGCCCAAACATGTGTGCAAACAAATTGGTGACAAGTTCTCTAGGTGTGATTCACAGGAACAAGTGCACTGGGCTCTGACCAAGTGCACTTGAATGGCCTGTATCGTCATTCAAGGATGTTCGCGCTTCTTTATAAAGTTTACACCATACTGCAAATAAACGAGTCTTCTGTAGATGTTAATTGGTTTTACTCCTTCATTCACATGAAACTAATCATAAAAGTTATTTAAAGGTGAATTTTAGTAGTTTGTAGTTGGTTCATAGATCCCGTAGGTTGTCCTTGCAGGCTTGATAATGGACAGAATCCAAAAATATTCAAAATTGAATATTTAGTCAATATTTATATCAATGTTAGTGCTGATGGGAACTGCTTTGAGCTGGAGCTCTCATAAAAAGCTCTTATACGGGTGGTGTAAACTACTAAATATTCTGCTCTAATAGTTGAGACATTGCAGAATTGGAGGACATTTTCAGTCCCAGTCTGGCACACCGCGAAGTGTTGCTGAAAAACAGAGGTGCACTCCTGTGCCAGACGTGATGCTGAGAAACAGAAAACTTAAAAAAAAAATTCAAAAAATAAACGTAAATGCTTTTCCAAGCTCATGAGGGTTTAAGCTATTGTTATTTTAAAAGTTTTAATGATTACATGCATCATGTGTTTGAGCAAATATTTGAAAATAAATACTTAAATAAGTAAAAATCAATGTGTGAAAAAAAAAGTTGAGAAAGATAGATTTCAAACGTTGTTGAAATTAATATAAGCTATGGAGCTAAAAAGTTACACGAAACTTTAGAGGTAGATGCTGTGAAGTACAGATTGTGAAATGCAGATTATGAACAGATTATGCCTTTCGCATGAGGGGAAATTGCAGTTCTGCAGGTTCTGACAGCTCTAGCATTAGTTGTCTTTATTGTCTCTATTTGTTTATAGTTGTCTTTATTTATTTATTTATTTTTGGATTTTTTTCCCCTCCGATTTTCTCTATAATTTAGTCGTGTCCAATTCCTCCCCGTCACTAGGAAGCCCCCACATTAAGGCTACTACTACCATTCAGCCGGGAGGGCCGAAGACTATCACGTGTTTCCTCCGAACCATGTGACGCCAGCCGACCGCATCTTTTCGTACTGCTCGCTCACGCACCGTTAGGGGCGGCTTATCACACTCAGAGGACAGCGCGAGCTCACAGACGCCCCTGATTGGCTGTAGAGCCGTGATTAATGTGGGAGCACTAAATACCTCTCATCCCTCCCCTCTGAGAAAGCTCGGCCAATCAGCTCTCTCTAGGCCTCCTACTGTGAGAGGTTACAGCATCACCCGGGAACCAAACCAGCGATCCCCGGATGATAGGGCGAGCGCTTTACCACTGCGCCACTCGGAGGCACCTATAGTTGTCTTTATTGTCTCTATATGTTTATAAGTTTTAGAAATATGACCCAATATATGTTCACTGATACTTTAAATAATTTGTTTAAATAGCATTTATATTATATTAATATATATTGCATTATATGTTTATACTAGTAAGTGGTATTAAAAATTTATCTCCACATTAATAAGCCAAATGTATTATGATGTGGGATGTGGTGGGCTGCTGTGGGCCTTGAAGTCCAGGGCCACTTTATGGTCTCAGTCCACCACTGGTCACAGGTTCTCGTCAAACGGTGGGAAATCCTAGCAGATCTTGACAAGTGTAGATAATTTGTAGATAATTAAATGTATTAAACGTTTTAATAAAAGTTCTTAGAATGTGAGCATAGAACGTACAGTAGGTCATCGTATAGTTTCATAGTTAATGCACAATCAAGAATTTCGATTCATGTCAGTTAACTTCAGCACACGCATCACACCACCCGTTCGTTGATTGTTTTCCCAAAACAGCATGTACTGTACTGTCATATGTTTATTGATTGCATAGAACTTTTTACAGCATGCTTAGCTGCTATTATCTGACACACAGGATGTTTCTATGAGGAAACTCTTAAAGACACTCAGATGGTTTTCACAGATGACTCACAGATGGTTTTCTGTTCAAAAAGGTAGATATTTAGAAAAGCTTGATCCATCCATGCAAATAGGCCTAGCCCTCAAGGAACCAATTTTTTTCCCCCCCTGTAACAATGGGTGCTGTTTAGCTGGCTGAGTTGCACAGTTACAAAATGAGTAAGGAGCGACAGTCTGGCACAAAATGAAACACACACACACACACACATACATAGTTACAAAAAAATGGAATGAATCAACAATTGCTTCTTTAGCTTTTGTTGCCTGCCTTTTGTTCAGCGTGCATAATGCATGTCTAGTTGTTCTGTATTTTCCGGGTCGAGTTCCATGCATATCAAACGGAGTGTGCATAATTGCAGTGTTTTTATTTTTTATACATTTTTGTCTCACGTTTTTAAGCCGTGCATTGATGTGCATATGTGTGATGCTAAACTGCTTTGTGTATACAGTATATAAGGTCACTAAACATGTCATGATGGATGGCCTACACTAGCATTAAGGGGGAGATTTCTAATTATTTCTTTAGAACAGTTCAACAGGGTGATTGCGTTTAGCTGAAACCATGATAAGCTTTAGTAAACAATACCCTGAGGGAGTCACGTGCACAGAGATTTTACACAATATTTTTTTTTTTAAATCAGTTTCTCTGGAACGTGCGGTGTGTTACCCGAGTTCGGATTAAACAACATTTTATATGTTTGCGAAATAGGAAAAGAGGTTAAAAGGATGGGTTTCCTTTTTCCGGAAGATCGACAGACCGTATCTGAGCGTATACACAAGCAGCTGTTTACTATTTGTTAGTGAATTTGGGGACTAATAAAAGTGTGTTTAAAATCGTAAAAACGCAGTTCAAAGCATGAAGAAATAGCCAAGGACTGACTTGTTTAGATTCCACTATAAGGTGTATACTCATTCTCTCTCTCTCTCTATCCATCTCTATCTCTATCTCTATCTCACACACACACACACACACACACACACACAGAGGGAAGAAACAAAACAGGAATATGCACACATAATCAGTGAAATGATTTGGTTAGCAGTGTTTAAGAGGCTCCGGCCACATCAAAGTCTTCGATTCCATTCCTGCGCTGCTTGTTGCAACATTTCTCACACTCACGAGCAAACTATGCCGAAGACCGACTCTCAAACGAGCTACAGTAGTAAGAGGAAGAACGGAGGAGCGTGAAGGCATTTGGATGATGGATAGAGAGCTGGTGAACGTGTGACGTAAATCCTCCAGGCGATGTTTTCTTCAAGCCAGTGTCAGGATGATTTTTCGTAATTATATGTGCTTGACCAATGTCAATATCCCAGATCTATTTCTACACTAATAATACAGTCGTTTCTGGCAGCCCGATGAATGACGAGACGAACGCGCAGTCTATAAATCAGCTCGAATCATTCCGGACAGGCCGGTCAGGATATGATGCTTGACATTTAGCAACTCTTTTTTGACCTCTAGTGGTGTAACTCTGCCATGATGTTGTCTTTCTTTTCCTTTTTTTTTGGCCACTGATCTGAGAGCAGTTTTGTTGTTATGGTTAGGGTGAAGGGTTTGGGAAGAATTAGTTGCTCCACACAGTCAGACTTTTTTTTTTTTTTTTCGTTTTAGGAGGTAGCAAGCAGAGGCATGCAGAATGGTTTCTGAAGTGAACCCCCCCCCCCCCTCCACACACACACACACACACACACACACATATAAATACACTGACACTGAGAAAGGAAGGGTTTAGGCTGTTTTAACAGGAGATTAAGTCAAACCCTATAAAATAGGCATTTTCCCCTTTCCATTTTCTCTTCCCGGGACTCGGTTCTCCCTTTCAAGTCTAGACAACTTCTCTCACAATCCTTCTTTAAACTTCCCCAGTCTGCCACTTTGCGGTGGTGCTGAAGTAGCTCCGCATTGTGTGAGAGTTATTGCAGTGGCCCAGGCTCACATGGCATAAGTAATCTTAATCAAAAAAAGGCAGAATGGCAGGGTGGTCTAGTCTTTATGTAATGCCTAGAGACTAAAGAATAGTAAAAGGATTTTGATCTGTTTTAGGTGGAAGTATGAACCAGAGGAGTATGTAAGATTAATAAAGCATGGTGAAGCTTCTGTTAAAGCTGACGCCAGGAGGTGATTTGGTCATTTGGGTGAAATCAGAATGTCAGTACGGAAGAAAAAAGAAAAAGAAAAAAAAGAAACAGGATGTCCAATCAGACATCTGTCTACTACAGCAAAAACCAGGAAGCCCAGCCAATTAACTTCCACAGCAAGGGGAAAGATTAAATATTTGCAGTACTGCTGCTAATACTACCACAAATTATGAGGGTGAGTCAAAAATGATCTGCACTCTGGTGCACAGCATTTATTTGAATCAATTTTAAGAGAGACAAATACATTTTTCATTTTTCGACATAATCCCCTTGCTTGTCAATACACTCCGTCCATCTGTCGGCAAGATTTTGTATTTTCTCATTAACAAAGTGTTTTAGGCTGAGCTGCAAGCCAAGGAAGCACCGCTGTCTTCACTTCCTCATCAGAAGTGAATCTTCGTCCTTGTAGTGCTGCCTTCAGGGGACCAAACAGGTGAACGTCATATAGAGCAAGATCAGGACTATAGGGAGGATGCTGTAACATCTTAAGACAAAGTTGCAGTGTGGGTACAAGATCACAACGTTCTTGGATAGCAGTCCTCTTCGTTCAATCCGAAGTTTAAGGTCCAGCCCTCCGATAAGCGTCTCACTATAATGAGCAATATTGTTTGTTGAACCTTATTCCTGATAATGTACCAATACTGGCCCTTGAGAATCCCGGAAAACTGTAAACATCAATTTTCAAAGGTGATGGTTGACTTTGGAATTTTCCCTTGGTCGGCGATTGAGAGCGTTTCTATTCCATACTCTGCCGTTTACTCCTAGCAATATAAAAAAAGGAAAGTGGGACATCCACTTTTGCTTGCACCGCAGTTATAATTGAACTAATGTAACACATTCACACCTGCACAGCAGTGACCGGGGAGAGAGTATCCTTACATGGAAACCACTGATAAGACCAACAGGAGTGCGGATAATTTTTGACTCACCCTTGTATAATAAAGATGATAACTTTTATTCATATAGCACTTGTTTTGAGCCAGAAGTTATGTAAAAAAAATAAAACAAATCATTTAAATTTAAATTTGTCAAACCAGTGAACTGTTAACAGTCTATTTGTGACCCGTCACATTAAATCAAGTATTAAGTCGCATTTTGTTTGATTTGTGAAATTATGCATATTTTCAGATTCGTGGTTCAGTTAGCTCTATTGTGTTACTAAGTTTATTACCAAGACTGTAACATGTCCGGGTTCTGAGATATGGTCGGTTTTCAATGAGTGCCTTGGAAAAAAAATCTGTCCATCCTATCATCCATCGCAGGGCACATGCACATACACACTCACACACACGCGCAATTTGGAAACACCGGTTAGCCTAATCTGCAGGTCTTTGGACTGTGGGAGGAAACCGGAGTACCCGGAGGAAACCCACCAAGCACGGGGAGAACATGCAAACTCCATGCACACAGATGCCGGAATCGAACCTAGACCCTGGAGGTGCAAGGCGACGGTGCTAACACCACTGTGCCGACCTCTGTCAGTTTTAATTTTAGAATATTTAAGTGTGGATTCCATATGGTATTAAAAAAGAGAGAACTACCCCTAAAAATAACTTCGCCAGCGGTGCAGCGTTATAGTGAAAAAAGTGCATGACAGCTGGAGTAACCGGCTTCCTTACTGTGATTTAAAACAGTGTCCACTTAGGGGTGTGAGTTTTGCCAGTGAAGCTCACTGCGATCAGGTTGACTTCATACAGTTTTTTCCAACTTCCAACAAAGCCTTGACCAAAGGTAGACCAAAGTGTTTCAACCGTTGGTATTGGAGAAACTTCGATAGATGTTCTTCTGATAGAACAATGTTTCTAATGCTCTCAGGAACAGTTTTGAGTAACAGTTAGTAGTAGAACAGTTTCCACTTAAGTTGGAAATTTATTTGTACTCAATGTTAATGTGATAAAACGTCTCGGATTAGCATATGTATTATTTGGACTAGCCGTGTCTACTGATAAAATGTAGTTTTTTCGAGATGTCATTATGACGGGCATCTAATTTTTGGCAGGAACTAGATATCCCAAGCTCTGGTATGAATTCAGAACACTTATTTTATTCGGAAAGTTGATATTCCAAGTCTTCTATTTTTTTGTGTGTACTCTCACCACGGCCAAACTGATATTGCGGATCATCTGTTTGAAAGTGAAAGATAATATTGCGTTCGGAAAATTACATGGCTTTGGCGTGTACATACATAGGCTGACTAGAATAAGAGAACAGGAAAGGGCCTAGAGCGGTACTTCCCGGCATATCATGTCTCATTATTAAACCTCGGAAGGACATTAACATGATCTGTCACTTTACAGGAACTTCCTAAATGTAGGGTTCCCATTAAAATCCAACCGTGTGGAATCATGTTCACAAACACTGGAACAAAGAAGGTCATCGACCATGTTTTCTACTTTAGCAGAATGATCCATGTTAATGCATCCTGATCATGGGGAGCCGCGCGTGCGTTTCGTAGTGTGCTATAAGGTCAGTATGGAAAGGCAGTGTGACCTGTAGAAAGGAGGAAGCCAGGATGAGGTCCTCGGCTGCGGGAACGAGTCGCCTCCATCGTTCTGAGGCTGTGTGCATCAAGGAGTTGATAAGAGACAAGAGCTTAATGAGAGGTTATAGGAAATGGGAGGCTCCGAACTTGGATGTCCGATGACATATAGATGAGAGAGAATCAGAGCTTTGGAAAGGAGCTGGAGGAAATTAGAAGAAGCGAAGCTGCGGCTGTTGAAATGTCATTATTTCATATACATGCTGCTAGAATTACAACTTGGGAAAGCGAATGTAAAGAGTGTTTGCTTTGCAAACAGGGGAGAAAAAATATTGGAAACCCAGGGTCGGTGCCAAGACGAAATGGGGCGGTGGGTAATATGGTTTCGGCGGGGGGTTAATGTGAGTTTACAATAGCAATATTTTGAAATATTGATGAAATAATCACGCAAGACAGTAATACAAGGGCCTGCGGTGGAGCGCGGTTGCTCAACAAACCCAATCACGCTGATTACGGAATAAAATTCAAAATCAATCCAAAAACAGTATGGACATGAGAACATCCACACATACACACACACACACACACACACACACACACACATACACACACATAACTAGCTATAAAGTACCGATTGTACATAGCTGGGCTACACAGAAGTAGACTAAACAGCAGCTGATCTGAAAGAACAGAACAGACCGTTTTTATCACCCGGTCTCACCTCGTTCGAAAGAGATACAAACTGCACATTCTTATAATAACTAGTGCGCATTATGAATTACATAGTTGCTAGTGTGTTACTATGCAAGTATACTTTCGTGTAATAGTTCCCCTGTACAACAGGACCCGGCGGTGCACGTGTGAGTGTGTGCGTGTGTATGTGGGTGTGTATGTGTGGGAGGAAAGAAGGTCCCACCGTTCTATGGTTTTTATCTACCCCGTCACCAACGGCAACCCTTTGATGTCTCCTAAAGTGCCGATAGCCTATCAGATGACTGTGGCCTTTTTCTCTCACCTTGTACTTTGCAATTCAAATCTGTGTCAGAGTGGAGGCCGAGAGAGCACGAACAGGTGTGGGGCGAAAGAGAGAGAGAGAGAGAGAGAGAGAGAGAGAGAGGGGTGGAAAAGAATGGAAAATAAAGGTGTGTACTGTAGTGAAAGGGATAATTATAAACATTAAAGCGTTTTTCTGCATGTTTGTCATTCGAACTCTCGCTCTTGTTCGAACACACTCTCTCTCACACACACACACACACACACACACACACACACTGGCAAACACTCTCTGGTCTTCCTGCCTGTGCATGCATGTATGTATGCATACGCACAGGCGCCTGGCCACTTTATTAGGAACACTCGTTTATTCACGCATGACGCATAAAATCATGCAGATGCAAGTCGTTGATGTCCACAACAATCGAACATCACAACGGAGAGAAAACTCGTCAATCTTCGATCGTGACGTGGTTTGTCCCAGTTTCAAACCCCAGCTCCACCACGGTGCCAGTGTTGGGCCCTTGAGCAGCCCTCAACTGGATGTCAAAAGGAAGATGGCCAGGTTGAGCCTGACAGCAAGGTTTACAGACTCACATAACCACTCTTTACAACCGTGTTGGTCAGAAAAGCATGAATACATCAAATGTGGGCTAGAACTGCAGAAGGCCACACTGGGTTTCAATCCTGTCAGACAAGAGCAAGAGTTAAAAAGCTTTTTTTTCTGGATCTTCAACTGCCCAGTTTTGGTGAGTCTCACTGTAACCTCAACACAACCAAGCTGGCTGAAATCTCTTTTCCAGTGGGCAGTATGATCTCTTGTAGTGTCTAATAATGTGTGTGTGTCTGTCTATAACAGCGCACTGGGGCTATTAGGGAAATAACAGGCCTGTAGGAATGTTTCCTGCTTCGGGAGAGGCCTAGTCTCCCAGCAGCCCTGTTATTACCGTCTTTAACACACCCCCCTCCGTCCATTTCTCCCTTCTGCTGTCTCAGCCATGGTGACGTCGGGCACAGAAGCCAAAACTCTGAGAGAGCAGATCGCAGGAAAACACATCAATTTGCGTATCATTCTACTAGTTTAGGGAGGAAAGAGCGAGCATGTGTGAGGGCTTTAGAACCAGGAAGGATCGTAGCTGGGCAATTTGGCGTCGATGCGTTCAAGTAAATGCGAGGGTTGTTAATGTACTAATAACAAAAAGCTTATAGAATTTCCTTTTATTTACTTCAAAAGGTTTAATAGTTTATACGGCGACATTTTTGAAAGGAGACATTTATTTGAACAATAATGGTAGAATTCTTGTGATCTTGGATAAACAGTTTAGTAAAGTCTGTTCACAGGATAGAGAGGCTTTATGGGTACGCCTTTTTTTTTCATTCTTAATTACAAAACAATCACTGGCAAAGTATAAAACACTTCGAGTCGTATGACGACTCAATTTTGACACATTTCCCAGCATTGAGAAAAGAATAAGAAACCTGTTGTAGCTTCTTTACAGTTGGGTTCTGTTGAACTGGGTGAACTCTAGAATGCCTTCGTGAACACTTAAATCAAAGGGATTTGTAAACGAAGATCTAAATCTGTATAGTACCTCATGAGAAGGAGGACTGTGTTGTAACTGTTTTAGTGTTAAGGTGTATGAGCACACTAATTTTTTGTCATTAAGATGTTTCTATGTTGGCAGTTTGGGTGACTTTGTCTCATCCATTCCACCGACAAACTGGCGGAATTAGTTTATTCTGATTATTACACTTTCAGCAACTGACTGGAGAGATCCATTTTTTAGTAATAACATAAAGTAGGTGAAAGTTCTGTTCTTGTTTATGTGTGTGTGTACTGTATGTATGTTCCTGTGATCGCCCGCACCCTAAGGGCTCCTGCAGCTGTTTGAGCACAATGGTTGTGTGTGTGTGTGTGTGTGTGTGTGTGTGTAAGCAAAAACCCTAAGGGGACAGTTAAGCATTTTAAACCTACTTCTAATCCAGTGGCAATTTCTTTAAGACTGCAAGGGAAGCTCAGCTTCCCCTATAATGTCACAAAATTAATGGTCAAATTATGTACTATTGT
>JAOVVA010000031.1:7030421-7054143 GCA_028565275.1 Leiocassis micropogon
AGCATGAACTGTCAAATAAGTTACAAATCTTTAGAAATCTTTGGGGGTGCTTTTATTCATTTTGGGGGTGCTGAAGCACCCCCAAAAATGGGCTAAAATCGCCCCTGTTCTGAGACCATTTTAAAGGACAGCTTGGTGCAATTATGATTAACACTCCATACGTTCTAGGACTAATAATAAACTCATATTTTTAAAGAGTTGATTAAGAAATGTTGAAACTTTTTTGATGTGGTGAAGCTTTTCATTAGAATACTTCGATTTAACTTTTACTGAGTTTTACTGAGTTTTGGATGTCGGTGATTCATAACAGTCACCATGCTTTGACAGTGTCTCGGCATGATAATGTCTTCATGACAAGCAGTATATTGACAAGCTGCATTTTTAAAGGGAGAGTAAGAGATGCAAAGCAAGATAGAGAGCGAAATGGGTGCTGCTGAGGAATAAACCGACCGTTTATCTTTTACTGTGACAGGCTGCAACGTGCCTAAAGATAAAATTTAAAAATCGGTTGTTTATATAACAACCTCAGCAGCAGCCTCTTTTCCCCTCTCGTCCGTTCCAACCACTCAGCATTCGATCACCTGTTTCTCACTGGTTCATGCTTAACCAACAAAAACAAAAAGGTTAGCACTGTCGCCTCACACCACCAGGGTTGTGGGTTTAAATCTTGCCCTCACTTGTGTATCTGGAGTTCCCGTTTTCTCCCCACGACTGGTGGATTTCTTATGGGCACTTTGGTTTCTGTCCATACTCCAGTGACATCCAGGGTGCATCACACCTTGTGCTTTTTGTCGCCTGGGATAGACTCCAGGCCGTACCCAGGATATAGACAATGGATGGATGGAAGAGAAGTTTATATTAGGTCAAATTTATAACACATTCATACTGTAGGTACACAAATATTTGACTAGATATCGTTTTTACAATTAATATTCAAGCCTGATATTCAGAAGTTCAGAAGATGCCTCAATAGTTGCTCAAGGAAAATTAAAATCTGGGCATTTCATTCAGCTTATGCAAATTCCACTTTTTTGAGTAGATTTGTCTGAGAAAGGAGTTTTTCATAGTGTCTAGACTGCTGCCTTTAAACACCAGTACTTGTCTTTTCTTTTCTTGATCTTAAATGCAATACGATGTCACAAAGCCGACCTCACTGTGCGTGTGTGCAGTTATTACGTTATTTCTGAATCGTTTTAATTCTACAGTAATAGTAGTCATATAATATTTATAATAATATGAATAATAATAATGCTATATTTCTGTCTGTGATCTGAATGGAATTTTGCATACACTTCTTTGGCTTTCTCATTTTATCCTGAGGGCGAGCACACTTTTGATGTCAGCCCCCAGTCAAACCAATCAACTCAAACACCAGTGCCTATTCCCTGAGTGTGTAGTGTAATTGAGAGCTTTTAAGACCTTTTTTTTTTTAGACATGCTCACCTGAGTCAGGTAGATTACTGTGTTTTATTGGCGATAGAGTTCGAAGCTGTGAGTCAGATCCTCTGACAGAGAATAGAGACCGGAAGCAGACAGGATGGGAATAGCGGGATACAGAGCATTGCTGTCTACTTGGGGTGGAAGTTAATGACTGTCGGCTTGTTAGTCATGCCTGTCTCTCTCTCTCTCGTCAGACAGCTCAAGCCTTTAAGGCAGCATGTTCATTAACTCATGATTCGCTGAGTAAGCATTTCACCTACCTTCATGCTTGTGTCATTCTACCAATCTGAAAGCAGTTGTGTGTGTGTGTGTGTGTGTGTATATTGGCTGGGTTTGTCCTCCAGTCCTTGGTACACATGCAAAATTTCACACTTTTTTCAAATGAAATTTTTTTTCTTCATTTTTGTGAAGCTGCTTTGAGACAATGACCATTGTTAAAAGCGCTATAGAAATAAAAGTGAATTGAAAAAAAATGTAATAGAATTTTCTTGTTCTGTTTGGAGGTGCAGCTCGTTTTTTTCTTGAGTCCGGTAAAACATGGTTGAATGCTTCAACACACACACCACAATACACACACTTAGAATATATCACACGCAAGGTCACTTGTTAAGAGATTGTGTAATGACCAGAATTGAACAATGCTTCGATGTTGTATGGTTACACTACCATCTAGTGGCAAGTGTGATATTTAATCTCTGTATTAACTCGCAGTATTTTCTCTCCCTTTCTTTTCTTTCAGGCTCGGCTGGCCCTAAAAAGGGGAGCTCAGGCGGTTATTTTTGACATCAGTGATGATGTTAATGCTGCTAATGAGGTAACTGTGTGTGTGCGTGTGTGTGTGTGTGCGATGAAATCAGCGTAACTAGAATAAAAGGATGGAAAGAATGAATAAGTTGTGACCTCACACTCTCTCACGCAGCTGAATTATGACTTCCTGAAGCCGGTAGTGATGGTGAAGGCAGCGGACGCTGATGAGCTAATGGGACTGGTTAATAAGAACGAGGAGGCCAAGGTCGAGATCAACATCATGATGGAGGCGCCGAAATGGGTGAGCACCCAAACACAAACACGTAGATGCATAAACACAAAGCATGGACACAAAGAATGTCAATTTTGACATGCTTGCTTTCTCTCCCTCTCTAGTCCCATTATGAAGTGGGAATCCTCTTGACAGTCGTCTTGGTTGTGCTGGCAATCATTATGATCTTTGCCTTCCGCGCTCGCTGCAGGTCCAACAGAACTTGGGTAAGAATATCACATAGTAGTCTGTTACATGCCGGATCTTACCACAAGTCAAGCTCAGTTATATGCAAGTCAAATCCCCCCAAAAAAAGTCATATCTAAGTCAAATATCCAAAAAGTCATATCCAATGAAAATCTAAAAGCCAAGCCAAATCCAATGCCCAACTAAAAAACCAAGTCAACACTAAAGTCCAAGTAAAGAAAGGAGTCATATCCAAACCAAATCCAAAGAACAAGTCAAATCCAAGGTCATATCCAAGTCAAATCCAAGTATATAAGTCAAATCCAAAATTCTACCGAAGGAAAATCTAAAGACCAAGTCAAATACAATATCCAAGCGGATTCCAAAGTTATAATTAAGTCCAAATCCAAAGTCTAAGGAAATAAAGGAGTGATATCCGAATTAAATCCAAAGAAAACGTCAAGTCCAAGGTCATATCCAAGTCAAAACCAAGCATATGCAGGTCAAGTCAAAGTCATACAGTATGTAAGTCAAATCCAAAGTCCAATTCAGTTCCAAAATCATATTCAAGTCAAATCTAAAGACCAACTATAACCTAATGTCCAAGCAAATCCCAAAGTCATAACCAGTTAAATCCAAAGTCCAAGTAAATTCCTCAGTGAATTCCAACTTAAATCCTATGAGCAAGTCAAATTTAAAGTCTACATCAAATCTTACAAAATTTCCAATTTGAATGCAAAGCCTTGTCCAAGTCCATAAGACCTGAACAGTGTCCCTGAGTATCAGTGTTGCTCTGTTGACTGGGTGTACCCTTATGTTTTCACGTTTATGCTGTTTCGGTGCTTCATTTACAGTATGTTCAATGTAGTGGCGCTACTTGGATAAGTTGTGGCAGAATTAGGTTCACATTGCTTTCTCTTCACCAGAAAGCTCTGCCATGTCTGCCAATGCCACTGCCAGTGTTTCTGCATTTCAATGTTTGGTGAAGTTGTATGCAAACAGGTTCATCTGCCTCACAGTGCTTAACCAACAGGTGACAGTAGACTGGAATTTGCTGTAACCAAATCCATGTAAATGTCATAAAAACATCCACTATTGTCAAGCAGAAAGGGTTGAAACGGCAGCATGTAACTACACAATTTGCAAATGGACATGCACCATAAAACCTTGAGTATTTTCACTAGACCAGTACTTCTTACTGATTGTGGGTTTTGTGTAAGACACCTTAGAATAAGGCAGACTACAGCCTAAACATCTAACGAAAAATTTGAGGCTTTAGTGTTTTGTTTAAGGAAATGACATCATAAGTTAGATGAAACAGATGCAGAATTGTAATTATTATAGTTTGAATTACAGTAACTCCTTTTGGAAATAGTAAATAAAATAATACTATAATATCTAAATATATGGACATTTACTATAGTGATGGGAATCACCAGTCACTACAGCTTCACAAATGAACATGAGGTATTAACTGTAGCCCATTGCTGTTGAATTAGTTTTTTGTTGCTCCGCTCAGAATCTCGTGCACTCTCGTGCACTTGTTATATACAACGGGATCAGTAACGGGCTGTTCTGGTCACTGAATGATCAACCCACCCGGTTTTGGAATCAGTGTGGTGCCCCATCTCTGATTTACTACAGTAACCCTAAACCTAAACTCTAAGCCTAACCTTATACATGTGTTATTTTGTAATTTATTACAAGACCACAGATCGAATGCTTCTTGTTTCCCTCACTCCAACCAGGACTCAGTGCACCAGCAGACCATGCGAGCCATTAGCAGGCTGGAGACACGTACCTACAGCTCTCAGGGCTGCTCGGGAGGATCCCATCATCCACGTGGTGGCCGAGGGTCAAACAGCAGCTCCAGTTCTGGTCCTATGTGTGCCATCTGCCTTGAGGAGTTCTTGGATGGACAGGTGAGAGGACAGATAAAGAAGAGAGACAAAAAAAAAGTAGTGATAAATCGAGATGTAGAAGGTGGACTTTTCCAGAATATGAAATACGTAATGCAACCCATGGGAAGATAGAATAATGCAAACACAATTTTTCAAAATAATTGGATAACCGTTTCTGATTAGCAGTCATGTTGTTGCGTTCATGATAAACAGACCTTCTGATTTTCCTTTTTTTTTTTTTTTGTTACAAGGACCTAAGGATCATCTCATGTGCACATGAGTTCCATAAGGATTGTGTGGACCCTTGGCTGCTTCAGCACCGGACCTGTCCGCTCTGCATGCACAACATAATGGGTAAATCCCACAAGAGAAACTTGTGAAAGAAATAAGAATCTTTATCCAGCAAAAATTAATAACCAACGAATGAAAAGTTTCAATTTCTAAAGAGTAAAGATGGGTGGTGTACCAGTATTATGAACACATGTGCTCAGTTTATGCTGAAATCTCAAAATGGTGTTAATCTCGCCAGTAAATATATCTATGTTCAGAAGAACAGATAGAGAGCAGTGTTTTACACTTTGCTACACCACTGCTTTCCTTCCTAATCAGTGTCTTGGTTTCTAGCAGGTGCAGAAGCAAGTGGCCGTCAGCCTCAGCGAGTTCGTGGACATCCGCCCCCAGAGCACAGCCAGGCTTTTCTTCACCCCCACCCACAGCATTACCTGGCTTCGCAGTC
The DNA here is from genome assembly GCA_028565275.1 of Leiocassis micropogon. Lineage (NCBI taxonomy): Eukaryota > Metazoa > Chordata > Actinopteri > Siluriformes > Bagridae > Leiocassis > Leiocassis micropogon. The sequence goes on from JAOVVA010000031.1 coordinate 7,035,703, forward strand.
TTTCCCCCAGCACCCTATTCCTTTCTCTCTTAGACCTCATTACCCCCGAACACTCTCGGGGCCCTATCCCCAGCTGGGAACCTATAGTGGCTCCCCTCCTTACCACACTCGCTTAGTGAACGCTAGCTGCAGCTATCATCTTGCCCCTGATGGTCACCGTGCCCGACCTCGACACAGCTGCCGCAACATCGGGCACCACTACACATCGCCACGCCGACCGTGCCACCACTGCCATTCCAACAGGACGAGGCATCAAAACCACCATCAAAACCCACGCCACGGAGGCTCTCAGGGGCTCCAGGATGAAGGCAGCTGCTCAGGGGCCAGCTATGGCACCGAACGCAGTGGCTACTTCCCTGATGGACCCGGCAGTGACTCTAGCTCAGGCCCATGCCACGGCTCATCCAGTGACTCAGTAATCAACTGCACGGACGTAAGCCTGCAGGGTGTCTACGGTAGCTTCTCCACTTTTCGTAGTTCGCTCAGCAGCGAGTACGACCCATTTGTCTACCACAGTGCTGGTTCTGAAGGTCCGACAGGTAGTACCAGGCCCCGATCTCTAGATTCAGGAGTTAATCAGACTAGTGGAGGGCTTGGGTTTGAAGAACCACAGCAGCAACAGGCTGTATTCAGCCATGTGCACTACCATAGACACAGACACCACTATTACGAAGAGGGCGATCCCGGCCAAGGACCAGGTAGAGGCTCTGATGAGGAGCAAGGGACTTCAGGAGTAGCAGCAGGCAATTCTCCCATGAGTAAGGACTCAACTTTATGTCAGGGGGCAAATGTCGCCTGCCATTGCCCCAAAGCGGACCCTATAGACAGGTGCGGACCTCCTGGTGGAGTGGAGAATCAGGACGCAGCACCTTCATCCTCCAATTCTTCCTTACCTGGCACCTCAGTGCTGATCCCTGCACCAGCCTGCTGCCACCAAGGGCATTCACATTGCCAAAAAACCACCAGCTGCAGTCTGGAGGCTTCCACTCCAGCCATGCCAGCTGTGCACTTCCATCAGCGAGTGGATCTACAGGACGATTGCAGCATTCACATCCATTATGGACAAAGTCCTGCGGGTTACTGCTGCCCCCCTCCTTTGGGTGCAACGTCCACACTGCTGCCTGTACCTGTAATCCTGGACTCGAGTGGGCTGGCAGAGTGGCCCTGCTGCAGGGGGGCACGAAGGGGGTGGCAAAAGCAGGTGCAGCAGGCTCACTCTGAACCACAGCTTATGGTGACAGGGCCTCTACTGGACACACCTCTATGCAGAGGGCATCACAGTGCCGGGCATGAGTTGCCCACAGAAATTTGTTTCTACTGCCAAAGTGTACGCAATAATCAGGGTGAGTTTGATACATCAATCACCAGTTTCCCAGTACTTCTGTAACAAAAAACTAAAAAATCAAGGTACCTTTGCTCAAGGTAGTGATAAAGACAAATGGCTGTTACGTGTATTTTGATTAATAGTTTCCATTTATGTCAAAAAGCATGACTTACATGACTAGCACTTTTAATCTTTGGCTATGTGATCCTGAGGTGCGTGCCTCTGTCTTGTTTTTACTTTGTATAGGATCAGAGGAAGAGTCTGGTGTTTAAGAACTCTCTCCATCCCCCAAACCTCACGCTGCTACCCAAGAGCCGAAATGGACAAACGAATCGGCCGTCTCTCCCTATCATCTCTCTCTCGCTCACTCACTTACTCACTCACTTTTTTTTGACAGTCTTCCAAAATAATTCCACAACTCAAGACAGGCATCATTTCCCAGCGTCGCTCAGTTCCCACAGTTGTTCTGTAACTTAAGTCAGATGCTCTTAAAAAAAAAAGGGTTCCTCTTAGGATAATTAAAGGGTTTTTTTTTTTGGAACCTTTACATATAGGTTTCTTCAAAAGGCAATGAAAACTTCAAAAGGCAGATGAAACTTTATAAAAAGTATGTCAGTTCACACTTAATTTCCAGCAGGCGATAACTGGTGTTTAATGGTACTATTGACTTTTTTTTTTTGCCTTCCATGTAAAAATTATCATGCATCATGGAGTGAACTGAGGGATGTTGGTTAGACTTTTACAAAATGCTTTTTTTTTTTTTTTTTTTTTTGGAGCCCACTCACTATGTTCATTAAAATTACATTCAATATGTTCATTACCTCCATGCATCATGGCAAGCTGGGGTAGCAGAAGCAGGCCCCTATCTTTCTGTTCCCCATTTTGGGGAATTCATGCTTCACAGTACATTGTAGCAATCCATTTTGCTCATGACAGTATTTCATGTTAGTGAAGAAAAAAAAAAAAGAATTCCTTTGTTGATTTTGTATAGCCATTACTGGTAAAGTAATACTCTTAACCTCCATATGACTTAATGTTCTGTCTGTTATTAGAACTTGGAATTAGACCCAGTGGCTCCCTTTTTAATCATCCGATCTTATCTTAGCAGAACACCGAACAAACCCCAACATATGATATCATCGATCAGAATGGGAGAATGGGCGTGCATGGTTGCGGTTAGGATGTCATCCGAAACGATGATGTCACTCAGTGTTCGTGCTGCATATGAAAAAAAGTGCCTGTCTCTCTCTCTCTCTCTCTCTCTGTCTCTCTCTCTCTCTCTCTTTCTCCAGCCTACCTCAGATAACCAATCAGAAAAGTCCTGCTCATATCACGGTACTTCAAAAGTAAAGCTCTTGCCTGGCACCCTCTCTGTTTACTTCTGATAAGTGAGAGATAGGGCGCTTTACATAATCTGTCCTCGGAAAAAAAAAAGGATCACTGACTGTTTGGAGGTCATTTAGATTTCGGGTCTCATGCTCGTTAATTTGAGAAAGGCAGCTGTCATGTTTTTTTTTTTTATATGTATGGATGTATGTTTGTCGTTTGTTTTTGTTTTTTGTTTTTCTCGGTTAAAAACGAAGCGACTGAAAACGTTAAGGTTGGCAAGGATTTCATAACCTTTCAAAAACTTTTTTTCAGTTTCTTGTCATTTAGCTCGGGCTGAGGAAGCACTAGATTACCCATGAGTAAATGCTTTTACCTCTTACCCTTTACCTCGTGTATGACTCACATGTATCCTTATAAATATGGATAATTTCAAAAACGGTCTCCAGCTGCAAGCTTGCCAAAGGATCCTTTTTTTTTTTTTTTTTTTTTTTGCTGCAAGATGCTGTATTTAATGTTTCTTCAGAAGTTGATATTTTTTATTATTGGAAATATATTTCAATATGAACACATTGCAGTTATTATGCATCGAACCAGCAGACAATGTCTATTGTCTAAATAATAAAGCAGCCCTTTAATAGGTATAAAATAAAATACTGACAATTGTCACAAAAATGATTTATATAATATGGATTTTCGCTAATAAATTTAGGCGAAATTATTATTATTATCATTATTATTATTAGTAGTAGTAGTGATAGTCAAAATTGGCATAACATTGCATCTTTAGTTTTGTTGCCTCTGTAGTTTTGAACCTGTGCGTTTTTTTACATGCGAAGTGTTTAATTTCCTTTTTAGAAGGAAATTAAAAACTGTCTAGAAGGGAAAATGCCATATTAGTCACCTTTTTAAAAGGTAGCAAAATCACAAATGCTCTTTAAAAAAAAGAAAAAGGAAAAAAAGAAGGGGACATCAGGTCATCAGAGCTAAATGTTGCAAATAGATAAACCTTGAAATTAACCCTTTAGGGTTATATATATAAATTAAACCACTAGTGATCCTATACATTTCAAATGGCTTATGTACACCAAAGTTCACAATTCAATTCAAAATAATAAAAAGGATATAAGATACCGGTCTTTTCGAATGTCAGTCAGTCATTTGATTGTCTCATGCAGTCATGTTGTTAAGGAATCTTTGTTTGTGCCTTAAATTACCATAAACCTGCCTAACAGAAGACCTGCTTTGCACTTCGGTGTTGCCTTTATATTCATGTAATGTCAGCCTGGACCTTCTTTCATTACAGGCTTTGTCTTAAATTTACAGTTTCACATCCAGCACTTTGGAAAAATGTTTTTTTTTTGTTTTGTTTTGTTGTTTTTTTTAAACCTGAAGCGAAACAAGCTAAGCATTATGTAGCTTCCAGTACTGGGAAACATCATCGAAATCAACGAAATGTCAGTGAACACCAAGAGTGAATTTATCTCCTTTGTTGTTTTTGATTATTATTGTTTTTTATTTTTTTACCTTCGTTCATTTGCATTCTTTTCTGATGGCGAATGAGCTAAAACTGCCTTATAAATAGAGCAAACTCCCTCCAGAAACCGAAGGGATATGCCAGTATATTTTTCAATATTTTGTGTAAAAAAAAAAAAAAAAAGACAGAGAAAGAAAAAAACCTTAATGAAATAAAGTGTTGTATTTTATATATAATAGACATTTTTATATAATAAAATTCAATATGGTAATGTCATTAATATATTTATTTACTAATATATTTATCCAGTTTTTGTTCGGGTTTAAGAACATGAAAAATGTCATTTTCCCCCTTTTTTTTATTTTATCTTTATGAAACTTATGACTGCCATCATAGATGTATCAACTTAGCATCATTCCAATTATATGCAAATAAATTATTTTTAATAAAAATATGCAAATATGTGCTATTAATATTGTTTTGCTTTTGCAGATGTCTTCTGTACTGAGGTCTAGGGAAAGAAATGCTTACTATATTTTACCTCATTTACTAAACAGGTGGTTAAATGTTATGGTTTTGATTTATAACTACAAATGTTCATATTTACAATAATTGTCTTGTAGCAAGATCCTAAACCAACTACAGGGTAAAGAAAGGACTAGCCAGTAAGGCAACCTAGTTGCAAGTGATCCTACCACCACCATGTTACACTTTGCAGATTGTATTCTCAGGGCAATGACGATGTTTGGATTTCTTATTCTATGTCCAAAAAAAATCAGTTTTGCTTACATTAGACCAGAGAACTGGTGGAACCAGTTACAATTTGGAGATTTTACTTCAAAGGGGTTAAACAGCCAAAAAACATGGCATTGGTACTAAACAAGTTTCTCACCTTGGTGTAGTGTCCATAACTTTTTTAGTTAAAATCTTTCAATGATCTTAATTGTTAGGACAAACTTAAAAAAGTTTATTCTTAATGCAATTCTAAAATGCAAAATTGTTTAAAAAAATCGCAACATGAATTTGACATGGTTATGAACCCTACAGATCTTTTGGGGGAAAAATACCAAATTTTTCACAGAATGCTTAATTTTTGCAACAATTTTTACAGGTCATATGTTTCTAGAAGCTTACACCAATTTTAGTATCAATAATCAAAGAAATAAGAAAAATTTGTATTTTAAATGATTATTGTTTGAAGCGATGTATAACATAATATAACGCTAAATAATGGCTATTTTTGGTGCACATATAAAATCAACTCTCCAAGACGGCTAAAGTTTTTTAGTACAGACATTTTTTCTATTATATGTATAACATAAAAAAAAATATTTTTCACCAATATTGTGTTTTGGCCGTATACAATCACAAAATTAGGTTACAACCAATTTCCTTCTATGTTATAAGACAATAAAATTTTAGCAAAGGTCTAAACACTTAACATATTGAACAGTATAATCGCAAAACATGATAAACACCATTTTCTGAGTTTTAAAAATTTTTGACAAATTTCTATTTTCTATAACAAAACGTGTTTGAAAACAGCTATATAACCTAATTTTAGAAGCTTTAAACTTAAACATTTTGAGCAAAGCATGCCATGACGTTTTGGGCAAAAGTTAATGCATTATGACGAGCCAGTCGAATTGCTTCTTTCTGTCACGTGGTCAGTTGAGGGAAGATACTTCCTGTGCAACCGCTAAGTGGTTTAAATGTGTTCAAAAAGTTTTTGTGAAATGTTGAAGCCAGGAAAAGACACTTACTTACACTCTGTTATTGCCATCTCTGTCACTCCAGCAGTAATATACAGGCATGTGTCGCTTAATGTTTGTGATACAGTCTGTGAAATAGCACGTCATATGATTTGGATATTGTTCAAACATCGTGTTATACACTTCACATAAGAATATGGGATACTGTAGTGTAAGCACTGTGGTGAAGCAGAGAAATAACGTTACAAAATATGAAATATGCATAAGTGATTTGTGGACAAGACATAAGATGCACACACTGTGTGTGGAAAGCTGTTGGTTAAACAGTACATACCGGTACAGTGAAAAGTTGTGGTCATGCATTGAAGTTAAAGGCTCTCTAACCCGCACCACGGGGTGTAATAATATTAATAACTGCCCTTACACAGGGCTTCTGAGGGGTCAGTGAAATGACATGCATGGAAAGACATTCCCGTTTGGGATCATCAATTAGAACTGAAAAGAATACTGAAAGAAAGCTGAAAATACAAAATAAGCAGAGCTCTCTCCAAAGCTGTCTCCTTATGACCAAACGGGGCTCTGGGAACCAAGATAAAACTCTTGATCCTCTCAGGGCGTTTGCCCTTACAGAGGCTTTATGTGTTCTTATGTGTCTTTTACTTCGCACGCCAATCGCTTTACATCCCCGTCTTTCTCTCTCTGTGTTGCCAGCTTCTTGTGGAGACAGAGGCTGGGACTTTGCCTCTATCTTGAGTCTTGCACGCTTTTTCTGTGGCTCTGATATCTTACCAGTGCAACCTAAATGATCGCAGAATCCCTTGCTTTTGTATTCCATGTCTTTGAGTATCACATACCTACTTTTTAAATAGTGCAATGCATTTCAGTCATTGAATAACTCCGTGGACTTTATAAGCGTTTGGAATTACGCAAGCTTAGAACTCGTATTCTCATAAACACAAGGCAAACTTTTGTACGAGTGTCCTGTTGCTGTAAAATGTCATTATAATTGTCCAGTTTTGATCAAGTGCATTGTTAAGCCCACAATGCAGGAAGGATCGCATAGCAGTTAGAAGGTCCCACAACGTTGTCGCCACAAGGTACATAGAGGGAAATAGCTGCCGCTGTAATTAGGAAATTTGTTGTCTGTGAAGCAACTACAAAAAACCATTTATGAGCGTCAGAGTGGCGCAGTGGTAAAGTGCTCGCCCTATCATCCGGAGATCGCTGGTTCGGTTCCCGGGTGATGCTGTAACCTCTCACAGCCGGAGGTCTAGAGAGAGCTGATTGGCCAAGCTCTCAGGGGGGAGGGATGAGAGGTACTCGGTGCTCCCACATTAATCACGGCTCTACAGCCAATCAGGGGCGTCTGTGAGCTCGCGCAAGCGGAAAGAGCGGATAGCGCTGTCCTCCGAGTGTGTTACGCCGCCCCCAACGGTTCGTAAAGGAGTTGGCTGGCGTCACATGGTTCAGAGAAAACATGTGATAGTGAAGTCTTCGGCCCTCCTGACTGAGTGCTAGTAGTAGCCTTAATGTGGAGCCCTCTAGTGACAGGGAGGAATTGGACACGACTAAATTAGGGAGAAAATCAGGAAAAAAAACATTTATAATGACAAACCCATGACACTTTGTATTTAATGAGCAAAAATGCATACATCAACACAGATTAAGTAATGATTAATAAACAGTAAGGATGGCTGATATAGGAAAATAAACAACGTCTGAATGGTGTGATGTCACCTGGTGTAAAGTGGAGTATGTCTTACCGCAATGTTAATTTATTATTTATGGGTACATTAATTGTTTCAAAACATCCCTTATAATTCTTTGTAATCACCTACATTATATCAGCTATATACAGCTCATTCCCTCATCAGCCTATTTTTTCTTTCTTTTTATGTTAAACAGACAAAAAAAAAAAAACTGTTACACTGAAACCAGAAAGTGCAAAGTTGTCCATTTTGAAAATGATTAATGATTGCTGTGTTTAATTTTAAACCTGTGGCTTGCTAGTATTCAAACTGCCTGAGCTGTACTTTTAAGGAAAATTGATCGACCCTTTCTGACCTATCACATTTAAGCATTGATTGGCACTCCGATATATATTTAATCTGAAAAAAAAAACTGTCTTGATAAATTTTAAAAAATAATACACATTTTTCATACTTACAGAAACAGTCTCCGCTAATTCATTATGCACTTAGTTTTTTATAAAGGAGAACCTCTTATAATGTGGTGCAGAGGTCAAGAGTAACTGAAATGTTAGGAACACAGTGTTCCACTGCCTGAGTAAACATTTCGCTCCAAACTGGACTTTCAGCATTTCTCTCACTAATGTACACTTCCTGAACTTCAGCAAATAATGAATGGCCGTGCTAAAGACAAACAAGATGCTCAAGAACACAGCTTTAATCTCCACATCTGTAAAATCCCATGCAATAAATGATCCCAGTACATTTTAGTGTCAAAGTTATTTTATTGATAAAACATTACAGTCACATGTATGTCACTGTAAGTGCAAAAACTTTGTGAGGTTAAAGTGTGTGAACTGTCGGCTTTCTCCGATTCTATTCCACGCGTTCCTGAAACTTTAGTAGTCATGTGCTAATCTATGCATGACTCTCTTACACCAGTTGCATGAATTTGTTAATGAAAATTCTTGGGCATGCCGTCAGCAGTGAGGACAGTGAGGTTTCCTCTGGCATCCTGGTCTTTCTCAATGGCCTCGAACAAGGATTTGAAGTTGCCGGCCCCAAAACCCTGAAAAATATTCGATTGGATCAAAACACGAGCATAAAGACAGACCGTACTGGTCGAATGATTCACCGAGTTATTGAGTCGTTTCTCTATTTCTGAACACGGTATGTGATAAATGAGTGGAATAACTGTCTAGGTGTTGGGGGTTGTTTTGAAAGTTTTCCGCTTCAAAGGAATTGCAATGAATGTTTTGAATGTCAAAGAGATTGTTTTAAGTCTCAGCACCTCTTTGGTGTGGTTGGGGCAGAAATGTCCTGTCTTCGGGCATTTCCTCTACTTCATACGGCTGAAAATGCCCCTAGTTAATCACCGGGCCTGTCCAAACAGAGGCAACTACTCGATCTATACCAGTCCTGAGGTCCTTCGTGCTCTGCATAGTTTCGCTCAAGTTCTTCGAGATACTACATCACTACTATCACTAAAGATATTAGTTTAACTACATGAGAAAGACACGCTTTTACTTATTATATCAAAAAGATTGTAAGTAATAACAAAATATTATATCAATCAAGTCGATTAGAATCCCTTTTGTGACAAAACTTTACTATGTTTGAACCTTAAGTTTTTGTCGAAAACTACAGTAACCTACAGCTTAGTACACTAATATTTAAAATAGTATGCCTAAAATTACTATTTGTGCACTTAATGTGATTATTATAATCATTATATTTGTAAATAATGTAAAGCAAATAAAAGATTATGGTGATTCTGTTTTTGCGCACGCCTATCAAAGTGACATTTTTTTTTTCAAACTATGCATCAACAAAACTATTTTTTTATTATTATTATTTTACTTCTACAAGTATAAATGCACATTTTCTATATATTTAATTACCCTCACGATCTAGAAACAATAGTAAGTGGAATGAACAAAAGTTTGGATGGCTTTCAAGTTGTAATGCCTCACAACATTCATTTGCCTTAACTTACTTAGAACTTTTCCTGTAGGTCAAGAATTATCATTGGAAATACACAAGGGGTGTTCAGGTCAATCTGGGACTTATGATGAAATTTCTCATAAATGAAGGCGTGAAGCCATTTGACATTTACTGGAGACTCCAAGCACAGTACCTGTATGGTGATGAGACTATTAGCCGCAGTACAACTTTTGAATGGTGAATGTGTTTTTAAAAAGGCTGTATATCTGTGAATGAAGATCCTGGCCGAGGTGGTTTGAGTCCACTGTAATCGTTCATGTGAACATTCAGCAAGTGGAACGCCTGAGTCTTGAAAATCAATGAATAACAAGCTGCCAAACAGCGAAATAGATACACGCAATCATTGCCACATTCCACGTACAGTCCTGAACTTACTCCAAGCTATTTCCACATGTTTGGGCCATTAAAGAAGTTCATGGGAGGCCAGTATTTCAGATCAGTCCGATCATGGTTCCAAAAAAAACTTTGTACATTTTTACACTCTAGGATTAGTGTATCAGGGGATTAACCAGTAAAGAGAAATATGGGTGGGTTTTACCCATCATAACTGTGTTCTGTTATTATGCATGATCAAAAGTCCCGATTTGACTCGAACGTCCCTTGTAACAATTCAAGAGTGTAAAAAATTCTTTGACTCTTCAAGCCTCGTGGTAACATTCAACTATCATGAGTTCATCTCAGCAGTTGACTGAGGATCTCTAAGGTAAGCTAACTGATGTCTACAATCAGGAAAAGTCAAGATATCAAGACACTTCCAGCTCAAAATGCAATGCATGGAAGAGTCATCAGGAGAAAACTTTGTTTGCGATGTTGACAAGTAATGCACTCAATCATTGTCTATATTAATTAATCCTATATACAGGGGGGGCCTGGAGCCTATCCCAGGATTCCTAGGGCACGAGGCAGGGTACACGCTGAACAAGGTGTCAATCCATCGCAGGACACACATACTCACACACTACGGACAAATTGGGAATTGCCAGATCTAATTTGCATGTCTTTGGACTGTGGGAGGAAACCCACCAAGCACGAAGAGGGGATGTAAACTCCATGCCGCAGTGGCGGGAATCAAACCCAAACCTAGTTTTTAATGTTTTTAAGGATGCCATTTATTTTTGTAAATGTAATATTAGTTCTTTAAGGACCCTTGTAAAAATTATTGCATGTGACGATAGGCAGCTTTTTAGACCCCTTTTTTTGGCACACACATGCATGTATTTTTCTTCAAATACTTACAAAGTGGTTATGTCTCTGGATGACCTCTAGGAACAGAGTGGGTCTGTCCTGCACGGGTTTGGTGAAGATCTGCAGCAGGTAGCCCTTATCGTCAAAATCTACTAAGATTTTAAGCTCCTATATATAGACCCAAAAAAGGTAAAGAAAAAAATCAACGAATATCAGAATATCAATGTCCAATGTCCAGACAGGTTCTTATTATAGGATATTTGTCTTGCAGCTGGCACCCCTGGCCGAAGCTCCTTTTATGGAAAATTAATCAACACTCTCTGACCAATCAGAACTGAGAATTTGGCATGTTCTCTGGATCTAGCTAAAAAACTCTTAGTAACGTATATAATGTTTTTTTTACTATGAATGTTTAAATTCTGTGGAAGTTATTATTTTTTTTCTGAGAATGATTCATCATGTTATGGAATGAAAAATAATTGTTGTGTTTTCTCAATATTATACAAATGTCAAGTCTCCTTTATGTATGTAGACTAGCCCTAGGTGAAAAGCATCCCAACTAGATGTGACTTGTATGTCTGATGTCTCACCTGCAGGGTCTTCAGGTCCTCCTTCACTTTGATCTTGGCAGCCTTGAGTTTCTCACGCAGGGTGTCGTAATAGGTGTCTGGAGTGGACAGGAACTCCATGCCTCGGGCTTTCAGGTTCACTATCTGATTCCAAGTGAAAATAGAGACGACATTTATCAAGAATATGTGACATAATGTGGCTAGACTTGTCCACCGCATTTTTAGATATCACACTAGATTATGCAGACGGATAGACATACTGATAGACAGCCAGACAAACAGGAAAACTAACAGACAGACAGGTAGCCAGACAGACAGACAGATAGATAAAAAGTGAGACAGACAGAAAGTTAATTAGGCATACAGGAAGATAGACAGACATATAGACAAACAGCAAACTAACAAACAGACAGACAGAGACAGACAGGCAGAAAGGCTGGCTGATAGCGAGATGACCAGACAGAAAGACAACAATAGATAGGCAAACAGACAATTAGACAGATCGGCAAACAGACAATTAGACAGATCGGCAAACAGACAATTAGACAGATCGGCAAACAGACAATTAGACAGATCGGCAGAAACTAAAGACTGTGCCGTCTAGAAGCAGCAAATCTAAAACAAAGTCAGAACAGGACTCACTGTTTCGATGATGTTTGAGGTGTTCAGGGCAATATGCTGAACTCCGGGTCCTCCGTTATAGTCAACATACTCCTGATGGTGTACACGAGCAGGCACACAAACAAACACACACACACACACACACACACAATAAACCAACTCCAGTGAAGTACGTTATTTATATACACACTCATTTGTATGTCTGTCTATCTAATTGTCAAGCTAGATATCTGTCTGTCTTCTTGTCTCTGTGTACTGTGTATCAAATTGACTTTCTGTTTGCCTATCTATTTTTGTCTGTCTTTCTGTCTGGTCATCTCACTATCAGCCAGCCTTTCTGTCTGTCTGTCTGTCTCTGTCTGTCTGCTGTCTGTTTGTTAGTTTGTCTGATTGTCTATATGTCTGTCTATCTTCCTGTATGCCTAATTAACTTTCTGTCTGTCTCACTTTCTGTCTGTCTCACTTTCTGTCTGTCTGTCTGGCTACCTGTCTGTCTGTTAGGTTTCCTGTTTGTCTGGCTGCCTATCAGTATGTCTATCCGTCTGCATGCTCGTCTGTCTGTTTGCCCGTCTGTGTATCTGTCTCTCTATGTCCATCTATCTGTTTGTCTGTCGACATGCTTGTCTGTCTGTATAAATTTCTATTTGCTTGTCTGTCTTCTTATTTGTTTCTATATATGTCCATCTTTCTGTCTGTCTGCCTGTTTGTCTTACTGTCTGACAGACTGTCTGTCTGTCTTTCTATTTGGCCATCTCAATATCAACCTGCCCATCTGTCTGTCTGTCGTTCTGTCTGTTGTCTGTTTGTTAGTTTATCTGTTTGTCTATACGTCTCTCTATCTCCCTGTATGCCTAATGAACTTTCTGACTGTTTATCTGTCTGTCTGTCTGTCTATCTGTCTGTCTGGCTACCTACAGTATCTGTCTGTTAGGTTACCTGTTCAGTATGTCTGTCTGTCTGCATGCTCGTCTGTCAGTGTATCTTCTTGTTTGCCTGTCCGTGTTCTATATTGGTTTCAAATCTGTGCCTGGCCATGTCAAATCTGTTGGTTTGTACTGTATACATGTGTATACATCTGTCTGGCAGTCTGTCTGTCAGCATGTCTGTCTGTCTTACAAAGTGCAGTTATACAGGCATTTTGCTTAAATTTGATTACCTGGATCTGTGATTTCTTCCTCCCTGGCGCCGGCTCGTTGATGGGCATTTTGATGGTCTCCTCATAGTTGGCAACCACGATAGACCTAAGAGAGCTGTACTGAGTGTGGATCTGTTTATCGTCTATGGACCAGAACCGGTGGAACATCAGACACTTTTGGTACCTGAAACAAAAGACAGAAATATAACATAAATAAAAATTACAAGTAAAAAAACACACAAATGCAAGATTGCTTCATAGTGCTTCATCATGTCATTATGTACAGCAGAATGATACAAAAGAAGGATTTATAGAAGGTTAAAACTACAGAGGTGAAAATCCTGTATGTCCTGATTTAAAGTGTATCTTTGCCTTCACTTTAAAATGACATTGCCTTTACTTCCAAGTGATTTCTATGAAACAGTTATTATTGATTGCTTATTCTGGGGTTTTGCCATCGGTACGTGAGCTGCGTGCAGACTCGCACCAGTCTGATATTGGCACCATTTCATCATCTGGCTGGTTTCCAACAAGGTGGTCGATGAAGTTCAGGGAGGTTGGAGGCCTAATAGCAAAAAGAAAGAACAAATATTAAGTATGTCAGTATAAATATCTGGACTTATTAGACTATGTTCCTGTTTTACATTCACACTTACAGTTTAGGGAGCAGTGGGTCTCTAAAGAGAGGTTCATGATAGCCAGGTAGATACAGGCCTTTATAAGGGGTTAGGTACTCCACAAATGTGTGGGTGGTATCTCCATACTGAGAGGGAAAAAAAGTATGAGATCTCAGGGTTTTACTATTAAAGCACATGCCTGTGTTTGTGTTTGCAGCTTACCGTTTGTATTATGGCATATTTTACTTTGCCAAACTTGTCCTGTTCTACCCACGGTTCTTTAACAATCACTGCTCCTCTCTCTTTGGCTTTCTGTTAACACACACAAAGCACCCGTGTTCTGTAAAACTCATCTTTTAAGGGTTTGATGCAATTCTGTCCTTGGACTTAGCCACAATTTTTCCTTAGTGTGACATCAGCTTCAGTGAGGATCAATATGAAGGCCAATGCCCCTGTCTGACAGACGTAACCACAATGTTTCATGCCGATGAGATCCGAGGCTAATATTAAATACATAAACATAACACTGTTGATTTAATTAAATTGAAAAATGGATCTTTAAAAAATATATATAAAAAATCTGTTATAAATTACACACAGGTAATTTTCTTTTATAATAATGAAAGAAAAGAAAAAAAAATCAATAAGATGGTTAACTTCTCATGTACACCCAATCTGGATACAATGAACTTTTCCCAAATAAAGTAAAGTAGTAACTTTGTCAGGAGGTGACAAGGATGCCTACAAACTCTTTTTAACTAAACGTAGTAAAAAAAATTTAAAAAAAACTCAGACTCACAAGGGGTCACAACCTCAGCAGGAATATGTAGTTATCAAAACATTGTTGTGATATTAATGAGGAAACGCTACAGATGTTGCAAAAAATGACATCAAAACCAAAATAATACCAAAATGATGGCCAGGACTCAAACCCTGACTACTGCGGTGTCAGCACTGCCTTGTGTGAATGGATGTTAATCTGGATCGATACTCTAAATAAAGGTCCAGATTTCCTTTTATTTTTTTTTTAAGTTGAATTTGCAAAGTTGTGTTTGGGTCGTTCTATCAACTGTGAGTTACAAACACAAGACCCAGATATACACCTGAAAACTGAACCTTAAATACACCAACCAATGAGACACACATGAAACAAGTGCATGTGTTCAGTGGAATAGGAAGCTGTACTCCATAGTACATCTCTGACACGTCGATTATGAATTTCAATAAAAAATATTTTGAATCCATTTTTTAATGGGATTTCAAAATATAGTCCACATTGATATACGCAGGGCCATGAAAATCCTGATCTGTCTAACCATACAGTACTGTATATCTGACATCTTAATATATTTTAATACCATTTACCTGGACTAAAAATTCACAGTTTTCTACTTGGAAGGCAATGTCCTTAACAGCGTCGCCATGTTTGATAATGTGCTCCCCCATCTCTGTAAAGACAGATACAAACTTCAGACTAAATATGCAGACTAATGATTATGTACTGTATATTACGAAGTCTTTACAGACACACAGATCATACTGTATGTCTTATAGGTAAATATAGAATGAGGAGATATACCTTCGTTTCCGGGATTTAGAGGAGACGCAAATTCAAATATAACCTGTGGGAAAGGTTATGAGTAAATATGATTTGATAATGAATGATACGAACAATGACTGATGCTCTGACATCTGAGTGTCAACTTTGTAAGGAGGATGTATCTCTGTCCATACACCTACCTTGTCTTGTTTGATGACATGAGACACCAGCTCTCTGCTGCCTGTCTCTAAGCCTTTATAGGCCAGAGGCTCAAAACCCATCTTATCACAGTAGAATACCGCCGCCTAGAGTAGGACAAAGGCAAAACTGGACATTTCTGTCGTTCATCTTTTTTGTTCATTTTCTATGTTATATGAGGCTATAACTTGACATGGTGATTATTTTTTTTATCAACCATGGCCACATAAAACACCGAAATGACATCACAAGTGAATATTTTGAGAGCAATTATCTCACGATTGTGTTGTGGGTAAAACGAAATGTACGGCTTCAAATTGTGTAGCTTGAGCCCACAACTATATCTTTATATATATAATGTCATGTAGAAAGTCGCTCCACATCAAACTGAATTACGGTGTTGAATTGCAGTCATTATGTCTTTATTTATCATTCTAAGATTAAAGTATGTTTTATTCTATTGATTTTTTTGAAATTTGAAGTTGAAATTATTTTATTATTTAAAAGTAGAGTAGGATGAGTTTAGTACTTCATGGACACAAAATACAATAAATCTGGACACGCTTTCTCAGTTTATTGATTCGTACCCGCAAAAAATTATAACAGTTTGTAGCTGTAATATATTATTACTGGCAACACCTTACTAAAAAATACCCACAAGGTCATCTTAGCGGATCTGTAAATTCTTAAAAACTGTTTGTGAATATTACTTTTTTTCCCCCATATTTTTGTTATTTGGAGAAAGTAATTATGTAATTATACAGTAATTATGTTGGAATTGGAATTGCGAGTAAGTCATACCAAATTGCTGAGATGTAAGAAGGCATAAAATCTATACAAAGTAATGTAATAACAAATAAGTAGGGTGTACACATGTTCGCTAAATATATGTACATGTGCACCAAAACTATATCAGTAAATACCTGCATATCCAACTAGTAAGAATTGCGTAAATATATATACTATACAGTAATTGCTGAACATTTATCTGGTATTCTAGTAACTGCTAATGTCATATACAAATATGCAGAGCTAATACTTAATACTTAGGTAAATTTAAAAGGTAAGTACTTATGTAAATTTGCATAAGTTGATTGTAACCTTTGGCATACATATACCTGAAATACAATGATATGTCATGATTTTTTGCAAAATATATAACAAGGACTACATAATTATTAGTCCACAGGACCTGTTGTAATTTTCATCAGTTACTATGTGCCTGAACTTTCAACATGTATGCTAGCAAGTGTAGAGTTACAGGATCTTTTTTTGTGAATATGAATTCTTTGAATTCTTGTTGGAGGGCAATGAATATTTCATGACCATAGAATGATTATTTTATGCATGAAGGTTTTTTTTCTTCTTTTTTTTTCAGAATCTACTGTATATAGTATAAATTTGACCTACATAAAAAAATAAAATAAAATAAAAAACATAGTGTAGAAAATGAACAGGGAAATTAGAATCATTTCTTTCTTTGCTTTTTGTCAGTTTGTTGTAAAGCCTTGTTAGCTTTTAACAGAAGAGAAAAATACAGCTAAGGTCATATGTAGCCCACTTTGGTCAGTGTACTTAGCTATCGATTACTGTGTAAACACACGTAGTAACGACTTATTTTGGCATTTCATGGTGACCATTTTTGTCTTATATAGTTTATTTGTTTAAGATTCTGGATATATGTATATACGTATGAATTATGCACTATAAAAAATATTCCAAAACTGCATAATAAAAGTTATTTTGATGATTCTTATTCAAAGTATACATTCTATTTAGAATTACCTGTTTAGCATTGCCCACCCAGAACGTCAAATGGTGGAATCTTACAAATTTGCCTTTCTCTGGCTGTAACAGACACACACACACACACACACACACACATAAATCCTGTTAATACTTTGTTTATCATGGGTTTTCATTGTTATGACAGTTACTTCATTGTGCTCCTGCAATACTGTTTTTATTCCATAGAGTATATTTCATAAAGGATAGTATGTTAGAGGTAAATTGATTATGTTACCTTTTCCCCTTTGTCAGTGTAGCTTGTCTAGAAAGAAAACAGTTGTTTTTTTTATATTGAATTTATATTAAGAATCTTCATTCATTATTCTTAGTCAAATTCGACTTTAATCACATGATCTCGCACAAGTGTAATGATTTTTTCCCCAGCTTTCTGTATCTATCCCCAATAAAAAATCAGTATATATTATAAATATATGTAGGTTTGGCTTCATACTCACCATGTTGCTGCTCTCGATGGGCACTCTCACCAGGACGGAGAATCAAAAGCAATCATCGCACGATTTCATCTACAGGTAAGTACTCGCCTCAGATCTCACACTGATTGGCCTTCAGTTCAACACCCCTTCGCCCTCCCCTCTTTCCAGTCATGGTCCACAAACAAACACGCATAACCTTTTATGCTAACCCTGTGACCAGGTCACGTTCATATCCAAATCATTCATAGATTAATCCAATAGAACGAAAACCTGGTCTTAGGGCCACTTGACATAGTCCCAAACAAGCTCAAGGGTTGATTTCTTTTCTGTTCCTCTGTTTGACATGTGCTTTCAAGTTTCCAAGTCTGTTATTGATCCTTTGTCTTTGCTCACCTATTTGGGGCTAGCAACAGGGGCTTGTTATTTAGATTAGTTTGTCTGTCCGAGGACGAACTGGTAAAGGCTTCACTGCACAAGGTGAAAAATAGATTTATAAAACTGATTAAATGTTTACCGAGGGGAGAATGGCAAAAGAAAATATCAGTAAAGCTTTTCAGTTACAAACTTCAAAATCTCTTTTTAGATAATAAAAGTAAAGAAACAACCCCCCAGAAACATAAGAGATGTTTCTTTCTTGCTTTTTTTGTGGATTTTTTTCCCCCTGATTTTCTCCCTAATTTAGTCATGTCCAGTTTGCAACTTTTTAAATCTTTCCTCAGAGAATTCCATGCTTTTACTCCAGCAACAGACAAACACATTTGTTTCAGGTTTGTTCGTACCATTGGATATTTAAAGTCATATGGCCGTCTGTGATTTCCATCTT